>OX030948.1:3122500-3870408 GCA_943735915.1 Pherbina coryleti
CCATGCTGTTCAAGAAAAAAAATTATGTTTTACTAGAAAAAATAACTTGTTATTTACAATTCTCTCAAAAATCTTAGAAATCTTAGACAATTTTGATATGGGCCGATAACACTGTGCGACAGTGAACAAAATAACAGCATGCCACTATATAGGTTCGATACTATGATCTGTGGTGAGTACAACCCTAACGCGGTTTCCCGAGTTTTGCGCCCGTGTTTTCATTTTTATGGCCCATTTTATATTGTGGGTTTTAGTGATTTTGCCAAAAAAATGTACTATCAGTTTTTCTTCAATAACTCCGTCATTTATCCAGATTTATCCAGATGGGAAATTTTCCAACTATCCAAGAATGTACCAGATAATAAAGAAAGATTAAAAATATGTTACAAAGTTCTTTCGGACTTGAGCACACATTAATAAAACAATGGGGGAGAGACCGTCAATGTCAGCCTTAACAGCGTTTTTTTACTTGAATTAATGATTCAAATACATCTAGCTCAAAGAGCATTAGGAGGCCAAAATTCAAAAAACTATCTACATTAGCCACATCAAAGAAATCTAAACTATTTCCTTCAGCATAGTTGACACTAAAGAAGTCAGCAAACAGTCAGTGTATCGATTTTGGAAAATGAATATACACCATTCAAATACATTGCAGTTGGAATATTTGAATATTTTTTCAATGCAATGCTTCAAATTTACTCTTATTATATTGTGTTTATTTATATCCGTTAACTCTACTTTTAATATCATGGGATGAAACCGCTTATTAATTTCAATCATATTAAATTCAAATAAAAATTCGAACCCTCTAATTAAGTTGACTAAAGAAGACTTCGACTTTTGCTCTAAGATAGTCAGATATTATCGCAAAAGTTTTCTCAATAATTTTAATTGAAACAATTATTTTTACTCGTTCAATTAAATCAACAACTTGAGCGCGAAGCTTGTGCTTGCTTTTTTTTATTTTTTTTTTTTTTCAATTTTCTTTTATCAACTTTTCATGCTTTCTACGGACTTATGCATTGATTTCTCATTCTCGATTTAATCATAAGAATTATTCTTTTTAGCTGCATTATTAAGATTCAAATTAAAATGCAACTTATTCGACTTAATGTCCTGCCAGCACACTCCATTGCTCTCCAAGGCTTAGTTTATGATGGCGGATATGGCTTTGTACCGCCTATGATCTCCCGCTTATTCTTAAGTTCCGATATTATTGAAATTCATCTGTTTTGTTTCAAGTGCATTCTTTTTTCTGACCGATGTTGTTTTGTCTTTATTCGAATGAAATAAATTCTCAGCTAAATTAATTTCTTCCTTTCCACTGCTGTAAATTCTTACCTTGTTTTTTGTTACTGCTCTGTTGCAGCACAATAATTCATGGACACAAAGCAACGCATTTGGTATTTCTTTGTTTCCACTTACTTGAATTATTATATTTTCAAATGCTGCGCATATCCTTCAATAGATATATATCCTTGAGCACAACACGGCATAGTTAATAGTAGCGCAAGCGACGGCAGCAAGCATATCCGATAATTAATAAATCCATTATATAATTACTGAGGAAAGAAATAAAAACAATTAAGTTCATAAAGCGGGAAGATTCTTTGAGATCCTTTGCGAGCCTGAGGAATTCTTTGATTCTTGCTGTGCGTTAAGAAAATGAATTAATGGTATCGTGAAGCTGAGATACAGGAATTCAACTGACAACTGGATGAAATCCGATGCGGCGCAATAAAATCCATCGTGATATAAATTTAATTGATGAGGACGCAGATGGATGGATGAATCGGTGGCTGATGATGCTGGAAATGAAATGCTGGCAACATAAAAGCTGCATGCGGTATAAAGCAAGATTTTTTTATATTATTTACTGTAGCTTAAAGAGCAAAAGTGAACTATTTAAACTTAGGAAGTATTAAAAAATAAATACAAGAGTTATACTCCTGAGAATAATTTGTGAGAGTTCACTCTTTAATTTTGAAGGTGTTCATTAAAACTAAAAGTTAGAAACTGTGCATCCTTTTCACGAGTTGGTTTCTCTCAAATTGTTAAAGATGTGTACATTTTGCACCATATCCTTGAGTGGTCTGTCATTTGAGCGGGCAACGCAAAGCAACTTGATAGTAAAAATTTCATATTTTTACACTGAACTGAGCTGGTTACTCAAACGCAATAAATCAAATCTAATGGAATATTATTAGCAACCAAGAATATCGAGTATATCGAATAATGATTAATCATGCTGTCAATCTGCGCTCACTTAGCCGTTAATAAATGTCGTTACAATCCAAACGAACTGAACAAAATTCGAGCGAATAAGACGAGACATTTTTGCGCATCGTTGCCGGTACAATATAAGGATCTATGTATGTGTTAGTGAATATGTGTGGCTATGTGTGGCTGTGTAAAGGCAAGAATGTCACGTCTCTGCGTTTATTTTTCACACATAGTGTGACAGTATGTGAATAACAGTTGTCCTTGCAAGCCACTGAATGCAGCTCAGTGCGGATGCAGAAGTAAACGACACGGATAAATTGACTTTAACTACATATATCCAGATGTATATTGATTCAATATTGAAGTGAGAAAATTTAATATAAACAGGAGACGTAGAGTAAAGAAAAGGTGGCTAGTGGCTACATTTTTTGGAACTCTATTTATCTGAAAGAAGGAAATATTAAAAATTGACAAACTTTGTCGAAACCGCATGACTTGTTTCTTAAGGTATAATATACGTGTAACAACCAAATATAGGAGCTGTTTTCAAAAAAGTTTTTTTTTTTAAATACTTTATAAAAAAATTTTTTTTTAAAATACAGTTCTGTCCAAAACGGTTCGATGGATATAGCCTTTCCCATGTATCGGAAACAAAAAAAAATCAAATGACATTTTAAAGCATAGACCTTATATTAAGCATCCCCCCTACGCAAGACCCCCGGCGTTTTTTTTTTTTAATTATGGCGGTAGCTGAAGTAAAAAGTTCGAAAAATAGCTACATTTTCGCGCGCTTTTTTGTTTATATAAAAAAAAACAACAAAAAAATAGATACTTGAATTTAGGGGGGATGCTTAAAGGACAAAATAACGAACAAAATGCAAAAAAAAACATTGAAACAAAACCAATCGAGTTATCTATCGAACCGTTTTAAAAAAACTAGTTTCGAGGAAATCGCGTTTAAAGTTTTTTATTTGTTGTATGGAGCTTAGACATAGGTTAACGAAGACCGTTATAACTTCTGTTTTTTAAAAATATCGATTTAAAAATGTGTATGTATATTCTTAAAACTATAAAGAACACATTAAACAAAAAAAAAAAATTAACCTTCAATTATTTCAATTCCTGGAGAAAAAATCATCATTATTTTCAAAATCACAAACTCACACTCATAGTTTTCCCACGCACAGTACAATCTGTTATCATTTGTGTTTCATAATCAAATCATTTATACGCAGAATTTTTCACACGTAACTTTCATTTGTAAAGAATACATATTTTTCTAATTTTTTTTTTTTATGTATGTTTTTTTTATTTTTATAGATTCAAATGAATTCATCTACTTTAAATGCAATTCCCACGCGTTAATTACTGATAAACAATAATACAAAGATACGCACACACTAACAGCAACAAAAACAAAAACATTGATTTAATATAAATATTTTGCTAGACAAGAAAAACAATGACGATGACGTCAACGTCGCTGTTGAAGTTGACGGTTCACAACAACGCAGGAAATCCAAGCTGTCATAATAACTCATACGAACTATTCATAGCTACACTAAGCTCCACAACGACAACAACAACAACAACAACAATGTCGAATATTCGCACTCACACACATATACACATTCACACGATGGCACGCAAGTATCCTACCCTAATTGGCAGTGACATAAATAAATGATTTTGTAATTTAGTCTTAAGTAAACACAAAAACAGCAAATTATAAATATTACCAGAGCGACAGGTTAGCGAATGAATATGAGAGCGAAGAAACGAACGAGCGGATGAGTGAATGAGTGAATAAATGGGCATTAGTCATAATTGTCCTTGTGCGAGAACATACACATGGCGACGTAAATAAGTAAACACTGCTGTGCGTTAAAGTGTTAAATATGAAGTGCAAATGTTTTGATGTTGACTACTAATAACAGAGGCGTAGTCGAGGGGATGAGTGCGTGTGAATTTGTAGAGATTGCAGCAGCTGACATAAACTCAAAGTGAATGTTGCTATAGATGATAAGAAATTCAAGTAGAACTGCAAATTCGGAAAAAATATCGCAGTTTACTTGAAATAAAATTTAATTCAATTCCATATTATTTTTAGATATTTTTTTGTTTTGTTCTTTTATGTTTGAACCATGGATTGCAAGGGGTAAACTTATTCAGTCAAGTGCACCTTGGTTCGAACTATTTGTGCGAAGGAAGAGCGAATCAAGTGCAGCATTCGAAGCATGACAGAAATACAAAGAAATCTGTGAATTTGAATCTGAAACAAGTGCGTTGCCTTTACCTCAGAAAATTCTAGTTATTAAGCGATCCTGTCTACAAACTTCACTACGACCAACTTATGAGTAAGAAAGATTTATTTTTAATTTCATTTGATTAGAAATGAGGAGCCTGCTTGAACTACATGAGTGTCGAAGCAACAAATTTCACAGACCTTTAAATTGCAAGTGGTGGCCGTGGCTGATTGCATTAAAAAGTGTGGGCACTCTCGATGCCAATTCGAGATCAGGTTCGAACCAAATTTTCGAATTAAAATTAATTTTTCTGATCGGTTGTCAACTCTCTGCAAACAATGACAAAACTAAGAGAGCAGGTCAAACTATCGATCATTTGTGTACAAACATTTAATAACACGCATAATTCAATCATAAGAAGCTCAGTCGAAATCCTTGCAAGGGCTGAGTTCAGTTTTTTTTCTAATTGCAAAAATTGCAAGAACTTAAAAAACAAGACCAAAAACAAAAACAAAAAACAAAAGTCGTCATATGCAATGTATATTTTTTTATGATTAATTTAAATCCGGCTAAATCCAAAATTGCTCTATAACGACTGGATTTAAATTTTTAATCGCAATGTGTAACAGTCTAATACAGGACTTTTCATTATTTTTAATACACATAACCTCAGGTAACTTTTGGCATCTTTAATCGTGATTGCGAAAACAAAATAAAGACTTCCTGACTAAGAAACAATTTTCAATGTCCTTCAAAGAACATTTTTTTTTTTTAAATAAAAATGTTGTTTTATACATGTTAACTCACAAAGGTCCATATAATGGCACGTATATAAAAATAAAACAACGGAAGGAAACATGTTTATATCCCAACTATAACATTATTTTTTTTTTCTCGGTACAGAGTGCTTTCATGACGAGTGAGTGGGAGAGAATAAGAGAAAATCCTCCCTCGGGCATACAGAACTCTGTCTATTGTGTCATGATCCTATAAGAGTTAAAGATAAGAGTAAATCAAAATCAAAAGAAGGAATGCAGCATATTACTCCTATTCAAGCTAGTTTTAATCTTAACGAAGCGCAGAAACTCAAAAGAACAGCATGAACCGAATTCATGGTCATAACATCACAATCTAACCAGCAAAGCCATGTTGTCGCAATTGCAGAGCAGTAACAAATATAGTCCTTCAAAGCGTTTGCATGCTCCCGGCAGGTGTCGCATGTTGGATAAGCAGCAATGCCTATGGTAGTCATATGCTGACTACAAGCAATTTGCTTCGCAATTAACCATAGAACAAATATCCTCTCACCACAAAGCGGAGTGGATATTCCGCGGTTTTGTTATTTGGTTCCTTCACAAAGTACTTTATAAAAATGTGCTTGGTTTGCCAAATTATACGCTGTTTTGTTACCATGGATACCGGAGTGTACAGAAACCAAGGTAAGACAACATTTCTTTCTGCTTAGATTGCTGCTTAGATTTTATAAAAAGTGTAGTTAAGTCCTTCAACACAACTACTTAATATAAGAGAGAATACCCACCTGCTGAACAGGCCCACCTACTGAACACTGTAAGTTCTGACATCTGTATAGGTGATAGCACCAATATGTATAGTGTCGCAGTAACATCTCATTGAATGTTCACTTTTGAAAAATCATTTAGTTGAATGCGCGTGCGGCTTAAGCCCTACGGCCAACAGCGATGCGAAAGGGCATGCTAGACGGAAAAAATTCGAAATCGAATTTTTACATTCTGAATATTTAAAACTGTTAAGTAGTATCCATTAATCTCAGGAATAATTTTTTTATTTACCTGTGCTTTCTACAAAAAATGCGAAAATTCTTGAAAGTTGGCTCAAAAGGTGATTTCTTGAAATTTTTGCTTATGAGTTTTCTAATTATACTTAATTATTTTTTTAAAATATTTCCCAATATTCAAAAGACTTGAAAATTGACATAATTTATGACTAAGATAAGATCTTTTAAAATAAAATATGCTCAATAACCTATCTTTTAAAATGTTTGCGCTATAAAACGGTATTTATCGATATAACTGCGTAAAAAATTAACATTTGGTAAAATATTTTGGGAAAATAAAAATGACCATTTTGTATTTACAAAAAATTTTTTTAACCATTTTTATGTACTCTAAGCTCTCAAAGTGCCAAAGTGCGCAAACTGCCGGTTGCCTTGTTTTTTAATTTGTTTGATGGTCCTAAGAATGCATGTATAAACTAGGCCCTGATCGTTTTGTATGAAATGTATTGAATTTGAGGTCGAATAGACTGTATGTGGTGTTTAGATATACTCAACACATTAAAAAATATTTTTACAATTAAAAAATATTTTTACAATTAAAAAAAAAAATATTGTAATATATATTACATAAAAAAAAATATTTTAGCCGGGGGTTTTAAAAAAAAACGCAAATGTTGGTAAAATATTTTGTAAAATTAAGTAAAGGCCCATTTTATATTTGCAAAAATATATTTTTTATTTAACCATTATTACACATTATTAACCGTGTTTTATAACCTGTTTGATGATCATAAAAATTATATTTATTTTCATTTCAAAACCAGGTTTCAACTGTGTTTTATAATTGTGATAAGCCGATAGCCCAAGCTGCTAGTGCTTTTAATATTCATTGTAAATTTAATTTATAACTAGTAAGAAATGATCTTCGACTGAGACGAAATTAAAATAGCCCCACGACCGAACCAAAGTATATTCAAAATCACTTTGTATGGGAGGTAGGCGTGGTTTTCTCCCGATTTCGTTGAATTTCATACTCAGAGTGCATATTAAATATCGAAGCTCATACGCGTCCAAGTCCATCTATTAATTTTTGTGGAATTCTAAGACATTTTATCTTTTAATAAAGTCACTTTGTATAGGCGGTAGGAACTTTACCTTTATTTTTCAGAGAAAAGCTTATCTATCGAAATATTTCATAGATTTTCTCATTTCTTAGTTATGGATCAAAATATAGTCCACATGTATGGCAGCACCACGCCCACTTGTTCAATCGCGCCGAAATTTTCCACTTTGTTGAAATTACTTACAAGACATCTACGTTTAATTTTGTTACTGTAGCTTATCTGATTTGCAAGATATAGCGCAAATTATGTTTCAGTTGGGGAGCTGCCATGCCCCCTTGTACAAAATTTCTGAAATAGCTTTTTTTCTATTTTCCTATACCTAAACCACCGAAAACTACCACAAAAAATTCACAATATAATATTTTCTGTCTTACTTGTACCAATCGCATCATTGTGCGCCGTTGCATGACTATTGCATTATCGATATTTGAGCTGCTCTCTCTGTGTCACCATTACGTCAGAAATTTTTTGTCTAATTTTGTTGTGAGGGCTTAGAGTATGCCTTTATTGTCGTATCATGTTTCTGATCCTAGCACTAATACTCAGCGAGTAATAATTCCAAGTTAAAATTTTGTTTTTGGTAAATTAAGTCAAAGAGGGTTAGGGTCGTACCATTATTATAATCATAGCACCCATACTTAGGCCTAGAAAAAATGCCATTTTCAACTTTTTTGGAAACCTGCGCGGCAAAACGTAACTTCGTCACGTCAAAGAGTCGAAATGAAACGTGTACTAGTATTGAGACATTTCCCTTTAAATTAGACTGTAGGCTCACTTTTTTACTAACAAATTAGGTAAAAAATATTTAATTAAACTTATTTACACTTATTTAGACTTATTTACATATATTGTATGTAAATATTTTATAAAGTTTATAATTTAATTTAAATTTATTTTTTTATTATGTTATCACAAATTTGCACGAAATCTCTTCTAAACATAGTAGCAAAAACGAAAGAAGACCTAACATTAATAATTCTAAGCAATTCAAAAAAGCCACAAGTATACACGTCAAAAAAATGTCAGTGTAAACAGTGTGGAACTAGCTAGCAAAAAATTTAAAAATACAACAATATTGTGACAACCAACATATCTTTGCTGAGACAAAACTAATGATATGAAAATTCAAACTCAAACTCAACTCAATTCAATTCACACGCAACACTGTTCATACAAATCATACAAATTTTTCAAACATGTCAATGGTTTATGGTGTAAATTTTTCCTTTTTCTTTTTTGCCTATAAAAACCTCCAAAAGTATTCAGAAGGCGAGCTATGTTGCTGCTGTGGTATTCATGCGATATTTTTGTGGTTTAATGCAATGGATGTTATATAAAAACTAAGAGTTTTTCAAATGCATTTCAAATGAAAACTCATAACAGCTGTTGTTAACCGCAGTATAAGCAAAAAAAAAAAAACAAAAAAAAAACAACATGCAGCCATTTGATGACAGCTTGTCAACAACTCTTGCACACTGTTCGCTATGCCACAGAAATAAAAAACAAAAACAACAACAATAATTATAATAACAACAACCACCGCAACAACAACAAGAAAAAGTTTTACATAACTGCAAATCGCTGTCAACGATTACGCTGTTTGTTGTTTGGTCGCAATGTTGTGATGGTTTTAAGCTGTCTTAATGTGTGTGGGTGTTTAGCTATGACAGTGTGAGTATGTGCGTGTATATAAACATATAAATGCACACCAACACACAATATATGTGGGTGCATGGACAAATATTTTGTGTGGTTATCGTTTAGCTTTATTGGAGAACCGCAAAATGCCGCATTGACAATGGTCAACTTTTATTAGAGCTGTGAAACCAACAACAACAACAATAACAGCAACAACAACAATGTAAAATTATGTTACATATTGTTTTGATATGTGTGTATAAGTTTAAATTATGCTGTGTAAATATTTGACAGCAACAACTAGCGTTTAGTCAAAATAATGCCTAAAAGTATGCTTTTTTAAACTATTTCTGAAGTAAATGCATAAAAATTATTATTTTTTATGTTATTTCCACAACTGGAATATACATTTTTTTTTTTTTTTTGTATAAAATTTGAAAATATTTTCACACTAGGCAACAGTTTGTTTGTCAACACTATGCAATCAATATTATTTCATACTCTCTTACTCCAAGGACTTCGATCTTCAAATAGAATGTGTCAGTATTTTTACGTGTTTATCTCTGCAAGTTCTTCTTTTTGCTACTTAAGTACAGTTGCTCACTCTGGCTGTTGTTGTAGTTGTGCCCATAAAGATTTCATAACACAATTTATAGAATTTGATTTATTTGCACTGAAATCAGTCACTTTTTTCTCTGTTGACATGTCCTCATATATTAGCACTCACAACATAAGCACTTACAATCTAACGATTGACCGAATGAGCAACCCAGTGAGCGAGTGAGTGACCTTCAAGCATGGTCAGATTGATTTTACTCATACCCACACACTATGTGCCGCCTTATATTGCTAGGCAACCAGTCAAGCAGCCAGCCTAAGGATGCTCGAGCAGTGCAAAGTTTTGATTTATTTGTGAGGTTGGACGCTTCACAAACGCTGCTTGTTTAGATTGTTGGCATGTTGGCGCATTGATTGTCAAAATAAATTTCAGTTAATGGTTCACCGAATCGCACTCCTATCTTTGATTATGTTTGCAGAATATTATTCACACACATAGCTATAGATATAGATAGCTTTGGACATACAGGCAGACAGCCAGTTGATAAAATATGTCAATCAAGCTGTAATGCTGCGTGATCGCCACTAGCAGCACACTGGAGCAAGGTTTTTTTTCGTTTTTTGCATTTTCATCATTATGTCAACTCAAAGGTTTCCTTATGTCAGTCACTCATATAGTTATAATTCTGATTCCTAGTTTTTCGAAATTATTACCCATGAAGAGGGCATCATAAATTGCTTCAATCCTGAAACTGCAAATCTGTGAAATAACTTTTAGATTCAGAATGAGCGAAAGTAGCGTCAAGAAGAAGGTCGTTTGGACGTTTGGTCCTTCCTTCCTGATGTACTTTGCTTTAAACGACGAACACATACTTAAAAAAAGCATCAAATTATGCGTCGTTGCATCATCAAATAAAGAAGCAGCGCAGCATAAAATTAAGTGTGTCCTTCATAGTGCTTGTGAGCGTGCAAGCGCTTAGTTCAAGCTTCAGACATAGTCTTCGAGAATATTTTTCTTCAGCATAAATATTCGGCCAGCACAAGCACCAAAGTTAAAATTCTCAAGCAATATTTCTTTTTTTCTTCTTCTCCTTTGTTTTTCTTCTTCTTCTGCTTGCTCATTTGACACTTTGCACTTGTCCTGTGTGAGTTATATGCTTAAGATGCGCGCTTTTTTCACACAAAGACACACACAGTCGCACACAATTGTAGATAGCCAGTCATTTAGTGCAAATCGCTTTATTATCCTTGCTATGCTACATATCCTTCACCACATTAAAAGGTAATTTAATTCACCCGCATTTGGAGTGCTTTAAGCTGGAGAGGTAACAGCAGCAGGAGCAGCAGAATAAAACTTTTAATTTCTTTGTTCTTGTTGCTGTCTTAAGTAGGTAAATTTATATTCTTATTTACTCCTGACAGTTGTGCCAAGAAGCGTCGTAGAGGCAGTCATACATACTTATAAAAAAGCACAGCCTAATTCCTGTTACTGCCCATATTATTTCAATTAGAAGTTTTTCCATTTTATAAAGGATTTACCTGTTTTTTCATGCAATAAATTTTGTCACGTTTGTCTTGAAGATTTATTTATTTTAACGAAAAGAGATAGATACTTTTTCTAGCAATAGATACTAGATATATAATTAAGTGGAAACAATAAGGATTAGAACTTTTATTTTTCACATTCCTGTTAGACCGTTTTCTAGACATTTTTAAATTATTTATGTATGTGAAACATTCCGGGATATAAGCAGGAAACATTCCATAGAATATAGGAAGCATTCCCTTTCGTAAGACATTCCATTTAGTTTTATACGCACTATTTTAATGGAGGGATTTGTGCTGTCTTAAAAATTAATGTGGAAACATTCCTCTCCATTTTCTTAAAAATTAATGTGGAAAAAACAAGAACTAAATAACAACTAAAAATATTTAGCCTTTCCGTTATTTGAACTCAGGACCTCTCGGGTAGCAGTCAAGCATCGAAGCTACCTTATTATTCTAGATTTTATTATTCGAAATAAATAATATTGGAAATTGCCTACACTAAGGGAAAAAAATATTAAATTTATCCAAAAACTTTTTTAATTTATCCAAAAAGCGAGTCATTTTTGCACCAATAACGCATTTATTTAAATCGACCACGTAAATATTTAAAATTTATTTAAATACTTTTTTAATTAAATAAAATATTAAAATATTTAAACAGAATTAATAAAAAATATATTAAAATTATGCAAGAATATATTTAAATATCTTTCAAATATTTACTATTTGAAAATAAAACTATCGCATTTAAGGAAAATTTATATAAAAATATTGAAATTGAAAAACAATTTATTTGAATATTTCCCACGAGCTGCGTCCATGTCAAACGCCATTTAGTGGTATATTTTATTTCCTTTTTGTGAAAATATTATTTTTGAGCACGGTGGTGAGTGCGATGCATGATGAAATCATGTAGAGTGGAGTGACATTCTTCAGAAAATACCGAGTTGTCACTCCACCTTACATGAATTCATCATGCTTCGCACTCACCACCGCACTCACAAATCATATTTGCCAAATAGTCACGATATATTACCCTTGAAATATTAACTAAATGAGAACTATAAGACCTTCAACTGCTGGTACGAAGAAACTCAACGCACAGGAACAGAGTGCGATGCTGCTGCTGCTTGGCGGCTGCTTGGCAGCTGTATAGAATATGTGTGTCAGTGTGTGGCATAAATAAAATTTAAATACGGGAAAAAAACGAGTTGTAAGGAAAATATTTGATTTATCCACGTAAATATTTAAATGGAATATATACTCAGGCGTGGATAATGTTAATATGCGTTATTTCCCTTAGTGTAACAACAAGCAATCGTTTCCACATTCATTCCTTAAGAAGCGGTTTGAAAACAATATCAATTTAAAACTTCCTATAACTTTCCAAAAGATACGATGAGGAATGTTTTCAAATCACTTCCATTTGGAAGCCTTTCAATATTCTAGAGTGATGTCGTTAATAGGTTTTCGTAAACTTGTTATATATGTCAAAATATAAAAAAATAAATTGGATTTAAAAAATTTTTTATCAGTGAATACGCACATAAAACAAAAAATACGATTTAAAAACATAATATATCCACTTTAGTAGTCAAGATATAATTATCGGCTTTACTTTAAGCTTTCTTCATTTATATAAAAACTAGTAAGAAATGATCTTCGACTGGGCCAAAGTTAAAATACCCCCACGTCCGAACCGAAGTATATTCAAAGTCTTAAGCCGTCAATAAAATGTCTATTTGTAAAAACATTTTCGTTATATTCGCTTTCATTTTTTATAAAATCACTTTGTATGGGAGGTGGGTGTGGTTTTCACTCGATTTGGTCGAAGTTGAAACACAAAGTGCATGTTATATATCAAAGTTAATATGCAAAATTTCAAGTCCATATATTATTTTTTGTGGAATTTAAAGAGATTTTACGTTTTTGATAAAGTCACTTTGTATGGGAGGTAGGCGTGGTTTTCATTCGATTTGGTTTAATTTCATACTTAGAGTTCACTTTAAACATCGAAGCTCATATGCAAAATTTCAAGCCCATGAATTAATTTTTGTGGAATTCTAACAGATTTTACCGTTTTGTCAAAGGCACTTTGTATGGGAGGTAGGCGTAGTTTTCATCACGTGGGGGTATAAAAATCACTCACTTTCTAAACTTTTTATCAAATGACTTTGATGATAATTTTAATGCCTTTTTGCTAACAGAAGACCTATTTCTGCAAAATTTTTATTTGAAAATTGAAACTAATGAAATATGTACATTGACTGAAGCAAATGTTGAAATATTCAGGACGATTTTATCAACCCTGGCTGAAAAGATTGTCAACAAAGTGATGTTTAAAAACTAAGATGGAAGCTGAAGTATTTATATAAATTTTTTATATTTAAATTTTTTATGAAACCTAAAATTTCAAAAACTATCTTGCACCTATCGTATTAGATGGAAATCATAACCCAAGGACTAACGACATTTTGGTCCAACTCTCTCCCTATGGGGTAAAAAACAAATAATAAATAAAATAAGGCTATTAAAACGAGAAATTATTCTCAGCTATTTCAAAAATTTAATCCTCTCTCTGTTGCCCTTTAACTAATGAACCAGGACACCAAGGACTTTGAAATTTTTGTCAGTTCATACATGTGTCAAGACTAACACATATTTGTCCTCATAAAATGTATACCCCTCCCATTTTAATTCGGGCATGAAACTGTTAAATTGTGCAGAAATTTGTAAGGTACGTTTCATAATCATGTTTCTACTTATAGTTTTGCAAATGCATTAAAAATATTATTGGTTTTTTAATTAACTAAAATATTTTTAAACGAAAAGGTATTTTCGGTAATTTCAAAATAAAGAGACTCTTTTCAGTGTCATTTAAACGACAAAATCAACATTATTTCAAGGATTTTTTTAAGGTCTTCTTACTTGTGAATAATCAATAGATATTTTTTTAAAAGCTTGACATCCAGGTTAGCCCATTCGGCTATAATTGCGGCAATATTGGCGATTGTTTGCATAAAACCTTCTCATATATATAGACAAAGAAAAAAAAAACATTAAAAATAATTGAGAATAAATGTTTATTTTTGTTATATTATTAATTTTGGTTTCACTGTGTCCAGAGTGTTGCTAATTGTCTTGAGTGTTGTGTTGAACTTTCTATGAAAATTTCTTGCTTAATTAACTCATTTTGAAAATTTATCCAAGAAGAAAATTGCCTCACAAATGAGCTTTATTGTAATTCTATTTCTAGTAAAATTATACAATTTCATATGCCAAAGTTATGAAACATAGTAACCCTTACTTGAGAAAGTTGTGATTTTTGAGAGAATATTGTGTAATTTTAAAAAAAATAATAAAATATTTAACCAAAACATAAATCTAACAGCTTAAACAGCTCAACAATTTAATTTATTTAAATTTAAGCATATTTTTAGTAGATTTTTATAGTACAACACTCAAGACAAAAATTCTTTGCACTTCTGTAAAAACTTGAAAAAAATGTTATTTAACAAAATTTTTTAAGGAGCGTAACAGTGATTTTGGATTCTACATTAATTTTCATAACAGTGTCCCTGTTTAAAGTTGAACGATATTAAAGTTGAAAAAATTGAAAAGTTTTTCAGCCATATCCATATTTTTTGAAATTTACCCATATATATTAAGGCGTCTCACTTTCTATGGAGGAAAAAAAATTGTCCGGGTCCACCCCTCAAAATAAACTTGTGTCTATGTTATGATGATTCCCCAAATATTTTGGCTCTAACGATAGCCGTCAGCTTGTTAGAATGGTTCGAAAAAACCTCTTAAAATCGCGTTTTTCTTGGATAAATTTTTTGCCATGATATTTTTAGTACAAAAAAATTGTCACAAATAGTGTAAATCAAAGAATTACAGAGCACTGCATCAAAAATTTTGGGAAATTTTTCCTAACACAAAAGATATTTACTTTTTTGCAGTGATTTTTTATGATTTTTTGATCTTTTGTGATTTTTTTTATGTATGTATAACTCCTCCATCTTTTGCCTGATTTTCAATTCCAAGGTATCATTGGAAAGATGCTAACTGCTGTTTTTCATTCTTGTCAATAATTTACCCTTATGGGGCTTTTTAATCCGGTCGGATATTAGCCAGATTGAATGAATTTGCTCACATTTAAGAGTAAACGTATCGAAATCGTATAGATGCAGATTGCACCGACAGAATAAAAAAGGAATTTAAAGGCAATTAAGTGAAAACAATGAAGAGCAGCAGTCAGCACCTTTCTAATGATGTCTCGGGATTGAAAAGGCAAAAGATGGAGGAGTTATACATGTTTTAATAAAAATTGTAAAAAAAACAATATACAAAAAAAAATTTGCAAAAAAGTACATATCTCTTGTGTTAGGGCAAATTTCCCAAAATTTTTGATGCAGAACTCGATAACTCTTTGAATTACACTATTTGTGATATTTTTTTGTACTAAAAATATCATGGCAAAAAATTTATCCAAGAAAAATGCGATTTTTAGAGGTTTTTTCGAACCATTCTAGCTAGCAGACGGCTATCGTTAGAGTCAAAATATTTGGGGAATCGTCATAACATACACCAAAGTTTATTTTGGGGGGCGGACCCGGACAACTTTTTTTTTGTGAGGCGCCTTAATATATATATGTATGTATATGCCCGCATATACTCAATGGGATTTAATTTTGAAAATAAGGCCAACCATTCTATAGTTTATATAGAGGCAATCAGTCAAATATCGTCTTGTTTCATTTTAAACATAAAGGCGAGCGATATCCTACTGGAAAATAGTACCACCTCTCTGTTCACCCCAACTACTGGAAAAAGGGGGACCATCTAATTCATTTTCTTTTTTGGTCTGATAAAATAACCCTTCCAACAAATAGATTCATACATATGAATTTTCATATCAAAAGCAATAACTTGCTGTGTATTCCAAACAGTATATAGATCTATTTCTGCAAATCGAAAACGATTCTGCTTATGTCATGGCAAAAGATGGGGTGTTTGCATCAATTTTGATTATTTTATATTAATACTTTGGTGGTGGGTACGCCAATTATAGATTTTGGCATTTTATTGTGCACGACGGCGGCCATGTTGGCTTATGACTTGATCGAATTTGAACTTTTTCTGAAAATGTTCCCCAGGACAAGCAAAATAATTATTAAGCCCTAAATAATTTTAAGCTTAATTAATTTTTTCCGATTAATTTTAGGCTGAAACACTAAAGTACTATAAAAACGTAGTTAATTACATAATTGTAAAGTCATTAAGTAAAGTTGCACTTACTCAGCGACACGTTCCAATATCAATATTCCAGTAACGATTTTTAACCAGCCAAACGATTTGTGGTGGCCGTGGCGCAATGGGTAGAGTGCGTGACTCATACTCCAGAGAACCCTGGTTCTATTCCATCTGACACAGAAGGTTTTTTTTATTGAATTAATTTTTCTGTTCGGTCGTCATCTCTCTGTAGACAATGGCAAATCTCAGAGAGTAAATAATGCGTATAAAGCTTCTTGAGAACATGCACATTAGCCGTTTGAAGTTGGCATAAAACTAGTAGGTGCAGTTCTGGATTAATTGTGTACAAACATTTAATAACACGCACAACACAATTGATCTTAAAAAGTTCGGTCAAAGTCCTTTCAAGGGCTGAAATGGCCAGTTTTTTTATATATAATCTATGGGCTTATCCGAAGGGCTTGCCGCTCTATTGGATGCAATCACTTATTGATCAGAAGCAGATATTGTAATAAATACCCAAAATTTTGACCGAAATCTGAACACTTTTGCACTAAAAAATTCTCGAATCTAACAATCTTGTTATTCACAACATTGTGGCCCCAGATACCTTTAATATACGCCCTACTTTGGGGTAATTATTTTAACTTGATAAAAACTTATGGCGAAAAAACCGTTGCTTTTTGGCGAAAAAGTGATTTTTTTCAAATCAAAATCGCTGGCAGATGGTTACCCTGACTTAGATATCCTTTTGGATTTAAGATCTACTTGAATCCAACTCCCAGAATATGAGTGTCGAAAAATATTTTTTTTTTCCACCCGAACAAAACGAACCACCTTAATATAAAGCCACCATCTTCTTTATAAAATAAATATCATTGGTTAGAATTTTTCGTTCCGGTGTTTGCCTTTCCTTTAATTTCCTTTTCTTTCCTTTCCTTCTTTTCCTTTCCTTTCCTTTCCTTCTTTATGTGTATAAGTTCATGAGCACCAATAAATTTAATTAAAATCACAGGAGCAACTATACAGCTGTACTTATTTGACACCCTCTTCATATTATACTTGATTTTGTATAAAAGTTATTTTAGTTTTAATTAAATTTGAAAGAAAGAAACCGAGTGGTCACATTAGAAACTAATTTTCATCTATATCTGATCATTATGAAACAGTCGACAAGAAATCGATAACGGTTCCACTACGCGATTGAGCCCAGTTTGAAGTTTTTGCCCAATTATCATACCGCCACTCCTTTTGTAATTTTTTTGAGATGAGTTTCTTTTTTTCTTTCTTTCATCACTATTAATCGCAACAAAATTGTAGCGACTATCATAAATTGTTGCACATCATTTGTCGTAATTGCTGCTAGCTATTCCAGCAACAATGGCAGCATCAAGATTTACTCTTAAAAGTTGCAACATCAACTTGAAAACGTGCAAATGTGATTAGCAGCGACTAAAGTCGCTATTTCAAACGGTCGCACGCCACTCGACAGCATGGCTTAAAATGTCAGAGCAACACTTGTGTGAGAGGAAGCAACCCTTACAACAGCAGCAGCAGCAGCAGCTACAACGACAACGCTAAGCAAAACACCCCAGTTGTGCGTAATTTTTACTTCATCGCATGTGGCTTCAACTGGCGTTGAATGGAAATCTTGTCAAATGCATTTCCGCAGCACCTGGTTTTTCCATCAGCAGCGTATTAATCTCAATTACTACATGAGCAATGAGGTGCAACAACAACATTTACTACAAGCCTGGGAGCATTTTGTTGAAGTGCGTGCTACAGAATAAATTTTTTTTTTTTGTTTCTTTTTAATGCTAGCAAAATTGCTAATTGGTGCAAGGACTCGATTGCTGTAAATAAGAAAATTGTGTTCTTCTTTAATATCTTTAATGGAATATTTACCTTCATGCTTCGCATTCTAAATCGAAGATCAGCAAAAGGTATTAACATTAAGGACGAAATAAGAATGTATCTACTTTTCACTGTAATGGAAAAGTTTATTGTACTTTTAGCTAGAACGCACAAACGTTAAGGACATACATAATACATAAACCTTTTCGAGCAATATTTCAAAAAATTACTCACCACCCTATGTTTTGTAGATTTTAAATTTCTATAAAAGCAAATAAAAAACATTTTAATAAGAAACTTTTGCCAATTTGGTTAAATCTTTGAGGCTTAATACTCAGTCAATGAAGTTTACTAAAACGGTCATTGTTTCATTTTCTTAGCATCCGCACTAAGACCCTTTTTCAAGGATATTTTATGCAGTTCTTAAATTTTCCAGCACTTTCGTTTTATTTGTCGTATCGAATATGTAAATTCTCCAAGTCTTCAAGAGATTCACATAAAAATTCTTTAGAATCTGCAATTTTTTTAAAAATTTTTCACTGTACATTTTATTAGCTCCGAACTTGAATATTTTCCTGACAGGATTTTTTTTTTACACCTCACAGCTACTCACAGTTAGTTTTGTGCTTGGGTCATAAAAGTTGATTTCGGTAACAAATGAGCGAAAATATAAAAAATTTACATAAATATACCCACTCAAAGATACAAGTTATGTACTCATACACACACACACAAACAAACACCTACAAACACATACACATACATTTCCACATAGCTTTACCACATACACAAGATGTATGCACTGGTTTCACAATTTGGACACTTTATGCCTATCCTTAACGTGTAACAATTTCATGCACTCTACAAGCAGCATAAAAATTTATCAAAATTTGAAAGCACTTCGATTAGAAATTTTTAAATAGATTTGGTTTTCATTTTTTTGAAAATTCAAAGAAATAGGATCTATTAGGATCCCTACTATAACATATAATAGACTTAAATCCTTGAACAAAAATCGAAAAATCTTTAAAATGATGGCGCTAGATAAATTTATACAAGGAATCCGCCAAACCATAGGAGTTTCGAGTTTCAATGGCCCAAGAAATATATACTAATAGCTCTATTCTGCTTGTTAACATAACAAGGAATTGTAAAGAAGCTCTTGTTAATGTTCTTGTTATGTAAAGTAATTTTTCGTATTCTGGCAAATCATTAACAATTTGAAAGCTCTAAAAAGCTGTCAAAGTTCATCACGCATGGTGAAAACGTAAATGCCGTAGATATAAAGCAGTGGTGCTCACTACATGGTTTCCCATAGCCCGCGGGCATCGTGTGTTGTTGAAGCGTCAGCTGTTTTTATATTGCTAATTTCTTGCTTATTTTGATTGCTTATGTTTATTTTTCTACAAGTAAGATGCAAAATGTTAAGAAATAAATAATTTAATTATTGTTTTCAATTGTTTTAAGTTTCAATATTAATTTTTTTAACAGCCAAGCCAATATTAATTGTGTCACTCCATTTGTAACGCCCATAAGGAGGCGTGGTAGGTATAGAAAAGTATATCTATTCTTGATCAGCATCACCACCCGAGTTGATTAAGCCATGTCCGTCTGTCTGTGATCACGATTACAGCCGTAATTTTAAAGCTATCATCACGAAATTCAATATTTAAGCTTTTATCTAAAAAATGAAGGTCAAGTTCGTAAATGAGCCAAATCGGATGAAAACCACGCCTACCTCCCATACAAAGTGACTTTATCATAAACGTAAAATTTCTCTAAAATCCACAAAAATTAATGTATGGACTTGAAATTTTGCATATACACTTTGATATACAACGTGTACTATGTGTATGAAATTGAGTGAAAACCACGCTCACCTCCCATACAATGCAACTTTATCAAAAAACAAAAGCGAATATTTTCTGTTAAAAATATAACGAAAACGTTTTTACAGATAAACATTTTATTGATTGCTTAAGACTTTGAATATACTTTGGTTCGGCCGTGGGGGTATTTTAACTTCGGCCCAGTCGAAGATCATTTCTTACTAGTTTTCTTTGATCTTCTTCAGTATCAATGATTAAAAGAAGTAAGAATTCATCCATTTTTTGTATTTAATTTTATTTGCACATAAAATAAATATACTCCCAGTCCACAAGAAGTATAAATATACTCACAGTCGAGAAAAAAAATACAAAAATAAAAATAAACTTCCGGATATATTTTTGAATAGTATACCGCAAATATACTACATCGTGAATACGGTTTTTAAAATTAAATAATTTTTGTGTTGAGATTCAAGAAAATGTATGTAGATGCTATGGGCCCATGAGGTGGTCACTATATATTCAAGCGAGCATTAGACAAGGGGCATTCCCCCTCATGGGGAGGCTCCGCCCATACCGGCCAAATTTATAAAATCAAATTGCTTTGGAACTAGTGTCGTATAACAACTAAACTCAGTATGGACTTCCTAATTGACCAGGTCTTTCTACTGAAAAACTGACACGGGCATTCGAAGACGGAGCGTGGCTTCACCCATGCATGGTGGCTCCATCCACCTAAATTTACTATACAGAATAGCTATGGAAGTAAAATTCACTGAACATTGAAAGTTAGAACTGAGTTACTACATATTTGGTAATATGTATGTATGTATGTATGTATGTATCAGAGAACTGCCAGCAATACCATTTTTGCTACTTGCAATATACTCACAACAAATGCAGTGCCAGTATGAATGCATTGCGCTGTTGTGTTGAACGTACTGTCAAAATTGAATCCAATTGAATCCAAATCTTTCGTAAGACTTACCGTTTGCGTTGTTGGTTTGATATTCAGCGCAAGTTCGTTTCAACTTCTGGTAAGCAGTGGTAAGTGTGATCGTTCACAAGCAATGAAATAAAGTCATGCAGCGCAACCACTGCTTATAAAACCAACTCTTCTATTGCAGTGATACGAATGTTAAACTCACGAACAATGAAATCAGCGTATATACTGCAAAATCGACTTTAAAATGCAGTCAATTTGCAGTGTTTGCGCTGATTTCATTGTTCGTGACCGTTAATTCGTATCACTGCTTAGCCGAAGTTCAAATCAACATGCGATGGTATACGAGTCAATTACTCAAAAGAGCGCATATTTATATTCATTGTACTCATGCGTTATCAGTGTAAACTCATTTTATACAAACACCGGTATGTACCGCTGAAATTGAAGCACACATCGCATAGTGTTTGGAATTGGTTTGATCGGCTACTGCAAAATCATTGCCGTTGAAAGTGAATTCTATAGCGTAGAATGCGTTGCATGGTATCAATGAGATAGAGTCATTCAAAAACCAAGTATTAACTGAGTATACAAGAAATTGCAGTATAATGCTGCAGAACTCTGGTATGTATGTATTTATTTAACAATCGATTACATTCTTAATAATAACAATTTATGAGTAAGAAGACTCCCAATAAACATTAACCTTGGAGATTGGCTTGACCTCAAGTGGAGCTCCAGTTCGTTTCTCCAATCTCCAGTGCTGGATCTCCACTTGACCTCCAGTTGAGATCCAAGCCATTCTCCAGGAAAATAGACCTTCGATATTCAGTTGAGATAAAGCTGGATCTCCATTTGATCTCCAAGGTCTTTCTCAAAGCAATCTCAAACCCAAAATGAAAAAAGATCTAGTATTTTAAGATGAAGCTTTTACAATTATTTTTTTATTTCAATCATTGAAAACAATTTTTGAAATTTTTTTTTTGACTTTTCAACAGTATTGCCACTTTGAAAAATATGACATCTCAAGCCAATTTCCAGTTCCACTCCAAGATGTTGGAGTTGGCTTGGAGAAATGAGTTGGAGATCAAGTGAAGGTTGAAAACAAGGGAGAAAACAATTTTTCTTGCTTGTCGGGCTTATGTAACACAAGTGTTGCAATGAATGTTAATCTGCTTCTATAGATCACTAAGGAACTAGTGGCGAATACAGCTTGAAAAAATGTAACAAAATAAATAAATTAATACCCTGCTACTTGGAAATGAAAAGTGTAAAAAAATACGATAGAGGGCGCTGCTATAGACTCCGAAACTGCTGGGATGATTAAGCTCAAATTTGGGCAGTTACTATGTTTCGAGTACTTACGAGATGGTTTAGAAATAATAACGCTGCAGTCATTGCAACATTTTCCGGTTCTTATGTAGATAAGGTGCAGGAGAGAGCACCGAGAAATAGCTAGTAAGGTGTATGAATAAAAACATTTTTATATATTTTGTTTTTTTTATATCCCAGCATTTATTTTGGAGTCAATTGAAAAAGTGAACTAGTTAATTTCTAGCGAACTAGCTCTGAAAAAGTAAAAGCGTTCAGTGTAGGTCAGTTCACTTTGCTTTTGTTTTCAAAAGTATTGCTGAAAAAAATAAACGCATTCTGGCTATTTTTTTAAAATTTGCTGCGCTCAAGAAAAAATAATAACAAAAAAAATAAAAAATTTTTATACACATTTATAAACAAAAAATCTTTCGGATTGTGGATGGAAAAGATCGTACAAATCCCGTCTTTAGGACCTTTGCTTCAATAGACTAAATTTTTACGCTCTTAAAATGTTCACTTTAAAACTAGTTAAAAAAAACCAGTTCCAGGCTACTGCGAAAGCCACCAGTTTCAAAATGTTCCTAATGCAACTAGTTCAAATATGGGGAAAAAGGAGTGTTTCTTGGGATAATTGTCTTTTCCTATGACATCAACCCGGAAAAGGTGTCAGTTCGTTCAATGTTAAAGGGTATTGTAGTGGAACTGGTACTGGTCCTTTTTGGAACTAGTTCAGAACTATTTCAATTGCTGTGCACTTTTCTGGGTTATGTCAGTAATTCCAAATATACTCGCACTTAATTTCGCCTTTAAATAAATCGCATTATACCAGTGTGTCAAACATTATCTTGCTTTTAATCTTTAGTCAGTAGACTTTTTTGGATTTAAAAAAAAAACATTGGTCTCAATCTAGATTCAACTAAAAATTGCTATGAATTATACATGCTGGCTATAGTGCTCAAAGCTCTTACACATTTTATTTTCGGGCGATTGCAAAAAGAGATACATTTCGATATTTTTAATATGAATATCGCACACACACTCCCACACACATACACACACACGCATATGGCTATATCGTATCAAGAATATGCGTGTGTATTCACTGAAATATTATTGCTTACTTGAAGTAGTGTGTAAATGTATATTTGTTTGTGTCCCTACATATACTCTGTGAGTCTTCTCGAGGGATCAGCGAATGTGATTCAAATATTTATTATTTTTATGTTAAGAAATTGATTCTCTGCTTTTATATTCTTTAAGTATGTATGCGTTAGTAGCGTGTAGTAGAATGTACTTGAGTAAGTGAGCGTGCAGTACCAAGCTTATAGTAAATAAGTTCAAGGCCTACCGGTCAGGCAATGAAGCAGACAAGCAAACAAACAGATAGATATACAGACAGATAAACGGACAGACAGCTGAATACTCACGCACATGCAGAATAAGCGCAAAAAATATCAATTTTTATTTTATTTTTGTTTATGTTATGGTGCGGTGCGGCGCTGCTCGTCCGCTTTTGAAATTTACTTTCATTCAATTTAGCATGTGTTGGTTGATATGTAAAACTTAGTAAATATTTCGGTTCTTCTGAGATTTTAAAAATTTATATGTGTGTCCGATGTGTTCATATGAAGCGAGCAGCAATTGCAGGAAGGACGAAGGATTGAGGTCACTCGAAGGAAGACGTGGGTGTGATGGAAGAAAAATAGCTTACTTGTGCTTACCCAAAATTGTTAAGAATTTTAGGGGTTTTAATGAGCACAAATTCCAAATTTATTAAATTCTTCAATAAATACTGGACTGCCTACCAAATTACATGCTTCCGCAAAATTAATAATAAAATCTGGCTAAAAAAAAGGCTAAAAGGAAATTTATAAATAACGCAAAGAAAGTTTCCTCCCACGTAGATATTTTCATTTAAGAAATAGACTCCTTTTAACATTTCTCACAGAAATCCATAGTAATTGAGTATTTAATATTTTTTAATAAATACAGCACAACTCATGGCCAATCAAAACAAAACAACTTAATAGCAACACCAACATCAACATGCAAATGAGCTCTCAACATTATGAAAGCGGAGGCTGCGGATTTTTGGATTAATTTTGAAGAAGTTCATTACAGCTAATTTGCACATAAAGCCCAAAAGCAAAAAATGCCATTGTTGCATAGCAACTTTAAGTGACAGTCACAAAACTGCAACAAGCAGTCGAATGTCCTTTTGTAGTCATGGAGTTATTTGATATTTCTGTTTTTGCTATACGAGCACCTACACTCATTCATTCATTCGTTGATTCATTCATTTATTTATTTTGGACGAACTCGTAAAATTTGCCGGAAATGAAAAACCTGAAGCATGCAGCGCCAAAAACTAGGCCACACAGAGACACTCCCAAAAGCTTAAAACGACATTAGAGATGGATACAAAAAAACAAAAGGTGCTTTAAGCAAACACTTAAAGCTCTTGTTCGACAGTCCGCATAATAAATTTGCTGGAACGTCACTTAAAGTTCTTCGTGCTCTTGTTTTTTTTTTTAGTGTTTTAAGAAATGTTATTTTCTCTATTTTATTCGACTGCAGCTACTTTTTGACTGAATTGCAACAATTCTGCTGCTGCTGCATGGCCAGCATGGCATAGCATGTCTGTTGAAGAAGTATCCACTAAGAAAATGAAAACCTTGAGAATTATTACAAAAGCTCTTTGAGCAGCAACACACTTTATTGCACCGGAAATTAAAAACAATCTTTTTTTTCCTCTTCCTTGTTCTTCTTCTTTAGTTTACTTCAGTTTTTATTGTTTTTGCTGGTTCTTCCTGATTTTCTACTACTTCGTTCGAAGACGAAGGTGCTCCCAAGGAGTAGCTGTCAGTGGTGAGAAGGTCTTCCAAGTGGCTCAAACTCAAATTTCAACACTCTACCACTTGCTACTGGTAGTCCTCTGCTATACTGTGCTTTGCTGATACACATGTTGAACCTGTACTCCCAGGAAATTGTTGTTGCTGTTGCTGTAGCTGCAGCTCTACTTGTTACCGCTTGCTGTTGGCTCGCTACGGGCCTTGTTGAACTTAGCGCGTGTTAGAGCTTGAAATTACGCGTTCATACCTAGTCACCTAGTTTTCTTTTTTCTCTATTTTTCTCTGTGTTCTTGCCAATACTTTGTTGTTGGCTTAAAATATTTTAACATTGTGTTGATAGTTAAGAGCTTGAAACAGTGTAGTTTCGGTATCGACTGAATTGCTATAGTTTTAATTTTTTTAATTAAAACGGCTTATTTTTATAATATTTTATAATTGAATTATTTTCTACTATTTGGGGTGAGAAAAATCATGACAAAAATATATTGACCATGTCAACCCGACTTTGAACTTCTTATTGGGGTTCATATCATAAAATATTTGTAAACCAATTACCGAGACCTAAACCCACTTATTTCATGCCACGACCCCGATTGGCTAATGTTCGAAGCTTAACATGGCATTTATTTACTCTCTTGAAGATATGTCAAAGTGATATAGTAGCTTGACAATGCTCACTCGCACATCTGGAAACAACTTGAAAATGCTCAGTTCGAAAGTCCTTCTTCACACGCAGTATTCTCCAGATATTGCTCCTTCTGATTACCACTCGACAGCTCGTCTGGGTAGTAGTTCACACGCAATAAAAATTGTAAAAATTTGGTCGATTACTGAATTGCATCTAAAGTTGAGGCTTTCTTCCGATGTGACATTTGCCTCCTGCCCGAAAAATGATAAAAAGTAATGGCTTACGATAGAACAATCTTTCGAATGATATGTTCTTCAATTTGATTTAAAATTAACGTACCTTTTTCATGAATAAAACTCCATGTATTAATTCTAAAACCCAACATTTATGTGTGTTTGATTTTTTTTTTTTTTTTTGTTTGTGAAATATGACGCCCAGGTGTATAAAACATATTTTGAAAAATGTTAATATGTAAAAATTCGAGGTCCTTTAAAAATATCCTATTTTTTCGCAAACAAAATTTTTCTGTTCGCAGTGAGTTCCTCCTATGCACAAAACAAACAAATTTCTTCCCCTGATGTTGACTTCAAATATATTTGTATTTAATTGATAGGAAACCTTTACAACATTTCATTTCATTGTATTCATTCCTTAACTGAGTTAAATTTTGTTTTTTTTTAGACTCAGAATAGGCCTAGGGCCGCAATTACCCAAATCCGGCCATGTCTGACAGGTAAATACATTCCTTAGATATAGTAGCTTATTTAATGCAAACGCATTTTCTTTGCAGTTCCTACTTCCTTTGGCATTGCGGCCAAACTTAAAGCTCTTACCTTGGAAGTGGTTTCCTATCAAACTCATACAAACATATATCGCCAAAAGACGTTAAAATTTCCATTGAAACTTTCTTCAACTCATTCACCACACGGAAATTGCTCCCCAATGACGCATTCATCGCCGTCTTGGCTGGTTGCGACCAAAAAGTTTTTCAGTTTTTGGTGGCTGCTATTTTCTTACGATTTTCTACTGACATTTGTTTTTGCCTCAGATATTTGTGTGGTGGTATTGTTTTGTTTCTTATTCATTTCACGTTTTAATTTTTTCTGCGTTTCTGCAACATTACACCGTGTGAGTTGAGCTGAGCTGAGCTGCCGCAAAGCACATCAGCGCGCAGTAATTGTTGCAGGAAGAAGTTGTGTATTTCTCTTTTTGATTTCAATTCTAAACTTTTTTCATTACAACGAACAAACCTCAAGGACTCATCGGCGTATTGGGGATTTTCTAAGCGTTAAGTCTTGGCAGAATTTTTATGTTTTCTCTTCGTTTAGCGTGTGGTTAAGGGAAAAACTCAAAATATTTTTTTCGATTTGTGTGCGGCTTCACTCAGTCCCATGTGATGCAACATGGTGTTGTCTAGGCTCTAAGGATTACCTGTTATCCATGTTATTCTACAGACATTCATCATATTTAGCAGGCTTCATGCGTATATCCAACAAATTTATGCTTTATTGCTAGCATTTATTTGATTTATTCTCTTTTCTCATTTATTCAACCACCCAATCTTTGCCACAATTTGCCGTCTACCATCATTTATGCATTCAATCTGATCTGTATCTTTTTAACCAAACTTGTTTCTTGCGCTGTTATTTTCTTCTGCTACAACATCTTTGCTTTCCTAGCCAAGTTTATGGCGGATGTTAACAAAACTTCAGTTCAGCCGCAATTTGATCACACAAATTCTAACACACACACTCACACACACAGCCACATACCTCGGAACAATGTTCATTATAAAATTAACCACACATACAAATGTACTTATACTACACAACCAAGACCACTCACACAAACACACACACATTCTTATGCACACAACCATGCCGGAATTGGAAAAGTTTGAAGTTTTGTTTTTCCAGTATTTTCATTAGCAAACTGATGTGAAGTGCAGCCGGCGCTAAAGTCTTAACCCATTTCTTGAAACAGGATATGAGAAGTTTTCAACAAGTTACGTTAAGAGAAAGAAAAAAAAAGAACTTGAGTACAAGAAGAAGAAGAAGAAAACAAAAATAATACCTGATTAAAAACAAATAAATTGAAAGCAGTGCTAATTAAATACATCGTAGCTTCAGGTCAGCGTGGCGTATGAATAACATTTAATTAAAAAGTTGCCATGCTAGCATTTTATCGAAACAATTCACTTTTATTATTGCTGCTGCTATTAAATTTCGTTCGCAATAATTAGTTATAAACAGTAAAACTATATATTTCATATATTGTACAGTAAATTATGTAAGAGAAAGCCACATCTTTGAAAGCATTGCGTAGACTTAACGCACCAGGAATCGTAGATAAACTAGTAGATTGCCTTTAACTATATAGCATGACATAGATAATCATAAATGTGTAAAAAGATGCGACAAAGTGAAGGTTAAAGAACACGTTACATACTTGAACTTTATGTAAGTAGCATAAATGTAATAAATGAATTTTTAGCTTAGCACAGTAAAAATATTCAGGACCACATTACATGCCTTAACTTAAGCAACAACAAACCACAAAAAAAAAAAAAACAAACAAAAACAAAAGCCATTATTAACCGTGACTTCATTTAACACAATACTATGAAATCTCAGCCAAATGCTGGCCCGAGCACAGCCAAATTTATCAACTAATAAACCAGGCGTGCACCAAATGCTGCACATAAATCAGTCAATGTCCTTAAGGAAGCCAGTGAAGCCCTAAAATATTTATAACTGTCCATCAAATCAACATAAGAAGGTTAAACGCAGGTGTCAATGAGCAGCACCAGCACCAACAACAGAAAAGAAAAGAAAAGAAAACAAATAGACGGATGGCTGGCTGAGTGGCATAAAGGGCAAGGAAAAAAAATCTCGCGAAGAATTGTGTAACCAAGAAAATGCAATTTTTAACAAATTGCACACACATAATAATATTCCGAGCAAGGCGTGACGTCTGAGAAACCAAAGGCAAGGACTTCAAGGATCAAGCAACTCAGCACTGATATTAAGATGCGCGCTTCAATGTATTACATTCAAGGCCATTTCAACGATTGATGACACTTTGTGTTGATGCGAAAAATAATGGAGTGTTGCAAAGGACACACACACACACCCACAGAGAGAGATCTGCAAGACATAAAAAACAAAAAAATTAAAAAAAAGCAAAAAAGTAAAAGAAAATGGAGAACAAGTTGTCACAGCAGCAGCAGTATGACTTGAACGCTGAGCTTAAATCGGCTGTCAATTCTTGACAGACGCATGCTTCACAGTAAACAGCAGAATCAATTCACAATCGAAGGTACAGCTTATAAATTATTAATGGCATTCGTGGTGGTAAGGATGTCATTTTGTTAAATCAAATTGAATGATAATAAAACGAAATATTCTCTTTTGCTCTTGCTTGGCTCACAGAAGAAAAAAAAAACGACACAATCTTTGATAAAAATATTAAGTACTCGAAGAGCAAACTTCAGTTGGTCACTCGCTATGGCACAGTCATCAAAAACAGCATTTGATGTAGCGCTAGAAAAAACAGAAACAAAAAACAAAAAAAAAGGGAAATACGATTTTACAGTTTCCCGCTTAAAGACGCCACCTGCCTGTCTGTCAACAGCCCCAACACCCCAACATCATTAAAACAGGGTGTTCTAAGCGTGCTCCTCGTTAAAATGGGCAATAAAAATGCAGCCATCTATTTTGACATCGTTGCGTTGACGTTTTTATTGTTTCTTTTTTTTTTTTTCTTTTTATTGTCTCTTTGTGCTGCTGCTCCACTTGTCCTTTTAACAGCAACGAAGCGATTTTTAAGTGAGCTCGCATAAAAATTGACATTTATTAGCGGGAAGACCATGACAGCTAAAAAGACTACACCATGGCATTGAGCAGGAAATGAAAGTACAAAGTTCCTTCTTCTTTATTTTTGTGTAATCTACAATTAATGAGCCTATTTTAATGGCACACTAAAATACTACACCAACAATAACAATAACAACAACAACAACTACAGCAGCTACAAGACTTTTAATAATAATTCGGAAAAGATGTTCACAGGAAATCGCTGCAGCTGATAAAAACTTAATTTTAATAATATTTGAGATAATCTTGAACCCAAAAATTCATTGATCATTTGCAGGATTGCATTATTTTTTATGATTATAGCATTTCGTTTTTTTTTTTTAATTAAATTTGAGCATTTTTCTTGCAGCACACTGGGAAAATAATTAACCACTATAATTTGCTGCTTAAAAAATTTATTTGCAGTTCATGTTTTATTATTTATAGCAATTTTTTATATTTGGTCGCGATCTATAAAAGGCATACCAGATTTCAAGTTAAAATATTATATTGAAAAAAATATTTAAAATAAATTCTGTTTATTGTTTTTATATGATGTTCAACAATATTTATTGCTTTTGTACACTAAAACCGAAACATTAACATTAACATTAACATTAACATTAACATTAACATTAACATTAACATTAACATTAACATTAACATTAACATTAACATTAACATTAACATTAACATTAACATTAACATTAACATTAACATTAACATTAACATTAACATTAACATTAACATTAACATTAACATTAACATTAACATTAACATTAACATTAACATTAACATTAACATTAACATTAACATTAACATTAACATTAACATTAACATTAACATTAACATTAACATTAACATTAACATTAACATTAACATTAACATTAACATTAACATTAACATTAACATTAACATTAACATTAACATTAACATTAACATTAACATTAACATTAACATTAACATTAACATTAACATTAACATTAACATTAACATTAACATTAACATTAACATTAACATTAACATTAACATTAACATTAACATTAACATTAACATTAACTTTTACATTAACATTAACATTAACATTAACATTAATATTAACATTAACATTAACATTAACATTAACATTAACATTAACATTAACATTAACATTAACATTAACATTAACATTAACATTAACATAGCATTCATTTTGAGTCGTGGATGTTTTGAAGTTGGAGTGCGACTTGAAATTCGTCGACCTGTCGAAACTGCGACTCAGATATCGATAATAGCGTTAAATAATAAATTTCGATTCGATGACTTTTATTCAGTATTTTAATTTCTTGCTGACTTAGTAGCCTGCCCGAGGCCATTTAATCGATTTATGTTGACGTTCATATATGAAAACGGAAAAATTCTTTTGGTAAAACGCTTCATCCCGCTATTTTTAAAAAATCTAAAACCGAGCATTTTTAACGTATCTACATAATTTTTTGCTGAAATCAAAAATTTTGAAATCCGAGCGCATAGAAATTAAGAAAAATGGCTATTCTTGCGATTTAAGCAAAAACCATTCAAAAGTTATAACTTTTGGGGGTGCTGTGAGTCTGCAAAAAAAAATTGAAACGCTTCACCCCACTGCACTAAAATGTTAGTTTATATTAATTTTATTAAAATTATTTATATTACTAAGCAAAACAGATGAAAATATTATATGGTTTGTTCCTAAAGTGTACGCTAGGGTGCCAAAGATATGTTTTTTCTAATATTTGAAAGTCTCAGTTTTTAGAATGGTACATTTATATATAAATTTTTTTTTTTTTCAACAACAAAACTCACATATAATTTGAAGAAAATATATTAATATTTATTGGTAGCGCCGCATAATTGAAAAGTTGACTGAAACTATAAGAAGTATCTTATGCTTTCTATTTAAGTAATACTTACTTTTTTAGTATAAATTAAAAAAATATAAAGTAAATTGATAATAAATCTATATTTAGGGAGATAACTAATAGCGGTCTGCGTAGAATTTGGAATGTTCTGTCGCTGCTTTTCTATTACTTGCAACATTTACTGTTGCTGTTCTTCTTAGTGAGTCAGAATATCATTAAAGGACGGGAAAGGACCAGCTCCACGTTTATCTTCTTGCAGTTGCGTTAAAAATATTCTAGTAGCCAACGACTTTTCTCTCCAACGGCAGTTGTCGTCGTGTTGTCATGGTGTTGCCGCGTTTTATGTGTCTCTACTATAATATCTGACTTCTACAATTCAATGACGTTGCGCCAACTTTAAATGACAACCGAATGGGATAAAATTTTTGAGGATTGTATTTAACTTAAAAAGGAACAATAAGAGGTTGTGAAAGTTTTTAAAAATACAGCTTTGTTTTTTCCCATATATAGAAAAGTCACCTTCGTGTACACATATACCTATATTGATGAATTTTCTGTTCTTCCTCTTTTTCATTTAAAATAATATGTTTATGTGTTACTGCAACAAACAGTTGGGCCAAATTTCGTTGGGATTGAATAACTACGAATTGAATGAAAAAATTTTATTTTTTTTTTCATTTTTTTCTTATATCAAAACAATATCTGTACGAAATTCAATATCATCGAGTTATTTTTAGCGATTTTATGGTTATTTTTTATTTTGGAGTATATGGGCGGTTTGTGTGTTTTTTCTCCGATTTTCAACAAAAATTTTAATTTTAAATTTTACTCGGTTCAAACAACATAATCCTTGGTGCCAAATTTGAATTTCCTCAAACAACGTTTTCTTATTTTGGCTGCTCGTTGTATGAACTCATGACACTGTTCCCTAAACATTGGTTAAACGATGAAAGAATCCATTCAAAACAGACACACACATCTGCGATATATGAAGACAAGTACAAATTTCTTTTTCCTATTTCATTTCCAAATGACATAACTTTTCATTCAATAATCTTTACCAGCATTTAAAGAAATTAGAGCTATGAGAAAAGAAATTAAATTTTTCGGGACAGGATGAAAATATCTATCTATTTGATTTGGTTCTTATATTTTTTTTTTTACAAAGTAACGGTTATAATTTTTTATAATAAAAATACCGACATTGAGCAGACTAGAAAAATTAATTTTCAAACCATAGAGCAGTGTGACGTTTAATGAAGTCAAATTTATCGAAATGGCAAATACAGCGCCTAACATAACAGCAACACATTTGTATTTGTTTTTGTAAATTAATTTATTTACCCAAGTGTGCGTGTTCATGTGCTGGGTGCGCATTAGTGTGCATAAGTAGCACGATTACTGCACGTCCGTCGCTTGTTTTGTAAACATTTGTACAACATGATCATTAAACAGAGCAAAATAACAAATAAATTTTCAAGCAACATACAAACACACACACATTAACATGCACGCTATGCACCCTAGCCCTAACTAACACACTCACACAAACGGAGGCAAACTATTTGATCAAGTCTACGAAGGCAATACCAGCCAGCAACAAATACTTTTCAACAGAAGAGACACAACGAATGAAATATATTGAACTGCCTGCCTTTTCAAGGATAAGAGACCTAGTCTTTAGCGTACGCTTGGGTGTTTTATTTTCGATATGAGTATGTGTATATATGTGACTGTGAGTGTGTTTATGTCATATGTGTCGCACTAACAACATGTTGGCTGAACATTTTAGCATGTTTTGAATTGCTACAAATGCGAAACATGAAGAGATACGCACAACAAAGCCAACAACAACAACAATAATATCTATAACACCAACAACAATCTACAGAAAACAACAAACTATTTGCTGCTTAACACAGCATTATATAAAGTTCTCGAGGTTAAAAACTCAAATATGAACACTAAGGTTCAAAATTTATGCATCCTACAAGCGGGCGAGAAAGCATATCCGACTAGCCTCGAAACAATTCGATGCATAACCAAGCCATACTACAAGTTGTCCCATGGGTATACATGTAGTTGTAGATGAGACCATGTAAGTGAGTGAGTGTGTGTGTGTCTTGCGGTAGCTGTATCTCGGCTTGCTGCTGCATGTTGGAGGATTATTTAAAAAAAAAATCTTAGCAAAAGGATCTAAGCATGATAGGAGTCCAGGCAGATTCAGTATCACAGTGGTGATTATAAATGTTTACCTTAGAGGTTTGAGATTTAAATAATACATCCTCAATTTCTATTTGCAACACATATAAAATACATTAAAGTACCTTCAAATAAATGAACAATTTTCATAAATATTTTGGTGCTCTTTGTCTGAGCCCTTAAATCAAACATGCCCACGTAGTTGCCCGTATGGCCCGTGTGGTGTTCATATAAATTTTTTTCTATCTTTTTTGTCTTTGTGAAGAGCCAAAACCAAAGAACACCTGCAAAAATCAACAACACAAACCGCACTCGTTCAGTGTTCAGCACGTTTTCCAGCGAACTTTACAAAAACAAATGCATGCAAAGTCAAAATAAAAAGCGCACACTCGATAATGTCGATGCTGAAGCTGATTATCCCGTTATTTGTGTGTCGAGTAATTTTTCGAACAAGCATTGCTATTGTAAAGAAATTAAGTCTTGTCGCAGTGCACTGGCAGTTTACTTCATGACATGTAATTTTATTGCATTGTAATTGTTTATTTTTTTTTTTGTTTGTTTGATTTTTTTGTAAAAAGCCATTTTGTGTTTCTTTTTCGTTTTTTTTTTATGCATTGCCCCTCGCTCAAAATTTCTTGGGCCCCACTGCCTTAAATGATGTATTTCAGCTGCAAAAATTATGCTGCTTTTTGGTGTTTACGCAAAATATTCCACAACATCAGCAGAGTTTAGAAAATATATTTGTATGCCAGGATTTTAAGCAGGATTTAATATTTTTCAAGTTTATTAAAAAGCGGTGTTGGCAAACATGCTATATTTTTGCAATTGTTGTCTCATTGCTAAGCAATGAAATAAAAAATAAATAAAAAAAAATAAAACAGCTACCAACTTTCAAACGTTTCCGGCGCTTCAAAGTGTGGGCGAAGCACTTCTAAGCTTAGCATGAGCAACAGAACTAGCAGCAACAATAAAAACAACCACAACAACAGAGCTTATTTCTCTGTTGTGAAATGCAAACGGCACTGCAGGCTGTCTGACAACAAAAACAACAACAACAACAACAAAACATAAAAAGGCATAAAACATTCTATATTCGTTTGTGCACCAACCACAAAATATGCTGAACCGGAAATTGTGTGCGCCTGTGTGTAAGTCTGTTTGTGTCTGAGCGCATTTGCAGCTGATGGTCGTGCAGCACGTGCAGCAATATACACCTGAGCTGGCTGAATAGCTGTTGCATGCAACCAACAACCAACAACCACAGCTCACTTGCAACGGCAATGGGCTCACGCACGCACACATTCACACACGTACCCACACACCAATGCTTTGTAGCAAATTGAAATCCGCTCTCAAAACTAAAATTTTCACAGATTTTCGGTTACGCGATGCTGCGGTGGCGAAATTCAAATTGAATGCAGTCTCCTGTATGTTTTAATATGAGATGCAACAAATTGTTGCATACTTGTTGGCTGCTCCTTTAATTATTCAAGCTTTGATATTTTATATAATGCAATGCGTTTATAGCTGACCGCATGTGGTGCATTTAAAATCTCTTCTAATGGGCTTTTATAGACAAATTAGCGCCACTGGCTGTGTTTCTAACTAACTACAATCAAATTTCACAGCCATCTTTGCTACTTACGATATGAAGATCTTCAATTATTTTATCTCCAGCATAGCTCATGCTGCAAAGTTGCATGAAGGTTTTTATCAACAAGATTTTTGATGATAAATAATTGTTACTTTTCTTCATTGTTGCTGCTGTAACTTTTTTCATTGTTACACGCAACTAGAACTGGACTTAAGTTTATGTGAAACACATTGGGTGGATTTCAATAAATTTGATTCCTTTCATATGAGGTATTACTGATGAGTTGGTGTAGCGGCCAACGAAACAGTCTGTATAGTCAAGCTGTGAAGTTGCAGCATTGAATAGTTTTATAAGATTTTTTTTTTTTAAATCAAAAGATACAAGTGCTATTTAGAGTTTAAACGCGTTCGCAATAAAGTCACTGCTCTTATTCGGAGAAACAAAAAACTTTTTTATGAAAGCAGATTTGGTTCGAGTAGATCAAGCCAATCATTTTGGAAAAATATTCGGCAAGTCGGAATAACCAAAGAAACCCAATCGGTTCCAGATAACATGCACCTTAATGAACTTAATAACAAGTTCATTTAACCTACTGTTACTCGTTCAATTGCAGATGATACATTGAACTCAACCATTAGTTCTCCGTAGCATGGCTTTGCGCTCTCACACACCGACTATATTAGTGTTGGTGAAGCCATCTTAAACATTAAATCAAAAGCAATAGGGTCCGACAATATTTATCCTGCGTTCATAAACATTCTTCTCCCAGTCATTCTTTAACATGTAACTTATATCTTTAACACCATTATTACTGCTTCTCAGTTTCCCTCGGGATGGAAAACTGCGAAAATACTGCCATTGCTAAAATTGTCTTCGCAAACTAATTTAGAATTTCGCCCTTTATCGATACTGCCTTTTTTAAGCAAAGCTTTCGAATTGATTGTAAGCAATCAAATAAAAACTTATTTAAATAATAACAAGCTTATAACAAGGCATCAATACGGTTTTCGCGCAAATCATAGCTGCACAACTGCACTTCTGAAAGTCTGCAATGACATAAGGTCGGGCTTAGACAACGACAAGATGGCTTTTATGGTTTTTCTCGACTTTTCAAAAGCATTTGAAAGTATAAATCGCAGGCTCTTGATACATAAACTTGGTATTATTTTCATTCCAGAGATCGCTATACAAGCTCATCACATCTTACCTTGATGATCGTTCGCAATGTGTTTACTTGTATGTACTTGTGTTGTCTGGTGTCCCTCAAGGCTCAGTATTAGGTCCTCTGTTATTTACAACATTCATAAATGACATTACTGACTGCTTCTCGACTTGTCGACATCATATATACTCTGACGATATACAAATATATAAGCTTTTTTCCGAACCAAACCGTAATATTGCTGCAAATGAAGTTAATGCGGAATTAAACCAAGTCTTTCAGTGGTCAGTAAAAAATTAACTCTGTCTTAATCCCATCAAAACCAAAGCAATGCTAATTGATAGACGTAAAAATAACGATAAATCTCCACTTTATCGTAATAAACTATAGATAATGTTAACATAAATAAATAAATAAATAAAACCAATTAAAAAAAATTAAATAAAAAAAAAAATCTGATAAAACTTTTCAATGCTGCAACTTCAGTACTTGACTATACAGTAGACCGGTTCACATTTCAAAAATGTAAAAATACTTCGGTGCGCGTCCATTTTCCGAAAGTTCCATTCCTAATGAGAACAAAAATGCCTTAAGACCCAAAAAAATTTGACCTCTAGATATTGCTGCAATCGTTTAAAGGTCATTTTGGAGCTATTTACGACTTAGATCATACTGAATAATATGTTGTCCAAACCGAAACACATATTGAATATATTGTGATGAAGAATCATTTATAATAATCTAAGCTATTTTCATTTTTTTTATTTTTTTAAAAAATGCATCTGATATTTTTTGGCGGAGCTTTGAAAATGCAATTTAACTCCTTAGTCAAAATTATAGTATTTCCACATACAATTTTTTTTCTTATTTTGTTCCAGTGACATTTTGTTTGTAATTTTGTATTTTTGTGCGGAGCTTAAGGTTTCTTGCTATATAACTTACTGCATAATTTTTGGACCATAACATGAAAAAAAGAATAAAAAACACGACAAACGTTTGTTTTTCCTGAATTTATTTTTTAAAAATATGATTTTTTTCATGTTTTTCAAATTTTTTCTATGGTTATGTACCACTTGCAGCAAATATTGTTTTTGCTCTTTATTTGACGTAATTGAATTATTAAATTCAGTTATTAAAGCTACACTTTTCTCAGCTGAATCGTTAATAATATGAGCTGAGTGACCATTTGAAGACCACTAACGTGTGCGCTGTTATTAAGCCACTCATCAGGGTGAAGTTTTAAAAACTCAGTAGAAACATTCAGTTTTTTAAAAAAACAATCTAGTGTTATTTGCTACAAAATCATGCAGATTAACATTTAAATATGTTGGTTTACTTGAAGCCTTTTTTAACGACTTTTCAGTTCTTGGCTTATTTTGTATTGATTCCGCCATTTGAATGAGTGAGTGTCAATACTTAAAGACCTATCGAAAAATGATAACCCTACAAGCTCTTCACCAAGGTACCATAAGTGTTGCTCAAATTTTTTTAATGCAATTCCTGCTATAACGGGGCGTTTGTACCTATATTAAAAAAAAAATTGTGATATCAAGAAAGTTAAATAAAAAATGCAATTAACTTGTTCACCTTTCACCGTTAAAAAAGGTGAAACCATAGAAAAAATTTGAAAAACATAACAAAAAATCATATTTTTAAAAAATAAATTCAAGAAAAACAAATGTTTGTCGTGTTTTTTATTCTTTTTTTCATGTTATGGTCCAAAAATTATGCAGTAAGTTATATAGTAAGAAACCTTAAGCTCCGCACAAAAATACAAAATTACAAACAAAATGTCACTGGAACAAAATAAGAAAAAAATTTTATGTGGAAATACTATAATTTTGACTAAAGAGTTAAATTGCATTTTCAAAGCTCCGCCAAAAAATATCAGATGCATTTTTTAAAAAAATAAAAAAAATGAAAATAGCTTAGATTATTATAAATGATTCTTTATCACAATATATTCAACATGTGTTTCGGTTTGGACAACATATTATTCAGTATGATCTAATTCGTAAATAGCTCCAAAATGACCTTTAAATGATTTCAGCAATATCTAGAGGTCAAATTTTTTTGGGTCTTAAGGCATTTTTGTTCTCATTAGGAATGGAACTTTCAGAAAATCGACGCGCACCGAAGAAAAAAAGACCCATAATTTTTCTCATATATTTTTGAACCGGTCTACTATACAGACTGTTTCGTTGGCCGCTACACCAACTCATCAGTAGTCTTGCATGACTTTTTCACTGTGATCCACATAGGTTCTACAAGCTACTTAGGTTCTACTGATGCTGCCAATATGGCGAGAAAGTTACCCAGGATCATGGTAGAATTATAAAGTAGGGTCGACTCGGAGAAGAATGGAGTAGACAAAAACAAAATCCATCTGGTGCTAAAGATTACAGACCGATAAGTATACTGTCGCCCTTATCGAAAATATGTGAGAAACTTATGGCCCAACAGATAAGCAAATACTTGTTCGAAAAAAAACTTTTATCGCAGTATCAGTTTGGGTTTAGAGCAGGGCATGGATGTTCTTCAGCAGTAGTAAAGGTGCTTGATGATATTCGACCGGAATATGATGCTGGCTCTATGACCTTACTCTGCTTGCTTGATTTTTCCAAGGCTTTCGATAAAGTTGATCATAACTATTTGTGTCAAAAGCTTAAGTTTCTCTTTGGTTTCTGTGACAGTGCGGTTAATCTTATGTCTAGTTATTTGTGTAATAGACAGCAAAGAGTTAAAGTTGGTCAAGTTTTTTCATCTTATAATCCAGTCTTAAGAGGTGTTCCACAAGGCTCAATACTAGGTGCCCTTTTATTTTCCATGTTCATTAACGACATTTTTAATGTATGTAGGCATTCATATGTTCATGCTTATGCAGATGATGTCCAGCTATTCCTGTCTAGACGAACTGGTCTCATTGATGACCTTTGTTATCGTTTGAATGAAGATCTGAGAAATATAAATAAGTGGGCTAAATGTAATGGGCTTCAACTCAATGCTGCTAAATCTTATGTCCTACCTATATGTAAGAGTAAAACTTGTGTTGATGATGTCCCTGATCTGTTTATTGGAAGTAGCAAACTGACTGTAGTGCGTAAAATAGTAAATCTAGGTTTCTATATTAATTTTTCTCTGTCCTGTGTAGACCATGTGAACAGTGTTGTGAAAAAAATGTATTATGTTCTACGTAACTTGAGAATGTCTGCTAGTGTTACTCCTGTTGAAATTAAACGTAGATTGGTAATACAACTGATCTTACCTATAATAACTTATTCAGAGATAGTGTATAGCAAACTTGACTCATCTTCCCAGCTAAAGATTCAACTTGCATTCAATTATGCCACGCGCTATGTGTACGGTCTCCGCAAATATGATCATCTGTCTCGTTTCCGAAATGCAATTCTTGGATGCGACATAGTATCTTATCTCAATGCCAGAAATTGTATGTACCTGCATAAACTGATCCATGAAAAACTGCTAAACTGTATGATAAACTTCAGTTTTGTGTATCTAGAAGAAGTCAAGTTTTGATTGTTCCGAGGCACAACTCATTAAACTCTTCCCGCCTATTTTTCATCAACGCCACTAGGTTGTGGAATGGTTTGCCGCGATGGCTTAGGGAAATCACTGGGAGAGGTCTTTTTAGGCAATCAGTTTTTTCGTTTTTCTCTACTCCATAGTTTCTTTTACCCTCCATCTCTTACTCATCCTATCTATATTTTCGAGTCTTTTTCAATCTATTCTATTTATTATTTTTACAATTAGATTAAGTCAATACTGTCGTACAATTAAGGATTATATTTAGTGTTCTAATTATATTTGTTGTTATAATTCTTAAATTTAATTAATGTTAGGCTAAGTTAATCTTATATTGTACTATAAAAGAGCTAGCTCTTAGTGTACTTATGATTTCATAAATAAATAAATTAAATTAAATTAAAATTAAATTAAATTAGAAAGCAGCGAAAAGCGGGCTAGTTGTTAAAATCAGCTGTTCATCTCTAGTTTCTTTATGTTCATTTTTCGCAGTGGATTTTAGGTTAAACTTTTTACAATCTTTTCTGTAAATTGAACACTTCCTCGGCATTTTATAGAATTATTTACAATGTTTTAACAAACTTTTTTAGTTTCCACTCTTCGTTGACGCGTGAGGGTACTGAGCGACTCGGCCCTACCTTGTAATTCTATCATGCCATGATAGAAGGCTTTGACAGAACTGTCAGTCTGACTGTTTTAAATAGTTCGAAAACTATGCATCTACACTGAGAAAATTGAACGCCTTAAAATCAAGAAAAAAAGTTGTTAAAAGACTGTAACCAAAATATCTTTGGTACAAAGAGAAGATCGTTGCACTAATGATATATTCTTTAACTAAGCAACTGCTGCATCTTTGAAACAAAAGACTGAAGTTCTTTGAAGCTAAATCAATCAAAAAATATTTGCCGTAAAGACTAATTATTTACAATAACGATTTAATTCTTTGTTAACAAGAATTTGACTTTTTTAAAGACGTACATCTTTGTCACAAGAGTTTAAGTCTATGATATAAAGTATATTTTTCATGGGAATTTAACAATCTTTGTGCCTTTGCCGTAAGGATGTTTTATCTTTGGGCGCAATCTAACCAATAAAAGTCTTTGTGGCAAAGTGTATTTTCTTTGGTTTTACGTTTTTTTTTCCCTGAGTGTATCCACAATACTTTTATGGCAAATATTTTATAAGTACTAAGCGAAGCTGTTAGTTTTTCATTAACTTAGTGGCTTCCCTTTTATATTCCTTTTTTTTTTTAAGTTACGAAAAGCTGTCAACCGATTTTTTTTATTCTTCTTTTTTATTTCTCTCACGTCTGAAACATTAATTTGACTCACATTTGATCGTCATTTTGCATCTCATGTTTAAAATTGAAGCTTTATTTCCTGACGATTGGCTTTGAGCGCAAGGCCACAACGTGGAAACTAAAGCGTGCTTCACATTCACCGGAATTATTTGCATTCCACTTGGTGACAGTGCAACCACCACCTAGTTTCCCTGCAAAATCGCTCCCCTCCTCTCCTCACTTCCATACTCCACAAGATCGACAAGCGTTTAACGCATGTATCAAAGTGTATAGAGAGCTCATCTCTATGCAACTGGACCAGGTGCTAAATGCTGCTGCGTCACTATCACTTTTTGTGTGCTTGTTCTTGTGTGTGTGTGTGTTTGCCTCTGTGGCAGTGTGTGCTTGTATGCATGTTGACAACACTGCAAACTCGTGCCGTATAATGAGTGCACCAAACATATTAGCAGCAGGCTGATGTGGCTGTATTGAAGTAGCCTGTGTGTGTGTGTTGGTAGCATACAAGGATAACGTCGAGTGTTACTTGAAAATTTAGATCGTCGCTCAATCTATGCGATAAGCTCGTTATTGAGCATCTAAGCAAATAAACTTGCAACATTTCACATTTTTTTTTTTATATCCTTTTCTTGTGCTGCTTCTTAAGCTTTATCATTGTGATGTGCTTGTTTGAGTTGTTGTAGTTGTTTGTCAAGTGAATATCCTTTGAAATTGAAAATTGGTGTTAATACCTTGTTTAACAAGATGAGGGGGAAATAGCAGCAACACAGCTAAGCGTTGACGATGGGCTGAAGTAGCAGTTGGCGGATATGTTGAAAATAAAATTATATGTTGAGATGTCGAACTGCCTGAAGTACTCGTAGTTGCCGTCGGTGAAAATTTGTTTTATCCTAAGTAATAGCGTTGATGGCGTTTCTGTATCTAAGAATCAAGGCATCTGATTACATTAAATCCTTACATTATAGCTTTTTGTAGACATTTTCTTTTCTGTTTTTTTTTTCATTTTCTGTGTAGATTTGTGGTTGCTTTGTAAATATGTTCTCATTGAATTTATTAAAGCTGTAATTAAATAATTAAAACTGATTTGTAATAAATTCGATCAGAACTTATATTTGGGTAAAAAAAAAGTTAGTTAAAAAGGATGATTTAAGTGTCGGTAATTATATTGGGAAATTTGAGCTACGAATATATGTGGTATAATATAAATTTTGGGTTTATAATGGATGTATTAACAAGAGGTGTAGAATTTATTTTTTAGATAAAACAAACAATGGTTTCGATCACTCTCAAATTTTTATTGAATAAACGTTTTGAAATTACTTATATTTACGAAGCTTTCATATTTTATGACCGTATCAGGTTAGCTTGTATATCAGCAATTCCATTTTGAACGTATCACTCGTACGGGTTGACCACCTCCGATTTTGCTCAAACTTTCAGCATTGAATTTTCTCATGAAATAAAAACACTAATTTCAGTAAAACAATTTTTACATTTTTTTTTTAAGTTTCTACGTAACATTCAAATTTCGTCAAAATGGGAGAAAAAGTGAAATTGCCTTACTCTTGAAAATCATATATTCAACAAAAATAACTCGATTTTTACATTTGAGGTATATAGCTGTTTTTTTTTTTTTTTGTAAATATAAAAAAAACAAAATTATTTTTTAAGTTTCTTAACTTCAAGGTCAAATTTTGGTAGCCATAAAAATAGCATTTTTCCCCTCTTTAAAAATTGAAAAAAAAATATTTTCAGAAAGTTCATTTTATTACCTTTCCATCTGCCAAAAATCATGAGGGTGTTATTTTTCTTTCTATTTCAATAATTTATTTAATATTTTTTAAACGACCACCTACCATACTATTTCCATACATCCATACTATGTACATTAGACTGTACCTCAAAATAAAAGTGCGCCATATACCAGCGAATATGACGCATTTTTGTAGGACAATTACGAAAAAAAAAATTTTTTTTGACCGAACGTAGGGGTCGCGCATTGACATATTTCTTCATATCTCTGGTGTTTACTGTCGGATTTTAAAGTTTGGTACATCAATGTTTTTGTCTCAAGGAGACCAATATGACCTCTATAGAAATCATTGATCTGAGGTGTACCGTTCTAGTACTCTCTAAGAGAGTAAAATCTCTAAAAATTTCAGGAAAAATATTTTAAACGCTCGAATTTACGTTTTGATTTAAAAAACGCACTCGAAATTTTAACTTTGTCAAAATCGGATGGAAACCAAACTTACCTCCCACACAAAGTGACGTCATCAGAGTAGTAAAATCTCGAAAAATTCCGTGTCACGGTGTTTATGTTCGAAATCCTCCGAAACGGCTCAACCGATCTTATATATCGATCGGTTATATATATACCAAATATATATATACCGATCTTATATTTGGTAGTTATAAGAATAGGTCGTAAAGTATTTTTCACCCTTCTAACCCCACCCCACACTTTTTCATTGCGATTTTAGTACTTTTGTATGAACAATCTCCGAAACCACCCAAACGATTTCAATAAAACTTTGTGAATGTGTATGGTTGGTTTCAGCTTGATATATAGGATAGTTTTGGACCCACCCAATAGGTGGAGCTTTTATCAAGTGTTACGCAATAATACGTTTTTGACTAATCGATTGAATCGATATTGATGAAATTTTGTATAAAAATTCTCCTGACTACGGAATAGAACACAGGTTGCTTAAATTTAAAAAACTTCCGTAAGAGGTCGTTTTATGCAAAAAGCAAAGCAAGATCTGTCTGATGGCTATTGACTCCAAAAATGCTGGGTCGATTGATCTAATATATTGGAAGTCGATTTTTTTCGAGTACGAGATGGTTGGAAAAATGTTGCTTTACCCACTTTTACCCAGATGGTTTTGGTCGTGTTAGACTAAAATTTGGTAAATCGTGTGCATGGTTACTGTCGGTAACTGAACCAAATAAGCGCGTGGTGGTTATTATTCCTGAGTTTTACATATTTTCATAGTGAAACTTGGTATGTAGGTGCTATGGGTCCAAGTGGCGGTCATTATAATGTACATAGGTGCTATGGGTGCTATGGGTCCAAGTGTTGTTCATTATAAACATAAATGTTGCCACATCTAATTTGACCGCCTATCTATATAAAAAAAAATCAAGAAATCAATTTTGGGCGGTACGAAGTTTGCCGGGTTCGCTTGTATAAATAAAAAATTTAAATATATTACAAGGTTAAATATCAGTGGGCTTAAATATCCATATAGCACAAAGTTAGTTTCACCTTTTTTTTATTTATTTTTAACAGAAAATGAGTCCGTAACCATTTTGAAAAAGAATATACTCAAATGGTTTGATTTTTGGAGAATGTGTCGTTGATTTTTTGAGTTGGTACTTCTTTAACGTGTAGCTAGACTATTCGTCTACTGCACTACAATGTGCTCAGGATGTTATGTGATGTGCGGTGGAGAATTATAAAATTTTTCTTGAAATTGGAAAATATTGTTCCACTTTTTCTTATTTTTTTTTTTTTGTTTTTTTTTTTTTTTTTTTTGGAAATTTTTATTTTTTTATTTTATTTTTAACATATCTTCCTATACGTAAGAGTTGCTAATAACAGAAAGATTCCTAGTACTTTTCTCGCTAAATTAGCAGAATGGGTCTATCTTAAGTAGCTGAGAGGATCACAACGAAAATCACGCAAGACTTTAATGGCTTCATTTTGTATTTCTATCCGATTAATCGTTTCGTTCACAACAGTGTTCGTTCGTGTTTTTGAAATTTGTAATTCTAACAAAATCAAACAACAAAAACAGCTGCTCAGCTAGCGAACGATTCCGTAGTACAGTTACATATTTGCAATATGTACATATTTCTAACTATCACTGAAACACCGAATTCAAACGTCAAAATCAAACGAATGCTTTCATGTTATCGTTGTGATGTATTCGTTTAGAAAAATTTATTTTAAAATGGATATTTTAACAAAAAATGCGTATATATGATAAAACTTATTTATATATTAACATATTAATTAATAAAAAATTTAATACAATTTAGTTATTACTTACATTTCAATATTAAAAAAAAAGCAATATTTTTCAGCGCTTGTGAGGCAGCTGGAGGCCAATTCAAATTTTTTTTTATTTTTCTTCCAATTCAAATTTGGGCAGATCTAAACAGAAAAAAAAAAATTGCAGAAGAGAATAACAACATCTTATGTCGAAGGCAGCACAATTGTAGCCAATAGAACAACCTGCAGCACAGCTTACACCACAACCTACAACACAGACTAGAACCAAAGCATTGCCAACAACACGAAAAGTACAAACAAATACATGAAATCTTAAAACAAAATACAGATAACTTCCCTATGTTTGATATGGCAGTGCCACGTTTGATAACTGCTTGTGTATAACAGTTTGAGTGTAAGTCAAACATAACTGATCAAATGAGCAAACGATAAGCTGTGTTCGAAGTACATATTTCAGCTTCAATCCAACATCGTTCGCATAGTTATCGTTCGTTGAACTCTTCGTTAGAAATACATAATGAAGCAATAAATCAGTTGTTGTAGCGGCCAACGAAACATCTGTCTAGTCTGCGGTGTAATTTGCTCTATACAGACTTGTTGTTATTTTCTTAGTTAAAATACTTGACCTCGAGCTTAAAAATTAGTGATTTACCAAAACCTGCTATTCAATCTTTTAAAGTGAAGATTTTAATAGTTTTTTAAACACTGTCGATAATCTCCAGATAAAGTTAAGATCTAAGAATTTGTGAAATATAAAATTTTCTGACAGTGTTCCTTCCTACAGCATAAATTTTATTAAGTGTTGTACATTTTTTCAATAAAGAATTAAAATTATGAAAAATCGATCTGAAAAGTCTTTTTATCGTAACTCATTAGGTTTCTGATCTGCTTCTCTAAATAAATAAATTATTTTTAAGGATTTCTATTTTGTGAACTTGCAAGACGCTTGTAATGATAATAGCTTTACAGCTTTACAGCATGCAAAGCTATGTTGTCAGTGATGTTTTTAACATGTTTGCTCTTGTCAGCACTCATAAATTAAAAGGATACAAGATGCTTGCTGCAAGGATTTTGCATCCCTTTCAGCAGAGCAAACAACAATTTCCAACACATTCTTAAGAAAATTAGAAATGCATTTATATTCTTTTTGCAGATGCATAAACAGACATATGCACACACCAATAAACTCCCACACAAACTGTCACTACCTCACACTCACACATGTTATGCGAAGAATCCCAAAAGAAAAAAAAAAAGGATAAAGGAAAAATAATAATTTCAGATGCAAAGAAAGCGATAAACTTAAGAAATGCCACAAATGAGGCGAGTGTGTGTGTGTGTGTGTGTGAGTATGTGCGCTCGTGTGGCTTTGTGTGTGTCTCAGGCAAACATTGAAGTATGCAGGGTATAAAGAAGAAATGACAAGAATAAGAAAAGAAAGTATTCATTCCTCCATTGAACGCGCCCACAAAGGCGTTGCAAATGACGCGGTAGGGTTCGAGTTGTGGTGGCACTTGGTAAAGAATTTCACAAAGAAAACAAAGAAAACACAAAAAAAGGGTACGTACGTCGTTGAAGAAAAAACAAAAAACCTACAAGAAAATGGCGCATGTAAATTTCGATGGTAAACAACGATTAAAGTTTTGATTGCAGTTTAAATATTGTATGAGTGGTTTATGCGATGGTGTAAAAATGTGTTTGTATTGGTAAATGAAATGAGCTGAATGAAGCATGTAACTGAAAGAAATAAAACAATAAAAACAACAACACAAAACATCACTCAAGCATAGCGCTGTTGAGTTAAAGCGTAGAATAATAAACAACTGAGGTGTGCGATCTATTAAAGTAAAGCATAAAAGCATGCAAAATAAAAGTTTCCTCAAAGGACATGAAAGCAAATGCATTAAAAATGACTTAAAACACATATAAGCATCTTTAAGTGCAATGATATCCTTGCAGCAAACAATAAATCAATTAAGACTCCAAACAACAAACTACGCATCGTCAACACTGAGAGCAGAAAAAATAGATGCCACTTATGTGGGCACATATTTATTTTTGGATTTTTATGCAATATTCTTTTTATTTTATTTATACTGTCATCCCGCACCTCCGTACCTATAAAAATAAACCCAACTTAATATCAGCGGCCTATTAATTGCTAATTAAAAATGCATAACTTCAACTTTACGCCAACTTCTCGACTATCAGGACAATGAGCTCGCCGCAATCCCAACTACGTAGCCACCCAAACGTTTACTCAGCCTTGCAGGCTGTGAGTAGGTTTTATGGGTTCAATGCTGATTTCGTGGTTGGCGCAATGTTGTTATTATGGCCATTTTACTACGCAATAATATAACGGCTCGGCATCTTTGTAACGCCCGTCAACGTTGCCACTGCCCATCAAGTTGTGTGCTCTGCAAGTGTGCTGCAGACGGACAGACAGACAGACAGACAGACAGACTGACAACCAACGACAACTCATCGTAGAGTATTTTATTACAGTTAATTATTTTGCAGATTTAAAGCAGCATTGGATAGACTCAATGTATGTGTCGGTATTTTTCTGGGTGTGTGTGTGTGTTTGTGCGTTGTTTGTACAACAGCTAAATAATGCACACACACACACACATACACAGCCACATAAATGTCATACATGCGGTTGTTGTTGTTCTTATTTATACAGCATAACCAAACCAAAATAAAAACATCAACAAACAACAACAAAAAAAAACTGCCAGTGGAAATTAATAGTTAATGACCGTTCGGTAAGTCGGCTGGCTATAAAACAAGCAAAAACACAAAATATATGAAAACAACGAAAAAATGGCTGCAACACAAAAAAAAATACCAAAATGGCTGCGTGGTTTCTTAATAGTATTCCGCGTTGCTGCCAATAAAATTTGTGACGTTAACCTTATAGCCTCTGGAGCTCTCCAGACGATCGTTAAAGCACAGGCGAGTACGGAAGAAAAAATTAAAATGATATTAAAAAAAGCCACCAAATAAGGGTCGATGCCGTGATTAAAGACATCTTAAAGATCGCTGTGGCAGCTTCTGTCTCTGACAAGCAATATTTGTCGTAAAAGTGTTTTATTAGTAGCTCAAAATACTAATAGACTGAACCTAAAAGAACAAGTTATGTATGAATAACTTTCGTCCAAAAGATTTCGTCCAACTCTTCAAAATACGTATTGATTTCAATTGAACTTCTTCATTTGATGTAAGTCTTATTCCTGTGAGTCATCCTTTGAGATTAGAAAAGGATAAACATCGCTGGGAGCCAAATCTGGAGTAAACAGTGGATAAGGAAGCAATTCAAAGCGTATTTCGTTGAGTTCTTACATTGCTTTCAATGCCTTGTGTGATGTTGCATTGTCTTGCAAAATAATAACTTTTTCCGGTTATTTAAATGTGGTGGTTTTACCTTGAGTGCAGCATTCAAACTATAATGCTGTATAATATTCACCTCTTTTTTTTCCTTTACAAGATTTTCGATCAATAACATGCCATAAAAATCCAGAAAAAAACATAGGTGCGTCGTTGGACATACGAGAGAAGCGAAGCTTTTTCGCAGTTTCATGGATATGATAATTTAATGTTTTTTTTTTTTTTTTGCTACTTTTGTTGTTCCGATCGCCAATACAGAAGCGTTTTAATACATATTTGTCGATATGAAGGATAGCCAATACACAATCCTTTTAATGGATATTTTACGTTGTGAAGGATAGCCAATACACAAACCTTTTAATAGATATTTTATGATATGAGGGATAGCTAATACACAACCTTATTAATAGATTATTGTGATATGCTGCGACATAGCTTTCGTCAATACTTAAAATTGAATCAACCACATTTCACAACAAAGGCTTTATGATTTGCTGGTTAGAGCATCAATCGATGGGATATGAGTTCAATTCCCACGGTCCACAGTGGTTGAGCCCAATACAAAAAATTTCAAAAAATAGAAGCAGTCGTCGTAGATCAGTTTAATACGACAAATGAGTTCAATTTGACTTTATCAGGATAAAAACAAAAATTTGGTGATATTCGCCCACAACCACGCCTACCTCCCATATAACATAAAAATTAAAAACGCTATATTTCTTCTTTTACTTTTCCTATGATGAAACCACTTTGTCAGAAATCTTAAATGAAAGTGTTTGATAAAAAAATTTTTTTTTCTGCCAAGCTCACCTCTCACAAAAAAATTTCTCACTCCACTTGTTTTTAAAATTTTGAACTTTAAGATGATATAGCATCTAAATCATTAAAAGATGTTCATGTTACTGAATGATATTATTTTAAAACTATTTTACAAAAAAATGAAAAAAGAATTTTCATAATAAAGCTGATCGTTTCGCTATTATTAAAAAGATTTTAAAGAACCTTTTGCATTTTGAATGAACAAAATGCATTCTTGCATTCTTGAATGAACCAAATAATAATAATTGCATAAGCGACAATAGCAACTTTTAAAATATACTTAAGTACACTTTTAGGGATGATGAAAAACCTAGTATCAATCTTCATATCCGTAGTTCATACCCGTAGAAAGACTTTCATCTTTTTTTAAGTTTTTTGTAGTTAAAAAAAAAAAAGAATATAAAAATTCGTTTGTGTGCTTCAAATGGTCAATAACACAGTGCAATAGCCATACTGTAAGTATCGTACACTTTTAAACGAAGTGTTTACCTTAAGAAGCCATGCCTAAAAGTATACTAAGGAAATTGCTAAAGTATTATAAAGTATATAACTAAAGTATATAACTACGCCTCGGACGCCATATCGGCCATAGGAAGTCATAAATTTTCATATTTTTTCCACTTTTAAACCATTTTGCGGAGCACAAAAAATTATTTTTAATTTTACATTTTCTTGTTGCAATAGACGCAAGCAAAATGCACCATCAATTCTAAGGAAAAAAGAGACGTTTTTGAGATTTCACTCCAGCAAATCACAAAACGAAGTGTAAAAAGCTTCTCTTCACAAAAAAGAAAAAAAAAACCAAAAACGCTACCGCAAATATTTCTTTCCGATTGTTGTGTCTTTGGCTGCTTCGAAGCACTTGCACTTGACCCAACCCATCGTTTTGATTGTTCTACCGATTCAGGTATATAGTGATGAATCCAAATTTTATCACAAGGAACTAATCGACGCATAAAATCTTTTGAATCACGGTTAAACATGGCTAAACATTAATTAGAATCACGAACTTGATCGTGTTAACAAGCAAAAAAGGAAACCATCGAGCCAATTAATATCTTTGTAGCCTCAACTATCTCATGTACTTTCACTTTCGGATCGTCCATCCTAGATTCGGTTGATTTTTTTTTTTTTTAATAATTTTTCCTGAAAATTTGACATTGAGACACTAGTAAGCTTGATTTCTTTATGAAATAAATTTTTTATACTATTTTGAACCTATGCGGGGTTTTTAACCCTGAACTCCAACTTCTCATTTTATCATTGCTTTTTTTTCATAATTTTTTCAATTTTTCAGTTTCCTCAATTTTTCAAATTTGAAAAGGGTACAACTATACAAACAATAACAATTTTTATTCATTTTTAATTACTAAGTATTTTTATATTTCTGCTTAGAAACTCATATTTATGACTATTAGTCCCATTGCCCTCAAAAAATATGAAGAAAATCTTAAAATAAAAATTATATTTAAAATAAAATTTTTGAAATGAAATAATATTGAATAAGTTTAAACTTTAAAATATTTCGAATTTTGTCTTAAATTCAATCACATAAATTATAAAATTTTCATCCGGTTATATCAATTTTATCAGTACCTTATATAAGTTATAAACTATTAATTGTTTTCCAATTTTATGACTCAACCTCCACCTTTAAATTTATTCGTACCCTTTCGGTACTTTACGTTATTTCTATTTATGGTTCTCTGTCGTCTCTCTTAGTTATGCGATTTGTTCTGGACCAACCCAACACTTGAGCAGCATAGCTGCATAAACAAGACATACCGACCAACACCAATGCAAACACTGATGACGACAACTAAATCCTAGCTCATTTCTTATGACCAAGCAATCACTCGGTGTGATGCTTTAGTTATTTTCTCATCCTTTTTCATTGATCATTCGTTCGTTCGTTTGTTTTAGTTTGTTCCCTGCCGTTACTACAACGATTACAACAAGGAGCACATCTTACCAAGCAGACCCTTGCTTTTCATACAAAAGTGTATGACACTGAAACTGGGCTCGTCTGTCGTCTAAGCCTCCAATGAATTCCAGCAGAGTGTCATTCATTCAGGTGGAAAAATTGCAATGTCATGCGACACTGGAAACAGCCATGCCAAACATGATGATGAACATCACTGTGGAAGATGGTTGGTGACTGTGCAGCACTCGGTAAAATTGATGTGCATTAAGTGCTGCGGCCTCCAAGGTGCAACAAATGCATGTCATGAAGATCGGTGAATATTGTGAAGTAGAACTACGGACGGAATGAACTCGTCGATGTTTATATTTGCAACATTTCAGTGTCAGAGTCGGAGCACAAATTGATCGCAATGTGTTGCATGTCCCCATTAGGGATTTGCCACAGGAGTTATCCGGAGGTAAGTTGAGCATACGTTGCATGTTGTCTCATGCTCAACCACTACATCAATGCTGCTACAAGCTGGTTGGGGAATTAGTGAAAATTCTTCTAGCCAGCCACATGGTTAAATATTCAAAATTCAATTTATTTGAAGTTGATTTAAGAGATTTTTTCACTCCATCCTTTGATTTTTTTTTTCTTTTTTCTTTCTTTGGTCGCTGCACCAAACGACAGCTTAATAAATCTCCGAGTTATTTAGCATTCCTTATTAATATCTTCCACATACTGCGCAGCTGAGATGCTTAAAGATATTTTTCAAATATTTAACAAATGCCATACAAATTATTTTCTTCAGGTTTTGCCTTGAAGGAACCTTGACGTTGAAGATAAAACATCATTCTTTCTTTTAATATAGAACATGAAAATTTTTGTCATGCACACATATTCAAACAAATGGCACAACGTATGTCCTTCACCTACATATATGCAGCATAAATGCTTAAAAAACCCTGAAAATTGAGCATATGTAGAATAATAAAAGTCGGTGGTATTTTTGGAGGAAAAAAAAATACCTTTTCAAAGTTAACAATGACAAAAGAGCAGCACAATTTCTGCACACACACCGATACGAACACACACTAATATATTTGCCAGCAATTTCTTAGCATCAATTCATTACTTTGGAGACATAAACAAGCAACAACAAGAGTCGAAAGCCAACAACAAAACAAAAGAGCGCACACCAAAAACAATGCAGTCAAATAGAAACACAAACACGCACACAAGGACACCGGAATGTCAAGCATATTCATGTGTTACAACAACAGTGCGTATCCGTTACACGTAACACTTTAGCGTCAGAGCCAACCTTAACTTAATGCAGCCAGCATCGCCCAAGCAAAGGGATTTTGCAACCGAATTTTGTGCTCCCCAGGATAATTGCAAGGAGTTCACATGCCAAAGCAGCTCGAGCAACAAAAGGAATTCGTTAGCACGCTGCACGAACAAAGGCAGCACAACAGCAAAAAAAAACAACAGAAAAAAAAAAGGAATGCATCCGCGTTTGGAATCCGCGTAATGAAAAGTTTATGAGCTCAACTTTGCAAAAGCTACGAAAGAAGGTATGTGTGAGTGAGACGCTAGTCATTGTCGGCTTTACGTTGCTTACTTTTTTGCTTTTATTTCTTTTTTACGTTTTATGTCTAAGAATTTCATTATTTTTTTTTTCTACTGTTTATTATATTCGCCTCTGTTTTATTTGGATTTTATAACTTTTAAAGCGTACAAATAAATCGCAGCAACACGCACATAACATTAAGTCAAACACATATATGAACACACACACACACACGTTTCAATATATTGCCACATTTTTTGCTGTTTTATGACAGCCTTGTTCAGCGTCATTAAATGTTCATAAATATTTCAAGCTAAGTTGGCAAAAAAAGACCTTTAACTCAATTATTTAACGCTGCACTAAGTTGGTAATTGATGGATAAGGCTTGTCTCGGCTTGTGGCACATTTTTAAGTGAGTTTTTGATGTTTAAGTTTGTTCAACATTTTAAATTTAAACTTTTTTTTCAAATTATCAATTCATGTTTTAGCTTTTAAAGCCAACAATTTTTAAGTCATAGCAATTTACAGGCAACACTTGTGTTATTATAGACAACATCATAAGTCTTACATCATCTTCAAGCAATCTTTTAAATGTGCTTTATTTCATGAAAACTCAAAGCTAAACGCAATAACTCAACAATTGTCACCCTTTCCGAACGGATTCACCATTAACAACTCTATTTTTGTCGTCTTGCCTATCGTTATCTCGGTCGTGAACTCTTCTCGCGTACATAGACGGAAAACCAAGTCTTCAATGTACAACAACAACAATAATAAATGCAACATTTCATCGCCACATAGCAGATCTAGCCTCTAAAGATATGACAACCAAAGCAGCGGAAACGGAACTTAACAAGCATACAGGAAACAGCAGCGCACGACAACTGCACGCTGCGATTGTCTTACCCGCTAACAGATGGCGCTGCAGCAGAGTGCCTGCAAAACATTCAATGAACACGCTGAACACAACAAACATGCAGAGAGGCTTAAAAAAATAGACCCAGTTAAAAAACATTGCAAAACAACTGGAGTAAAAAAATGTGTGTCAGAAATTGAAAAATCGCCGCAGGGCTTAAAAGTGCAACACTTCTTTCAACAATAACAACAACAACTACAACTCTTGTTGTAACGTATTTGTTTCAACCAGCTTGTAAACAATCTCCGTGCTGCTTCTGTTCCACATCGAATGACTTCATGCTGTGATTCGATGTTTGACTTAAGCGTTGACGGTCTATCCTGATATGTATTATTTTTGCTGCTTTTTTCTAGCAGCGGATTTGACGTTGACGGTGACTCTTGTAGAAATACCTCTTAGCCCATAACCAAGTAAGTTAATTCATAAATAAATGCTGATATTAACTAGAGCATTAAGTTCTTCAAAAAATTATCTGGAATTTGTTTTCATTTTCATTTTCAGGTTAACATAAAAGAACATAACGATCATAAAGAAAACTAAAGAATCTTGCAAAAAAAATGATAATGTCCTTTTCACTACCTGCAAGAGCATTGCTGTATTTTGTTAAGTATGGATTATGTTAAGATGAGGAAGAAATATAACACTTCAATAAAACAACAGAGAAAATTACCATTTCAACTGTATTAAACTTAAGATTTTACTTGGATTTTTATTGATATTTTTCATAAATACTCTTTTACCATGTTTACTAGTCCATAAATTTTCATAATTTAGGGCTTGTAAGGAACCTAATTTCACCGATTTATGCCTTACATTTCCCTCTGAATCGCACCTACACAGAGGGCCCCACCACACCTGAACAACACCTGAACCGCATCTGCTCAAAAACCCGGTCATACCGCGAACCGCCCTTGTTCATATCCACAGCTGTGCGACCCGCAGTCAACCAATAACAAAGCATACAGCGAGCCAGTAGCATGATCACAACAAAACAATACAACGAAGTCGCATAAAGCAAACTCAGCAAAACATACAAACAACATGCATTCTATGCACCCACAAGTGCCAATAACAAAATATATAGGGGTCAATAAACAGCGACTATGACAACAATAACATGCAGGGCAAAAAGTTGCCGCTAATTCTAGGCAAGCGAAATTGAAGGTCGAGATCGGATGGAAACTGGTAACACAAGCAAGATCCCGTTACCCTTTTTGGGGATAAAAGGAGTCAGCGAACCAACAGTGGGTCTCTTTTGAAGTCAACACGCAAGCAACGCACATCGGTGAGTCGAATGACCAAGTGACTAAGGACAAGAAGTGAACCAGTGGCAGTGGAAAGTGAAAAAGTGACCAAGTACGTCAGTGAACAGTGTTTTCTTGTCGGCCCGAGTGGTTTCTCATCAAACAGTCGACCATAAAACATCCTAGTGGTATCACGAAAGCTGCTTTTTCCGTCGACCCGAGTGGTTTCATCCCGAATGGTCTGCCCTAAAAGCATCCAAGGAACGTTCCACTTTCGTTCAGACAATTTTTACGATTTAACGACCAAATTCTACATTTGCCCTGAGTGGTTTCAAACCGGACGGCCCATCCTAAATTCAAATACTCAGCGGGCAGACGAACGGACTACGAATTTCACGGATCCCATTTCGTAGGACTTCGAAGGAAATCGAGAAGCAGCAGAAACGTAGAACAAATGTGAAAATTAAATTAAAATAGCATCAAAATAAAAAAAAAATAGTGAATTTAAATAAATAAAACTATTTTGTTTTTATTAACAACGGAAGAAGTATTTTGTACGAACCCCGGCTCGAAAGTTTGTTACAGGCTATTCATTTCAATACTTCATAATTATACTATTGGCATTTTTAATTTGTCAGCCATTTGCAACAGATCAGACACAGGCAATTAACATTCGTATATTTACCCTTATTTTTGTTCCTATCCTTTGCTTTGCTTCGAAACTTGTCCTCATCCTTGTCAATATTCTTATAATTTTCCTAATAATTGTCATGAAATGAAATAATTTTTCTTTGTATCTTTATTATGAAATCAAAACCTCACCTTTACTGACATAAGTAAAAATTCCATGCAACGTTTTGTTAATTGCTGTTTGTTGCTTTTTTACTGCATTAAGCAGCAAAGCTTCGTGTCGTGGCTTAAAAAAAACTATTTTTTCATTTTTGTTATGAGGTAAAAGAACCATTTTTTCCTGTCGTTACATATTATTTTTTGTAGCACTTCCATTCAGCGAGTAATAATTTCATGCAACGTTATTACATTTTTGTTGCATAGCTCCTACCCCTGCGGTTTGACGATGTCATTATATATTTTTTTTTTTTTTATTTTTGTCGTAAGGCTAATTACAAATCCTTAATTTTCAGCTTATAACATTTACTGTGCCACATATACTCACCGAGTAATAATTTCATGCAACGCAGTTCATGAGGATAAAAGCTCGTATTTTTATTTCTCAACTTTCACATCGTTAAGCTGAACTTTTAATATTTTTCGTGTACATAAAATCGATTTTATGGCAAGCAATAAACAAAATTTGCTCATGTAAAAAAAGTAAACTATTTATTAACTTCATGCATTTCACACTCAAGAAAATATTTCCCGCACTCACATCAAATGCAAACAAAACGAAAAAAGAACGAAATATATTTTACGGTATAGTTATTTTTTTTTTTGTTAAATTTCAATGACACTGAGTAGTGAGTGGGTGAGAGTGAATTTTAGAAAGTGTACAATTTTCAACCAAGTAACTGAAGCGAATATCTCAAAATTGACAACAAAACGTATTTCAAGCTATTCAAGTTGTTGTAACAACAACAACAATAACAACCAATGCAGCAGTCAATGTTCAACAGTTTCACATTTTCACAGCAACAAAAAAAAAAAAAAACAAAAAAGAAAAGAAAACCAGCGGAAAGCTGAGTAAATGCTGCCAGCACTAGCTCGAAAGACCACAAAATGCAATGAATCGAGTCACTTTTAGTGCAACCACACACACACACACACACGCACGCATACTATTTGTACTTACTCTTAGTCACACAAGTTCACACGCAGAGTCGACACGACCTTAGGGTGGTCTTTAAAGCAGCTGCTTCTGGTGCTGCTGCTGCTGCTGCTGAGATATATAACTTAATATCAATTTTATTCCAACACTTATCAGTCATTGTCACAGCACTGAATGCGCTGATCTTAACTTAAAGAGGGACTTGCTGTAGTACGTATAATGGGTAAGGGGAGCACTAAAGGAGCATAACATAAAATGAAAGAATTTAATGCATCAGACTTGCGATATTTGATTTTTGGTCGTTGATTCACGAAAATCAAAACTTTTTTTTTAAAAACCTGCACATTAAAGTTATAAATTTCGTAAAAGTGCTCATTGTTGTTGCCGAGCATACGTACCAAGCTCATGCCATCGATTGAGACCAACAGAATTGACGAATTGCCTACTCATCGCAGAAAACATTTCTCGAGATCTATTTATATCTTCTTAATATATCTGTATTCATAAATAATAACAGCTTAAGTCTGATATCAATATTTTGAGAAATCTTACTTTAAAATTTTCAATCGCCATACAAGTTCTATGAAAGCTTTATTTACTTTTGTGTCATAACTTTAGTTTGGTTCACGTCAGTAGCTTTAGATTTTGTGTATATAATCACATATTGACCTCTACTTAATCTTAACTATCCATACTTACTTATATATTTACTTTCTCTAACATATTTACTTTCTCTTAATATTAATCTCTTTCTTTATTGAACTACTCTTTAATTATTTAGTTATAAGTATTATTAGTTGTTTAGTGCAGGGATAGAAAATAACGGTTATTTTAGAATTTTTACATCAAAAGATCATATATAAAGAGATGTTGTAAAATAATTTTATATATAGCAGTATGAAGCTAGTGAGTCAGAGATTCCATTTTTGGCATGAAATCATCTTCATTCAATTATTTGTGATCGATTCTTTTTTCGATCATGTATAAAAATTATTTTTCATCTTTATTTTTTCGATCAGAAATAAAAATAATTTTTTTGATTATTATTTTTTCAATCAGAAATATAAATTATATTTGATCGATTTTTTTTTCGATCGAAAATAAAAATAATTTTGTGATCGTTATTTTTTCGATCAGAAATAAAAGTTATTTTTTTATCGATAAATTTTCAAGCAGAAATAAAAATCATTTTTGATCGTTAATAACATGAATATACATGTTCTTTTTTGATCGATTTACTATAGATCAAAAAATAATTTTTTTAATCTGATCGAAAAAATATCGATCAATGATTGATTTTTATTTCTGGTCTAAAAAATATCGATCAAAAATAACTTTTATTTCTAATCGGAAAAATATAGATCAATGATTCATTTATATATCGAATTGAAAAAATAACGATCACAAAATGATTTTTATATCTGATCGAAAAAAATGACGATAAAAAAAAATAACTTTTTTTTCTGATCGAACAAAATAATAGTCACAAAATGATTTTTATTTCTGATCGAAAAAATAACGATCAAAAATAACTTTTATGATAATGATTTAAAAAACAAAATGATTTTTATTTTTGATCGAAAAAATAACGATCACAAACTGATTTTTATTTCCGATCGAAAAAAATAACAATAAAAAAAAAAATAACTTTTTTTTTCTGATTGAAAAAAAAACACGATCAAAAAATAATTTTTATTTCTGATCGAAAAAATAACGATGATAAAATAATAGTTATAAAATGATTGATTGATAGCGATAATCGTTATTTGCGGTCCCTGGTTTAGCGATTATTGCTTGTGACACAGACATATAATCACTATGTTTGTGTTCACTAATCTCCGAAACCACCAAACTGATTTCAGTGAAATTTTGTGAAAATATCTGGTTAGTTCCAACTTGAAACAAATGATAGTTTTTGACCCAATAGGTGGCGCTTTTGTCGAATTTTAGCAATAATACTTTTTTGGCTAAACGACTAAGCCGATGTTGATGAATTTTTTTTATGAAGATTCCCATGACCCCGGAATAGAAAATAGGTTGCTTAAACTTTAACAAAACTTCCGTTAGAAGGCGCTTAATGCCTTTTTATGTATTCTACATATTTTATAAATTCTATGTATTTTATATATTTTATACATATTTTATCACGGGAAATGTTACTTAAGTAACAATTTTGACCGGAAAGTTTAAGAGAGAAATCGTTCTGTTGCCACGTATTCCACTGATACCATTGGAGACTAAAATCCTATTCAAATGGCTTAAATTTCCGATTCGTTTGGTATTCGAAATTACAATCAACAAAGCCCAAGAGCAGATAAAGTCCTCTTGTGACCTAGACTTCAATGAAAGGTCAATTATACGTTGCATGCTCACGAGTGGGTAATCTATCTAATCTATTCATATTGACGAAAGACGGATTGACAATAAATATTGTTCACCAAATTGCACAACATTCATTTTAAATTCACTATTTAAATTTAAAACAACAACATTGCTTAAACTTAAAATCCAACCTTTGTTAACTTCATTTAAAATATTTAATTCTTAACAATTATCATTAATTAATGAATCATTAACTTGAGAATTTTTAATTAAATAATTACACTTCAATATGATATGAATAAAAAGTGTATAGAACGGTGCTAGTCGCAATTCTATTTATTTTCTGTTGTACTGAACAATAACAACAATCTGCTAAAACAACAACTTGACTGACTTGACCGACTGTTTTTTTTTCGATTAAAGTAGGGCAACGTCTAGCGGATCCGCTAGTATGTAGGTATTTATAAAAAAAATTTTAATTATAATAATGACAAAACAAGAAGAATTAGATTTTTCCTAATGTAATGAATGGCTATTTTCGAATTGCCAACAAATGCTATAGTAGGCGTTCATTAGATATAGTAACAATTAAATCAGTAGTATATTAACAAATAAAACTCAAGTTCGAAAGAAATCTCCTCTTCTAGTTTAAACAATTGTTTTTTTTTTTTTGTTTTTTCTAATAACAACTCAAATAAGATGCCTCAACCATTAAACAATACAAATTTAACTGTTAACAACAAAATTAACTCCGTGGTTGTCACTTTCAAAACTAATCAAAATTTTTACCAATATCAACAAAATTTTTCACACTAGCTACACATTGTTTTCAACATTAATTCAGCCCCTATCAACAAACAGCTTTACCCAACCACTCCTCTCTACGGCTGTCACTAGTACTAAATCAAACATCGATTTTTCATGTTGTCAACTTTTTGTCCCATGTCCTACAGGCAAGGCAGGCAAGCAGGCAATCGTTGCTGTAAACATTAATCATAATTTTTCGTTGAATACCAGTTTTTTTTATGTATTTCTTTCTTGATTGTTATTGTAAAGAAAAAACTGTGTGAATTTATTTTTATTTTTCGTTTCCATCGTTTTTTTTTCGCGTTCAGCTTGTCCGAGTTCTCAAACCGCACACAACAGATGTCGCTGTCATCATAGATGCGCCGAATGCTCTGGTAGAGCATCAATTCAACGGAAAAATAAGGAATTCACATTTCACAAACACACACTCATACATTTACACAGTTGCGCGTTACGCTGAAATGTCAATGCATGTGCATTGAATGAGTGCGGGTTGTATGAGTTTTTACTGTGTGCGTTGGCATAAATACCCATACAACCAAAGAGAACGCAAGTAATTCTACTGACGGCTCACATGTTGCGTGTGCTAGTATGTGTCTAGAGTGTGTGTGTGTGTTTTTTAACCACATCATGATGCTGATGTTGCTCAGCATGCCACTGATGATGTTCGATTTGGTGCTTTGAGGCAGTATGTGTGTGTGTGTGTGTTTAGTATGCGCGTATTTTTAAGCCGCTCATTGCAATTTGCAATTTTATGCTAGCGCATGATTATTTAGTTAAATATATGTATACCGGGTGCCTTTTTTTAAGCTATAAACTTTTTCAAGGAAAACTTGTACACTTTAAACTCGAGAACTTAAAATGACGAAAGTCTTAATTCTCCAAACAGCTTTGTTTGAATTTAATTCTTTCTTAACCCTGGATCACTAACCTATTGATGAGTTGCGGCACAACTAACTCTGGGTGTTTTCTTCCCTTTAAAAGAGGTATTCCTCAAGGATGTGTTTTGGGTCCTCTTTTTTCTCTTTATATATATAAAAGACCTTCCTAGTGTTTTAGAAAATTACAACATTCAAATGTATGCTGATGATGTTTAGTTATATGTTAACTGTAAACGTGACCACTTCATGAAAATATTGGCAATTGGGCACTAAAAAATGGTTGGAAAACGATGATGAGTTCATAGGGCTGGATGCGGCCAAGTTATTGCTTCAAAGAATAAAGGATTCAATTATGAAACAAGGCATAAGAGTTGACATTTCACGATTAAAAAATTATAGTTAAAGTATAAATGGTTAAAATTGTACAGTACAATATTCAAAGTTTGAAAGCCAACAAAAATTATTTTGAATATTTTATTAATGAAAAGAATCACAACATCTGCAGTTTTATCTGAAATTTTGGTATTGATGAGTCTAAAGATTACTCAACTTTTTTGAATTTAAATATAGTTGCAAAGACCAGACATGACAACTATGGAGGTGCAGCGATAGTGCTCAGGAAAAACATAAAGTTCAGGAGAGTAGCCTTTCATACAACTATGGACATTTTATTACTCACATAATTGTTCATTGTCTTCTTGTCATCTTCAATCAACTTTTCATCCATCATCATGTATTCTTTGTGGTTCCAACATTCTTATCTATCAGTTCTATCTTCTTCTTCTACTTTCATCTGTCATCACTAATCGTGCCCACACTATAGTAATATCTAAGTTCCTGATTTCTAATTGTTTGCTCTACTTAACTTGACATAATTCCAGATAATTGGTGATGGCTTTATAATTCTACGAATTGGCCAAGACAGCTCTGATTGTGGAATCGAGAGTAACACAAAACAACAAAAAAAAACAAAACCTAAATCCTAAAAAGTCTAAATGTCTAGTGATTGCAAAGAACTTTATCAAAATTTCTACTGCCCCTCATCTTACGTTAAGTGGTGGCAATATTGAATTTGTTGACTCAGCGAAAAATTTGGAAGTAATCTTCAATGGAACGCTAACTTTGAATCACCATATAAGTAGCAGTATTGGAAGGTCTACAGCATGCGTCGTGCCCTATGGACGACCTAATACTTAACACATCTTCATATACGTTTGCTGCTTGCTAAAACATACCTCGTCCCAACAGTGCTATATGGCTGCGAAATTTTTACTGTTTGTGATAGTTCAAGTAAAAATAATTTAAACGTAGTCTTTAATAATATTGCTCGTTGTGTGCTTGAGTTGAAAAGAAGAGAGCATTTTTCTCAATATAAAAAAGTATACATGGCTAAGCATTTGAAAACTTGATTAGCTATCGAACTTTCTTATTGTTGCATAAGGTTATCTTTAATGCTATTAAATGAATAAAAAACCCTTGATGGTCTCAGGGTATTTCCTAATTATTTTCCATTTTTTTCTAATAAAAAAGTCTATATTATTTTGCAATTTTCTTTGAATTTCTTATCCCATTTTCTCATGAATGATTAAAAAATAACTACTAAGAACTGATCTTCGACTGGACCGAAGTTAAAATACCCCCACGGCCGAACCAAAATATATTCAAAGTCTTAATCAGAAAATATTCACTTTTGGTTTTTAATAAAGTCCCATCTTTAATGGGAGGTAGGCGTGGTTTTTATTCGATTTAATTCAATTTCATACTCATAGTCTATATATTCAATATCAAAGCTCATACGCAAAATTTCAAGTCCATATGTTAATTTTTGTGGAATTCTAAGAGATTTTAGCGTTTTGATAAAACCACTTTGTATGAGAGGTCAGCGTGGTTTTCATCGGATCTGGCTCATTTTCGAACTTAACCTTTATTTTTTAGATTAAAGCGTAAATATCGAATTTCGTGATGATAGCTTGAAAATTACGGTTGTAATCGTGATCACAGACAGACGGAAAGACAGACTGACGTGGCTAAATCGACTCGGGTGGTGATGCTGATCAAAAATATATATATTTTTCTATGCTTACTACGCCTCCTAATAGGCGTTACAAGCGGAGTGACAGTATTAATGTACCCCATTTACGTTTTTTAAACGTGGGGGTATAAAAATAGCATTAACTATGAATTGAAAATGGCGACTTCGGGTAAAGAATCATAGCATAGTTGACTGCGACCCGGGTTCACTTCCCGGCAGGTCATGGACCTACGTTTTAACGTTACTTCATGTCTTTTGTTAGTTTTAATCAACTGAAATTAAAAATATTCATCAATTCTTACGACTCAAAAGTTGTAGATGGAGAAAGAGAAGTTTGCGTTTCATGTTTCACCCACTAATAAATCACCCCATTTTCAAACCGTATTGACTGAATAGGTATAACACCTGAAATTCTTGATTAAGATCTAATAAAAAAAATAAAAAAAAAATGTTCTAGATTCTCACCTAAATCCATCTCTTCGACGATGTTGGGGTTGCTGATAACGAGTCTGGTGTTCGAGTGTTCGAGTGTTCGAAAATGCTTGAATACTTGGAATCGAATAAAGTGGCCCAAAAGTTGTAAAAAATTTATAATATGAATATCTTAAAACAAACGTGTTATGCAAGTGTTTTTGGAATCGCTGGTTACGAATCTGGTATCAGAATCTTTAAATCTTTAGTCGTCTTTAAATGGTTAAAACTTAACAAAATGATAAGGAAGTTGGTAGAAAAATTACTATATTTAACAAAATTTATAAACAGTATTGACGTGACGAAGTTACGTTGTACTGCTCTAGTTTCCAAAAAAGTTGAAAAATGATTTTTTTAAAAATTCATCTGCGTTTCATTGAATTGTTACTCGCTGGGTATAAGAGCTATGATTAAAAAATAGTATGACCATAAAGGTTAATTCTTTGACTATATTAAAAAAACAAAAAAAAAATTTAATACGGCATAGGGACGTAGTGGGAGCTGCGTAAGCAACGCAACTGAAAATTTGTTACATGGAATTATTACTCGCTGAGTATTAATCCTAGGATTAAAAATACGATACGCCAATAAAGCCCTACTGGAAGCCCTCACAACAAAATAAGACAAAAAATTTCTGACATCATGGGGACGCTGAGAGAGCCGCTCAAAGATCGATAACGCAACATTCATGCAGCGGCGTTGCATTGAATTTTTATTTGAGTATATAACCTATGATAAAAGTTTAAAAAGGAAAATGAAGTTTTTATACATGGCTTTACGACAAAAATAAAAAAAAAATTCCGGCGTCGTCAGGTCGTGAATATAGCAGCTTATGTAACAGAAATGTAATATCGTTGCATGGAATTATTACTCACTCAGGAGGAGCGCTACGGTAAATTTTGTTTTACGAAAGCATGGATGTATTATTACGCTTTACAAATAACTTCCAAAAAAAATCTTGTTGTCATGATTTCAGGGATGCAATCACATAATGCAGTAAAAATGCTACAGCCATGAAAAAACGTTGCATGGATTTTTTACTCTGTGACTACTGGTGCAACGGTAAATTTTAAGGAACGAAAACGAAGGTGAGGTCTTCGGGCATATGACAAAAATAAAAAAGAAAATGACGGCGTGTCAAAGACCCTCAGGGAACCGCCTAATGTGACGCATATGCATCACTTTTGCTGGATTAACTGAAATGAGAGCACAACCCATGCGGAAGCAAAAAAAAAACACCAACACCAACACCAACACCAACACCAACACCAACACCAACACCAACACCAATACCAACCCCAACACCAATACCAACACCAACACCAACACCAACACCAACACCAACACCCACACCAACACCAACACCAACACCAACACCAACACCAACACCAACACCAACACCAACACCAACACCAACACCAACACCAACACCAACACCAACACCAACACCAACACCAACACCGACACCAACACCAACACCAACACCAACACCAACACCAGCATCAACACCAACACCAACACCAACACCAACACCAACATCAACACCAACACCAACAACAGCAACAACACCAACTCCAACACCAACACCAACAACAGAAACAACACCAACTCCAACACCAACACCAACACCAACCTCAACACCAACACCAACATCAACATCAACATCAACATCAACATCAACATCAACATCAACATCAACATCAACATCAACATCAACATCAACATCAACATCAACATCAACATCAACATCAACATCAACATCAACATCAACATCAACATCAACATCAACATCAACATCAACATCAACATCAACATCAACATCAACATCAACATCAACATCAACATCAACATCAACATCAACATCAACATCAACATCAACATCAACATCAACATCAACATCAACATCAACATCAACATCAACATCAACATCAACATCAACATCAACATCAACATCAACATCAACATCAACATCAACATCAACATCAACATCAACATCAACATCAACATCAACATCAACATCAACATCAACATCAACATCAACATCAACATCAACATCAACATCAACATCAACATCAACATCAACATCAACATCAACATCAACATCAACATCAACATCAACATCAAAAATCAACATCAACATCAACATCAACATCAACATCAACATCAACATCAACATCAACATCAACATCAACATCAACATCAACATCAACATTAACAACAACAACAAGAAACTTCGTCACGTCAAAACCTACGGGTGTGTCCACGGCAAAGCCAACTCTTTGTTTTACAATAAAAAAGTAATCAACAACAAAAATATTACTTTATTTATTGAATTAACAGTGAAAGAATTATCAAAATTTTTCGAAATGAAGAGAATAGCGATATTCTATTTCTTTTGAAAAATTATAGATTTATTAAGACTATCTCGATTTCCCGTTTGAGTTACCTTTAAAAAGATTAAACTTTGGAAGATATTTATGTTGATTCTTGAATTTAATCAAAACAAAAATTCTTCCAAAAAGTTTTAGTTTTTATTATCTTTCCAATGAAACAAAACCTTGAAAGTGATAATTAAGATGCGCTCTCTAGAGAGGTTTAAATGTCAAAACCCTATTGCAACAGAGAGATTAAAACGGCAATTTTTAGGAAAATTTTTTTTCAAGAAAAAAAAAAACCGGGACCTTTTCCTCTTTTTTCAACTTATTTGAATGTTTTGAAATAATGTAAACATTTCTTTACGCAGATAAGTTTTTTATATTTCGGAAGAAAATTTTTTTTTTTTAAATTCCAAGCAAATTCGTGTTGATCAACCTGCAATTAAAGATTTTTTTTGCTGAGGTGTTGCTTGTCAAATTGTGCTAAGGTACAGTAACAAATACAATTAAAAGCCAAAGCAACCAATCTCTTATAACCAAGTCCAAGCAGAAAGCTTTACAATTTGGTATACAACTTGAAAAGGAGGTAGTTTTTTGCAAAAATATGGCTTTATTTCAATAGCAAAAAAAAAAAAAATATTTGCCAAAAACTCGCAAAAAAATGCTTTTGCTGAAATTTTCGAACGTGAACAAGAACTAAAGAATAAATCATAATTAATAAGATAAAGTAAAAAATGACAATGAAAATTATTTCGGGTCATAGTGAGCACATGTGAAAGTAGTTGGGTTTGCTCCGGCGCAACTCAAGTCAACAACATCTTGACTACAAATGATTCAATAATACCCCGAATGCTAATTTTTACAAAATGGAAGCGTATAAGTAACAAAATGTAAACTTCATAAAAAATTCTTTTGTGCAGCACAGGCATAAAGTTCCACGAATATTATAAATATATTTACCTGAGTTGGTTCATCGAAAAATGCAGACAAAATAAACAAAATACTAAACGAAAAACATTCGAAGGATCAAATTTGTATTTGCTATGGCACCGAGGTAACAGTGTGTGTACACAGGTCGAGTGCTCGATAGAAATACAATGGAATACCTAGTGTCCTAGAATACCCTGACTGCTGCTATATTATTCAAAGTATTGTCTGTAGGAAGCTATGACATTTGTTCATTTTGCAGCCAATTTATAAATTCCTTACAACAAATAAACCGCTAGTCTTTCAATGATAAAAGGAATGAATTAAGGGCATTTTTAATACACTCAACGGAATCGTATTTCAATTACTACATTTGACATCGATCGATAGGGCCGAGCAATATCATGCTCCAAATCTACTTTCCAGATTCATAGAGTACCCCGCCTGTGTAGATAAACTTTATAATCGGGCTCCTCATACGATTTTTCCCATTTCGAGTTGTCGTAAGGAATCCATATATTTTGTTTTTTTTTGTCCCAGCAACTATTTTTTTTTTTTTTTAGCTTTGAACCAAGGATTTCAGGTGGAATACCTATTCAGCCAAGTCTGGCTGGGTTCGAAATGGGGTGAAAGATTATTGGAAAGGAAAGGGCAATGAAGTGAAACACGTGTAGGATGTTGTAAGCGTGGTGGAAAGCCAAAGAAACATGTGAATTTGAATCAGAGCAAAGAGTTATGCCTTTACCTCAGTCAATTCAAGTTATACGGCAATCCTCATCCACAAACTTCTCTACCACCAACGACAACTTCAAGTGGTAAATATTGATGAATTTTCAATGTTAGTTGATTAGAAATGAGGATAGAAAATTGCAAATGCGAAAACTTTAAAGCGAAGGACCATGGCATGGCCGGGAATCGAACCCGGGACCTCTGGGTGGCAGTCGAGCATGCTACCCACTCTACTACCGAGGTCGCCACACAAGTCCTCGTTAAGTAACATCTCCAGTTCTTCATCATTGAAATTTTTCACGCCCTGGGCGTTTCTTATCTTTCGTGCTAAAATCAATATTTTTTAAAAACGTCGAAATCAGAATTAACTTTTTGAATTGATCCAATACATTCACCGTAAGCTTCCGACAGCAATCAATGACTTCAATAGCTTTTTTATTTTTTTTTTTTTTTTAATTGACCAATAAAAGCACAACTTTCCCTATATGCTTGTTTATTTGATACAAATTTGCAATTTCCAATTCGCACCATGGCAACCTGACACAAAATAAGAACTTTAGCCATTAGCTTAAGCATCGAGGTTGCTCCGACAGAGTTCTCGACGCGATATGGTATATGTCACCTCATCTATTGAAAATTCTTCAATTTTAATTTATATACCCACCAAACAGTTTCACGTGAAATCAAAGCAAATACGTCAAAGTCTTACATCGTTTACAGAGGGTCTGAAAAGTGATGGTAAGGCTCTTGTTCCCACAACGTCAATGATTGCTTCAGTTTTTCTTGAACCAAAACTATAAATAGAACAAAGATTTGACCAACGTAATTTATTTGCGTCTATTATTCTATGTGGGTAGAACAAAAAAAAACAACCTCCTGCCCACATATTTACTTTTAAAACGAAACAAAGTACAATAAAAAAGGACAAATTCTATTTATATACTTTTATAGAAACAATGGACAAAACTAATGGGCTTCGCAAATAATATTGAAGCCGAACAAAACCAAAATTTATTTGTTAAAACTTCACTTCACTTAAATTTTTCGAGAAACAATTTAGCGCATGGAAAACTGAACGCGAACTCGAAACACGCTGTATGCCAAAGTGTTGGTGCTCTTTTTTTCTCCTTTTTTTTTTTTGCACCACCACGCATTTGTCGGCAATGCAGTGCATTGTACATTTAGCGGTACATATACCACATTTCGGTCCAGCATAATGGGCATGTAATGTCAGCAATATTGCAATCGATATATTTCCGCATGGAGCGGATTATGAGTTGCTGCTTGTTGCATGATGTGAGCCAAAATCATACAAATTGCATGTTATTGGAACATTGAATATATCTGCTGTTTTCATATTTAGTTTTTTTTTTGTCAATTTTTGTTGTTGTTACACCGATTGCTGTTTGATAGGAATTTATATCTCGCAGTGATTTACAAATGAATGGCATTTATTTGAAGAGTGCTCAAGGATTGTTGGTTTAATTGAATTGATCGTACTTTCAATCAGTTTTGGGCTGAATGCTCTATGACATTATTCATGAATATGATGGAGATTTATGAAAAAATACGAGATATAATTATATTGTATGTTTTTGTGGGCTCGTAACTGACTGATTGTCGCATAAAATCAGTAAAATGCTTTTAATAGAAGAGCTCCAATTAACTTGGTCACAAATCAAAGCCCATGATCTGATCTTTAACCCCAACAGCTTAAGTTAAACAAATCAATTTAATAAGCTGCTCAAATGCCCACAAATCCCAATGTCCTATTTACCGGCAATTCATCCTTTGGGATTTGTCATTGACTTTGTGGATAAATACATTTGCCACAGCTAAGCAGAGAAAACAACAAGAACAACTCCAACAACAGGGACATTGACAGCAACAACAGTGTGAGCAACAACAACAAAAACACAACCAAGCAGCAAGTAAGCATTAAAATAAACAAAATAGCAGCAAAAATAAACAAGATAAAGGAAGAAAATTTAACAAAAAAGAAAAACAAAAAAGAAAAAGACAGTACCTATAGAGAATGAAAAAAATGCCAGGTGTGTCCCTTCGTAGCACAAATTACTGTAGGCCACCATTAACGCCATCACACAAACTCTTACACACACGCAAACATACTTGTGTTGTGCTTAAATGGGCTCTATTTCATAGAAACACGCACACAGGCAGACACACACACACACCGACAGACAGATTTTAATGCACTAATACTATGTTGTCTTCTGGCTGTTGGCCCGGGGTCGGTATCAGCGGCAGATCATGGCATGGAAATCCCATATCAACGCACACAAATAAATACATACAAATAAATTTATGTTAATCTGTCCGTTGCTACAACGGACTCGTTGCTGTGTGTTGCTGCCACTCCACTTTTGCCTCTATTATTTTGCTTTACATTTTTCGAAATTCGATTTTAAATGTTGATTTATGTGCTTCGCTCGTTTTGCATTGAAAAATGGGTAGGGGAAAAAAAAAAAAAAAAAAACAAACTAGACTAAAAACCCCTGAAAAAAACACTTCAAACACGTACCATGCAACACCCGCTCGCTCTCAACGAGGCATGAAAACGCTGTCTCTGCTTAAATGGAAAAGGAAATCGAAACCAATTCTGGTACCAAGCCACCAACCGACAGACCAGCTGCGCACTGCGCTCCCGTGAGGTTGAACCCACAAACGTTTTGGTCAGCAAATTTAAATTGAGCAAATTTTTAGAACTTTTGCTGAATTGACTAGCTGGCTACTGGTGAAGTTAGTGTGAGTGTGTGTCAGTTTATGGGTATGCGTGTGTGTGAGTATGGTAGCATAGTTAATTCATCTTGGTCAAAGTTGCCAGTTGTTCTACCATATTGAGCACCTCCTGAACAATTTTATTCTAAAAAGTTACTCACAGCAACTATATCCAATGGAAAACCCACGACTTTGCTTGTGTAAAAACTATGGCGTAGCATCCAGTGGGTATTAAAACCTTGAAAATTTCTTAACAATTTAAAAATTTCAAAGTATATTTAAAGAAGCAGAAACTGTGCATTTTCGCAAAAAACGCGCATATTTTTCAAAATTATATGTACCATGAGATCACAACTACTTAAATTCCCACAACTACTTAAAATATTATTTTTTTGCAAAGTTGGTAACTTTTTTTTTTTGTTTTTTTTTTTTGTGCTTGCCAAAATCATATTAAAATAAAAACAAACACAAACACATGCAGAAAAAAACATCATTCGAGCACGCACAGGTATCTACCAACAAGCAAACGCACACTCCCATTTGCACATTTATTTGGCTGGCAGCACTTTTGACACATATTTGGCCTTTTTTTTCTTGTGCTGATTTCTAGTCTTATATGTAAACCATTTGAAAGAAAAAGAAAAGAAAAACAAAATGTAGACAAAGTAATAAAACTAAACTGTAAAGAAAAAACAAATGCCAACCTGAACTCCACTTCGAAAAATGATGAATGATTTGTTTGTTTTATTTGACCTGAATTCTGAAGAAGCTGAGTATGGAAAATTTGGTTTTTTTTTTGTTTTTTGTTTTATTTTGTTTTTTGTTGGTCTTCATTTTAATTTGATTAAGAAATTCAACATCAAGGGTGTAGCTAGTGAACGTCAAAAGGACATAGAGTGAAGTGTGGAAAGTTTACACGTTATTTGAGTCCACAATTTTAAGCATTTAGCTTTAAACGGAATTTTATACTCACTTTGGTTTTTTTACATCTTCTGCAGAGAGAGACGGCCGAACCGAAATATATACTTTATATGTAATACATATTTGTTTAAATTGAAATCGAGATCCCCTGATCCAAAGGAAATAAATGGTTGACATATTCTACTGCGTTCAGCCACAGCACTCACCTTCATTTTATTTTACTTATGAGTTAAATTGCATGCCTCTCAAAACTTTTCGAGAAATCGCTAGAATAGATAAAATTATCACATTTGAAAGATCAATCTGATGAGATGGGTACGAAATCCGTATAACTAATAATCCGTTTAACTAAGATTACATCCGAGCTTTTATCCCTTTAAGATTTAACGTTCTTTTTCTATCCTTTACACACAATCTGGGAAAATACCTTGAAAATATATGAAGTGCTTACTTCTTCCTAGTTCTCTTAAAATGCTTCAGTCATAATTTTATAATAGAGCTCATAATAAAAATAAACTGGCCATTTCTTAAAATTGTGTTGTGCGTGTTATTTAATGTTTGGACACAATTGATCGAGAACTGGAACTACTTATTTTATGCCGACTCCGAGCGATTAATGTACACGTTCTCAAGAAGTTTTACATGGCATTATTTGCTCTCCGAGGTTTGCCGTTGTCTGCAGAGATGTGACGGCCAAACAGAAAACTTAATTCAATTGAAAAAACTTCTGTGTCAGATGGAAATTGAATCAGGGTTCTCTGGCGTATGGGTCATGCACTCAACTATTGCGCCACGGCAGAGTGAAATATATGTTATTGCGAAATATGATTACATACCTCTATACCACAGTTATAGGACTTTTTATCAGGTCAAATATTTTTATAGGACAGTATAGGACTTTCTTGCATATGAATATGTTCGCTAAACTAGAGCTCAAGTAAGTGAGTCCATACTTGAGCCGTAGCCATGATTTTTCTTGGGTCGGTTTTGATATCGAAAATATATAGCCAAATCGCACATTTTCGGTTAATGATTTTTTTAGTTTTTTGGTTTCTTTTTCGACCCTTTGGTAAGGTTTTAACATCTAAAATTGAATTGATATTTTCGAAAAAAGGATTAAGATCTTCAACCTAAGCCAAGCCAGTTATACGATCCTCCATTATGATCCTCTGTAATGCACAGTTATGAAATGAAGAATTGCAATGTATCTGTTACCAACAGTTGGCAACACTGCCAAACAAACGAACGAGTGAATAGCAAATGTCAAATAATCAAGAAACCACGAGGCGAGCTGACGCAAGCATATTTTACGTTTATTAACTTTCTTTTATAATTGCACTTCAAACACCAAGGTACTTAAACTATTAACTTAAACTAATTTTTTTCCACTTCATGTAATCTGCTTCATTTATATATAGATTTTTAAAGCATTGAAATTAATAGAAACACGAATTGAATATATGCTGTTAAAACTTGGAAACTGAGTGCTTTTATTGGAATTAAATGTAACAGTATCATTCTCAAAGAAATGTGTGAAGAAGTTTTTTGTTTGGAGGCCCCCTTTGTACTAATGCTTATCTTAGAGTATATCATTATGCGATACTCTAACTCAGTGGTTCCCAAAGTGTGTTCCATGGAACCCTGGGATTCCACGAAAAAATTTAGGGGTTCCGCGTGACAAATTTTGTTCCATTAAAAAATAATGAGAATGGTTTTTAATATATTCACATTTTCGTCAGAAAGTTTACAAAAGGGTTAGTATAGGCTTAAAAATAAGCAACTCGTAAGTCAAGCAAGTTTTCGTGCTTATTAAATATGTTTCTCTGAGTTCTAAGCAACAATGTTGGCTCTGAATGTTTGGCTTACCGACCGTTTTCACTGCCCGAACGAACGAAGAACTCATTGCGAACAAATCGTAGCGATGAACTCTTCGTTCGGTCCAACCGTTTCCACCGCACGAAAACAAGTTGCGAACATTGAGAAAGCGCCATCTTGTTCGTTCAAGCAGTGGAAACACTTAAATTGAATGCTTGCAAAAATCAGCGTTTATCAGTTATTGTTTATGTAAACGTACTAAATCGGATTAATTTTGACTACTTTGATGCCTTTTAATTCAAGATTTATGCAAGAACTTACAAATAAAATTTATTATAAAAAAAATTTTATTTAAAGAATTTAATTATATAAAGTGCTTATAAATTAATATAAAGTGCTTATAAAGTGCTTCGGGCGGCCTCGGTAGTCGAGTAGGTAGCGTGCTCGACTGCTACCCCAGAGGTCCCGGGTTCGATTCCCGGCCAGGCCATGGTCCTACGCTTTAAAAACCTTTCGCATTTGCAATTTTCTATCCTCATTTCTAATCAACTGAAATTGAAAATTCATCAACATTTACCACTTGAAGTTCTAGTTGATGGTAGAGAAGTTTCTGGATGAGATTGCCTTATAACTTGAATTGACTGAGGTAAAGGCATAACACTTGCCTCTGATTCAAATTCACATGTTTCTTTGGCTTTCCACCACGCTAAGAACATCCTACACGTGTTTTAGCTGATTGATCTTTCCTTCCCACTAATCTATCACCCCATTTCGAACCAAGGCAGACTTGACTGAATAGGTATTCCACCTGAAATCCTTGGTTCAAATCTAAGAGCAGGTAGTCTGCTGAAAAATTAAGTAAATCAAAAATTGAGCTGCTTACGCGGTAAGCATAAGATACGTGCTGATGACAAAAGTATAGATATGATATTCATTGATGGATTCTTTATAACTTTTCTATTTTTTCCTACATTCACAAAAATCTTACTAATTTATCAAATTTATCAAAAGAGACATTCGAATTCTATTGCAGTTTGCAACCACTTATTTGTATGAACCTGGGTTTTCAAAATATGTTGCGACAAAAACCAAATATCGTAACAAACAAGATGTTGCACCAGATATGCGAGTTCAGTTGTCAAACAAAACGCCAAATTTTAAGAGAATGATGGAGTCAAAGCAACTACATTCTTCACATTTAAGTTTTTTTATTTATTTCAGTTTATGCTTTGTATTTGTAATAATTATTTCTAGAATGAATTGTTTTTTTTTTCAAGTTTTGTTCAATTCAATCAAATCTGAAATATCAAAATAGTACTTACTAGTTTCATTTTATACCTCATTAAATTGTGAAAAGTCGTTGTTTACAAAATATTCAGGATTCCACGATAATTGACAAAAAATTTGAGGGTTCCACTACCAAAATAGTTTGGGAACCACTGCTCTTACCTTAGAAATTACTTTGACCAGTGTGGTAGTTATTTACTACAGGAACACAAGACTATTTTACCTCTCTAAAATAGCAAAACGATACTCCATACATATAAAAAAGGTTATATTCTCGAAATATGCAACAAACATAAAATGCTACTTTAGACGCACTAAGAAAATGTTTTTTTATTTTTCTTCCTTTAAATTTTTAGCAGAAATTTACGAAAATTAAAAAAAAAAAAAAGCGAAAACTTTCAATCAATAATCTCGAAACAAATATTCCAAAAAAGTTCCCATTTGACTTCAAGAACATTACTAATCACGTAATCACGAAATAACATAATCCCTTATGTGGTTCTAGTCCCAGCTAACAGAAAATGTTTTAATTGCAATTAATTTTTCTGATCAGCCTCTCTGCAGACAATAGCAATCGCAGAGAGTAAAAAATGCTATGTAAAGCTTTTTAAGAACGTGCACATTAGACATTCGGAGTCGGCATAAAAGCAAGGATAACAGGCACAACAAAATTTGATGATAAGAAGCTCAGTTTAAGTCCTTTCAAGGGCTGAAATGGCCAATTTGTTTTTTTTTTTCCTGACGACCTTGGCACTCGAGTGGGTAGCGCGCTTGACAGCCATTACAGGGACCCCGGGCTCGAATTTCGGCCAGGCCATGGTTCTATGCTCTCACTTTTCTTCAATTCTTTCCTCATTCTTATCAAAATAACTTGAAATTTTTATCTCTTAGGTCTCTAACTCGAAATTGTCAAAGTCAAAACAAGTCTCCATGTTGTTCGATATTTTTAGGAAAATTCTGACTCACAGCCCTCAGCCGTGTAACTACCTTGTATATAATAGATACTATACAATAGAAATATTTATATCTTCATATTGTCCTTTGCGTTTTTCTATCACAATTGTCTCTCATGAGGTTTTTATTTTGATTCTTTTACAGGTAAGACCACGACACGATTTAGACTGTGAATATAAATATTTTGAAATATATATAATTTTTGTTTTTAATAGACAAGCCTTAGAAAAACTTAATAATATATTTTTTAGTGGTCTCCAATAGTTCCAACCACGACTTAAGATAATTATTTTCTCGAATTAAGTGCTTTTTTCTAATGCGACACTCAAACTGTGACTCCAAAACCTTCCTTAGCAGAAATCACTTAGGGAATCAAATTTGAAATTAAACACACATACATACATACACAATGGCACTTTTCAAATAAAATACTTATATTAAAAAAAAACCGAAATAGGTTAAGAATGGCAGCCAGCGCGTGTAATTAAACAATCTTGAAAAAGGACGCGCTTTTCCAAGGAAAATGGCGGAAATAAAGAAGCAAACATACCAAGAAGTATTGGCTGTGCTTAGGAGCAAATAAACGGAAAAGTAGTAAAAAACAAAAAAAAAAATAATAACAGAAAACTAATAAAGCTAAGAACGTAGCGTTGCAACATTTATTGAACACTTTCGTCGTCGAAGTCGTAGCACACTGGCTGCTTACGTTAAGCAAATGTTTGCTTAATACTGAGCTTTTGTAGGCGTGCAAATGGGCGTGGATGCTGTTGAAGAGTCGATTCAACCAGCATCAACCGAAAAGAAGCAACAAATACAGGAAAAAAAAACAACGAAACTAAGAGAAAAATTAAGTGTTCAGGATTTCAACACTTTCCAATAACATTCATCCACGCCTTTGCCAAAGCACTTGAGGCATTTGTCATGGCTGCCCGTTACCCGCTGACCGCTGTTGCTGCCACCAAACATGTCGCCGCCGCCATTGCTGCTCGAACTCAACTTTGTGCGCTAAAGGAAATAATTAAAAAAGTTGCAATATTAAAACCGTTCGCCAACGCCAAGCGTTGCCAAATAGTGTGCCACGTCGGTAGAGGGGGGAGAGTATAGAGCTCCCCGGGCATTTTTGGCAATGATGATAAAGAAAGTGTCATTCATTCGTTCAATCGTACACAACGTCCTTTATTGTTATTGTTGCCGCGCTACTAATATCGGAACTGTTGTTGCTGATGATGATGTTGTTGTTGTTGTTGTTGTTGCTGCCGTTGTTCGTGATCACTTGCTTTGGCTACAGGCTGGTGCTGCTCCATATTGAACTCCAGTTGAATATTACAATTGCTGTTGTTGCTGTTGTTGTTGTTATTATTGTTGTTGTTGTTTTTGTTGTTGTTGTTGTTGTTGTTATTGTTGTTGTGTTGGCTAAAGTTTGCTTGTGCCAGTTCCAACAATTGTATATGTTTGGCTTTTATCCTTGCTGTGAATATTGATAATGATGTTGGCTGTCGTTGCCTTTGATTGCCAATTGGATATATTGTGTGCCTGCAGGACATTGCAATGAAAGCCTTTCTTTGGCAGATTTTTCAAGAGAAGGATTTTAATAAACCTTTTTCAACTATTTATATAAAAAGCATAATAAATAGGCAGAAGCTCATAAAATTGTTGGCGCAACATGATGTTTAAGCAACAATTTAATTGAAATAATATGTCAACTGCAGTGTCGATACATATCGATAAATGTCGGAAAACGAATTTGTATTTCATAGTTATATGACATATTTTCGGTTATTGGATTTTAATTAACTATAGGCCATACTGCGAATTGTCTGCCCAATATTTATATAAAATTAAAACACATGCCGAGCTACATGGCCTCAATACAGTTGAATCTGTTAATGTCCACCACAATTAGCAACATAAACATTGACAGCATCTGTTGCGGGCATTAAGCATTAAATTCGCCAGATAACATGATGCTTGGAATTACATTTGTATAGATGGTTAAATGCTGTTGGCATGGAAAGTGTTTCCTGGGTAGAGGTAAGAGTATCAATTTGTAATTAAAGCACTCGAGTTGTTTTCTCTTTTATCTTCAATGTGCTTGTAAGATCCAAGTCCCTGGCATTGACACAAGAAGTAGATGTGTTGTTTAGAGCGGACACTACTGAGAAAAACTCTCAGTAGTTTAGCTAAGCGAGGAGAAGAGAAGGGAACAATATTTGGAAAAATATGTAATTTTTTAGATGTCTCGTTTTTATAGCTGTGAAGAAGTTCATGATTCAATTTTTCAATTTCAATTTTTATTTTTTTATCAATATAATGTACAAATTTAAAATATCACTTATACATTCATAACACAAGTAATAAGTTTTAAAAAATATCGACAAACAAAATAAAAATAATACTGCATTCTGTTATTTCAGAGAATAAATGACGAATACAGTTGAGATTAATTCTTAGCTAGAAAATACATTAGAAAATAGAGCGTGGGGCCTCAAAACACAGTAATATTAATTAAGATTAATGGCATCTAATTTGGTTATGAAAAAAGAAATATATGTAAAGCAATTTAGATTTGAAACATAATTAAAAAAGAACAAATTTGTTATTATAATAGAATAATGGAGAGTTATCTATTTATTGCAGAACATTGAGAAGACTATTAATTTCTTGATAATTAAAAGTAAAGAGCCATGATTTCACTTTTTTCAGAAATAAACGTTTCAAAAACGTTCAAAGATTTCTTATAGATTCTGGAAGGCAATTATAAATTCTTGTAGAGGTACATATATAGTAATTAAGAAAATGCTGAGAGTTGTGAACTGGTATAAGGACAAGATTCCGACTATTGATCCTAAAACTGTAGGCAGACTAGATTCTATTTTCTAGATAGCCACTTTTGATAAAGAACACTTTTAAGACTTTAAAAAAATATAAATGTTTCAACGGAAGTATTTGTGAAGATTGAAACAGGGGAAAGCTTCTTTCAAGACGATCTTTATTATAAATATTGCGAATAGCATGTTTCTGATTTATTAACAACGGACTTAACTTGTTTAAGTTAGTTCCTCCCCAACATACAAGGCCATATTGCAGTTTCGAGTGGAATAATCCATAATAGATGCAAGTTAATAAATTTTTATTGCACAAGTTTTTTAAGTGGTAGAGCTGTCTGTTTGCAGCCATCAGATATTTTTTCAAAGAGTTAGTATGATTGATCCAGCACAATTTCCAATCCAGAAGAAAACCTATATATTTAAATGTCTTCAGCCAGTCAATGGAAAAACATTTATTTGAACACAAGTTATGCTCATAATAGGTTTGAGGTACGACAGAAGAGCTACAAGTTACCCTGTCTATAAAATATTTTTTACATTCAAAGCTGTGGAAGGTGAAATTGTCGAAATGACGTTCGATGCCTGATATATTAAAGTACATTAACTTTGTTTTATCACTTAAAACTAGCTTGCGAGCTGAAAACCAGTATCTTAGAGTGCTTAGATCATGATTAATTTCTACAGCTAGGTTTTGAAAAGAGTCACTAGTGTAGATGCAAGCCATGGCATCAGCAAATGCTATTACTTTGCTAGAGAAATTAAGTGAAAAAATTGAGTTAATTAAAACTCATGGAAAAACAAATCTAGTATTTGAAGTATATGGAACAAAATTGCATTTTATTTAAGAAGGGTTGCTCAATTTTTTGTATTGGTTGTACAAAAAATTAGGAATCATATTCTATTCACTCAACTACAGTTAACTATGTAAAGTCAGACTCACGATGTTTTGGTCGAACCGATTTTACGAGTAATTTATCTTTCTCACTTCCTTTGCTATGACAAGTAAAATTTAAAAAGTAAACTTTGTTTTTTCAAAACTTTATATTTAGTTATTAAAAAATCCTCATTTTTTAATCCATTCTAACGATTCTCACTGTGCATCTACGTCACGATAGACTTACGATATGAGCTTACTATATAGCTTTCTGTCAAGTCTTGTCCAGAATGTGAACAAATATGAATCAAAATGGCATAAAATTGTGAATTTAATGGAGTAAACAACTTTTCCGTTTTATATTAAAATATGAACAAAGAATTACGTACGAGGGCTGCGCATGCAAGTTTCCAACAGTACAAGTATCCAATCCAAGTTGCATTGGCAAAAGATTCAAGCAACAAACTTGGTCTAGCGTGACGTCATGATCGCAAAAAATACTTTCTTCGTAGCTAGAAATGTCAAAATGAAAAGTAAACAACATAACGGAGCTGCGCAATGCGTAATCTATTTTTCTATCATTCTTGGGAAAAATCTAACAAGTATTGTCCTATACGTGTGACCTTGAATTTTGTTCTGACACCCATGTTTTGCCCATTTAAAAAGACTAAAGCTCCACTCCACACACCAATGGGAAATTACATAAGAAAAATCATAACATATGTAGGCTTTTTATTTAAAAACGCAGTTAGCGGCCGCTCGCCGCTTGCCCACCGTAGCGTAAAAGTTAGAGCTCAGACCTTTAATACCAACTTACTCTGCCCGAATTGTGAGTTCGGACCCTGGCTCAAACAAAACCGCAAACTTTTTTTACTATATTTTATTATTTTATTTCGATATTTTCGATATAAATGTCAAAAAATACATACTTTCATAAAAATACCTAATTTTTTTATATTAAAGTAAATATTGTACATGTACAAATTAAAATTTATTTCACAAATATAAATTTTAACTAACTAAAAGGAAATTTATTACAAAGAAAATAATTCACATATAAATAGCTCAGCTTTTTCACTATACTTTCTGATTTATTATTTAATTTTATTTCATGTTATTTTAAACAACGTTATTTTTTTTTTTTAGAAATTTTTTTTGTACCGCTCAATTTATCTTGACGGTTTTCAAATTTTTTCCTTTATATTTGGAGGGTAAAAGAGCGATATATACAAGCACATATAAGTTTCCTTGTTTCACATATCATGGCACCGTATGAATGTATTAGTGCTCGAAAAATATTGTTTCATTGCGTTCGAAAACTTGTTAGCGCTGTCTAGCAGGGAACATGTTTATGAACAACAAAATTTTAAAAGACTTTTTAACATTAAAAAGCTTTTTAACTATTGAGCGTTTTAAAGCTATTTTAAGATATTTTTATGAATACGGCTATTATTATATAAGCTGTTTACATTATTTTATTTTATTTTAAATTCATTTTTTTTGTGTTATGTATTCATGTATTCAAAATATTTCTAAGTGATGTGATGCAATAAATGGTAGTAATATATATTTAACTGAATTTCAGAATTGAATTGCATTTGATTTTAATACTTGGTTTCTTTATTTTTTTTTTTTTTTTTTTTTTTTTTTGTTACAATATCTGACATATAACACAAGCATTTTTTGTTATTGTATAACCGCAAATTCAAAAAAAAAAAAAATAACCACACACACACAATCTGTAACCGCATTTCAAGCACTGCTCAAAGAAATCATGCAATGAAAATAAAAACGTAAAAGAGTTGAGCGTTTTTTCCTCTTACAACATCAACGAAAACAAGCACAGCATTGAACTGTTTATAATGTCATTGTTATGCCCTGCCTTTAGGCCTTTTTCACTTTTCTTGTCAACATAATAGCATGAAGGCAAATTCGAAAAAAGCATATTGAGCTAAAAAAAATTCAATTCCACTTTAAAGCCTTAATAGATGATAAACAATGCTCAGAAAGTTTTTGTCACGCAGTCTTATATTTGAGGAAGGATGAGGAACGTGCATAGCTATAAAACAATGTAAAGATTCGGAAGATTGCAGTTGTACAATTACTCTAAAGAAAATTATTAAAATTATTTATTTAAAATTATTTATTAAAGAAAATTATTAACAAAAGCCAATATTGTCATAAAAGGAAGGGAAAAATTAAAAGCATTTTAAGGACATAATTTTGTTACATAAATACTTTTGTCAGATACACATTGTCAGTAAAAAGAAATAAAAACACAAAAAAAAAAAACAAAAAAAATAAATAAATAAAATAGCGAGAGTCATTCTTTGTGTTTGTCAGACAAAGTTTCACGAATCAAATTTAAATTTTATAACGGTAATTAAAAATACCTTTTAAATAGATTTTAAGTGAGTAAATATCCTAGACAAATAAGATCACTTCAAAAGAATAGTTGAAGGACTGAAATCACCTCCAGGTAATTTTTATCCCAGCAAGGTAAGTTTTATTGTGTTATTTTTTACCTTTATAAGCAGCAGAGGCCATTCTAAAGAAAAGTGAATTAGTTGAAAAATAAAACTTGATAATTTTAATTTAAACAAACATTAATAATTTTATCAACAACTTTATTCAAATATAAAAGAAAAACTGGCTTGGTAACTCTGTATTGTGAAAAGAACAACATCTGCTTTAAAATTCGTAAAATTCAATAAAATGTTCTTGTTTACAACACTATAAAAGTGGAAACATTGTATACAGCACTAACAAACAATTGATTACTCTCCTGCATTAAAATAATTGTTCAAAAACTTCCTATTTTAAAGAAAAATTTTTTCTAACAACGAAGAATTGCATTCTCTAACCTCACTTTTCTATGGAAGCTGAAAAAAGAAACTGTCAGCAAACTTCACCAGATATATAATAAGCTGAAAATAAGCAAAAAAAAAAAACAACACTCTGCAAACTCTGCAATCGGTTGTAGCTACTGGACAAAACTGGTTATTTTGGAAATGACGTCGTTTGTAACTTAGCAAGCACCCTAGTCAAACCAGCAATTGATGAGTTCAAAGAAATTTTTACTAAAAAAATAAATACTGCTATCAAGGTTACGGAGGTCCACAAGATCGCCAGCTCACCAAATTTGTCAGAAATGCTGATAAGACCGTAAAGGTTCACCAAGACGACAATCGCGTTTTCATCAAAGATAAGATTTTTATGTGTGCTGATGATAATATTGTTGCCTCTAATACATCTGACGCAAAAAATCTTCGTAAGGTAGCGTCCCAAGTAAACTACTAAAGTAGTATTCAGGTTAAGGAGTTCAATATATCGCATCCCGCGCTTGTCCAACGTACTTCAGTTGCTGCTACTACTCCTCCGAATATAGATTAGTAACTAGAACTGTGTCAGTTAGTTTCTTATAATGCTTTTTTACTTATACTTTATTTATTTTATTTTACTATTTTTTCCTATTTGAAACACAATTGATTACCGATAAACAGATAAACTTCGCTTGTTATATTAATAACTCTGTCTTGTTCTGTGGATGGATATTCATAAAACCTACTCTGCTAGTCACGCCAGTGGATTATTGCTTATACGGTCTCAAATATATTCAAATACAAAATAAATATTCACTAAGATTTAATAAATATTCGAATGGTGTTACGTTCAGTAACATTTGGAAATGTGTCTCTTCAGAATCAGCCCTATCATGAAAAATTTTCTCCCGGGAATTACAAAAGGGAGTTCCGTTTTTAAGATAATGCTCGAAAAAATTTTTGGAAATTTTTAATGCTAATTTGTTCATAAACCTTTAATATTCATGAGTGTTAAATAAAAAATATTATGCCTTTATATGCCATCTTAAAAGCGGAAACTCCCTTTTACAATTCCCGGCAAACAATTTTTCATAATAGAGCTGATATCCACGGTTATTACGGTAAACTGCTTGAATTGGTTGAACGACTTTTAACAGTGTAAAGAATTTTTATATATTTTGCAGTGTTCGTTATTTTGCATTGTTGACGATTCAAACGCGCGTATTTTTGACGAATAGAAAATTGATAAAGATTTGTTATTAAATGCTTCTTTGGTTCCTCATTGTCATGTATTAAAAGATAAAATCATTGATGCTCAAGGCAACAAATTATTGAATCTGCTTGAAAATATTGGTGGTGTGATTGTTAATGTAAGGATGCCTGGGTCTCTTGAGGATGAGTTTTGCGAAGTGATGGAAAGTTCTTTATTGCATTGGCTCATATGATTTGCTACAGATTTCTAATAATTTAAGTTTGAACCACACATTTTAGTGAACCAAGCTCAGGTTAATTGTGTACAAACTTAATAACACGCACAACACAATTGATCATAAGAAGCTAGGTCAAAGTCCTTTCAAGGGCTGAAATGGCCAGTTATTTATTTTTTTTTTTTTTATACTCAGACCAGTGCTTCTAACTTTCTCCATATCTGCCATGTGGAATCAAGACACAAAGCACTTATCTTTGCCACAAAAACTTAACTGGAACCCAAAAACAGTGTGAAGTATACTGAATCTCTTAAAAACACCACTTATATTGAGAGGATTCTGCCTTATTCAAATAAAGAACATAAAATAATACTTTAATATATAAAATAAACCTGGTGACAGGTGGATATAGTCTCAAAAACGTATTGACCCTAAAAATTACAGGTTTAATTCACAATGTAAAAATGTATGTTAACGAATGTTTAAAAAAGTAAATATTTATAGAAAATGTATACACAAAAAACCAAAAATGATATATTGCATGTAGAACAAAAACTTTAAAATTATGACAGGAGCAAACACTAGCTTACAAAAATAAAAAAATTCGATGCATAACACTAACTACAGGCAGAAATTACCGAACGCAATAAAGAATTTTTTACCTAGGATTGGTAACAACTTTTGATTTTTACAACTTTATTTAAGTTGCTACTGTCACAGGAAGAAACTGATCAAACAATTTTTAGATTCAATCATTGATTCTCCTTTCGAGATGCGTGAAATTATGTTATTCCTTAAAATAGCAAAAGATAGGAAAAGCTCAGGCCAGGATAAGCTATGCATTTTATAAAAATGTTGTACTACTTCGCCAAGTCAAACCAGCCTCTTTCCGCAGAGCTATAATTACACTATTGTACAAAAAAGGTCATGGTAATGTCGTATAAAATTACAGAAAACTCTCCCTCTTACATACACTGCACAAAATTTTCAAAAGTATACTTCTCCACAGAAATAATAGTTGGATTGACTGTCATAAAAAACAGGACTCCGAAAGGGATGTTCCACAGTCGATAACATATTGTATCAGTAGAATTGTTCGTCTGAACTTTAAAATTAAAAAGAAAACATGTGTTTTTTTTTATTTTCTTCTGCGTTTGATTTTATTCTGAGAAACTCTTTATTTTATAAGTTATCCGATGTTGGATTGTCATCTTAAATGGTAGGCAAAATCGATTATGTAAACTGAAGTTTATGGTTTCAAACAGTATATGCAAGAAGAGAAGTTACTACGTTACTTCCTAAAAAAAATGTCACATTTACCTGCAAATACTCCTTTTTATATGCTACATATATTAACAGGTCTGGGATCTCAATTTTAAGAAACACTTGAATTACATTTTAGTTATATGAAAAAACTTATTAATTACCCCTTAAGGGGGAATATAGGTTACAAATTTTAAAAAAAAATTTTTTCGGGATTTTTTTTTTCATAGAAGGAAAAAAGATATATTTTTCAAATTTTGCACATATATTTGTTAACATTTAAAGGATACAAAAACATATTTTTCAGAATTTTTGAAGTGATTTTTGACGTTATTTTATTTTTTTTAAAAAAAATGCCAAAAAGTTGACGGTGTGCAGGATATCACCAGTCTGGAACATCTGGAATAACATAGTTCAGGCGATAGCCATTTCAAAAAGGATTAATTTAGTTTTTTTTCCTCAGATGTTCCAGACTGGTGATATCCTGCACACCGTCAATTTTTTGGCTTTTTTTAAAAAAAAATCAAATAACGTCAAAAACCACTTCAAAAATTCTGAGAGAAATTTTTTTGTATTCTTTAAGTGTTAGTCAATGTATGTGCGATATTTGAAAACGATATCTTTTTTCGTTCTATAAAAAAAATTCCCAAAAATAAAATTTTTTTTTAAATTTGTAACCATATAGGTTATAGGCCCCCTCAAGAATCAATTTTACAAAATAAGTTTTATGTACTACAATGGTTTACCCTATGCAGTGATCTTGGTTTTAACTTTCTGACATACAACATTTTTATGTTATGTCAAATTTGATTTATTTCAAGAATACTATTGTAAATATTTTTATTGATCTAAGCTTTTATTTATATAAATCACTTATTCGTTCATTCATTCCTTCATTCATAAGCGAAAAACTTTTAGAGAAAAAAGCAGGTGATTCAATGAGCCACAAGTCAAATGATCAAAAGAATTTGATTAAAAATGTAAACTTATTTTATACGGTTCAGCAAGTTTTTTTCTGTCTGCACTGCTTTCAAATCTAAATATTACTCTGTAAATACTCAAGTACCGAATTAAAGAATTAAAGAAGAGTCCTGTTAACCTTTGTAAAAGTATCATGTCCTAAATGTCCTTAGAGAATCTGATGAAGTCTTCATATAATTTAAAGTAATTAACTTTTGAGTCTTTTTAAATTTCACCAGAGGCAACATTGTCCCATAAAAAGCACAGCATAAAATGCAAACGACTAAATTAAATGCTAGCGAATATTTAAGACCTACAAATGGTTTGAGTTGACTACATTTTAATAGCATTTTATTTTGAATTTATTTACTCTTACTGACAAATTTCAAGTTAAGCTGATTTCGGTAAAAAAAAAAAAACATTAAAAACCGAAAAAAAGCACAAAAGCTGAGCCAATGTCCTACTAAAAGACATTGCCTTTGTTTGCTTAGCTAAGAGCAAAAGGAACAAAATTTTGTTTTCGTTTTCATTTTCATTTTCATTTTCATTGTTTTTATTTACTTGTCAGACATGAAAAATGTTGTCAATTTAAATCGCTCATTCGTTAGCAACAGTTCAAAGTACTGAGAACTGTCAAGACTGAAAGAATAGAAAGTAGCAGCAGTAAAGAGTATATATAAGTGAGTGTGTGTGTGTGTGTCTGTGTGTGGATGTGTGTGTTTGAGGATGCTACAAAATACCAAGAACAAAAAACAAAAAACCTAAGATTAATGATGTTTGCAATAAAATAAAGAAAAAATCATAAAAAAAAGAAGACATCGCAACGAATCTTTTAATTGCTGCTGTTTCGAAGCGCTTAACAATTTGTCTTCCTGCTTGTTATAACGCCCTGGCAGGAGGGAGGGTATGAGGTGGCGAATTTTTGACAGCAGAAAAATACTTTAGGAGATGAGCAGCATGATAATTGAGAATATATACATTTTTTCTTTCTTTTTTATTTGCTTTCACGTTTTGTGGTACAACGTGACGTATGAGCAACATTTAATTCCGATAGAATAACCAAGCAATAAGCAATATGAAGAGTAAGACAGGATTTTATCTTTTTTTCTTAAGGATCACAGCAAAGCTTTTTGTTAAAAGTTAAGCTTAAATTTAAGTTTAGTCAGAGTATCAGAATAGAGAAAAATATTAAGAACTTGAGGTCATCAGACTGAAACAAAGCAGCCGCAGCGGAATATTGCCATGTTGTTATTTTTATTGTAAAATTTTTCTTTTCTGACAAGCACAAGAAAAGCAGAAGCAAATTATTTATGTTTCTTACCTGCTGCCACTTCAAAATCGACAGCCTTGTCCTTCAGTCACTAGTGCAAGGATGCTGCTCGTTAGTTGAGGCAGCATATTGCTGCCTTCATTGTCGCATCTACAATGTGCTGCTGCTACATTTCCGCATGTCTGACAGGCTGACTGCATTAAAAAAAACAAGTGTGAATTTTTGCATTTTTCTACTGTTGCAACAAAGACTTTGTGGTTGGTAGTGTTTATTTGTTTTTTTTTTATATAGGTATGTATAAATGATTATGCAGTTTATGTTTATTTGTAACACACAATGACCTAGTTTTTGTTATGGTTGCATTGCTTTTCTTTTTGTTATGAATAATAAAATAAAAAAAAGAAATCATCAGGTGTAGAAAAATATAAAAAGCACTTTTCCTCAGATACACACACACCATGTTGTTGTTGACAGTGTTTTAAATTGAAATACATAGCAATGATTGTCATTATGACAATGAGGCACACAATATTGCCTTTTTTGCTGCAGGACTGTGCAACAACAAAATATATTTAATACAATTTTCCAATAGGGCGATTTTAGATACAGTGCAAATAGTCTTTGATAATAGAAAATGTGCAATATATTTGCAAACGAATTGTACTCCACCATTTCAAATTCTTCATTTGAATTCCCTCAAACAATAAACATTCTTCAAATAAAATAAATAATAAGTTAACAAGCAAAATATGTGCATATTTCTATAAATAGAATATATTTGCATGCTTGTTATTTTTGCTATCTAATAAAAAAAATAGATGAAAGAGCATATAAAGCTGATTTTTATTTTGTAGAAGGTTTTAGAGGTACATTATCAGAATTCCAGCGACAAAGTCATATGATGCTATTTATGATAGTACCTCGACGCCACAACATCAGATGTGTTCTTTGCAAAGCCTTGCAAAATTGACCTGGAAAATTTCTCAGACAATATATGGCCAATAAATAAAACAGCATAGTTCTGCTATTTTTTATATTTTTGCAACAAATAGTGAACAAATTCATTATGATTTCTTTGATTTGACGTAAATTACGTCATTCTCGGAGGTAAGTAGGGTGGTTGATAGTGATGAGGTGTCGGTTTATCACAATTATTTATATCACAATTTGAGCCTTTGGTGTGCCTAAGTACTGATCGTACAATGTTGATGTTAGCACTTGTTGGTCTGCTTGATCCTTACCAGGATAAAAATTCATGTCTGAACTCTCTAACTTATATAAATTTTACACAATTACATGAAATATAAAGCCAACATTTGATGTTTCTGTTTGCTTAAACTTGCTACCTATTTATCGACAGTTTCCGGTTTTATCGACAAAACCATAAAATTTGTATGGGAGCCCCCCTAAGGAGTGGTCGGAGGGAATAGGTGTCAAAGGAAAAAATGTTCCTTTTGCAAAAGTAATGGGGGTCGGTGATACATATTAACCCTTTCCGGCACAAACACAATAAAATTTTTATAGGAGCCCCTTAAGGAGTGGTCGGAATGAATAGGTGTCAAAGGCAAAAATGTTCCTTTTGAAAATAATGGGGGTCAGTCATACAAATTAACCCTCTCCGGAACTCTCTTAAAGGTCATATGCTCAAGTGTATGGAATAAATATACAAAAACCATAAAATTTGTATGGGAGCCCCCCTAAGGAATAGTCGGAGGGAATAAGTGTCAAAGGCAAAAATGTTCCTTTTGCAAAAGTAAACTATAATAAATGGTGGTCGGTGATACACATTAACCCTCTCCGGCACTCTTTTAAAGGTCATATGCTCAGGTTATTGGAATAAATATACAAAAACCATAAAATTTGTATGGGAGCCCCCCTAAGCAGTGGTCGGAAGGAATAGGTGTCAAAAGCAAAAATATTTCTTTTGCAAAAGTAATGGGGGTCGGTCATTCATATTAACCCTTTCCGGCACTCTTTTAAAGGTCATATGCTCAGGTATATGGAAAAAATATTTTCCTAAATATTTTTTAAAAAAGATGTCATCAAAAGCGAATTGAATAATTCTACGTCTTGTGTTACGACGTAGTCGAAACTAGTGTATTTTTTTTTTTACTAATTTTCTTTGTATAAATACTATACCGAAAACCTATTCCATTTATTTACAGTATTCTTTAGATTGCTAAAGCAATTAATAAATTGAAAAATCAGACAGCTGAAAACTAAAGTCAACATTATTCTGGAAATGGAATAAAAAAAATATTCAAACGAAAAAAAAACTATATAAAGAAATACATATGTACAGTAGACCATCTCGAAAAAATTCATTTCGCCTCACACCAGCTAATCTAAAGCATTATTGAAAGAAAGTTTCGAAAAACATTTTTTTTATTTTTTTGATCGAACGTAGGGGTCGCGCATAGACAACTTCGTTATTAACCGTGCGATCTTAAATAATGACATATGTATGTTTTTGTCTTAAAGAGACCTATTTTTTGTTTCCAGAACTCATTGACCTCAGTTGACCCCTTATAGTACTGACCAGAGATCTGCAATGACTACTTATGAAATTAATATACTTAAGTCATGAGCCATGACTATTGGTGCAAGTGTGTACTTATATTAACTCAACAAAATACTTTGACTCATTCCCACCAAAACCAAAAAATACTCATAGTACTTCTACACACAAGTGTGTCGACAAATTATTACTCTATTGCTTCTGGGTTAATGATCTTATGTGACTCACTTCTTCATGTGAGAGGAAGTATGAGTGAGTTGAGTATTATTTTGTGTTTTGCCTTTACTTATCCTTTTTGCTGATTTGTTAACTTTTTCGTGTGAGAAAATAAATGAGTTGAGTGTTATTTTGTGTTATGCCTTATGCTTTTTGCGAAACAATTATAGTTTGCTTGAATAAAATTCAAATAACAAGAAAGCTGAACTGAAAATGATTCTAAGTACTTAAGTCATTCCACTGAACTAATATTGTGTATTGGTGTTGTAAGTCATTATGCAATATAAAAACATTGAGGCAATGAGAGAGTTGAGCACAGCACCGGTTTTTATCAGCAGATAACTTATTCTTTGTTGCTTTGTTTGCCGTGAACGAACAAATATGAGTGGATATGAGTGGAAGTTCTTCTTTGACTTAAATCCACTAATACTCTTTCTTGTGTTAGTCAACCAATGACTCAAAAACAAGAATAATTGCAGGTCTCTGGTACTGACCCACCGGACTTCAGTTTACCATCTTAAGGTACTATTTTGATTTTAGAAATAGAAAGTCCGTAAAAAATCGTCAAACTTTTACTAAAGAAATTTTTCCTACGTACGATCAAAAAATAAAAAAAAAAAATTCTGAAAAGCCCTGCAAACATGCTTTGGATAAGATGGTATACGGTGCATTCTGTATAAAAAACCAATGATATGAACAAAAAATTAAAAACTATCCTACGTTTTGCAAGAAAAATATAAAAATATATTTTTTTATATTGAAAACAAGTTTTTCGAGCTCTACAAACAAATATAACAACAAGGTTGTTGCCTTCTTTGTTCTTCATGTTGTCTTGTTGACAACATGCTTGGCCTAGAGCTCGAAAAACTTGTTTTCAATATAAATAACTAGCTGACCCGGCAAACGTTGTTTTGCCCAAACTTAATATTCGATGTTTCCACTTTTTCAATAGATGACGGTGTAGTTTTGAAAGACAAACACAATTTTCAAATTTTAGTCAATTATGACCTAACCGTTTGAAATATAGCGTTTTCATATATTTGTGGGTGGCAAAACATATTTTTAATACAGTTTCCGACAGCAAGCAAGCAAAATAAATTAGTATTATTTAAAAATTTATTTATAATACCAAATTTTAGTATAATACCAGCAAAATCTTCTGATATAGGGTTTTTATTTGTAGGCGGCAAAAGGGGGGTGTGGTAACCCAGTTTTAGTACAGTTGCCGACAGTGAGCATAAAAACTAAACCTCCAAATTGTAGCCTAATACGCCGAAACCATCGTAAATATAGCATTTTTATTGATTTGTGGGCGATAAAAGGGGGTGTGGCAACCCATTTTTAGTACAGTTTAGCCGACAGTGAGCATACAAACTAAATTACCAAATTGTAGTCTAATACGACCAAAACTGTCGGAAATATAGCATTTTTATTGATTTGTGGGCGGTAAAATAGGGTGTGGCAAATTTTTTCTACAAGGTCTCCTTTCTTGGGCCAATACGAATACATCAAGTTCAAAATTGTAAAAATTGAACGACCCCTTCTTGAGTTATGCGCGTACACACGGACGTCAGTCGTTTTTATATAAGACAAAAATAAAATAAACTCAAACCAAACATAACATCACTGCAGCATGGTAATGTTTGGCTAAATTTGTTTTTGCTTGCCTCTGTCTTTTTTTCACGTCACCACGCATAGCGTACGACAAAAAAAAACAAAAACAAAATACATTGCCATTCTCTGTTGCTATCCATAGCACACACACGCTCGGGCATATGTAGGCAAAACAAAAACAAATCACATTGCTATTCTCAGCAAAGCAATACTCACTGTAGGATGGTTTATTTGATTTTATACGCTATGAGTCGTTCATGTCCGTTTGTGCATGCAGGTGAATTTTACTTAGGATTTTGAAAGCCATGAATCTCCTTTTCTAATAAACTTTTTAATAATTTTTTTGGCCTAAAACCTTCACCAGGTCGAGAGCTTTTTATTATAAAAAATTTCATGATAAACGGCCGGGCCTTTCTCAAGATTGTTCCGAACATAAAAAAGGCACTTCAAAATATAATATTAGTAAAGATTAGAGGCCGTATACAAAATATTTTTTTTTTTAATTATTCTATGCGAAAAATAGGAAAATTTCTTTGGTAAAAGTTTAATTATTTTTTACAAGCTTTTCACATCTGAAATTAAAATAGTACCATAAGATGGTAACAACTGAGATCCTTTGGGTAAGTACTACTAGGGGTCATTTGAGATTAATGATCTCAAAAGAAGAAAATGAGGTATCTTAAAGACTAAAATATCCTCATATAATCATCATATAATCCTTAAAGATTGGACGGTAAATTCCGAAGCTAGAAAGAAAAATGTTTTAAAATTTTCTTGCATATATGATTTGGATAAAAACGTTGTCGGTGCATATTTTATAAAACCAATACGATATGACAAAAAAATTAACATTTTGCCCTACGTTTTGCAAAAAAATTAAGAAAAAATTTTTTTAAATATTTTTATTGGAAATACCGAAAAATTTCTCAAGTAAAAGTTTGATGATTTTTTACGGGCTTTCCATTTTTGTATTCAAAATGGTACCTTAAGATGATAGAAACTGAGGTCTGATGGGTCAGTACTATAAGCGGTCAACTGAGGTCAATAAATCCTAGAAACAAAAAATAGATCTCTCTCAGACAAAAACATAAACATATCATTCTTTAAGATCGGACAGAAAATACCGAAGATATGAAGAAATATGTCAATGGGTGACCCCTATGTTCGGTCAAAAAAACAAAAAAAAAAAATTTCGAAAATTTCTTTCAATAATGCTCCAGATAAACTGGTGTGTGGCGACAATTTTTTTTTTTTTTTTTTTATTTTTGTTGCCTATTAGGTGAGACGGTCTAATGTACAGGTGCTTTTATAGAAAAAGTCAAGTTAGAGGTAAGTCAGATCCTTGCGGCATAACCCCGGTGACCGCGCTTAATATATGTTTATGTCAATCGTGTCTTTTTCAGCATTGCAAGTGTACCACAGAACATACCTTCATAATTCATGAAAAATAAATACAATTACATAATTTTCCTAGCTCGCGAATTTGCACCTGATCGTAAAAAGCTCAAGTGAATTCTTACCCTGTGCTCAGTACTGTTAAATTTACTCTAATCTTTGCAATACCGGGCATTCTACATTTTTCGTTAGTAAGCACAATAGAGCCAAATTGAAATTAAAAAACTTTTCAAATATTATTGAAAACAAATTTTCGTAAATTCTCTAGTCCAGTGTTATAAAATATTAACAATTAACTTGAATTCGTAGCGGTCTCTTACTTATATCTGCACTATTCATGTTCGGCGCATTAAACGTTATGTTGTTCAAACAAAAATATCCACATTAGGGTGTGCCAAATGAAAAATTTTTTTCGAATTTCATAGTTGCTCACCCTTTGTTTGAAAGCTTATGGATTCAAGTATTTTTGAGATTTTTTTCAGATTTTTTGGAAAAGGTTTAGAGGTCGCACTACTCCGATTTTCCCTAAAAATCTGGTCAATAACAGACATTTTCTAAGTCTTTGAGTCATCATTTCGAAAGAAAAATATCAAAACTTCACTTTAATGTACATAAATCAGAAGTGTTGCCAATTTTTTTGAACTATTTGGTGTGCTATATTTTATTTTTTTGTGAAATTTGCGAAAATTTTTAAAAAAGCCCTTCATAACATTTAAAAATTTCGCCAAAATGAAAAAATGAAAAATGTAATGATGCACTTTGAACTATGGTAAATTTTTAAACATTTTTGTTTCTTTTTTTTTTGGCACAGCCTAATCCATATATTCAACACAGCACCCAACTAATTGAAAGTCTTGTTCTCTTCAAATCGTGGTGTAATAAACAGAGTGGTCGCGAATTTTCTGCCTCTGAAGAAACAAACACTTGAGCTATCAAAACATACAAAATCATATTTTATGTCTCATTCACTCATTCATAAGTTTGACAGATCTAGCAAGAAGATTTTTAATCACTTATGTACAATATTATACCGTTGCTCAAATTAGTTAAATTGTCGTGGTGATTGAAGAAAGTCTTTGACCATCTAGCAATTTAAAACAAGCACATATCAGCTTTATGCCACAATAATATCAAGTTTCAAGTAGAATGAAAAAAATTATGAAAATTTCGACCCCAAGACCCCAAACACAAGAGAAGTATTGAGTGAATTTTGTTATAACTTCTGATCTTGAATTTGAATTTAGTTTTTATGTTAAAATCGGTAATAAAACTAATTTTTTAAGAAAAATATCATATCCATGGAGAAAAAGAAACCATAGTAGGATTATACAAGTTGGCTTTTGTAAAAAAAAAAACGTACTAACTTGAAGACCTTTTGCATATTGACAAAAGTTTTTGCATAAATTACACATTGTTTTCAAACAAGTCATGATTTTCACAAATTCATTCTATTTTTCCATTAAAATATATTTTTTTTTTTTTTTATTGAGAGATTCCTTAAAAAAATCATGGAGTGGCTGAGCATACCTCAGCCTAAGAATAAATGCCAGTAACAAATGGCTGTAATTCTCGAAACTATTCACAGGAATTCAAGGTAATTTTTAATAAAAAAAATATCAAAATAAACACAAAAATTAAGAAAATTGAAAAAAGCTTTTCAAACATTTTGTAAGACAATATATTAAAAAGAAAAAAATTGTTTCCGCGCTTCTGTTACTAAAATAGAACATCCACTGGTCCCTCTTCAGTGGTAGCTTTGTAGCGTAGCTTTGCTAAGAGTCAAGCTAGATTTCATCAAAAAATTCCCCGAATTCAATCGAACAAACAAAAAGTATTACCCAAAAGGTCAAATGTTTTTCGCATTTTCTCATTCCTTTTTCCAGAATCAACCGACAATGTTGAGCAACATTTACAATTTTGCACGAAATTTATTCACTTAAACGCTGCTGCAACGAGCAATCAGCAAATTGCACGAATATTCAAAGCATTTCTGTTTAGCAACCTCTGGCAACGCCACAAATTAAAGCAACTTTCGAATCAGAAAAAAAAAGAACTTAAAAAAATCCAACAGAAAAGGAATTCAAAGAAGCCCTTAGCGTTGTTTTTCCTTCGGTGCGAAAGTTCATTAAGTGAAGCTGCAACAAAAACCGAAAAGAACGAACACAACAAACCCACAGCCGACCAGAGTGAAAAAGTTTAAAATAAACACAAGCTCGCCAGTACGCAGCGAGTACGAACTAGCGAAGGATGCGCTGGTATCCACTGCTGGTATTTAGAAGCAATTAAAGCAGCTAAAAAATTTAAGCTATAAATTCCAAAAAACTTGCCCAAATTGGCAACAAAAACTAGGAGCACTAAAAATATCATCGAAGCATCAAAAAATATTGACAATCATTTGCAATGCAAATAAAAGATGGTGCTGCCAATTTGCAAGCACTTCATAGATAAAAAAAAATTACTACAGTCGAGAAGAGCAGCTATTGCTTTATTCATTTTTTTATGCCATGTAGTCGCCTACAAGAAGCAGACACCAAGAAAACCTAACGAACCAAAAACTAAATTCAATAAGCTTGCCACTTCATGGGTACCTAGTATACTGTCAGTCATATTGCATGACAAAAAATACGCAACATTTAAGAAAAAAAAAATAATTTTGCCACTTCCGCTGCTTCACACACACACACACTCAGCAACACTTAGGCGCACTCAAGAGCTTTCGTTGTTATAGCAACAGTTTCGCCAACTCAACGAAATAAAAAAAGTGCCAAAATCATAACGAACGAGCAGGCAATAATAATTGCAAATTATCACAAAATATGGCAACGACATGAAAATGCTAGAAAACGCCAGAAATTGATAATAAGTTATGATGACGAAAAAATTCCCAAAAAACCACTCTCTTAATGCCTTAAAGTAGACAACAAGCTACATGAAAGCAGCAACAGTAGCAGCACACAAACTAAAGAAGCTGCAACAAGCAAAATAAAAAGTATCAGACAAAAGCACTCTCAAGGCTAGGAAAGAATAATTCATAAATAGCTAAAATTGCCACAACGCGATACAGAGCGTGCGGCAGACAGCAACGCGGAGCGTTTGTATAAATTTGCTAGAAAAATGCCAAAAAGCAAATAAATTTAAAAAAAAAAAGAAAAATATGTGACAAAATGAAAACGAACAAAATCGAAGAAAAGCATTCGCTTATATTCACTGTAAAGAGTGGAATGGAATTGAGTGGAGTGAGGCAAAAATAACTGTTATGTAAAAAATGTATTGTGTAAATATTTGAGTACTTAACGAGCGCTGCATTGAAGGCACAAAATGGTGAATGGTAAGTCGATTTTTTTGTTTTTTTTTTTTTTGTTTCTTTTCTTGATTTATTAGCAAAGTTCTTCTTTTTTTTCCAACAACAAAAAACCTTTGTTTGACTTATTTTACTACAAGCAAGGACTTCACATTATTTGATTGTAGTAGTAGTAGTAGCGGGTAGGGTGGAAGTGCTAGTAAGAGAAAAATTTGTTTTTTCAACATTACTTTGTGGAGAGAGCACGGCAGTGATGCAGTCATTGTAGTGAAATCAGTAGGTATTGTTTCTCGTTTTTTCTCTTTTAATTTCGAGAGCACTCAAATCAAAAATATTTAAGCGGGGAAATAGATTTAGTTGAGTTAAGAAATTGAATTTTATTTATTCCATAAATTGCCAGTAAAATCATTTTAAAATATGTTCTCAAAGTTTTGAATAAAAATTTCAATTTACTTTTATGTAGTGAATGCGTAAGTGATCCTCTCCCGTTAAGTGCCAGAGCGAGAGGCAATTCTTTGTGGTTTGTTCTCATAGTTTCCACTAGTATTGAAAACAATTTTGAGCTTTAGGCCAAGTATGTTGACAACAAGACAACATAAAGACAATGAAGGCAACAACCAACAACAACAAGAACGACTTTGTATAGAGCAATTCAAACAAGCTGAGCCCTAAAACGGAAGTGTGGAAAAAAGGAGGAGTTAACAACAAAATAACATGAGCTCAACATACCCTGATAGTGTTAAGCCACTGTGATCGAATTTTCGAAGATGCCTAAAAGTATGATACAATCTAGGCTAACCTTGACACAGGGTGCATCATAAGTAGATAAGAACTTAGTTACCAGAGAGCTGCATGAATTCATTCATTTCATCTCTCTTCTGTGGGTGCAGTACTGAAATTTATTTTATTCAAATCATCAGTGTTGCCAGATATGGCAATATCTCGCCAAACTGGCGGTTTGAACAACCAATTTGGCGAGAGGAATTTTGTTTGGCGTGATGACGAAAAAATGGCGGTTTCAAAATTTTTTTTTGCAATACTTCTTAAAAAGAAGTCAAAATCCTTTTTTTACGTTATGCAACACTTCACAATGCAAACATTTTTTCACGTCTCCAATTCTTAATTCGCAGAGCAACAGTGCTACCACAACATAAAACGTAAAATCACTTTTCACAGCTTCAAGTTGTTTAGTTTGCGCGCCTTTACAAAATAAATACATAAAATGCCAAAAAATCAGGAAGGAGTAAGAAAGTACAGAAAAGATTGGGAGAATGCAAGTTGGGCTCAAGGTAAGAAGTTTTATATAGTATAATTTAACAACAAATTATATATATTTTTTGCAAGACTGGCTGCCTAATATAACAGATGTACCAGGAGCAGTGCACAGCACATCCAATAGTGCATGGTGTAAGGCGTGCAAAATGTCTTAAAGTTCACACAAAAAAGATCTAGAAACTCATGGTGAAACTAAAAGTCACAAGGCTAATATGTCTGCGCTGCACACAAGGAATACATTGCACAATTACTGTATGAAACTTTTTTGTTTATTGAAAATATTGTGCTAGTATCTTCATTGCAGGTGTAATAACCGTAACCCAAGAATCCAAAGTTTTGGACATAAAAATGGCTAAAATTGCTAATCATGCGTCTATAGGCATAATACACCATCTATCGGAGCTTTGAGAACCTACGCATGCCCCGAACCAAGTGCAGTGGTATTGTATTATATGTTGTGGCGCCTGCAATTTTAAGTGAATTGCTTGAAGCAGTTGGAAACAACAAATATTCTCTGATAGTAGATGAATCTACCGATGTGTCTCAGACGAAATGGATGTCCATATGCATTCGTTATTTTCATACAAAGAAATGCATGATTTTAACAGACTTTCTTGGTATTTTTCTTGTTGAAGAAGCAACGGCTGTAATTCTGCATAATAAATTGAAAGAATATCTTTCTACAGTCAATGTTAAAGTTGAAAATATGATCCCAATAGGAACAGATGGCGCAAATAATTTGTATGGTGTTAAAAATTCATTATTTACTCTTTTAAGTAATGATAACAATAACTTGTTGTTAATGAAGTGTACATTAGAGTGGGTCGGCTTCCATACAAAAAAAAAAAGTTTGAAAAAACCACCCCCTACTTCAAAGCTGACCTCAAATGGATTCCAAAATAAAAAAAATTTTTTTGCACCTTTGGAAAAACAGCCGAAATGGTCTTTTTTCTATAACTTGAGCATTACATATTCGATCTTAAAAAATAATATTTTGCTTAAAAGTGATCTACGAGTACTACATTTTCATCTCCGAATAAAAAATTAAATTATTCAATGAGGAGTATGGTTTTATCATCGCAATTATGCAATGACAAAATTTATTTTCAAATTCATGAACAGTTACAATCAGAGTGGAAGGCGAAAACAAATTCTCAGTTTCTTTCTTAAACTCCTTAAAGTTTCTTAATATTTTAAATTAAATGTGAAAGATTATATTCTATAAACTGCAGAATTCTGGACTTATTTCCTTTTTGCATTCATAAATGCAATTTATTTGAATATTTTAGTTAATAACAAATTATTACGAATGCCCTCCAATTGCATCTCTTAACGTACATATATATCAATATGGAAAAATTAATTTCTAAATAAATGGTTTTTTTAAATAGATTACTTTAGATGATGCATAACTCTTTTTGGGAAACTATTTTTTTTTTCTCTTTTTTATCTCGGTTGACTAAAATCGTAGAATATATTTATAATTTAAAAAAAAACAACGCTTCTTCAACAACCCTCGGAACCCTCCACTTACTCTGCATCTGCCACTACTTTCCCTGCATCTTTATTTAATTTATGTGAGATAAAAACGCAACCGGAAGTATCCTATTAACAGCTCTCAGCTTATGTCTGAGATGGCGCAAGAGGCACCCAGCTTGTTTAATTGAGGCGTATTCTTTAGAGTGTTGTTATTATTGTTGTTGTTGTTTGCTGTTGATGTTGCTGCTGCGTTGCTGTGTTGTTGCGCCTGTTGCTATTATTTGTTGTTTTTGCTGCTGTATAACTTCCGTTTGCGTTTATAAACAGGAAATGCTGAAAGCGTCCCTATAACTGTTTATTTGTGTTTTTACACTCGCACACTCATACACACAAATGTAAGTATGTCCGTTTGAGTCTATGCTGAACATGAGTATATTTGTTGTTATAGGAATGTTTGTGCAAGCATGAATGTGTATGTGCGTACGTGTTTGTGTGTATTACTGACATTGTTTGCATGTGTGCTAGTGGGTTTGTTTGTGTTTGCATGCGCGATTAGTTTATTAAATCGTTGTTTAGCGCCACTTAATATACGCAATGATAACGTGTTATTCGCATAATAGTTTGTAACTTAATGTTCAAACGTGGGTTTGTTCCTACCTAAATGGCATATTAAATGTTTTATGAGCACAAAGAGTTAGAAGGTAGATGAAAATGTGTGAAATATATACTCTTAACTAAGAACTTTACAGTTTTGGTGGAGAAAATTTATGATATTATTTTTGTTTTCAAAGCTGCTTTCTTTAAATCTGATTTTTTTTTAATTGTTTAAGTTGAATACTACTGCAAATGCTGAAATAAAATCATCAAGTAGTCAAATATCATATGATTAAGTGAGCAATATTGAAATGTAGCCGCAACCTTCAAATTGTACTGAACTTCCGGTAACATAATCAAGCAAATATGTGTTGTATGTTATATTTACGACTTGCGTATCCCCAGTGATCCACAATAGCACTGAAGCACTAATGATAATGCGCTATTTCTGTAGCTGTGTGAGCTCTTTTAGGCTGAAACCTTATTTCGTTTTTTATTGCATATGTCCGCGAATGTTTACGCAAATTTCCCCTCTTCTCTAGGTGGAGATCTTCTTTATTACTGCATGCATTGGCATCCTTGCCGCTTGATAGGTAACTTAAATTCCACAGAATAATGTCAATAAGATTGTTCAGTTTAAATTTGCAAAAAAGTTGAAATTTAAGATTTTAAATCCAGTAGTAAACAGTATAAGTGACAACGAATATAATCACGTATTTATTAATTATTTCAACCAAAGAAGAGTCCTTAAAAATTTTACAAATACAAAAATTATTTTAACCATAATTTTAAGGTACCTATTATATAATTATTTATGAAAAACAGTTTATAATAATTTGTGAGTCAATAAAGTTGAAAAATGTTAAATATGAAGTTATGGTAGAAGTAAAGATTTTATAAATGAGTTAAGATTTGATAAAAATTGGAACGGAGAAAAAATGAGAAATAGAGTTATGGGAAGAATTAGAAAATAAAATGCATAAAGTACTCAATGTTGGAAACACTTTTTAAGCTATTTGGGAGTGAGTTCAAAAGCCTTATTGCACTATCAAAGAACAACCTGCTTCCCAACGTTTCAAACACCCAGAAGGAGGTTTGGTAGGTGTTGGCGATTTATCTATTCATTATTGTAAAAGATTGTAGATCTTTCATAAAAAATATCGATCAAATTCAAAGATATGCCATATCAAATTAAAGCCTCTACCTTCCATGCAAATTGACGTCATCAAAATAACTAGTAATATTTCTAAAATTTTTTTAAAAATCAATTGAATGATTTGAAATTTTTGCACATAAGCTTTGATTTTGAATTTTCACTCGGGGTTATAAATTAAGCAGAATCCAATACAATCCAGTACAGAATCCAGTACATAGTGACGTCATGAAAATAACAAAACCTACAAAAATACCACAAAAATCTATGAATTTACCTAAGATTTTACACATTACTTTTTAAGATTTAAGACATTCTCTGAGTTTGAAACTAGAAAACATTGGATGAAAACCACACCTATTTGGTTTTGTGGGGTGGATCCCACTCAAAGTGATGTCATCAAAATAATTAAATCGTCCTAACATAAAATTTACTTAAAATATGACTGTGAGGATATTTTATCTTGGAGTATTTCGATCAAGCCGAAAATAATTAGTATAATTAAAATTTTGAAATAATTAAATTTAAAAATTAGACATTTTTACACTTCGCTTAGCACTAAAAGAAAGGTTGGTGACCTCGGTAGTCAAACAGGTAGCTCACTTTTTTTTTTTTTTTTTTTTTTTATTAACTCAATATGAAATATAAATGTATTACAATATTTGTACATATGCCTCAGCGCTAAAAAGCTTAACAGAGGCTAGAAGGCAACTTATTTACTTAACAGAAATTGAAATTTTAGTTAATTCATTTAATTTAGACAATTTTTATGTTGAAAGATACAATAAATAATAATAAATTCATTCAAAGTATATTTATACATGTTGCTAATCGATGCTTGTGTGTCTCAAAACGCAAGAAGTAAATCAGTGTTTTGCAATAAATACTTTTTTAAATTTAATTTGAAAGCAGATAGAGATTGGATACTTTTCAAGGTGTTACGAAGCTTGTTAAACTCATTAGGTCCAGCAAAACAAACACGTTGCTTTGTTAATTCCAAACGGCATCTGACTACCTGTAGATGCATCGCTTGCCTCGTAACTCGATTAGTGTGCACCATGTTTTGATGAAACTGTAGGGTATGGGTTCCAATACCACGTAAGGTTTTAAAAACGTGTACTAAGAGTTGTAGCTTATATAGACCTTTCACCGGAAGTACATTTTTAGCAAAATCTTTGCATAAACTCGTCGTGCTATGTCTCAAAGGAAGATTAAAAACAATTTTGAGGGCTTTGTTCTGTGCTGTTTGCAAGGATTTCAAGTAAGAATTATTTTTACTACCATACACTATAGGTAGATAAGTTAAATGTGAGTGAACCAGGGATTGATAGAGCATCATTTTTGTTTCTATATTCAAGTTATTTTTAAATTTGTACAAGATACCAATTCCTGATGATATCTTACTCTTCAATCTCTTGATGTGACAATCCCACGTAATGTTTTGACTGAAAGTCATTCCTAGGTATTTTACACTCTCAGACTCTTGGATTATGTTTCGGCCAATTTGGACAGTGAACACATCATCATTTCTATAATTTGATGGTTTAAATCTTATTAACTTAGTTTTATCTTTGTTTAACGCCAATAAGTTAATTCTTGCAAATTCAGAAAGAATTGCCGAATCATACTCAATCTGTTTTCTTAGAACCTCTAAGTGTTTATATTTGTAAAAAAGACATACGTCATCAGCAAACATGAACAATTTACTATTGAAATTTATGTTTTTTAAGTCATTAATGTAAATTTTGAAAAGTAATGGTCCAAGGACACTACCTTGTGGGACGCCACATGGCACAGACAACATACTGCTTTTAGCCCCACCGATTTGTACAAATTGCTTTCTCTTACTTAAATAGGCCTTAAAAAGATTTAGGGTTGAAGAGGTAAAACCAAGAATATTCAATTTTGAAATCAGTATTTCATGATCAACTAAATCAAACGCCTTTGAGAAGTCAAAAAAAAAAAACACCCGCAACGCCTTTGTAGCCTTCGTCAAGGCCACAGCAAATATAATCAACGACATTTACTACTGCCTCTTCAGTTCCAGTACCTTTCCTAAAACCGTATTGTCGATCAAACAAAACATAGTTCCGTTCCAGATAGGTTGTTAGCTGTTCATGTATAATCTTTTCAAAAATTTGATCGATAATAGAAAGAATTGAAATCGGACGAAAGTTTTGAATAACGTTGGACTGAACACCCTTAGGAATAGGAGTCACTTTGTTAATCTTCAGTATGTCAGGATATGTTGACTCATCAATCATTCTATTGAAAATATTTGCAATTGTATTACAGAGAAGAGTTTTCCTTGTGAGCAACATCTTTGGTGTAATATTATCAAACCCAGGACTCTTGTTAGTTTTTAGGTTATCCAAAATATTTTCAATTTTAGCCCTATCAACTACAGTCAGTCTAAAGTTATCGTTCGTAGAAACTAAAGTACGAAAGAAATTGTAATCGTCATCCACTTCTCGAACTATGTTCATTTTTGTATTATGCACTACATTATAGAAGTATTTGTTAAGCTTTTCAGCCTTATCATTATTTGAAAATAAAAGAACACCACCTTCATCTACAAAGTCTACATAGTATTTTTTTTACCCAGTTGTGTATTTAGAAAATCCCATGTTTTTCTCACATCTCCATTACATAGCCGTAAGTTATGTGAATAGTACTCGTTTCTTAATTGTTTACCACATGTATTTATAATTTTACTAACTCTTTTAAGCCGTATCGAAATAGTTACATTATTTCCATCTTTCCTTCTTGCTTTCAACAATTTTGTTTTGTAATTAATAAGACCTAGTAAAGAATTAGTCATCCAAGGGTTGATTTTGTGTTTAATATTAACATTTTTTGTACTAATGGTTGTACACTGTTCAGCTGCTGACGAAAGCATGTAAATGAGATTCTCACATTTATCTGAAGAGCTATTTGAAACATTGCAAACATTCAAGTTCTGTTCTAAAATACTTGCAAATAAGTTATAATCAAAACATGTTTTCTTCTCCGAGACAGTTTCTTTGAGGTTGACAGTTAAGTCGAGCGCACACATTATAAAATTGTGATCTGATAAATTAGATTCAACAGAACTTATTGTTATACTACATGACAAATTACTAAAAACACAATCTATGCAAGACATACTCAACGGTATGGTTATAAGATTATGACAAGATCCAAGATTAAATTCAGAAAAAGTATCTAAAAGTTGTTTACTCAAGTTATTAGTACAAAGTATATCAATATTGAAATCTCCAGCAAATATGCAAGGAGAGTTGTGAGCTAATGGTAGTATAGATTCAAGATGTATATGAAAGTTTTGCAGGGAGCATTTCTGAGATCTGTACAACGAAGTTATGACAAGGGGCTTGTTATCAATTTTTATGGTTGAAAGAGATATCATTATCACATCCAAATAGTCTCTACTCTGATTCAACAATACCTTGTGCTGTACTTCTTTGTTAATGTAAATAGAAGTCCCTGCAAACCCATCATTCCTACAGCAATGAACCGAGTTAAAACCAGGTATTAAATATAGATCCGTACAATGTGCATCAAACCAAGTTTCTTGTATTGTAATTACAGTAGGAAGTGTTGAAATTTTGCACAATTCATTTTTAAATATGTTAAACTTTTTAAGCGATGAAATACTTCTTACGTTTATCGACAAGAATTTAAAGAGTTTCGAACTATGTTCATTTATATTAAGATTGTAAGAATTTAGATTAGAAAAATAAGAGTTCATTGAAATGTAGATTAAAAGTAACAAAATTATAAAATCAAAATGAAAAATATAAAATACAATTAGATAGTTAAATTTCTAGTGACCTGTATCCGCCATTATCATCATCATCTTCGACGTCAGCTATATGATTTCTGCTTCTTCTTAAAGAGCCACCAGCGTATTTATTCAGTAAATTGTCCACGTCATCCATTGTTTTTAAAATGATGTGCCGAAAATTAGTATCTCGTTTTGCAATAACTTTTCCATCTCTAGCGTACACATACTTAAACCCCACAGCTTTCAACGACTTTGCATGATTTAGAATCTCAAGTGATTCTTTGCACAAATAGTCATTAACAAAGACATTCTGAAGCCCACTGATCGTTTTTAATTTAGATTTTCCATTCATAAATGCTTTCTTTGACTTTTTACTGTTGAATTTAACAACTATTGATTTATTTGTTGATCTGTCGTTCTGTCTAAGTACGTAAGCATCCTCTATATCGACTTCACTTATAGCTGCTTCTGTTTTTTTAGCAACATCCAACACTACATTCATAGCTTTCACTTCATTGCTGATGTAAACATTGTTAATGATACAGTCATTTTGCACTCTAACATCATTTAACAATTTAACAGTGGATTTTAACTGTCTTATTTCATCTCGTAAGGCGACATTATCTTTTTCCAATTTAGCAACTTTTTGCGTATTCATTTTAACACCTTTTAGGATTTCATCATATTGAGATGACATAAATTGAATAGACTCGTTGATTTTATTCAGTTGGTTTAATTTACAATTAATTTCAGGTAAATCACTCGAAGCAGAAGACGCATTTTTACTCGGTGTACAAAGCAGACATATGTATTCGAGAGTATCGTCAGTTAACAATTTGTTGTATTGGGTTTTATCAAGACTAGTACACAGTGCATGAAGAGTCTTGCCACACTTATCGCACTGGATAGATTCATCACTTTCCGTAACTTCCGTATTACATTTGCCACATATTTTTTTATTCTTTAGAAATCTAGACGGGTATCGTTTGTTCGGCATCACGCAGTTTTCGTTTTTCTTTATTATATATAAATCTTATCTTGTATACTTTTAGACACTTCACTGCCACCCCAGCTGTTCTGGGTTTTTTTCGACCAAGTCACGGTCCTACGCTTGAACCATTCTACATTTATTTCCGCATTCCTAATCAATTGAAATTAGAAATCAATATTTACGACATAACACTTCCCTTAGATTCTAGTTCATATGTTTCTGCGGCTACGCTCCCCATTTAGAACATCCTACACTTATTTCACTTGATTGCCACTTCTTTCCCACTCATCCATCACCCCATTTCGAACCAAGGCAGCCTTGTCTAATTAGGTATAGCACTTGAAATCCTTGTTTCAAAGTTAAAAAAAAACTTTCACTAAACACTAAAAGAAAGGTAATTTGAATCGATAAACTTTCCGTAATTTTTGAATTTTTTTTTTAATAATTGCATAACTCTTCTTTACTCCTCTTAAAGGTGCACGGATTAAGCATCTTTAAAGCATTTGAATTAATACTAAACTTCCAATGATATGTTTTTATGAGCGCTCTCTTTTTCTCGCTGAATCAACTTATACAAACACATATACACACGAACACACATATTGACACTCATCCAACGACACTTGCACTTTATTACTTCCGGCTTATATTTAAACGCACTCATGTGTGGCCACATAAATGAGCTTGTGTTAGTACATGTGTGGGGGCTTGTGTGCTTGTATATTTGTTTGTTTTTTTGTTTGTTGACTCACGCTGCAAGTGTTGGTGTATGTATATTTCTGCACGAAACGCTTAAATAATAATGTTATTGCTTAATTTCGAGCATATGTGTGTATTATGCGTTTGTGTGTGTGTGGATGGTATAGGTAAGTATATACAAAATGGAGCCACTGTTTTTTGTAGTTGTTGCCATTATTGTTGTTTACTTTGCAAGTGTGATTTTTCGCATATATTGTAATTAAGCACACACACACACACACGCATATTGATACAATTGTTATTAAACCCTAGTGCAAAAATGTATTGAATGATTTACGATAAATTTTTTAAATATTATTTTTTATGATTTTTATTGAAATTTTTTATTTACTCTTTTATAACTGTTTGAAAATAATTGAGTTATTATTAATCCATCTCTCTCTTTCTCTCTCTGTCTCCCTCTCTATCTCCCTCTTTCTCTCTCACTCTATTAAATATCATTTTAATAAGTACAACAATATAAAATCCTTGCCTATTGTCCTTAGCTTGAGGCAGTCGCCTTTGTTGCTTCGACAAACAGCTGTTGTAAGCTTTTTTAATAATTATTTAATGAATTTTTTCCATTTTATTGACATAAATCGGAAATGTGGTAGTCACTGAATTATTTTTCTTGTTTTTTTTTTTTTTGCTCAAAAAAGAACATTGTCAGACACTCATGTACCGCGTACACGTTAATTGTTGGTATAACAACTATAAAAATATAACACAACAGCTCATGTTTATGAAAAAAAAAAAACAGCATATTCCATGCAAAATCCGCTCACATGCTGCTTCTCGTAACTTCGCCCACACTCGATTCGAAGTTGCCAATGAGAAATTTTAATGCTTCACCTAAATCGTATTATTTTCACCCCAAATCCACCCCACAACATGCCGCCACACCCTACTCAGAACCAATGCAAAATCATGCCATTTATGCTAAGCCACAGTTAGACAGACGTAAAATGAGCAAAATCCGCTTTTAAAAGGTTTCATCATGAATGACATCGTATCGAAGGCAGGCAACAATAAAACATCGCCTAGCAACAACAAAATGAAAAATGACACGAGTACGATTTTATGGCATGTGAGACGTATTATTGTGTGTATGTAATCGAATGTGTGTGAGTGTGTTATTTCGTGTGTATGTGAGCTAATCGGAAATTGAATTTTAAAATGAAAATATTTGAATTCCTTAAAGCAAAAAGTTTACTTTACACCAAAAAACAAAAAAAAATCAATCTTTGGATACTGTGAGCCCAGGAATACAGTCAAATTTAAAAATATTGCCTTTTTCTAGTAAGCAGTTTATAACTTTTAATAGCTTTTAAAGCACACAAAACTTACTCAAGTTATTTGCAAAAATGCGCCTTTCCATTCCACTACCTGGCCACTAGCTCAAACAGCTACTTGAGCAGCAAACTGAAATGGCTTAAAAATAAAAAAAAAGAACAACTTCCAGGAAAATCAAAACATCACAAAAGAATAAAACAAATGAAATAGAAGTTAAAAAGGATTACGACTGTCAAAGGACTTACATGGAATTCTGAATGACGCGTCGGTGAGCATGCATAAATTCAAGATACTTAATGTCAAAAATCCTGAAAAAGTGTGTGTGTGTGTGTGTGTGAGTGTGTCACTGTGTTTTTGAGTGTGTAACTGAGTGTATAAATGGCATATCTGAAACTGAAGCAGCACGTATGAACATATTTAATATTTTATTTGCCAGACGGATAACCAAGGTAATAGCTTTTAAGTTAAAGAGCGTCAGTTCAACCTTGCCAGGTTACACATGTTCAGTATTTTTTGTGGCTTCGTTTAAATCTACGTGTTTACACAAAACATCAAATTCGTGTATAAAGCGCTGCTGACGCATCCTACTTTATGGGCAATTTAGTATTTTTTTCCTCAAGTCAGTACAAGTTTTTGTTAAAGACTTCAAGATTTTTTATAATTTATTCAATATTTTTAAGCGTAGTAGGTATACAGAGCAAAGCATGCCTCCAGCTGTGCAGTTTTAACTTTTTTTTTGTTTTTTTTTTTTTTATGTGAATATTCATCGAATTGGATTCTTTGTGGAACCGTCAGGCTATGTTATAGTTTTTTTTTCTATTTATTGTTTAGAATGGCTTATAGAATTCATGATTTTCGAACAGAGGAAGAGCTATCAGAGTTTGTCAATTCGATAGCGTGGTCAGAAAGTAAAGACAATAGCGATTTTCTGCTGATGATAGCGATAATGACCCAGATTTCAACTTTAATGATGCTTTGCGCAATTAAAATTTAGATGATGTAAGTGATGTTGAAATTGGTTTTAGCGATGTGGGAGATGTAAGTAAATAATGAAGCAACGATGTCCTTATGAACAATCCAAATATTGAAGTAAGCATTGAATCTAACAAAGGTATAATATTATTATTGTTATTTGTCCCTAAATATGATTTATATTTGTTATGAGTGTCGAAGAAGAGCCGGTTATTGTTTGTGATCGTATCCGATGGTGAGTATAGGTGACTATGTTTAAAGGAGTAACGATTGATAAAGAGTTTAATGTCTTCAAGAAACTATTGTGGCGAAAAGAAATTTTGCAATTATATTCAAATTGGAAACAAATTTGGGTGCTATGATCCTTTGACACCGGAAATACCGGCACCGGAGATATTGGCATCACAGCTGCAGTTTTTTTTTTCATTTTCATATCAGACTTCAAAAATTGTCGAACAAATTCTCAACTTTGACAAACTATTGGATGCCAAAAGATCATAGAAAGGATTCAATGTCTGAGGTTTTGACCTTTTAAATTCCTCACTCAGACGTAATCATGTTCACATCCATGTGTGTTCCATTACATGTGTGATGGAAAGCAAAATAGAAATTTTATTCAAACTCTTTTATTCATATTCTAAGAGGTCTCAAAAGTTGCAGGGTGTTGTCAAGATAACCCAAAAAATATTTTAGGAAAATAAAAGGATATCTTTATCTCCCGCAAGGCCAAAGTTTTTTTTTGAGAAAAACAGCAAAAACTAACGTCTTCAAATAATTTAATTTTTGTAAAAAAAGCTACATATGTCTTAAGGCAAAAGTAAGAATAGACTTAAACTAACAATATATTGTCAAACACGACGCCACTCACGATTTGTATACACAGTGTCCTATTTTTGCTAGCCAAACCGCCTAAGAAAATGTTGCTTAATGTAACTTAACTGCTTTCCAAATCTGCAAAAAGTAGAGATGGGACATATCTGTCCCATTGGTCAGCAAAGGGATAAAATACAATTAATTTCTTTATTCATTTATAACTGAGTTCTCAATATAATAGAGTTGTTTTAAGTATATTCTTAAAGAGAAATATAAATTTTTGAACTTACATTGTAAAAAAAGTGATTAGCAAAAATGGGTTGCGAGAGGTTGCAGCTGGTTTTTTAACGTTTTTATTAGCTTCACTTTATTTGTCTGTCCCGTATAAATCTTGGAGTCCATTTTTAACCAACTACCCGATGAGCTAGAGTTTTGAAACTTAAAAAGGAACACAGAACTGGATAACAACACAATATGAACATATTTTCTTGTCTGTGACTTTTTTTTTGAAGCGAAGCTTTTTACGCCTTGTTCTGCGATTTGCTAGAGTGAAATCAGAAAAAAACGACACTTTTTTCCGACACCTTTTTTCTTAGAATTGATATTGTTTTTTGCTTGCATCAATTGAACCAGAAAATGTCAAATTAAAAATAATTTCTTGCTCGCTGCAGGAATTGAACCCACAAACTCACAGTTCTATCGTTTGTTGGTACTTTCCTCTAACCATTACGCTAAAACCCTTTCATAATTTTGTTGATTCAGTGGTAAACATTAGCTAAAGCTATGTATCAGCAGATCACTATAATCTATTACTTTAAGAAAGGATTGTGTGTTGACTATTCTTCAAAGGATTGTGTCTTGGCTAGCCAAACAACAAAAGTAGCAAAAAAAAAACTGTTGCTTCTTCTATTCCACACTGTCATCAACAGCGTTCAGTAGTTTGGGTTATTGTTTGGGCATGTTTTATTTTTTTTTTTTTTATTTTTGCATAGCGCGAAGGAAAAATTATCAATTGACCAAAAGTGCGTTGACAAGTGCTTTTCTAAGTGACAGAAAAAAAAATAATAATGATATATAATAAAACTTACTGGTGTGAAGATAAACATGTGTTTCTTTAGTTTACTTTGTTATTTTCAAGTTTTGAATTTAAAAATTATTCGAATCGAAAAAAAGCCATTAAATTATCAAATCTATGAAATTGTGAAAATGCTTCGCTTCTGTCGTGTGTCCAGTGACGCACCTGTGTTTTTTTTCTTTGGCTCTTCTGTGTTTTTTTTTTTTTTTTGGCTAAAATGCAAAATTATTTGACACGTACATACACTCATATGAACAATAAAAAAACTATAAATTAAAGCATTGACATTTTTAAATTTCAAAAATTCTCAACTGATCTCAAGTGAATTTATTACCTCATTTAGAAAATATTTTCATGTGGCCTCTGTAGCTCAAAGCGTAAAGCGATCGCTGTATAAGCGCTAGGTAGTGAGTTCGAGACTCGACAATGTTAACGAATTTTTTTGTTTTTTTATGAAACAAATTCAAATTTTCAAAAATTCACAGAAGGTGGGAAAAAAATTTTGCAAAGCAGTTTGTTTGATTTATTGCTATTTATTAGACTTGCAACGAATAGTATATTTGGCAGTATACCGAATACCGAATATTCGGCGAGGCCCCTGACCGAAGAGCAGAATATTAGTCAAAAGTATTCGGCTGGATTTTAGCGCCAAAAACTTGTACAGACGTGATTGTTTCGCGCTCCTTTGTTTTGTACTAACGCTGTTACTCTGCGCGGTATATTGCTAAAGCCCGTATGGTTCTTCATTAAATTGCTCATTTTTTGTCATTAAAAGTGAAAATAGAGCAGTTCAAATAGTACTAATGCATATATTCAATTCGTGTGAGTGAGTACGCATATAGTATGAATTGGAGGAAAAAATGTGGGACGGACTGTATTTTTAATGCATTATTTTTGACGTTTCTCTCAATTCGCTCGTCGTTAAGTTTCGATCAATATTTGCTATCAACTTCTTGTTTCAACGCAACATCACCCAAAAAACTTGTTGGTATTATTAACAATATCAGTGCTGTTAAATTTATTTTAGAAAATGCTATTAATAAAAAATGCTTCTCTTTATAGCAACCATATAATAGTTTGAAAAATACTCAAATGAAGATGTCTTTATGGTTGTTTATCAACAAGATTCTTGTTTAGTTAAAAACAATTTTATTTTAATATATGAGAAGTCTTTTTGTTGGTGTAGCAATAATTCCAATACATAGAATCCTCCATTTTTCCAATTCAGAAGATAATTATGTACCTGTGTTATGCACCAATGACTACTTAAATGATTATAACAGAAATGAAAATATGAATATATACGTAATCAATCGATTTTAATTTTTCATTTTACCAATTATTTCTCTATGACAAAATATATTATTTAAGTATTCGGTATTCGGCCGAATATAATAAAAGCAGCCGAATAGGCCGAATACCGAATAGTAACCGAATATTCGTTGCAAGTCTACTATTTATATATCTTTAAATCGGTTCTGTAGTTTAGAGCATACGGCGATTGCTTTATAATCGTGAGGTTGAGAGTTCGAGCCTCGACAAGTCAATGAATTTTTTTCAGGTTGTTTTTTTTTTTTTTTTGTTTAAAATTTATGGAATCATTTTGGTTTTTGAAAACAAGTTTTGTACACTGAAAAAAAAAAGTTAGCTTAAAATTAAACACAATGTATTCACAAAATGTGTTGTTAATTTGACTTTTTTTTCATATGTTTTTCAAAATTTTTAAATACATTTGCTCTTACTTTGACGAAATTTGTTGCAAGCTATTTTTTAAACACAAATATCGTCAAATTAATAACAATTGTCGTCAATTTTAAAACATTTTTTTTTCAGTGTACTGATAAAAACATGAAACCTTCAAAATGTATTGTCACATTTTACACAATACTAAAAACCAGAAAATAATAATTTAAGTAAAAAAAATATTTTTAATATACCACGTTTTTAAAACTAACCAAAAAGTATAAAATAATTTCTGCTAAAGAGGGGCTTTTAGTTCTCATAAAAGCGTGGAACGCATGATATAGGGAATATTAAGGAGTTAAGAAAACCGTGGTTAAGAAAGCATCTGTACACTAACATATTCAAATTTTTAATTGCTAACAAATAATTTCTGAATAATTCATCAAAGAAAGGCATAGATACGAACATTTTTAACAAAAAAACTCGTCAGCCTTGATAACTTCTATAACATTAAAATTGAAGAATTCTGAAACCCAAGTATAACTTACTGGACTGAACGCAATATATTTCTGCAAGCTAGAAATTGTTCACTAGAATTGTTAATAACACTCCTTACTATTCTCTATAGCATGCGTCCCACGTTTTTATGAGAACTAAAAGCCCCACTCTAGCAGAATTAGAGAAATTTGATATATTTTCACATTTCACATATATTTCTAACCCAATAAAACTATTTCTAAATTATTCAATATAAAACTTATTTTTGGTGATTTTTTACCTTAGTAACCTTTTTTGCTACATAAACACATGCATTTTTTATACAAAAATGGTCAACTTAAAAGAATGACAAAACATAGAAAAACAAATTCTCAGGATTTTCAACTTGGAAGCAGCGTTGCTATTGTGACGTTAAATACGTCATTTTGACGTATTTTAAGCTAAAATAACGATTGACGTATTTGGAGGCATATTTGACGTATTTAATAGACAATAGTTTTCATTATATCAATAATATTTAAAGGTAGAATGTGAGCGTGTGGATCTTGATATATGATAAGGAACACTCCTGGCCTACTATACATGCAACACTGCCTACATAAGTGATAATGTTATCAACTTTATTGTCATCGCAAGTGTCTGTTAGCGGTGTGATTTTTTAATGTATTCAATGAGTATGCAGCTTGCAGCCAAATAAAACAAATGGAGCGCTATTTTCAGCTTCAATATTTAGCTGACGTTTTTTTATAGAAATGACGTGTTTTAAATCTGAAAATGACGATTTTGAATCACAGTTTTCTGCCTAGAAAACTTTATTCTCGAAACTATAAGAATATCGGAAATCGAAAAAAAAAGTTTTTGAAAGAATAGTAACTTCATGTTTCTTCAAAAGTGATACCTCTTAAGAATAAAGAAAACTTGTTCTTATGTTCAAACTAGTTTTTATTTAAAATTGCATTATTACGCCTCTTTAAAAAAAATTATGGAAAACTATATGTAAAACATCTGTATTTTTATACAGCAGCAGATTTTCATTAAAAGTCTATCTTATGATCAAATCATAAGCTTCATTATAAAACATTTATCTACTTTAATGAATGTTCAGAAAACATGTTTAATAAATCTCCTATTGTGCACGAAGGATATTTTATCAATTACAGATATTCAACATTATTCTATATTCCTGCCTCTTAGAGGCTGCATCATCAAAACTTACAAGCTTATATTTTAATTGGACAAAATATGTAGATGTTGGATATTTAGAAAAAGCACGTTTTCATAACAATTACATGGATGTAGCAAAACGGAAACGGAAGTGGATGTGGAATTTTGTCAATCAAACGAAAGCATTCAACACACCAACCTGTGCTGTTGTGCTCATGCACGAACTAGAAAACGAGAAAACAAAAACAAAAAAAAAGCACAAATCCACAAAGCAATAAATCTATTTTATGGTTGATTGCAATTTGGCAGCGATGCAAAACATAAACTCATGCAGCCATAAATGCTTACATCTTCTTCACAAATACATAATCACACACACACACACACACACACACACACTGAGTTGAAATGAGTTTGCGTTCATTATTGATCACTTGAATTGCTCACAAATAACTTAAATAATGTAAATGTCTGTGAAATTCTTCATGTTCGCTTCTTGATATCGGACGATTGGACAAAAGGATGTCCTACATTGTAGGATGAAGAAAGGATATGCAAAATCAGAAAAGGATTTACAAACAAAACACTTACAAAAAGAACAACAATAACAACAGCAGCAGCAATAATAATAGTAATAATAATAATAATAATAATAAATATTTTATTGCAGCTTTTGTGCTGCAGCATGAAAGAATGACCGTGCATTTGTGTGTGTAAAATGTATGCAACTTTGACATTAAGTGCACAATGAACAGCACACATCCTTGCTTTACTCCTTCACTTGCTTGTGTGGACACGTATACATGTCTGTTGTACGCAATGTGCTTGTATGTGTTTGTTTGTTGGTGAGCATATGAAATTCCTTCTGTCACACTCAGCAATTGCATTCACACTTGATATAATTTCAGTTATTTCACTTTATGTTGCATTTTTAATAATTTTATTTTATTCATATTCTTATTGTTGCTGTTATTATTACTGGCAGTATGCTCGATTGTCAAAAGGCTTACAAGCAATACAGGTAAAACTGCTAAGTTGTTCATAATTAATTTTTGCCATTGTACGTATACATATGTGTATGTCAAAGCTACATATTTATACGTTCACTTACATTGGTCGGTATTTGTGTGTTGATATTCACTCTTATGTCATTATATATTTACGTAAGTAATTCTATTGCATAATCAAATCATATCATAACTTAAAATTTTGTATTTCTTATTCCAGGCATATAATTAATGTATTTCAATAATTATATTCATTGAATTGTGGGCTAGTTCTAAATTTAATTGCTAAAATAGTAACGAGATATATATTTTCATTTTTTTATTTTACAATTTTAAGTTGTTTTTTATCATCGATTACGTAGTACTTTAAGGTAAGAAACTTAAAAAAAATTCTCTGTGGTATGGCATTTGCCAAAATTCTATTCTGTGGTTGTTTATTCCAGGTTGTGTTCATACTTCAACTAAACAAACAGCAACTAGCAACTGTTGATGCTAATTGGAAATGAAGTTCTTCTATGGTGATGCTTACAAATTTGTATCTGTTTTAAAGATCTGCTCTTCTTAGATATTTTTCTTATTCAATAAAACAGTTTTAATTGTCAATAAAGAAGAATTCAAAGTAGAAATGGCATATACGGCATACGAGGTTTAATTTGATTTATATATCATAAATGTTTTTGCCTATCTTTCATAAGTGCTTCCATCCTGAGAGAGACCTTTTATATATACATACATATTAATTTATAGCACAAATTTAGAGTGAAACCTTTGCTTACTTCGAAAAACTTAAAAGGGTTTGTGTACTGGCTATTCATTGCTCTATATTAGAATTTTTGTTTACAACATCAAACACGGAACGGTTTGCATCTACAATGATAGCAACAAATGGAAAGGTTTTTATGCTTTGAAGGTGTTTATAATTCACAATAACTTTTGCGAACCTTACATGAATCATCTTTGTAATGTTTTCTTGTCAATTCAGCCCATGAAATATTTAATTTTCTGTCATCGAAAAAACAACAGATAAGGAAAGTGTGAATGAAGTTGTTAGGGAGAGAAGGTAGCCAAAGAACATAAAAACACAAAAACTCAAGGGATTTGATTATGCTCAAAGTCATTTGTTAAGCACACATTTTGATGTATTTTGAATGTTGTCACAAAATGATGACTTAGCTTATTATATGGGTAAATTTCTTACTACATCGTTTTTTTGTTTTTTTTTGTTTTTCTCGGAAATGCTGTTTCATTTTGCATTTCTTAAATTTCAATAAATTTCACGTATCTTAATTGCTCTACTGCATTTCATTAAAATTTCAATGTGCAATGTTTCAGACTTTTTTTTAGACTCTTGACGTCAAATAATACTTTTAGTACAATTTTATACTAAGCTAATATTTATAGAATTCCAACATGATGAATTTGGATTTTTTGCTAAATTTTGACAAAGTAACGTTTTACCGCTCAAGTTTCCAAAAAAAGTTAAAAATGATGTCTTTACAAAATTCATCGGCGTTGCATTGAATTGTCACTCGCTGAGTATAGGCGTTATGATTATAATAATGATACAAGCATAAAGATTAGTTCCTTGACTTCATAAACAAAAAAATTTAAAACGTTTAGGGACGCGGTTGGAGCTGGTTATGCAACGCAACTGCCATTGCTGAGTATTAGTTCTAGGATTAAAAATATGATACACAATAAAGGTTTGATTTAAGCCCTTACAACACATTTGGACAAAATGTCATGGGGACCAGAGATCTGCAATGAGTACTAATGAAATTAATATACTTAAATCATGAGCCATAACTATTGGTGCAAGTGTGTACTTATACCAACTCAACAAAATACTTTGACTCATTCCCACCAAAACCAAAAAATACTCATTGTACTTCTACACACATGTGTGTCGACACATGTTTTTACTCTATTAGTTCTGGGTTAATGATGTTATGTGACTCACTTGTTCATGTGAGAGGAAAATAAGTATGAGTGAGTTGAGTATTATTTTGTGTTTTGCCTTAACTTATTCTTTTTGCTGATTTGTTAACTTTTTCGTATGAGAAAATGAATGAGTTGAGTATTATTTTGTGCTATGCCTTATGCTTTTTGTGAAACAATTATAGTTTGTTTCAAAACAATTCAAATAACAAGAAATGTGAACAGAAAATGTTTCTAAGTACTTAAGTCATTCCACTGAACTAAAACATTGAGTCAATGAGAGAGTTGAGCACTGCACCGGTTTATATCAGCAGATAACTTATTATTCGTTGCTTTGTATGCCGTGAGTGAACGAGTATGAGTGGATATGAGTGGAAGTTCTTCTTTGACTTAAATATACTAATACTCCTTCTTGTGTTAGTGAACCAATAACTCAAAAACAAGAATAGTTGCAGATCTCTGATGGGGACACAGAGAGAGCCTCTCAAAAATCAACAATGCATCATTCATTTAACGGCGTTGCATTGAATTTTTACTCAGTGAGTATATAAGCTACGATAAATGTTTAGAAAGGAAAATTATTTATGAAGGATTTATACTTGGCCTTACGACAAAAATAAAAACTAAACTCTGAGGTTATCAGGTCGTGAAGATAGCAGCTTATGTAACAGAAATGTAATATCGTTGCATGAAATTATTACTCAGTAAGGAGACGTGCTACAGTAAATTTTGTTTTACGATAGCATAGATTTTTTATTTCGCCTCACAACTAAAATACTAACAAAATTCTTATCGTCATGATTACAGGGTGGCAACCACATAATGCAGTTTAAATTCTGCAACCATAAAAAAACGTTGCATGGTATTTTAACGCTATGACTACTGGCGTAACGGTAAGGATCAAAAATAAAGGTGAGGTCTACGAGCATATGATAAAAATAAAAAAAAAATTGACGTCGTCATGAGGCCCCTCAGGGAACCGCATAATGTGAAACATATTCATCATTTTTGCTGGATTAATTGCATGCAGCTAAGGCAAAGTTAATGCACCAAGGAAAAGCATAACCAATGGAGAAGCAAATAAAAAAAGCAAAAGCTCAATTTTATATCGTTTTTTGCTTCTCCTGTAAACTTATCAAAAGTGATGTTACGTTATTTTGCATTTTAGGTGACGATATATAGATTTAAAATATTTAAAATATTTAAAACAATTTTTATTAACTTCCTTATTAAAAAGATGTATACATACAAATTTTATGCATAACAAAAAATAAATGTTTTTAATTTTATAGTTGGAGTCGGACTCGATGCTTCAATATTTGGCGGAGTCGAAGTCGTGACTTTTTGAACCGATTCCGCAGCCCTGGTTTTAACTTAGCTTCCCAAAAGTGAATATTTTCTAATATTTTAATGGTTATCTGAAAACAAAGCTATTGAAATAAACTTCTATTAAAAAAACAGGAGGTGTGTGCCTATGACCACGCGATAGAAGGGATAACTTCTCATTTTCCAATTCTAAAAGATATATCTGTGTTTATGTAGATATATATATATGTACATAAATAATAGCTTTTATTTTAAATAAAACATTACACCACAGACTCGATAATCTCAACCCTTGATAACGCAATTCCTCGTTTTTTGCAACAGTACGAGACATTTATAAGTGCAACTTATGTAAAAAAGTTACCTTAATAACTGCTACGCTTTAAATTTTAATATGTTTGGTTTTTTTCTTTCTTCATTTATTCGAGAAAAGTTCTTAGCACGATTATAGGTGCACAGCCCACTCAGCCCATACCACAATCGATCTTTTGCGCACCAAATTCCCAAATCGTGTTTTCAGCCGTCTTGGCAATGTTAATTGGCCGCCTCGGAGCTGCGATTTTATTTTTGGACTTTTTTGTGGGGCACCGTGAAGAACCGATGTTATGCCAACAATCCGGATACGATTCAAGCACTAAAAAAATTTATTTTTTTTCCATGTATTATAGCATGGAAAAAATTTAATTTTGTTCATTTTATAAAAAAACTCATAAAAAAACTTTTATTTGGCCCACCCTGTATGTACGTACAAACTAAAAAAACACTACCCTACACACGCATGATAAAAATGTTGACACAAACAACAAAAAAATGCAAACGTAAGATTGTGTGTAGCAACGACTACGATGCGAGTGCGCACATGTTCGAATAAAAAGCAGCAACAGAATCTAACTGTATGCTGACGATTGAATCGAGAAAATCACTGATCAGACATTGCCAAACGCGCCTAAAGAAGTTATCACTTCAAAAATATAACTAACATATTATTCACCTTCTAAGCCTGATTAAAAAAGAAATGTTACATAATAATGCTTAAAAGATATGTTCATTGAATTATTAAAAAATATTCCAATGACGTAAGTTATCTTGTGCTTTCAAATAGTAAATGGGGAAAATGACTATTAATGATTTATTTTTAATGAGAATATTATTCTATTGTTTTGATACAAATATCAAAAGTATAGAGAGCACATATATTTCTATTATAAAAAATTTATTATGAACATTTAATATGTTTGCAATACTTTTGATTTAATTATTTTTATTCTTTCTTTCATCAAATTCCATAAAAATATAAAACAAAATATGATAAATTTGGGTGACAGCTATAAAAGAACCTCAGGCATTGTGTTCAAACATTTTATTTTTAATATGCATAAACAATGATTTTATTATTTTTTTATAAAAACAAAAAATATAAAAACAAAAATTATGAAATCATAACAAAAATCATGTTACAAATAAATGAACGTCGAGGTGGAAAATTTTTAACAACTATTTTAAATATTTCAAACAAAAAAGTATTAATTTCATTGAATTATGAGCAAAAATATTTTGTGCTTTAAAGGAATGTATTAAAAAAAACAAAAACAATGTTTAAACTGAATTTCATGCAATGGAAAAAAAATTTCTGTGAATTTGAGTGTTATTTTGCTGCTACTGCTGCTTGATATGCCTGGCTTTCATTAAAACATCAAGAGATAAAACAAGCAGCAATTCATAAATATGCACAATTAAATAATACATTTCGACAAACTCGGCATGTTGCACAGTGTTGTTGCACAGTGTTGTTGCAATAGTCATTGCACCAAAACTGAACAAAGAAAAAGAAAACAACATCAACATCAGCTTTGATGAAGCTGCAATGCGCGGCAGTTGGCAGAAGTTGTTAAGCGTTGATGCAGCTGCAGCTGCTGCATTGGTATTAAGCCAAAAGTATGGAGTTCCAAAACACCAACAATATAAATACATATTTCTGCAAAATCTACATCAGCACTCTATGTTGCTAGCGCATTTTTTAAGACTTTTTTATAAAAGCAATTGTCGATTTATCTGTCGGGCTGTCTGTTTGTCGGTCTATGTGTTGCTGTTGCTGCATGCATCGTAAATATTTTACAAAAAGCTAATAAAATACATAGCTGCACAACATTATTTTGCATTGTTTTAGTATTTATGTTGTTATTGTTTTTTATCGCAGTTGTTCGCTTGCAGCCAATAACAACTGCCAAAAATCTAAGCTAGCAAATAATGTTTGGGGGGTGGGTTTAAACTTGCTGAAGCGCTAAGCTACCAATTGATGCAAAGTTATGAAGTTGCTTGTAGCTGCAACACCTAAGCAGCAACAAAATATGTGTTGCAGGTGTTGCCAACATTTTGAAGACTTTTGAAGTTATGGCACTGAATGCTGTGAATAATGTATGTGGGCAAATAATACAATTTATCGGAATAAAATAAAGGAGCTGCTGCATGTACAGCTATTTGTTGGCATTTTTATTTGGTGTTGTTGTCATAAATATGTCATATGAAAATTCTGTTGGAATCACTCCGGTGATAGTAAAATATATGCAGATGAATACAAAATAGTACACCATGACGTATGAGTAACATATGATTTATAATTAATTTCATTTTATAACATGATGCTACGCTTTTGATTGAGTCTGTAATTTCTTTTTTTTTTTCTTTTAGACAAAAAAAGAAAAACGAAACCAAATCAAGTTTAAGTAATTGAATGACTATCGTATATAATCAATTTAAATTGTTTGCTCCAACTAAAAAGCAAACTGATTCAATTGATGTCATTTTCACACTCACACATACCTAGTTTCGCATGTATCTCTAAGCACTCTAACACTTTATACTAAATCACAGAGCTGACGGCACTTTGTTAAAGTTGTTGCTGTATCGCATTCCACTCGATTGAAGTGCGCTTTGAACATTGTAATTAAATTGAAAGCACAAAATAATAATATTTAATTGAATATCATTTTAGTTCAATTATGTTGGCAATTTTAATTTTTTTTATTTTTTTTTTTTTTATTTTTGTGACAGCTATGTTCAGCTAGCTGTCAGAGCTTGCGACGAAGTGTCAATTAACTGCCAACATTCGCGAAAATAAACGTTCCGCTGAAGAGAAGAAGACAAGCGTGCTTTAGTCTAATTATGTCAAAAATTAGCTGTAATTAGGTGTGCTTTTAACGAAATTAGTCGTAAGTGTGTTATAATGTAGCAGCCTAGAAGAATGCTTTGATTTTTCACCAAGCGGCATACTACAAATTCTTGCTCAAACGTACCATAGGAAAGCATAGTTTATTAGACACATATTTTAAGGTTTTCCGTTGGTTTGACTCTACATCTAGCACCTTATCTCATAGTCAATAAATTAATCATTCAATTAAAATGCTTTTAAGTTGATTGAATTTGCAATAATTTCACTCAAGTAGCCAATTTCTTTTAAAAATATCAGTGTTGAAGCTGCAGCATCAATTTTTTTACGCTCTACACAAAGTTCAAAGCTTTATTAAGTGTATTTGAAGCAATAACAGGGGCTTCAGCTCTTTGCTATCCAAAACTATGCGACATTCAAGTCATCTGTAATAAGCGAAGAAAACACCACCACCATCTTAAGGTAAAGGCTCGGCTAATTTCTAAGCTCAGCGAAGTTATGTATTCATTTAAATTGGATTTAACCTTAACCTTAACCCAGACCATCCTAGCAGCAATAACAACAAGTTCAATGAGCTGTGCACCCAAATACATAGTGTTTAACATGGTTTTGCGCAACTCATGATGTCTGACATCTACATGCTGCTAATAACATGTTATTAAAAACCACTCATTGGCCTGCCATTAACATTGTATTTAATCATGTTAGTTAATGTGCCAGCTAAGGTAACCCTTTTATGTCATATTCATTGCCTTTTTTAATTTGTAAGAAAACGCTTTTATGATCAGCAACTAGCCAAGAAAACCAACCCAATGACTGGTTATTTAATGTCATTGGTTTTATGGAACAAAGAGCACTTGGCATGAATGGGTTACATGCTGAGTCAGTTTGTTTGACACGTTGTTTCTTGTTTTTGTCCAAAAAATGCAAGAGTCAACGTGACAGTTACTAAAATATGAATGGGATAAAGAAAAATTATAAATGAGAAGTTCAATTCATTAGGTGCTTTTTTAATCTAATTTATGACAAAAACCTAAGGCATCTCATCATTAACAATTTTTTTTTTATAATATATGGCCACAAATTAAAAATATCAGCCGTATATTTTTCTTTTTTAAAAGTACAAATACTTCTTGAGAATATTGGTGGGGCAGTTAGTTTCGAATCACCTTTGAGACATGGTAACTCTACCTATTCTTAAGTTAAAATAAATGGGTGACCATGCAGTCGATGATCCTCTGGATAACTGTTATCTTCAAGATTTATTTTTATAACTTAAAATATTAGATCAATGGGTTGTATATGGTGGGTGAGTTCTATACAAGACGAAAAACGCTTGAGCTACGACAGTTTGATCATGATTTTTTTTGACGTGACAAAGTTACGTTGTACTGCTCTAGTTTCCAAAAAAGTTGAAAAATGAATTTTTTAAAAATTCATTTGCGTTGCATTGAATTGTTACTCGCTGAGTATAAGAGCTATGATTAAAAAAATAGTATGACCGTAAAGGTTAATTCTTTTACTTCATTATAAAAACAAAACAAAAATTCAAAACATCATCGGGTCGCAGGGAGAACTGTTTAAGCAACACAACTGAAAATTTGTTACATGGAATTATTACTCGCTGAGTATTAGTGCTAGGATTAAAAATACGATACGCCAATAAAGGCCTACTGTAAGTCCTCACAACAAAATTAAACAAAAAATTTCTGTCGCCATGGGGACGCTGAGACAGCCGCTCAAAGATCGATAACGCAACATTCATGCAGCGGCGTTGCATTGAATTTTTACTCAATGAGTATATAAACTACGATAAAAGTTTAAAAAGGAAATTGAAGGTTTTACAAATGGCTTTACGATAAAAATAAAAAAAAATTCCAGCGTCATCAGGTTGTGAATATAGCAGCTTATGTAACAGAAATGTAATATCGTTGCATGGAATTATTACCCACTCAGGAGGAGTGCTACGGTAAATTTTGTTTTACGACAGCATGGATGTGTTATTAGGCTTCACAACTTAATTACAAAAAAATTCTTGTTGTCCTGATTTCAGGGATGCAGTCCATAATGCAGTAAAAATGCTACAGCCATGAAAAAACGTTGCATGGATTTTTACCTCTGTGACTACTGGTGCAACGGTAAATTTTAAGGAACGAAAACGAAGGTGAGGTCTTCGGGCATATGACAAAAATAAAAAAAAAATTGACGGCGTGTCAAAGACCCTAAGGGAACCGCCTAATGTGACGCATATGCATCACTTTTGCTGGATTAATTGAAATTAGAGCACAACCAATTGGGAAGCAAAAAAAAAGCTAAAAGAAAAGCACCAACTCCAAATCCAACAACAACTTCAACTACAACACCAACACCAACACCAACACCAACACCAACACCAACACCAACACCAACACCAACACCAACACCAACACCAACACCAACACCAACACCAACACCAACACCAACACCAACACCAACACCAACACCAACACCAACACCAACACCAACACCAACACCAACACCAACACCAACACCAACACCAACACCAACACCAACACCAACACCAACACCAACACCAACACCAACACCAACAACAAAACCAACACCAACACCAACACCAACACCAACACCAACACCAACACCAACACCAACCTCAACACCAACCTCAACACCAACACCAACACCAACACCAAAATCAACACCAACACCAACACCAATACCAACACCAACACCAACACCAACACCAACACCAACACCAACACCAACACCAACACCAACACCAACACCAACACCAACACCAACACCAACACCAGCACCAACCTCAACACCAACACCAACACCAACCTCAACACCAACACCAACACCAACCTCAACACCTACGCCAACACCAACACCAACACCAATACCAACACCAACACCAACACCAACACCAACACCAACATCAACATCAACATCAACATCAACATCAACATCAACATCAACATCAACATCAACATCAACATCAACATCAAAATCAACATCAACATCAACATCAACATCAACATCAACATCAACATCAACATCAAAATCAACATCAACATCAACATCAACATCAACATCAACATCAACATAAACACCAACACCAATACCAACACCAACATCAACATCAATATCAACATCAACATCAACATAGCCATTAACATCAACATCAACATCATCAACATCAACATCAACATCAACATCAACATCAACATCAACATCAACATCAACATCAACATCAACATCAACATCAACATCAACATCAACATCAACATCAACATCAACATCAACATCAACATCAACATCAACATCAACATCAACATCAACATCAACATCAACATCAACATCAACATCAACATCAACATCGACATCAACATCAACATCAACATCAACATCAACATCAACATCACCATCAACATCAACAACATCAACATCAATATCAACATCAACATCAACATCAACATCAACAGCAACATCAACATCAACATCAACATCAACATCAACATCAACATCAACATCAACATCAACATCAACAGCAACATCAACATCAACATCAACATCAACATCAACATCAACATTAACACAAACATCAACATCAACATTAACAACAACAACCAGAAACTTCGTCACGTCAAAACCTACGGGTGTGTCCACGGCACAGCCAACTCTTTTTTTTTTGCTTATAAATCCTTGTAAATTGTTGCGATACAATTTGGTAACAATTTTTCAACTAGTTTCAATTAGTTTTTATAAAATAATTTAAAATGCCAGAAAAATAAATTTTACGATCAATTGAACCAATTCTATTCTATAGGGTAAAATTTTCTATATGAACTTATTTTGTTTTCAAGATATTCTTTACAATAATGGTTATAAGGTTGCTGACAATTTTATTAAACAAAACATATCCTGATAATGTATACAAAGGCACCTCACGAAAAAAATTTGTTCGGGGCGGATCCTTAAATAATATTTCGCTTATCTTATATATATTACGCAAACTCAAATTTTGTCCGGTGTAAGGCTTTTTAAGTACAAGTCCAATTTAATACATTTAGTATTTCTTGGTAGGTTTAGACCTGTAGATGTGCAAACTGGACTTTTTATTTCTTAAAAATTTATATTTTTTAAGTTATAGCTTATTAAAGTTTGCATATAATTGCATATAATTGTTGTTGTTATGTTGGTTTTTCTATTATTAACAGAGCAGCTGAGAACAACGTTATAAAACTCAGAGCAAAACTATTCGCTGCTCACATTTCGCTCTCTTCTGTCTCTTCTTAAGCTGGATTCACTGATCACCTTCAGCATGTTTTTCAAGTTTTTTTATATGGAGTTTATCCGCTCTATTTTATTCCACACTCAATGAGAGAGTAACAAAAACTTGCTGCATCTCTTGAACTTGATTAACTTTATTTTAATTTTCTTGCTGAATGTTTTTGAGCGGAACTGCCAGAATGAAGTTTGTCAAGTTGAAATAGGCATATTTTATTTTTTATGTCTTTATAATAAAGGAACATTGCATCTGGCAATGCTGAATGACAATGAAAAAACCACAAACTTGCAGAATGTTTGAAAATTAAAATAAAGTTAATCAAGTTCAAGAGATGCAGCAAGTTTTTGTTACTCTCTCATTGAGTGTGGAAAAAAATAGAGCGCATAAACTCCATATAAAAAAAAACTTGAAAACATGCTGAAGGTGATCAGTGAATCCAGCTTTAACAACAAAATTAAAGTCAGAAAAATATAAAGCTTTCGCAAGCCGCTCGCGCTGAATGCTCGCATCCATGGTATAATAATTCAAGGTAGCATTGACAGTTGCTTGGGAAATCATATACTGTCAAAAAATATACTCAAAAAGAGAGCGCTCACAATCCGCCATTGAAAACACAAGCAATGTTGAAAACGTTGAAGTGAAAAAAAACAACAACCACAGCAGCTGCTGATGTATTTCCACAAAAAGCTGTTTTTGACAGTTTATGTTTTCCTGTTGAAGAGAAAATAAGCAGTTGTGAATGCTACCATGTATTATTATACCATGGCTCGCATCCAAGATAAGAAACATTCAAGTTTTTTTTGTTGCCATTTTCTGCTCACATTTCACTTAATTCTGCCTCTTCTTTATAGAGGTATGTTCTTTTAATTGCTGGGGGCAGCATCGCGCACCAGTGGTCGCTAGTGTTATGATAATTCCCCAAGTATTTCAACTCTAGGGATAGCTATCTGTGAGCTGATACTTGCTTATGTAGTTTGGTGCTGATATTCTGTTAACAGTCGAGTTTGTCTAGTACATCATATTGGGTCGTTGAAGGAAATCATGCTTGAAATATATGCGCTGTCAATAGCACCATTTATAACATCGAAAATGATGCATGAGCCCAATAATAATCTTCTAGATGATAACGGCATCAGATTTAGAGGGCTATATTCGTCTATATTCGTATGATGAAAGACTACAATAATCACTGCGGTTATACGTGTCTCTCAGCGCAAATAATAGGAATTGCTTTTTGTATTCAATTATTTGTATTCAATTATTTTGCTATGGGTCTCAAAAGCTGGGTTCCACATTATGAAGCAGTGGTGCTCACTACATAGTTTCCCATAGCCCGCCGGCATCGTGTGTTGTTGAGCTTTTCCACACGAAGTAGCAATCGGCTCGCTGTGTTTGTACACTACGTGAAAGTTTGTTTTTTCTGCTGTGCTTTAAATTTCAAGTCAGTATGCTTTGAGCGTTCATGTGGTATGGTAGTCGCTAGCTTTTTTATTTATGAATATACGTAAATATTTTCCAATGTTTCAGGAAAAGCATTAATACATTTTTGCTTGATTTTGCTTCTATGTTAAAAAAGCGAAAAACAAACGCAAAAATAAAAAACAAAAAATATTATATTGAAAATCCAAACTCGACAAGAGTTCCTTGCACCAAATGTTGTGAGAACTTTTAACAACTTCTTGTTTCAGTGTAAAGCTGTGCACTCGGAAAGCTCTCTTTGTTATTATTTGAACCCATGAACCAAGAAATAAAGATCACGCAAAGAAAAGAGCCGCCATATTGAAAACAAAACAAAGCTGGTAGGTCTGACGTCATCGGTCACAAATTGTTTTGTTTACGTGTAGCGATTATATGTGAAAAATTATTTCTTGAAGTTTTAAAGAATTATTAGTATTTATAATTCAGTAATTTTTTGTGTTTTTTATAAAAATGAAGTGTACTGTAGCGACGTGCAATAATTGCAACAGCAAAAATAAAAAATTACTTTAAATTTCGTTACTGCATGAAAATATAAACAAACAAAGTATTCAAACACTTCACAAGAATTAAACTGGTTAATTTTATAATTTTACACTTTTATTTAAGTTTTCACATGTTTTGCATGAAAAACGTATGCAATAAAGCTTTTTTTGTGACCGATGACGTGGCACGAAAAAATACTTTTTTCTCGCACTGCTGATTGCTTGATCTTGTCTTGTTGGTTCATGATTTGAACCGTGCATTGAGCACCACTGTTATGAAGGCATATTCATTTTGTGCTCTATGCTAGACGCAATCAAAATTCACAATTTTCATTTGGAAAAAACGAACTTCAATATAGAGACTTTTATTATACGACATAATCCATGCAAACCAAGATTCTCTCTTTCTTTTTCAAAACATCTCTCTAAGACGCATTGGGAGCTGCTGAAGTAACGCAACTGCAAATTTTTTACATGAAACTATTAGTCGCTGAGTATTAGTACTAGGGTAAAAAATTTGATACATCATTAAAGGCCTGCTCTTGCAATAAAGTTAAACTAAAACTTGCTGACGTCATGGGGAAAAGTATGAGCTACGGTAAATATTTCAAAACGAAAATGAATGATTTATTTGACCTTACGACAAAAATAAAAACAAAAAAAATTTTACGTCGTCAGGTCATGAAGATGAGCTTGTGCAACAGAAATGTAGTATCGTTGCATGGAATTATCACTCGCTCAGGAGACGTTCTACGATAAGTTTTAGTTTACGACGTGCTATAAAGATGTGCTATAAAGCCTCACAGCGAAAAAAATTAAAACAAAAATTTATCGTGATGACTTCAGGGTGGCAACCAGTTAATTCAGTGAAAATGCCATAACAATGAAAAAACATTGCATGGAATTTTAACTTTGTGACCAGTTTTTATTTAATTTTTTTTTTTAAGTTATGTCAACAAAACGGTTTCTGTCGATATTAAATAATGAAATAACTTCATCTTCTAGATATTAAAATCAGTTGTTAAGCAAAAAATTAAGGAAAAAAATTATTAACATTGAAAAAATGTTTTTCTCTCGTTACTTAACTAAAACTGCTTTCAATCCATGAATATCATGAAACCAAAGCCTGTGCACGTGTTTTTCTTCAGCCTTTATATTTTTAGAATTTGCCAAGTTTTCAGAAACAATTTCCAATAACTACTTTTACATAGAACTCATGACCTTAACCAAAAACAAAGTTACACTTGCATTATTATGCTAGCGTAAATTAATTTGTTCAGCGAAAATTTTCGCTGCCATAGCTCTGTTTGCATTTCCATTCTGTTTGTTATAGCATTTGTTATAGAAGACTTTTATTGCAGTTTGCAGAAAATAATATAAATGAAATTGGAGATACTTGAACTATTACTTGGAAGGCTTCAATGACAAATATTAATTTAATTTAATGGGACCTTTTACTAACAACAACAACAACAACAACCAAAACATCTGTGTATAGAAGTAATCACACAGCAGACTAGACAGCTGCTTCATTGGCCGCTAACTAGCTCATGAGTAGCCTCTCGTCATTTTCGCTGTGATCTACTCGGCTGCTTAAGTTCAATTTATGCTTTCAATATTCCAAGAAAGTTCTTGGGAATTTTGCTTTTTTTTTTCTTTTTTTGACCGAGAACAAATATTTCTTTTTTAATCAACTAGAGTTCTTAAAAGCTCAACCAAGTTATGCGTAAGCATACAACAAAAGCAAGAGAGCAAAAGTACGAACTTGTGCGGCACTATATGGAGTCGCCCAAGTTTTGCGTAAGCTTTGTTTTCGTTCAGTTTCTCAATTTTCGGTTACTTTGCTGAACTTGAGAGAGAACGCTCGACTCGGTAGTTTGCTAAGCAGATTAGGGTTGCAACCTGTATTTTAAATAATTTTAATTTTCTTTTTTTTTATCTTTTATCTAACTTGGTGGAACCCATATTCCTTTTTTATTCCTTATGAAAGACAGCTGGTTATTAGTTTATTCAGGCCATAATTTATTCTATACTATTGGGTAAAGAATAATTTATTCTCTCTTAACCCTTTGACGACCGCTCCTTAACCGCTGGAAAATTCGTTAATCCGACAACGGATTCGTGTTAAGCGACTCCAAATTACTAAACAAAAGTGTCGCAAAAAACGATTTTTTCTACCTGCAAAAGTGTGAAAAATCATGTGACCTATATGTCCCAATGGTCGTCAACGGTAAAAATGTATCCCACTATTTTCTCTCGTTGATAGTATGCGAACGAAATATTTGAGGTTGAGTTTTGATTTACTTCATGAGAACTCGTTGTTTTTAATCTGTTTTAAAGGTTGACAAATGAAAGTTTAAAAAATAACCTTTGCAATGATGGTGCTTTGACCTCTATATGACTATTGGTTTAGGAGATATTCCCAAAATATTTAAAAATATTGTTAAAAAACCCCAAAAATTCTATCATAATATAAATAATATAAATTTAAATTATAAATAATTTTAGAAGGCTAGAGCCTTCTATATTTGCTACGACGTAATGTTTGATATCCAAAGAAAGGTTGAAAAATAACCTTTCCAATGATGGTATTAAATTTTCCAAAAAATCGTATTATTCATTTGATGCAAAACAAAACTCCGGAACAAAAAAATTGTTGGGATTTTTTTACGAATTTTTGACCTATTTTGGAAATATCTTTTGGACCAATAGTCGTAGAGTGGCCAAAGTACCACCATTAGAAAGAAAATTACACTTTTGATTTTGTGTTTTTATTTCAGTATTACTACGAACACGATCGCAAAACAAAGACCAAATTCTGCTTGCATCTTTTTTACGATCGCTTTGATTTGAGTGTGCACAATCATTGGCGGATCAGGATTCACCAGAATGGAGAAGGACTAAGCTAACAGTTTTATAGTCCAAGGGGGAGGCTGGAACGGCTTTTAGCGCTTTTTTCAATTTTTTTTCCCACACAAAAAATTCTGCAAGGGGAATGGCGGCTAAAGCCTTATCAACCCGTATATAAATCCAACGCTGTGCACTTTGGTTACAACAAAATATCTACTTCGAATAATGATTCATTTTCTATATCTGAATTGGAAGTCCGCGGCAACTGGCTACTCAAATGATCAATACGGTCACCAACCGCGAAGTTGTAGGACAGGTACCTAAGAGATTTTTTGATCATAAGAAGCTAGGTTGAAGTCCTTTCAAAGGCTGAAATGACCAATTATTTATTTATTTTACCTAAGAGATTTAAACTTGCGGATATCACTTCCCTGTCCGATAATTCTGCAAAAGTGAAACGAGACGTATTCTCGTAAATTTTCTGCTCATAACAACACAAAGGCTAACGAAGAATTACTATTTGTGCCTGTTGCAAAAAATCATTTTGCTTCGCTAATGATCGAAATAACTTCAAATTTCATCATAAGAAAATGAAAATTCAATTCGTTGATTAAAAATGCAAATAAATTTATTTTTATTTCAAATAAATCAACTTTTCAACAAAATAAAATATGTCTTAGATTTTTACCGTGGACGACTATTGGGACATATAGGTCCCGTCAGATATGGTAGTCGCGTGGATAGCCCGAGTGGACTATCTTTTTTTGCTATTTTTTTTTTTAAAGGTGGAAGGTTGCCCGCAACTTCCCTAAAAATTTTTTACCTATAGCTCCTCCTACCCCCAAAATATTACAGCAAGAAGAAGGGGGAGAAAAAGTAAAGATTTTTCGACTTTGGTGTGGTCTGGTAGGCAAAGGGATGAATCTACCCTTAAAAATTATGTACTTTCTGGAAGCCACATTTATTCCCTGTTGAACGATATTTTTTTAAGAAAAATCGTTAGCATAGTTTTTCCAGGAAAAATTCGAAAGTAAAAGTTTCACCGGTGTCCCAATGGTCGTCAAAGAGTTAAGAAACGAACTGGTTTACGAAAAGATATGAGGGATAATAGTTCAGAAGAATTAATTCTTTCATCTATTATGTCTTTGATGAATATTAAATTTCTCGTAACCATTACTCGTCTTTGATCACAATTATGGACACTTGCCAAGCTAAATTGTTCTCAGCAACTAGGCATATTTTCCCACGAGTACACACATCACACAAAGGACGAAAGCAGGGTTTATTGTCATACGGTAGTCAAAAATCTATATATTCTAAACGAATAGAAATTTTCAATTTTTTAATTCAGCTTTTGGCAACCAAAAGAAAAAACATGGAACTTTAATATTGCCCACCGAACCAAATGCGAAGGTTTTGCGCAAATTGAGAGTTTTGCGAACGTTTTGGGTAGAATTCTTTTTCATTTTTTATTTTTTTTTTATTTTTTATTTTTTTTTTTTTATTTTGTCGCTTAGAATATATATAAACTGTACTTCTATTGCGAAATTAAAAAAAAAATTATTTTGAATCGAAAAATAATAATTTTTTAAATCATTCTTCATTTTTCAAATTCCTCGTAAATGAACTACTTTTGTTCATAAATAAGTTCAGAAATTAATAAATCTTGTTTTTTTTTTGTATTCTTAAGTGAGTAAAAAAAAACAATAAAAAAATAATTTTTTTATCATATCGGGTCTATTGAACGTTTCTACCCGAAAAAGTTCATAAATGAATTCGAAAACGGTAGTTTTGGTTCACTGGGTAGCTATTAGTATAATATTTGCAATTTTTTTTTCTCTTCAATTTTTTTGTTTGGGAAGTTTTAGAAAATTTCCATACATTTCAAGGTAAAATATTTATTTTTTCTTTTAAGCGGAAACATTTTTTAATTCAGTTTTTTTAGTTGAAAGAGAAAAGATGGGCCTTTCCAATGAGTTATTGAATTAATTTCTACGAATTTTTTCTTCTTTAGCTTTTTTTAAGTGGGTTGAATAAATAATAAATATTTATTTTTTTTTCAAAAATTTCATTTATTGGTTGAGTAATTATTTCCATCGCTTCTTTACTTGAGTAACAATGTACAATTTTCTTTGAATTTCTATAACTATAAATATAAATATAATATAGATCTATCTATCTATAGATATAAATGGATCAGTGCTACTATTTCTCCTAAGCCATTAATCGCAATTCCACCAACTAAAGCAATCTTTGTCTCGCGCTTAGCTGCTGATACAACTGAAGATGATATAAAAATTTTTTATTAATTCAAAGTTAAATAGTGGTATGCCTCTTTCGATCCAAAAATTCAAATATTTAAATGCGAGACTGACTACGTCTTTTAGATTGACTGTTCCGGAAAATTTATTTAATACTCTTGTGGATGTAAACTTTTGGCCCCGTAATACAATTGTTCATGAATTTGAATTCAAAAACAAACCGCGTGTTGCAAATGTTGTACACTTGCCTCGTCCTTCTAATAGTCCTCAGTACCATACAAAAAACGATTAAAAAATCACAAGTCTAAATTAGAGCTTGTGTATCAAAACGTTAGAGGTCTCAATTCTAAACTTTCCGATATTTTCATGAACAGTTTTGATTTTGAATATAACTTTATAGTTTTTACTGAAACTTGGCTTCGCTCTAACGTTTTTAACTCTGAAATAATGTGCAATAAGTATCAAATTTTTCGTAAAGATCGCTATGATAAGATCGGTGGTGGCGTTCTGATAGCTGTCCATAACTCGCTTGCTTCGGAGGAATTAACAATTCCTGGTACCAACGACCTGGAGTTTATTTGTGTTACAGTTAAAGTTAATAATAATACGATTTTTCTTACTTGCTCTTACATTCCACCTAAAAGTGATTTAACAATTTACTTAAACCATATTAGTGCCATCGAAACAGTCCATAATATGCTTAAAAATATGGATACTATCATTGCATTAGGTGATTTCAACTTACCTTCTGTATCCTGGAGTATTTCCGATGATTCCGCATTTCTTACTCCTATTTCTGCCTCTGATTGGATAAATGATTTCTTAGATAAGTTGTCCGATCTGTGTCTTCAGCAGGTTAATAATATTCTTAATAAAAATTATAGATCTCTTGACCTTGTATTTGTAGATAGATGCACTTCCGTAAATCTCCGTCGTTCGAACCCAGTTTCCTTACCTGAAGACGATTATCATCCAACTCTTGAAATAACAATATTACTTGCCAACATAAATGAAAATAAATTAGCTCCAGATACGCGAAATAATAAAATTTTTAACTTTAAAAAAACAGACTATGTTAAACTTAATGCTCTTCTCGCGCGGATTGACTGGTCCCCAATTTTAAATAATAGGTCTTCGTACTCTTTTTATGATGTCGAATCTTCAGTACAGTTTCTTAATGATACATTGCAAAAATGTTTCTCATTATCTGTGCCAAAAAAAAATAGTAATTTCAAACCTTTAAACCCCCCTTGGTTAACTAATGAACTTAAGTCTTTAAAAAATTCCAAAAATCGCTTATTTAAAATATATAAAAAGTCAGGCTCTAATTTAGACTTCGCTTGCTATTCCTCTTGTCGTTACAGATATCAACTATTAAATAAACAGTGCTACTCTGCCTATATAGCCAAAATAAAAATTCAATTCAAAGATAATCCGAAACTTTTCTACACTTTTGTCAACTCAAAACGAAAAACCTCCAGCTTCCCACCTCTTATGAAATTCAATCATGAAGAAGCATCTTGCGACATCGAAGTTTCCAACATGTTTGCAAACTTCTTTAAAACAACCTACTCCGATATACCATTGAGCATGAGTCTTGAATATCCTTACCTACCACCAGTTAACTCTTTTGAAACCCCCGTAATAGATTCTAATATAGTTATGCATTACCTTCGACAAGTTAAATCTTCTTTTACGACTGGTCCTGACGAAATCCCGAGCTGCATTTTAAAACATTGTTCTATTAGTTTGTGTTCTCCCCTATCAAAAATTTTTAACATATCCTTGCACAGTGGTCATTTTCCCTATATATGGAGAAAATCTTATATAATACCTCTTCATAAATCCGGCTCAAAAATTGATGTTTCCAATTACCGAGGTATCGCAAAACTAAGCGCAATCCCTAAGTTATTTGAGAAAATTATAACTGATCAAATAACCCACGTTGTATCTTCCTCCATTTCCACCTCTCAACATGGTTTCTTAAAGGGAAAATCTACATCAACTAACCTCTTGGAGTTTACTTCGCGTGTCATCAAAGGTTTTACTTTAGGAGGACAGACTGACGTTATTTATACAGACTTTAGCAAAGCTTTCGATTGTGTCAATCATTATCTTCTTCTGAAAAAGCTTCATCTAATTGGGTTTCCCGTCAAACTATTACACTGGATTAACTCGTACTTGTCGAATCGTTCTCAAAAAGTTTTATATAACAATTCTATGTCAAAAAATATTTTGGTCACATCTGGTGTTCCGCAGGGAAGTCATCTTGGTCCGGTTTTATTTTTACTGTTTATAAATGACCTTCCTTCTGTAATAAAACACTCTTACGTCTTAATGTACGCCGATGACGTGAAACTTTTCCTAACTTACAAATCGCCTGAAGATCAACAACTCTTACAAACGGATTTAAACAGTCTAGTTGAGTGGTGTAATTTTAACCTTTTAAAATTAAACTTAAAAAAATGTAAGCAAATGACATTCTCACGTCGAATTGCTAATAGTATAAATTACACTATAAATAATACTAATTTAGAAATTGTACACAGTTTTCTTGATTTAGGTGTAATTATGGATCCTAAACTTCGTTTCAATCTTCAAGTTAATTTGGTGGTAAATAAGGCTAGAGGTGTCCTTGGTTTCATTAAAAGATGGGCTAAAGAATTCAACGATCCTTTCACTACTAAAATACTTTATACCTCTCTTGTTAGACCAATTCTTGAATATGCATCCGTAATATGGAACCCTCAATACAATGTCCACATCGATGCATTAGAATCGGTTCAAAAACAATTCTTACTTTTTGCTTTACATTATCGTTGGAACCCCAATATTATTCTTCCCCCTTATGAAACACGCCTCAAAATTATTTCCCTGCCTTCCTTAAGAAGCAGAAGAATTATGCTCAATGTCTCTTTTTTATACAAATTACTCAGTGGTGATATAGACTCACAATACCTCCTTTCTTCATTAAACTTCAACATCCCCAGGAGCGGAGCCAGACATTTCCAGCTTTTTAAGTTGAGTCACTGCACTTCTAATTATGCCCTTCACGACCCTTTGCGATGTATGTGTAGTGATTTTAATGGCAACTTGAACTTGATAAATTTTTCTGACTCGGTGGATGTCTTAAAACGCAAAATGATATTACATTTGAATATTTAACGCATTCCTTGTGATAACAAATATAACTCGCGATAATTGTGTAGATTTTACGATTTAACAAATAAGCATCATCGAATATGATAGATACTTTAAGTTTTCGTTTTATTCAGTTTCGTTGCTTTATTTTTTCATGAAATTATTTTAGATCTTTAGTTCTTCCTTATTTGACCATGTATACCGTGTCTCTTGGCTTGGTGTGTCAGAGTTTATCTCTTTTCCATACAAGTTTGTACCTGCGTTGGCCCAAATGCATATCCAAATAATAACTTTAGCTCGGTGTTCCCTTATTTTAGTGACCCGAATATATAAATATATTGTGCCTGCACAATATATACTTGTATATCTGTGCTATGTTTGGTATTGGTTTGGTGTTTGAGAGTTGCATCTCTTTTCCACGTAGGATCTTGGGTTGGACAGTGGCCCCAAGCCGAACGACAACAATTATAAATGCGGTTATATATGGTCTAATAAATAACTTTGGATGTTGTCTTGTATTGCTTCGTATTATGAAGAATGTGCTTTTATTCGATGATGTTTATGAAGTTTACATAAGCACAAAAAATTCTCAAATTTTATTTAATTTTAATTTCCGCTGAAAGGCCAAGCAATTGTGCTTAGTGGAGGCTATTATTTGCCAACAGGTGGTAAGTTTTAGCACGTAGGTGCATTCTATCAGTCCGGCTGATCCGGGAACTTCTTAGAATGTAAATCGTGCATGCGTATGGCGCGGGTCATACGTATCTATGAAGATTTCTTACCTCCGGGCGAATCCAAAAAAAAAAAAAAAAAAAAAAAGTGCGATCATAAGCATACGAAATAGGTTTTCATTTGTTTTTTACCTTGAAAACTTTTGAATGTTATGTTGCCAATAGTACCTATAGTATCTTTAATCCTTATTTCTTCTCTCTTGCGCTTCTGCAGATAGATCTGCGATTGGTAGGATATGGTAATTTATTATTTGTTCCCCATGAATTAAAACCTTGTGCAGTGTTGGAGACAAGGATATAAATTGTTGTATTATTCAGCTGGCTTTTTTTTTTATATTGTCCAAATACGTTCTGCTCGTATATTCTCATTGCAGCTAATTACATGTAAGATGATTCACAATCTTGAATTGAAGATCTCTACTTCTTGTAGATCTGTCTGCTATATTTTATTCACATTTTTTAATAGATCTTCCGTAGTATTGAGCCTGACAATATTATCGCCACTTATAGCGGCCCGGTGTCATCATTTTTAAATTTGTTTTCCAAACACGAATTGGCAACAAAATCTTAAGTGAGATAAGTAGTGTGAAGTATTTACCTTGCCTATGCGGGTGTTCTGCTACAATTTTAAGAACATTTGCTATAATTTTCATTAACTCCAAATAATAACTAATAAAAATGTTAAGAACAAAAAGCTTACTACAAAGATGTCTGAACAACAACTATGCATAAAAAGCGTTATACCTACTAAAGAGCTGCATTAATGTATTCGAAACAATAAAGTGCATCGAGCATTTGATTGTCTTGTTCTCTATTGACTTTATTCTTTAAAGTATAAGCAAACATAATACAGCATTCTCTTACAAAAAAGTGCTCACTCTACAGCATTTGTTAGCCTCTCTCCAAAATATGTACCTTCTCATTACTTTTAAATGCTTTATATATTCGATACGATCAAATCGAGACAATCAAATCAATGCAAAAAAAACGAACACACCGAGTAAACAGAAAAACCCGTTAAACACAAAACAATAACTTATTTGTGTGCAAGTTGTTTTTTTTCGTTAATTCTATATTCGTTTTATAAGTTAGACTTTTAATTTCATTGTCAAATAATTTTAAAAAATAAGCATAAAATACACCAGTACTTAGTGTCTAGCACCGATCATATCAACACATTTCAATTTTACTTTTTATACTCGCTTTGAAGAAGTTCTCGTTTGTCTTGGTTTCGATATGCTTTATGCTCATTTGTTCTTAGTCTTTATATTGTTAGTGTTTAAATGCTGTTAAATATGAGAGTTGAATAGAGTGAGCATGCAAAAACAAACGAATGCCTTGCAAACACACCCGTGCCGCTCTTTATTACCTACTACCCTAGTAATATATTTACCATTGTCGACACTTGCGACGGGATTCATGACGGGGTATGATTTCGCGTAATTATGGCAAAAACAAAAGGTGATGAATACGTTTACATGATAATGTAAACACCTCAGTAAACGAAATACATCTGGGTACGGTAGTGCCATTTAGAAATAATTCAGATCATATGAAGTGCCTACATTAATTCTAAAACGTGTTCCATGTTACCTAAAAAATTCAATAAAAAAAATCATTATCGTTTAAAAAAAGAATGCCTAATTAAGGGAGTAGTACCAATCTTTTGGTAGAAAAAAACATACATTTTTAAAAGTGTTTTTTTAATCATATTTATTAAATATCAATTTTAAACTTCTTGTGACCTATTTATAAATGTTTTAAGATAACAAAAATAAAACTTTTTTTAATCACTTCTTCAGTCGGCGATGAAATCAAGCACTAAAAAAAAATGACTTGTCCCGCTGCTGCAGGAACGGCTAATCTGAAACAAAAAAATCAAATTTTCTATTATTGGTGACAACCTCTTACGTGGAAATTAACCACATTTAGGGAAAAAAGTCCCCTATGTAAAGGGGTGTATCCAAAATTTACAAAAAAATGTTGCCCGTTTTTCAAAATTTTTTTTTAAATTTGTATATTTTTTTTTATTTTTGACTTTTTTCCCTAAATATGGTTGATTTCCACGTAAGAGGTTGTCACCAATAATAACCAATTTGATTTTTTTGTTTCAGATTAGCCGTTCCTGACATTAAGTTGCTGCAGCGGGACAACTTTTTTTTTAGTGCTTGATTTCATCGCCCTCTACCGGCTGAAGAAGTGATTAAACAAAAAAAAACAAACTTTTTTGTTGTCTTCAAACATTTATAAATATGTCACAAAAAGTTTACAATTGATATTCAATAAATATGATTGAAAAAAAAACATATTAAAAATAAATGTTTTTTTCTACCAAAAGATTGGTACTTATCCCTTAAAAGCTATTAATAATTTTTTTAAAATGAATTGGCTAGAATTCCTAGAAACTTAATTTTAAATAAAGCAACTTTTTCGTATTATTATTAAAATTCAATATTTAATCCAAGAAAATTTTAACTTTAGGTCTAGGTTTTAAAGTTTGGGAGCGTATAACATAGGCTTGTATAACTCGTCATCTTAAGTGATTAACGATGAGTTGAAATTTTTTTGCCTGCGTAGGTTTATTTTGCTTTGCCTTTGTATTCACTTTGTTAGCCTGGCTTTCAGTTGTTGACGTGGGTCACTTTGTGGAAGTATCCTTAACCGAAACTGCCTCTTGCTTATTTAATGTTATGCTTTTTTTTCTTTTTATGGAAGTAGTTTTTTCTTATACTACGTAAGAATCTTTTTTTTTTCTTCTTTCTATGCTATACAGCATGATTGACAGGCTTAATTATTTAAGATTGTCCAAATCTTAAGAACAAAATCTTGTAAATTCATGTTGTTGCTGTTGGTGTTGTTGTTGTTGATTTCTTTAAAGCCTTCTTGTTAAGTAATTAAGCTCAATGTTAAGAATGGGGGGGGGGGGGGGGGAAGAAAAAAGTGTAACAAGAAATTTAATTAAATAAGTTCGCTTTCCGTCTTTTTGTTTGTACAGGATATGAAGTGCCTTCCAGCTAATTGTTTACTCAACATGCTGCGCAACATTTTTTGCGAAGATTTGAAAATTTAACCCTTAATAAAGCTTTTAAAGGTTTTTTTCATAGCTTGTTTATGTTTTGTTTTCCCATTATACGGCTATTAATTTTCTTTTATTTTTCAACATCAAGCATAATTTTAAACTTTTAAGCCTGCTTTTAAGCATGTGCAACTTTTTTGACACTTAAATGGTTGTTTTGTGTGTCTTGTAAGTGGCATCACACTTCACTCTACTTAAGAATGAAAAAAACATCAGCCATGCTTGATGCCACTTTAAGCCAATTGACATGATTTGACATGAAATTGATGTCGTGGGACAAATTTGTGCAACATCATCACATCACATCACATCACATCATATTGCATAGCATTGCTTCACATGGCATGGCATGGCTTGGCGACGCAAGACATCGATCAAAAGTGAAAAGTCACTCGAAAATCATGAGAGCGCATGACTTTGAGTGATTTTAATTTTTATTTATGTTACGTTGTTTTTTTTTTTTTTAGACGAATTTTCCTACATTTTCATTTTTTATTTTATTTATTTCAGCACATTCTTCACACTTTCTTCCCTAAAAACTGTTGCCAGTTACAGCCAGCCGCTTTTGGCCACGTTGATTGATAACGTTCGTTGCCTTTGACATGACGCATCGTCTTGTTGTCGTGCCGTGATTTACTTTGTTGGCAGACGACAAAATTAAAATTTAAAATGGCTGAAGCGGAAATGAATCCTTTTGAGCTCATTTCGTCCCTGAGTAATATTGATGAATTGCATTTTGTTTGAATGAGCCACAGCAGCAGCAGCAGCAACGTGCTTGCAGCTAAGCTGTCAAAACTTGGTGACACGTTTGAAAAGATGAGGTCAACGTTTTGCGAAGAGAAAGAAAGTTTTCAATAAAAACAAAAAAAAACAAAAAATAAATAATATCGAGCCAGCAGCTTGTTAAAAAAATGGCAGCAGAAAAAATCATAAGAAGTAGCTGAAGGTGAAGAGGACATAAAAATAAGCACGTGACATTTGCAACACCGTGTACTACTGGGTTTGTTTTTTGAATCTGCAATATTGGTCGGTGGTCTCCCCATCTTAGGCTTTCGCAATATTTTGTTCATCGTCTGCTGCAGAAATTTATGCACGTTTTTTCCATGTTTTGCATAATATTTATTTTGACTTAAATTGGCTCGATGTCAACATCAGTTTTTGTCCTTGTGTACAATTGGTGTAAAAGACATTTGTTGCTACCTGGCTTGTGATAATGTGCGTAAAAATTAACGAATTTTCACCTGTTATACACTTCATTTAAAATTCTTGACACATTTTCGAAAATTTGAAATCACAGTCATCCAAATGTTTGGTAGGTTGTGACAACTTGTGGTGGCTTTGATTTTTGGAGAAATGTTGTGACTTAAAGTGCTTGTTATTGGGTAGAAATTGAACTGTGCTTTTGCTGAAATTTTTGGTTTCATTTTTATTTTACTTAAGCGCTGAGAAAGCACAAAAAGAAGGAGTTCATTATAATTTCATTCTTTATTTTCTCCGTCTTTTATTTTTTTAAACGTGATTTTACATATTGCGTTTGATGATTTTTTTTTGTATCATAATTATGAAGTTGTCGCTTGATTTCAAAAATATTAAATACAGTTTTTTTATATATTTTCAGTTTTTTTTTTTAAAAAAAGAATATTGAAAAAATGGTTCTTTAAGAGTCAAAAACTACTTAAATGCATAAGAGTTGGTACTGAGTCAACATAAAACGCATTTGGGACAGAAAAACTATATCTATAACACTTGAACAGCTCATTGAAATAAATTTTATAACTTTGGATCTTAGATATATGAAGTGCAGGAAGGCCTTATCTACAATGGATGATATGTCAAAATCATATTGAGCCTACATTATACCCTTTATCATAGAGCTTGCATCATGCATTCCATTGTTCTTAGAGAAGGTTCTATGCATTATTACATCAAGATTACTGCCCCCTGTCACTTTGGAAACATTATCAGTATTTGTGGCTCATCTTTTAACATTTAGTATTTTTTGATACAAAGAAACAACAAAGATAAATTCGAAATAAGTCTTCATTCTCTCCTAAAAACGACCTCAAACCAGATGTTTTTATAATGCGATCATACTGATCATCGTCAATATAATGCGATGAATGACTTCAACTTTTTGAAAAAAGAAAATCTTATTTCTTTGAATATAAATTCAAACTAAAAAATGTGGTTACTTTTTCGTAGAAGAAATATAAAATTCAGATCCAAAAAGTATGTTGTTTCACTTTTGAACAAGAGGCAAAGAAAAATTCGTATTTTTGGCAACACATATTTAAATTTTTTAAAATTCACCCAATTGTCTCCCTTATTTTCTAGCGTACAGAGACCAGTAATTTAAGGTTTTAAAATAAACCAAGTAATTTAACGGTGTGTAGGTTTTGAGTAGGGTTAAAATATGAGATGAAAGGAAGGAACATCCTTGATATATTTTACTAGGCACTTTGCAAGAAATTCGTCTTGAACTTATTTGTTTAGAGAAAAATAGCAACTTGACTCACTCAGAGTAAAAAGTTCATAAGAAAAAATCCAGTTCCTAAAAGTATGTTAAGAACATTTCTTCAAATTATGATAAATTTTAATTTTTGAAACTAAAACTTGTTATTTTTTTAGAGAAGATAGCTGTAGGCTAGTGTTCAAAGGTTGGTGTTCAAGGCTGATGTTCAAAGTGTCTAGTGAAAAAATTGTGAATGATAATTTAATTTAACCCTCACCCACTTCTACGAAAAGTATTTCTTTAACTTTTTTAAAAAAGACTCATTACAGATGACCCTAGAGAGTTGCCAAAGATTTGGTTTCGATGGAGATTACTTTAAAGAAAATAAAATTAATATCTATGAATAATTGAAACGTTTTCGTATGTTATTATTGAAAAATTGCAGGTATCTTTTGGTCAAAAGGTACAACTGCATAAAATAAAAAACGGTCAAAATAAGAGCAGGTGAACCAACTCCAAAGAACTATATTATTTTTTTTTTTTTTTTTGGTATTTGAAAAAAATTATCTTCACCTTTATTGGTGATTGCTACCGAGGTTATTACAACGTGTCTGAGTGAAGAAAACATATCTCATTTGCTGGCATCTTGTTGCACCGTGGTAATGACTCACTTCTCAGTTATAGTGAGCTTAACTCAATGAATTTCGATTTAAATGAAATAAGATCTAGCCTTCAGCGACTCCCGTCTGATTCCTTACCTTAGAAAATTGCTCGCAGATTAAAGATTTGTGAGCAACGAGGGAGTCATCAATGCTTAAACGTGTATGTTAAGAAGCTCTAGAAGTTGTACTATAAGGATAATACACCACATTTGAGCAATTTTATATTAAACACATTTTAGTATTAATGTAAAATGTGTTAAAAAATATTAGTATATAAAATCCAAAAAAAAAAAAAAAAAATCTTATCAAAGCGTATCTTTTCAAACCAGCCTCGTTTTGCATCAAGTTTTTATTATAAGCAATTAAATAGTTTTTGACAAATTTTTTTTAAACTTTTGTTTTATTGGTTTTAAAGGATTCTAGCCAGATCCAGGTCGAAGCATATTTTTTTTTTAAATGTTTTCCATTTAATTATTTTAAGCATCTGAAGAGTGTATCAACAAGAGTCGTAAGGTTGCAAGGCCGTATTATCTAACAGCCTGCTGCTTGGCAGCTGTCATATGCTATCATTTGTCATTTATACATGCGGAAAATTTGCCAAAGAATTATGCTGCAAGTGAAAGAAAAACAAAAGAATTCGCTGAAATGAAATACGAAAACTCCCGTTGAATGGTAGTTACATTACGCAAAATTCGAGAAAATTTTCCTCGTAATCATGTGCCTTATGAAACTTGTGTGTACAACATAATCAATAAAGTCCAAAGGACTGGCTCAGTTCAAAATGTGAAGACAGGCAAACGATCTTGCTCCGGACATTCGAACGAAAATAAAGACGTAGTGAAAGAAAATGTCGAAAACGACCCAACTATTATCAATTTATTGCCAGGCTTAGGAATTCGACCTCTGCACGTTAACACTACAATGAATATTTGGCCCTGCATGCGTACAAGGTGCAGGGGACTTAAGAACTACATCCGGCTGGCTACCAGCAGCACCGTACGTTTCCTGATTTTTGCAAAAAAAGAAAAATTGTTTTTCTGACAAAACTCATTTTCCCATTGGCGGCACTTCAAAACTCATTTTCCCAAAATTACCGCACTTGAAGATCCGAAAACCCTCGATATTCCGCGAGATGAACTAGGAACTGTCTACGCGCTGACAAATTGGGTGTATAACGGAAAATTATGACGGAAGAGCCTTTACAGTGAATGAAGTGCGCTACAGAGAGATAATAAAAAATTTTTTATTTTACTGTCGAAGGTGAAGTGTAAGGTCACAAATTACCTCTACTTTTAACAGAAGTGCTTATTGATACTTATTCAAAAAACAAATTTACACCTCTGTGTCAACTTGACACACAGTTTAATAGTCAAATCCACATAAATGCACCATCATTATTTGATTATGTGAAGAATCATGACGAAGTTTAGTTTGATTTCATTTTATTAATGCAAGGAAAAACCATGCCTATTACTTACCCAACGGGCCGAAATCGGAGTGCTTCCAACAAGAGCGCTCAAAGAGCACTCTTTTCTGAGCTTTTTTTGTGTGAAGCCAGGAAAAGAAGAAGTACAACTGCTCCTGCTACTTGGAGGAGAAGCTTCGGAGCACTAAAGAAGAAAAACAAAATAAAAATAAATAGAACGAACAATTGAGTGCTATACTTTCACTGCAGTTCGGAGCACAATCGGAGCACAGTATTGAGTTCTATACTTTCACTGTAGTTTAAAGTAGGAATGGAGCAGTAGTGCTGCCTTCCAATGACATGTTATGTTAAAATTACAATGTAGATGGGAATATAGACGGAGCGCTTCGTATCGCAAAAGGAGCGCTCGTAAAGCCCTTTAAGAGCGCTCCAAAGCCCGCTTGGAGCTAAAGATCATTAATACTATTAAACATTGTTAGTTATAAATTATAATGTTCAATTATATGTCTGTTCAGAATTTGAATTTCAAACCAATTGAACTTGTATATTTTTACTAATTTCATTTGATCCTTAATTGCTAAGATAACCTTTTTAATAAAGTTTTTCGCTTCCTTTTTACAATTTAATTTACTTGGGCTGAAAAGTTTGGTTGATGCTGGTGTTTGAATAAAGGAAATATCAATTTTATTTTTCCTGTTATGTTATAATGGATGACTTTTTTTTTTCATCAATCCTTTCAAGAGGTACAACAAAAGTTAAAGATAATGTGTATTTTAGAATAAGACTTAATTATATATTTTTTGATCAAAAGAACCTTTTTGCAGATAATGATCATCATTTGAAGTAACAATTGCTCAAATCATGTTCATGATTCAACTTGAATATTTTCATCATCTTTTCTTTGACATTACAGAAGATCACAGCCCAATGAAATAACTCAACGTCATCAATGCTTTCCAAATATTGAATTTCAAATTTATTCCTTAAAGTTTTATTAGCACTGAAATTAGTACAATAAAAATTCACCGACTCAACAGTTTAAATGTGAAAAAAAAAACACAAATAAAAACTTGAAATTCCCCGACTATTGATACTTCAAAACCACTTTTTGCAGTCTTTTGTCAAAGGAAAAGTAGAAGCAGCAGAAGATTGAGCACAATAGCTACTGTGCAGGAACGGAACCATGGTGGTAAAAACAACAAGAAAAGCAATTCACTCTTTTGCACTTTTCTCACATTTATCTTCTTTTCTTTTTTTGCATTTTTAGGTCTTGTTTTTTCTATTCTTTTAAGTAGAAAAACTTACTCGGTGCTATTCCCCCAGCTTGTTTTCTGACACATTTTGTTGTGTTGTTACTTTCGTAGGTATTTTGGTAGTATTTGTTTTTCTTAGTGTTGCTGTTGTTTTTGTTGTTTGTTGTTATGTTGTTTTTTTTTTTTTTTGTATCTTACTTTGCGCAACTACTTTGCGTATATAAAGTTTTCTAAAAGAAATCCATTAAAATTTTAATTTTTAATGATAAGCAGCGAAATTGTGTCGCACGTTGTTTGCATCACTTTCGGAAAACTTGCAACAACGACATCTAGCAGTGCTTTAGAGTACAGCTTTCATATTAATTTGTGCTTTAATTTTTTGTTTTTTGTTTTTTCTATTTTTTTTCAATTTAAGCCAAATGCAGTCAAGTTATTTGTTGTTGCTGTTCTATGCTGTTCGGTGCTTTTGAGTTTTAATTTTTATTGTTAAAGAGTTAATAAAATGGTAGCAATTCTTTTAGCCAAAGTTTAAATTGAATGGCTTTTTTAATGCTTTTTACATTAAGGCGCAAGTTTTTGTTATTGCTGTTCAGCTTGACTTGGAAGCGAGTCGACTTTTATGTGTCCCTAGATATTAATAAAATATGTATGTATTGGGAGATGTCCTTAACGGCAGAATAACATCTACAGTGGACGAAATAAGTCATTCGTTGATATAAAAAAAGAACAATATTTTTTCTTATAAAGTCGATATTTCTATCGTCATGCGACGGCGACATTAAATTGAACATTAACATTTACGTCTCACACACACAAGCTGACTTGCGCTCACTTCCGGTTCGCTGCTTTCTCCGGGTTTTTTATTTATTTATATAACGCATAATTTATTTAAATGGCCAGACATTCGCTCTCTTCAAGCCATACACATGCATACACACATATAGCTATATATTTTTATGTTTCACACACATACTGCTGCAATAAAAGCACTTTTTTTACGCATTTTATTTCATCATCATTACGATTGTCATCGAAACGGTTTGACACACGAATTGATTGTGTCTTTTTTGGCCACCATTGCCACGTAGCTGACTTGTTTGTCTTCTTGTGTTGTTGCCTTTTGGGATATCAGCTGGCAGCAAGATTACAAGCCGAAAGCGGAAGTGAAATTTATAGGTTTTTGCTATTAAGTAATGAGCACCAGACACCATTTAAGCGCCTATGGAGTGCATTAGTGTGTGAGCTAGTGAGTGTGGTAGAGACATCAAAATCACGGCATACAATTATTGCTCGATACAACAACGGAAGGTGTGGTTATTATAGCAAAATAGGTTTTTTTTTTTGTCTGTCTCAATCAAATAATTTTTTTATGGCTCATAAAATGCGATAGTTTTAATGGAGAGTTTTTGAACCCATTATGCGCTCGTTTTTGTTCTACGCACAGTGGTGAAAATTAGTGAAATCTTAGGAGAATTCTTTTATTAAAATTGCTTTGGAATATAAAATATGGTCATGCAAAAGTAAACCCAGGAATGTCAGCTTTCGATCAATGTAGGCGATGGATCTCGTTGTGAATAACATCGGCTATATTCTGGTTAAAACATACCTGATCTTTTATATAGAAAGATAATTCGCTATATCAGCCCTTGAAAGCACTTTGACAGAGTTGCTAATGGTCAATTTTTACTATGTGTGTTAATTGAATGTTTGTAGGTACCCAAATGTCGAGAACTGTACCTACTATTTAGTTTTATGCTGACTCCGAACGACTTATGTCACATGTTCTCAAGAAGCTTAACGTGGCGAATTTACTCCCTTGAGAGGTGACGACCAATCAGAAAAATTTGTTTCAATTGAACAAATTTTTGTGTCAGTAGGGACTCCAACCTCGGACTTCGCAGCTCAGTAATTGTCATCGAATGATCCGCGCACTCTCATGCGTTCGGCGAAGGTGTCAAGGCGAACACTTGGTGTAGACATTGTATTATTCTCCAGGCTCAGTTTTCTACCAGAGACTTTAAGTCACTGATTAATAAATGAACTTTTAGTATGATTTAGTGAATACAAATAACTTTTTAATACAACACAATTCACATTTAAAACACCCCACAGTATACACAAACTGTATACTCTAAAAATTTTCAAAATTTACTCCCATTATACCAAGAAACAGCCTTAATGACAAAACACATGGTTTATACTTTTTTCCTCAAATAAAACGAAACTATCCATATTCCAATCCAATCCCCCTTTCCTTCCTCTACTGGGTTCTCAAGTAGTAATTACGCTCTAAGAGCTAACGTGCTCACTAACAATGGTCTCGTTATCAACTCATCATTAACATCACATCATTACCAACGTCATCGAAAAATATTGTTCTCTATCCATTTCGAGCAATTCCATCCTCTACCTACTTATTCAATTATTAACCACTTGTGGCCAAAAACAACAACAACAACTAATTCAACGCAGAGCTAGACAGCTAAAATAGGACTGCACTCAAGAGTGCCAAAAAATATTTGTGCCTTATGTATTTTATGTCCGTATTATTGATTAAGTTGTTAAGCAATTAAGCCTCATTAATATGTGTCCTTGGAGAGTGTTATCCCTTTAAGTGTACTGTACGTCTCATTGTCTTGTCTTTAGTTTACATTTTTGTAACCTAAAATATGCAAAGATGATTGAGCACAAAATACTATAGCAGGAAATAATTTCAACATCCTAACCCAATCCAACCTACAACTCACTTCACTGCTCTACACTTCGCATCACTCACTCACTTGCTACTATTTTAACTACTCTGCCACTACTTTCGCAACATTGCATGCAAATATCCTACACATTCATAAATTATGCAGTAGAAAATATTTTCTCTGCTCACTCTGTACACAACATAGGCGGCTGGTGGCTAAATGACTATTTGTGGTGGGTCTGTAAACCAGTTTAAGTTTGTGTATTTGTGTATGTGTGTGTCTGTGTTTGTGCATGTGTAAATTATTAATGTACGCAAATTAATTTCAAATACTTTAGAAATGCCGTCGTGTGTCGAAGCAGAGGAAAGAAAATTTAATTAAGAAAACATTTATTATTTAAAGGAAAAGTGATAGGTACGAACCGCTAATTAACTACGAATAATATCCATCATCCAAACGTAGAGTTGTGCAGTTGCATGTTTCTGTAATATTTAATGGTTATAAATAAATCATTGTAAGTATTGAATAGTTTTGATAGGTGGACTTTTTACTGTGAATGCTGAAACATGCCAAAAGGGGCTGTTGCATGTTTATTTACTGGCAGTTATCCAGTGAGGCAAATTCGTGCAGAAGCAGATTTTGCTGTGAGCTTCAAGAACGTCGGGCTAAAAGTATGTTACAAGTTTATTCCAGGTTACTTCATATATTATATATTAAAAAATTACAATTAAGGTTCAACATATCTATTTTGTGTAGAGCAAAAAGAACCCAGAAGGGCAGAAATTTTCAAAATTAATACAAAAATAAAATTATTATCCTATCATGCTTATCTTACTATACCCATCATACGACGCCAATCTTCGTTTTTTACACTGAAAAAAAAAGTTTGCTTAAAATTAAACACAATGTGTTCACAAAATGTGTTGTTAATTTGACTTTTTTTTCATATATTTTTCAAAGTTTTTAAATACATTTGCTCTTACTTTGACGAAATTTGTTGCAAGCTATTTTTTAAACACAAATATCGTCAAATTAATAACAATTGTCGTCAATTTTAAAACATTTTTTTTCAGTGTATCATTTAATTAGCATTTAATCAATTTGCGCTTAAATAGCTCGAACAAACACAAAAATTAAAAAAATAAAACGAATTTGCCATTTAGTCCCTGAAAGTATTCCATGTGGCCTCCTTTATTTGGAATGACGGAAAAAGATCCGATTTAACATAGAGTCAACAAGCCTTTGAAGGATTTCTTACCCGATTTCACCCCAACATTGGTGAATCGCATTTGTGAGTTCGATCACAATGTTGAACAGTTTCCCCTTCAAGTACACTTGACCAGCAAGTATGTCCCAAAGGTTTTCAATAGAGTTACAAGGAGTGCACGCAGGCCATTGCAGCAAGTTGCTGTTTTTGACGTGAGGAAGTTATGTTTTACAGCGCTAGTTTCCAAAAAAATTAAAATGGCATTTTTTCAAAATTCATCGCCATTGCATTGAATTGTTATTCGCTGAGTATAAGAGTTATGATTACAAACATGATACGACCGTAAAGGCTAATTCCTTGACTTCATTATGAAAATAAAACAAAAATTTAAAACGTCAACGGGACGCGATGGGAGCTGCTTAAGCAACGCAACTGAAAAGTTGTTACATGGAATTATTAGTCCCTGAGTGTTAGTGCTAGGATTAAAAATATGATACACAATAAAGGCCTGATCTAAGGCGTTGCAACAAAATTATAAAATATATTTTTGACGTCATGGGGACACAGTGAGAGCCTCTCAAAGATCGACAATGCAACATTCATGCAACGGCGTTGCATTGAATTTTTACTCGGTGAGTATATAAGCTACAATAAATGTTTGAAAAGGAAAATGAAGAATTTATACTTGGCCTTACAACAAAAATAAGAAAAAAATGTTGACGTCGTCAGGTCGTGAATGTAGCAGATTACGTAACAATATCTTAAAATGTAATATCGTTGCATGGAATTATTACTCAATAAGAAGACATGCTACGGTAAATTTTGTTTTACAACAGTATAGATGTTTGATTACGCCTCATAACTGAAATAAAAAAAATTCTTATCGTCGTTTGCGGCCTCGGTAGTCGAGTAGGTAGCGTGATCGACTGCTACCCCAGGGGTCCCGGGTTCGATTCCCGGCCAGGCAATGGTCCTACGCTTTAAAACCTTTCGCATTTGCAATTTTCTATCCTCTTTTCTAATCAACTGAAATTGAAAATTCATCAATATTTACGACTTGAAGTTGTAGTTGATGGTAGAGAAGTTTGTGGATGAGATTGTCTTATAACTTGAATTGACTGAGGTAAAGGCATAACACTTGCCTCTGATTCAAATTCACATGTTTCTTTGGCTTTCCACCACACTTAGAACATCCTACACGTGTTTCACCTGATTGATCTATCCTTCCCACTAATCTATCACCCCATTTCGAACCAAGGCAGACTTGACTGAATAGGTATTCCACCTTGAATCCTTGGTTCAAATCTAAAAAAAAAAAAGGTCTTCGGGAACATGATAAATATAAAAAAAAAATCATGAGGCCCCTCAGAAAACCATCTAATGTGATCATCACTTTTGCTGGATTAATTGCACAACCAAAGGAGAAGCAAATAAACCAACATCAAGAAAAAGAAAAAGCAAAATCAACAACACCAACAACAATACCAACGTAAACACCAACACCAACACCAACACCAACACCAACACCAATACCAATACCAACACCAACACCAACACCAACACCAACACCAACACCAACACCAACACCAACACCAACACCAACACCAACACTAACACCAACACCAACACTAACACCAACACCAACACCAACACCAACACCAACACCAACGCCAACACCAACACCAACACCAACACCAACACCAACACCAACAGCAACACCACCACCAACACCAACACCAATGCCAACACCAACACCAACACCAACACCAACACCAACACCAACATCAACATCAACATCAACACCAACATCAACATCAACACCAACATCAACATCAACATCAACATCAACATCAACATCAACATCAACATCAACATCAACATCAACATCAACATCAACATCAACATCAACATCAACATCAACAACAACAACAAAAAAATACGTATGTCTTAAAGCAAAAGTAAGTATAGGCTTAAACTAACAATATATTGGTAAACACGCTGCTTTTCACGATTCTTATCCGAAGTGTCCTGTGTGAAGGATATTCGAAGCAAAAGAAAGGGTATTGTTAAGAAATATTTGCAGAATCCAAATTGAGCAAAGTTCTTCGGTACCATTTCTGGTACCCGAGATATAAAATCTTATATTAATTTTTTTGAAAAAGTTAAAAAATTGCATTCAAGTATACATTTCTCAAAAATAACAAAAGGCATATGCAAAAATGATGCTAATTATTATTTCGGCAACTTTAAGGAATACGTTAACAGTATAATCAATACCACCAAAATATAGACTATCGGGTAACAATCCAAAGTTCTGTGCTATCTCGATTACAACTTTGGCTTCGAATATCCTTCACACAGTACACTGTGGATAAAAATCTTGAGTGGCATCGTGTTTACCAATATATGTATTGTTAGTTTATGCCTATACTTACTTTTGTTTTAAGACACACGTAGTTTTTTTTATAAAAGTCAAAGCATTTTAAGGTCGTTATTTTTAACTGTTTTCTTCAAAAAACAACTTTGTCCTTGCGGGGCAGGAAGACGTCCTTTTTTCACCTTAAAATTTTTGTTGGGTAATCTTGACAACCCCATGCAATTTTTGAGACCTCTTAGAATACGATCTAAATTTTTCGATACGCCCTAGTGTCCACGACACAGCCAACTCTTTTTATATGAATTTTGTGTATTGTCGTTTATAAGTAAATTCTCTGAATTGGAAATAAACACTGAGACAAATTTCCTTTCCAAGATTAGCATTTGGAATGTTACAAATGACTTTTTCGAAACATGTGTACATTTTGAAGAATTCAACATATTTTCATCATTAACAAGTTGTCAACTTACTGAAATTAAAACATAAACAAAACCTTGAATAGAGAAGTCATTGACATTGAATGCCAGTCTTAAGTAAAAAAGAAAACACAAATTCTAAAAACTTACAAATAGGGATTCATTCACCAAACATGAACATTCACCAAAGTTGTGGCACGTTTTCCTGTGGAAAGAAAATGACAGCAAATAAGACGCCCTCGCAAGCTGTGGCCACTTTCAGTTTGGGAATGGTTTTAATTATTTTTTAATACGCTCCGTTTACGTAAAAGGTTAGCAAAACAACGAGCATGAAGGAGAAGGGCAATTAATTTGGGGATTCTAAGTATGCAGTGACATGTTTGCCTAGGAGTCTAGACCATGACTTGTGACAGTGTAAATATTTTATCTTGTTTATTATTATTATTAAGATTTTCTGTATGTTAAACTTGTGTGTTTTTAAGAAATTGCTCACGTATTTTCTGTGCATATAGAGAGATAAGGAAAGGTGGGATTTTGGGGTAGCTCATTGTTATGAAGTTCATGTACATTAAATTGATCTTTATGTGCCAAGCAAGAGCTCAAGCAAAAATATTAATTTTTAAGTTACTGTCAAAGTTACCCAAAATAGAAAAGGAAAGTAGCAAAAAAGTTGGGGATGCAGAGATATATTAACTGCCTTCCACTACACATTGTGTTCGAAATAGATGTCAACCTTTAGAAACATTGTCATTTAAATAAAATCTATTCAATGTCTTATCGGCACCCCATCAAATTTTACTAATGTCGCAGCAATAGTTGTATCTCGTACATGGACCATCTGTGATAGTGAGTTTCGATGAAGCTTTTTTTTCGTTTTTTTTTTTGTCTTTGATGTTAAATGTGTATCAGAAATCTTTACAATAACCACAAACCACAACAACAAAAACTACACACATTCTCATATACGAGCTAAATGCCATCATACTAGTATTATTTATGTGTTAAATGTATTTGTGTGTGTGTGTGTGTTTGTGTGTCTCGCATTCTAAGCAGGTAAAAAGGACATGAGTTCCCTGCCAAAGTATGTCTCGTTGCTGCCTTCATTATGTTAACTGCCGCCATTTATGATATGAAGCTTCATTTCCGTTTCGTTATGTTGGTGATAATTCTGCTCAAGTATGATTCGTTCTCGGTGTGTGTTTGTGTCCGTATATGTTTGTATGGTCATAACAACAACGTATGTGTTAACGATTGTTTCGAAATGTATGTTCGCAGGACTATGTTATAAATATGTATTTTATTTCATTTCTTGTTTTATCAATAGTTGAAAATAGTTTCTTTGCTTTGTCTGCAGCAAGCATAAAATTTTATTTTATACCATTTGTGAATGTTGTATGTGAGATACTTTAAAATGGTAGCAAAGGATTATTAGGAAAGCTGTTAGTGAGTATTTGAACAATGGAGACAACATTAAATTTAAGATACCGTTAGATAGCAAATAGTCGGTTTGTAAGGTTGTTTGAAATGTCAAAAACAGTTTTTAAAAATAATATTATCATTTATTGTTGTTGTCATGTTCAAACAAATGTTATTCCGCATAGCAAACGGATAAGGGACAGTAATAAATGATAAATGTTTACATTAGAGAGTAGATAAATTGGCTCATTATCAGCTCTTACTGCTGAGAACACATCGTTTTCTAGAGATAATTTTCATAAAGAGACATATTTAAACCTTTTTCTGGATTATTGGGGTGAGGATATTTTACTTCATAAACTATTAACCTTTCAACCTGTTTCAAAATTTTGAATGTAATAATTTGCTCTCAAACCATAGCTTCTGGTAAAATTATTTAATCATATTTCCAGAGCATAAAAATAAACGAGTTGAGGGATTACTAACTAAATAAGAAGACAAAAGAATGATTGAGTTCTAGAGCAACTACTTCCATCTTATTAATACTTTATTTATTTTTAAGTGATATGATGCTATACCAATACGCAATATAAATAAATTTCAACTATGAACTCCATAAAATTACATAAGAAAAGACAGCAATTTTGAAATTCAAGCAGAAATATTTTGAATTCAAGTGAATCCAGATACGAGGTTTAAATTTTTTGTCATTTAATATGGAGGCAGGAAAGATATCAGGGGCTCTCTGATTCTTTTTAAGCTAGAAGCGACATATATAACATATATTAGAGTATTAAAAAAAAAAAAAATCGAGATCTTAATTTTTCTTAATAAAAGGTGAATAAAATTAACAATTCAATCTGCGTCTCTAAAATTTTTTTATTGGATTATAAAGTTGACACATAGAGATTATTTATGAAATACAATATCCTTCAAAACTACTAAGCGACCAGCAGTTGAATAATATCCTTCTGCAAAACTACACCTCTTGCTGAGTTGTGCTATAAAAATGCAGTCTGCTGACACAATGAGGCACTTAGGTCACATCACTCGTTTTGATAAGACTCTCCCAACTCAAATTTCGGAATTTAAAATTTGAATTGAAAGAAATGTGTTTGCATTTTTCTAGGCATAAGTGCGAAAATAAAAAAAAAAAAATCATTTTGTGAGTTCTAATAGATATATTTTTAATAATAAGAACTCACTCAACTCATAATTATATAATACTAGCTTTTCCCGGTGCGCTTTGCTGCGCCTTATCTAGATAAGTACCGGAAAATGTTGCAATGCCAGCAGCGTTATTATTTCTAAACCATCTCGTACTCGAAACATAGGGGTCGTTCATAAATTACGTGACCGATTTTCAATTTTTTTTTTTTTACCCCCCTCCGGTACTCTTTGTAGTGCATTTCAAAAACACTCTCCTCCACCCCCATAAAGTAACGTAGTATATGAAATAAAAAAAAATAAATTGATTAAAAAATATTCGAAAATAGAAAAAATAACTGTCGAAAAACAAGCAAAGAAAAATTATGCCCTTACTACACTTGCCAATAGTTAATAGTTAATTTAGACGGTCAAACATGAAGATGTAACGATGAAAAAGGTTTGAAATGTTAATTTCAATTTTTTCGAGTTTTTTTTATTTTTGGTCACATTACTATATCTGAGACCCCCTCCCCCCATTCGTTACTTATCGTAGTACATTTTAAAACCTCTCTCTCTCTACTAAATTGGTAACGTAATTTATGAATGACCCCATAGTTGGGAAATTTGAGCTAAATCGGCTCAGTAGTTTTGGAGTCTATAGCAGCGTTTTCTATTGTAAATTTTTTGCATTTTTCATTTCCCAGTAGCAGGATATTACCAAGTAATAACTTCATTCTCACTTCTATGTTCTTTGTCTTTTACTTCCATAGCTTTTCTGTGTCGTAAATTTGACTTGTATAGGTTGAGACACACCCCCTTGTCCAATGCATGTCATCTTTTCTAGTAGAAGGACATCACCAAATGATATCTACATTTTGAGTTTCAATGTTCTGTGACTTTTACTTCTATAGCTATTCTGTATCGTAAATTTGGCATATATGGGTGAAGCCACGCCCCGTTTTCGATTGCCCGTGCCAGTTTTTCAGTAGAAAGACCTTCATTGTTATACGACATTTAGTTCCAAAGTAATTCGATATCATAAATTTGGCCTGTGTGGCCAAATTCTCCCTTGTCTAATCTTCGCTCAAATATATAGTAACTGCCTTTTGGGCCCATAACGTCTACATATCAAGTTCCCCTATCAAAACATGTACAACTCAGGAATAATAATGATTTCCTAAAAAGTGGGCGTATATATATGGTTAGACCACGTCCAGTTTTAGTATAGTTGCCGACAGTAAGCATACGAACTTATTTACCAAATTTTAGTCTAATACGACCAAAAAAGTCTTAAATATAGCATTTTTATTGATGTGTAGGCGGTAAAAGGGGGTATGGAAAAAAGGGGTATGGAAAATTTTTACAATGCCTATATTTTTCGCGCAAATGCAAACTAAAGTGAGACTTGCCAAATTATTCCAATATTCCATTTATTTCCAATTTCCCTTGCAAATACTTCCCCATATACACCATATGTACGCACCTGTATTTTTTCACACCTGTATTGTTGATAAGTTCACTAAAATGCCTATAATTCATGAACCAATACACATACAAAGACCATTATATTATATATATATATGGATAGATAGATAGATTTTTAAAACTCTATTTGAATATCTGGCTACATTGAACACACATAAATCATGCAAGATATACATATTTTTTAAAACTTAGAACTTACCTTAAAACTTGTTATCAAGTGCATTAAGATTCTAGTGATTCTAATTCATCAATTAGAGCATGTCATTAAAAAAGCACTGTTAAATAACATGGCAGTCAATATTTTACTGTTGCTAAACAGAGCGTGCTACATTTTGACCTTTTGCAACTACTAAAGCGCGACCTGCTGTGAAAGTATTGGAACATGTTGCAAGTTATTCATTTTATATAAAGCAACGCATTTGAGAGCTTTTACTGCAAAAGCTCAACACAGGCACAACTATACAGTACTGCCACTTGATGTGAATTTCCTAAAAGCTTGATGAATTTAAAGTGTCTCTGAGGAATTAATTAAAATATCTATTATTAGATTTCAAGCAGTACTTAATTTCAAATAAAAGTTATTTTTGGTGTTAACTCCTTATAAATCAATTTTCATATATAGAACGCGGTACGAAAAAGTATGGGCATCGAAATCGAGCGTTAAAAAAAATTGAAAGCTTTTTGTGGTGAAGTGTTAAAAAGGTGAAAGCTTTTTTGTGGTTAAAAGTTATTATGTGAGGGAAATTTTTTTATTTTCCACTACGTAATGCTATCAATTATTGGTATTGGTTTGTGAATTTGCTTGGATGAATTATCGATGTCTTAAACCAACCAATTGCTTGTGGTTAATTACAAGTGCGTAACAAGGTTGAAAGTTAGCACATTTATTAATATATTACCCAAGTCGGGAATATTACCATGATACCATGATAACCATGATACACGAGAAAATGAAACGATGTTTCCATTACGAAACAAATTTACACGGCTCTCTACTTTCTACAAAAAAATAAAAAGTATCTCTCAATTGACAAAGTTACTAGGCACATGTGCGTTACCTCCATAGTAATGTTATAACTTCGTGATACGTTTCAAAAATTAAAGTGTTTGGGCCAATATATTAAATCAATCCAATATCAATACATTAATATTTGTGGAATCAAAAGTTTTGCCTTTTGATGGCTTCATTTTAAAAAGCCATCAAACCACTTTGGCGGGTGGGTAAAATTGCAATTTGATTTTGTCAAATTTCAAACTCAGAGTGTGTACTATAAAACAAAGATTATTTATAAAATTTCTAAGTCATGAAATTAACTCTTCTAGAATTTAAAGAGATTTCAACGTTTTGATTAAGGACCTACTACTGTTTTTGAAGCGAAAAAAAACACTATCAAAAGTTTTATTTTTAAGAAAGTGTTTATTTTAGGCAATTTTTTTTTATATTATACAAGGTAATAGTTATAAGGTGGAATTTGTTTCAAATTTCTTCTATTGTATTAATTAAATCTGTTTCACGAACAACCAATACCTTCTAAAAAATCAATTTAATTGTCAGCAATCCATGTTAACATGGATTCAAAATATGTTCAAAGTTTACCTTAAACTCAAGACAGCAACTTGAAAGCTTTAAATTTTGCTTTATATGCGTAAATATTTAAAACGATGAAGTTAACTTCTAGTACTTCTGAGGCACCAGGACACATACAATTTTGAAAACTTTTTACTTAAATCTTTGATGTATCAGAATATTTTGTTAATTTTCAGTCCTTTTCATGGTCTTATAAGTATTTCCACACAAACGTATTTACTAAAAATAAACGCTGAACAAACTATTGGAGAACCAAAGAGGTACTGTACACATTTTTAATGCTTTTTGACAATGTACATACTCGAGTGTCTTCAAAGAGCAGCTTTTTAAAGCTTTTTCTATTGGGAAAACTTTTAAGGTAAAGTCTTTACAAGAGCTAAATGATTCACTATCGGCTAAAAGCAACTTGAAAGTTCTTCGAAAAAATATGCTTTGAAGGTTTACCCCATGATTTTCTAAAAAAACGGAGAACTTTCCGAATATTACGACAACGAACAAATTCGAAAAAACCAAGTCTCATTATAAATTGTGGAATGTATTTTTATTGTCGAAAGTATCTTCAGACATCACACCTGGTGGTCATTTTTTGAGAGCGGCTCACAACCTTTCTAACATAGGACATACATTCACTGTTAAATTGAGCAACATTTTGTAGCAAAAACCAGAATAGATGTCGCTACAGCCTGGTACTAAAAAGCTATATTTTGAGCTTCGAGGCAGCGCTTCCAATTGGTTCGAAATATTTTTTCAAAGTTTTTAAATTCAAGTTCGAAATTTAAGACCATTGTCTATGTTCTTATAAATGGTTGTTGGACTTACTAATCGATAGCAAACGGGGAGAACAAAAAAAATTATTTTTCAATTTATTTATTTTAGAATCTTTATTAAGATTGGAATGATAAATAAATTCTTTTTTAATTTTGTCCTATAAATGGATTCATTTTATTAATATACTAGCTTTTCCCGGCGCGCGTTGCTGCACCCTGTAACTATATGGGAACATAATAGGTGTATTCAAAACTTTTCTTAGACTCATAGTTTAACACCACTGTTATTTTCCACTGCCCGTTACAGTTTCCCAGTAGCAGGAGATCACCAAGTAGTAACTCCATTTTGAGTTTGTAAGTAAGTATTGCTACTTTTACTTTCAAAGCTATTCGATAATACAAATTTTAACTGTGTGGGCGGAGCCACACCCTCTTATATAATGCTCATCCCAGTTTTCTAGTAGATGGACATTACCCTGTTTTAGTACAGTTGCCGACAGTAAGCATACAGACTAAATTACCAAAATGTAGCCCAATCGACGAAAACCGTAGGAAATATAGCATTTTTATTGATTTTTGGGCGGTAAAAGGGGGTGTGACAGAAATTTAAGCCATCTCGTACTTGAAAAAAATGTACTGCCAAAATTTCAGCTCTATCGACTAAGTAATTTTGAAGTCTCCAGCCATCACACAGACAGCGTTTTGCTTTTTGTATATATATTTTGGATAAAGATTATTGGCTATAACTTTTGATTGGCAAGAGATACTTAGATAAATTTTTCTATTAAATTAATTTTTTAGCTTGTTTATTTTTTCAAAATTATAAAAACACAATATTGGAAACAAAAAATTTTGTTCGAAAAATCCTTGCTTTTTCAATCACAAAAATGGTTTTTAATTTTTGCGTAAAATTGAAATAGTTTTTGCTTATAAATGTTATAACTTTTAAATAGAGTTAAAAATTTTCGAATTTGAATTTAAATTATTTTTACAACAAAAACAAATTTTGAGCCTTTTTGTGAGGAAAACTCCAAAAATTTCAGACCTTTTTTGAAAAAAATATTTAAAATATATATACTCAACTAACGGTATTTTTGCAATAAAGTTTTCATAGTACTTTGATGAAGCTTTAAGACAAAAAAAAAATTTTACAAAATGTATACAAAAGCAGCGGAGATATTTGACTCGAAAGTCGCAAAATTAAATTTCTGATTGTTTTTTTGGTAATTTTGTTTAACGATGTTGCATTAAATATATCGTTGTAGTAAAATTTTTCATAGTTTGATGAGAAAATAACGGAAATCATTTTCATTTTACTAAATTTAAGAAATATTTAAATTTTGTAAATATTTGCACATGTAACCCAAGAAAACAACTAAAAATATGCGATTTTGTAAAAAATTTGTACTACAGCACCATCTGGTGTCCAAGGTGGTTCAAAGAAGATATTGCTAAAAAACTCATCGTACCTGAAAACTACTGTATACCAATTTTCATTCTAATCACATGAGCGGTTTGGGAGTTGTAGGTGGCTTTGCAAAAAATTTGTACTACAGCGCCCTCTGGTGTTCAAGATAGGTAAAAAAAAATAGCAGCAAAACACTCAACGTACATTAAAACCACCGTATACCACTTTTCATTCTAATCGCATAAGTGATTTGTGAGTTTAAGGCAGTTTTGTAAAAAATTTGTACTACAGCGCCCTCTGGTGTTGAAGGTGGATAAAAATTGATAGCCCACAAACACTCACCGTACTAAAAAACTTCTATACACAAATTTTCATGTTAATCGGATAAGTAGTTTAGGAGTCTATTGCGGCCTTACAAACATAAGCTCCTTTTTTATATATATAGAAGATATAGAAGATAGAAGATAGATAGATTTAGATAAGCAAGCAGACCGGAAATGATATGGATATAGATTATTGGCTGTAACTTTTGGATTGGTAAGAGATACTGAGATAATTTTTTTTAAATAAATTATTATTTTAGCTTTTTAATTTATTCAAAAATATGAAACCACAATATTGGAAAAAAAAAATTTCTTCAAAAAAATCAAGGGGTAGGCCTTGTTTTTTGAATCACAAAAATGGTTTTTAATTTTTGCGTAAAATTGAAACAACTTTTACTTACAAATGTTATAATTTTTAAATAGAGTTAAAAGTTTGTGAATTTGAGTTTAAATTATTTTTACAACAAAAATAATTTTTGAGTCTGTTTTTGAGGAAAACTCCAATATTTCAGACCTTTTTTGAAAAAACTATTTAAAATATATTTACTCAATTAACGGTATTTTTGCAATAAGGTTTTCATAGTATTTTGATGAGGCTTTAAGACAAAAAAAAATTTAACACAATATATAAAAAAGCAGCGGAGATATTTGAATCATACATGTTCATTTATCATTTTTCTGATATATCGTCCTTGTATGACTAACTGACGTAACTATAATTTTTTACGAAATTTAGTTAAAGATGCCAATATATTTCTTTAGCCTTACTACATCATATCGGAAAATATTATAACAATAAACACAGTTTGGTTAAAAAACTTATATGATTTTGAATCGTATCTAACTTATTTCATTATAAAAACATAAACGAAAAGTGCAAAAAGTGCTCTCTTGAACAATTAAGTCAATTCAGATACGAACGACAATATGTCCTCTGGAGGTAATTCTGATTTTCGATAACCCACCCTTTTGTATACAATAAACATTCTCTTCCAAAACCTTTTCTTTTTTTTTTTTTTTGTTTTTTTGTTCTTTTAGGTTATTTTACCTAAAAATACTGGAATTATTCATCTTATTTCGTATATCGATTTAACTGAACGCGCCTGCTCAGAAGATTATAAAGATCAGTTTTACGACTTCGAGCACAGATTGTATGAGAAGAAGCTGTATTGGAGGAAAAATTACTTCAGATTCGTAAACAGTGTCCCCAAATAATACTTAAAACGTTGGAAAGTTCAAATTCTAAAAATATTAATGTGATGTTTACTCAATAGAGCAACGAACCATTAGAATAAATACATCAACAATGAAATCAAACAAACTACTTGACATAAAAATATAAAATGTTCCCAACAACATATACATATACATATAAAAAATATGTTTGTATAAAAAATTACAAACAGGAATTATTAAATTACTCTGCTTATGCTTGCAAGATGACTGAATTATTTCCCTCCCATATTATACTCTGTCTAATTATCTTTTCTTTTTTTTTTTTTAAAGTATAAAGTATAATATAATTAAAAAAATTAATTAATAAAATCAATTTTAAGATCTAAAATTGGAGCTTCTCATAACTTAAGAATACTCATATAAATAGGTATATGCTTGGACAGGAATTTGATGGCAGTGCTTGTATTTTATGAAGTGCAAACAAATCGTAAATATGGCATAGTTCAGAGAGACGATATTCCTCCAAGCAAACGATCCCTTGAAGAGAAGATGACATTTTTCGTGCGCAACTCATGCAATGTACAATATGTCTCTTTTCCTGTTCGCGAATAAATAGTATATTGAAAACTTCAATCTCGCATTGTCCACAATAATGTGAAGCCTCGTTTTTTCCACGACCATGAAAACGTAATTCTACACCCATTGTTTTAATGTATTCCAGAGAATGCATAACATTTTAAGAGTTTGTAGTAAACACATTTTTAATAACTTGAACAGCTTCGCATCAGAAACTTTGATATTACGAGCAAGATTCCAGCTCAAATGTACCATGGGCACTATACTTTTGAAGTTCTGTAATTTATTCCATTCATATCTTTCAACAGCAAGAGCATATTGTCTTGCTGTTAGAGGGCCCACATTCCATGCAATATTGTTGCACCAACCAACAGACTGCACCCAAGGAACGCATCCTGCGTTAACCCATACTAAAAATTAATAGTATAGTATTAACAGTATAATCTTATAAAATATAAATTTATAAGAATTGATACTGAAGTAAATTCACAACAATGATTATATGGGTTAAAAAATAATAACAATATGAAAAAAAGCAATATAGTGGAAATAATAACATCATCCATGTAGTAGACAAAGAGCGAAATGTAACACGTGGCAGACATAAAAACAAAAAATTACAAATACAGCAGCAGAAAGTAAAAACACATCAAATACCTGTATGGATAATAAGGACACATCATAATTATATATCTAAAACCAATTCAATGAATAGTAATTTTTTAAAAATATACAAGTCACAAATGCTCAAACCAAAATGATAACAGGATGCTTTTGAAAACAAAAAGTAATGATTGTTTCAAAGAAACGATTTCATTGTGGTTAAGTTAGAGGTTATAAAAAAAGTATGGCTACTTAGAGAAACCTAAAATATTCCGGGTAGCTCCTTCCTTTATCTTTTCAGGGCCGTTATTGTGCAAGACATCATTTTTTATTGTTACTAAATTTAATTCTCTAAATGTTATGTTTTTAATTATAAAACATTTAATTAACAAATCTTCCTAAATTAATTTTGAAAGGTTATTTTATGCACCGGTGATTGAATTATCTGCATGAATTACTTTAGAATTTGGAAAACCTAGTGGTTTGGATGGGAATGGATATGTCTCACATGTCTTATAGCAATTTTTCATAAAAAGACCATGGTAACTTTCAAAGTGACACAACTCAAAATTTTTAAATTTTCAGGAGAGTCAAAAAACTATTTCGTTTTTGAAATTGATTTATATTAAAAAGTCAAAATTAAAAAATTTTGAGTTGTGACACTTTTGAAGATATGTACCCGATTGCCATCAAATTAGTTTCCTTCTTAAACATGCATTGAACAGTACATTGTTAAAATTATACTTTCAGTACTGTCTAACATACATATAATTTCGGAATCCCGGGATAAGTCTCGGGATGTGAAAAGTTTAGAAAAACCAATTTCTTTAACAGAAAAAACAATAATCTTATATGCAAAGTATGAAAATGAGCACATTTTTTTAATAAAATTTATTAAATAAACTGTCTGAAGGAATTTAAAAAGCCACAGTTTATTTCCGTTTTTTTATAAAAAGTTTATTCATACTATTTTTAGTTGCTTACAAAGCAAAAAAATGTATACAGTGTATACAGTATACAAGTAAATACATACAAATAAGCAAAAAAAAAATCAAACATAATTCATTAAATTCATATTTTCTTTTATCCTAATATGAAAAAGTAAGTTTTTAAGATCACTCAACAGTATTTATCATAGCTAAAAGCTCAAAACATTCTCAAACGATTCAACTTTTTTAAAAGTTTCAACTGGGTTTTTCGATATTATTTTCACAAAAAGTTTCGTGAAAAATTGAAGAAAATTCAGTTTTATCTTAGAATACCATTATTCGAAAAGTTAACTGTTTTATTAATTCCTGTATTGCATCTAAATTTATGGAAAAGTATGGATCCCGAAAATCCCGAAATTTTGGGCCTTATGTACTCTGAGAAAAAAATAGTTCGATTAACAGTGAAAACTGTTAAATTCTATCTAACAGACGAGTTTCTTCAATTTAACAGTCTAAAAAGTTAAATTATGATTAATTAAAACAGTTATTTTATCAACAGTTCAGACTGTTAATTTAAAAAAAAATCGTCTGTTGCATGGGACTTAAACCCAAGTTTCATGTGTTCCCCGCAAATTTAAGTTTTTACGAGGCATTGCACTTTTCGTCCTTATCGACTAATATATTTGGATCAAAATGTCAGGGACAAATCTTGAATAGTTATATTTTATTAATGCAAACAATTTTAATCTAAAATAAAATACAGCTTAAAAAAATTTTTAAAAAAAGTGTAATTTGTTTCCGAAAAACTTCCGGAGGCCCTTAAAGTGTGTATCATCAAGAGATGTAGGATTGCGAAGGTATTATTTAACAGCCGTTTGCTTGGCAGTAACTTAAGAAGCCAACAAAAATAATTCAATAAAACTTCTCTTACACCCCGTATTGATGAAAGCTATAGTTTTACTGTTAACTGTATAGCATTAACATAATCTGTATGGTTTTAACATTCTACTGTATTCGCTGGACACATGCTGCGAAGTGAATATTCTCCTTTGCTGTAGAAACAATACTCCTTATGTTCCAAGAGTTCACTGCTGGTATGCGCAGACGCTCCAATTGACATCATCCAAAGTTTATTTCAAAGTTTTATTCACCTGTGCTTGGATTTCATGAGGCCGGCATATTTATCCTATCATGTAGAATAAATTAAAATCAGTTGCATTCGGAATTGCATGCAGGTTTGAGTTAGAAAATATGCCTCGTAAAAAAATTAAAAAAAAAAATTTTACGCGTAACTTAAGTATTTAATATTGGGAGGAAATGTTTAATATTTAGAATCTTAAAGATTTTATCAAAACAATTTAATTTTAAAGAAAATTTATAGAAATGATTTATAAATTTTCAGATTTATAAATATTTTGTCGCCTTATCTAATTTGTTTTTTAACATTTTAAAACCGATTTTATAGATCTTTTTTGGTGTTCAAAATGTTGTTTCAAAGAATATTTCGTATCCGTTGAGTTATTAAAACAAAAAAAACAAACATTTTAGAAATTTATCTTCCTTTGGTTTGCTGCATATCTACTCCCAACACGTTCTCGCTTCACCGAAACTGTTTTTTATTTTTTTCTTACATATGTGTCCATCACGTGTCAACTCAGGGCTTTGGCATCAATTGCTAGACACAGCCAGCCATGATGAGTTTTTCACTTCCTCACATATATATATATTTTGGCATAGATGCACTAGCAGCATTTTGCAAACTACACTTCACCGCCTCACCACCCATTACCACTCTCAAGCACACACCTTCGCCCAAATATCTACAAAGGACAGGCATTCAATTAGCCAACACTAACAGAGCAGAAGCAGAAGCATCAGCCATGTTGCAGGTGTCAAGCTGCTGGGTCTTTCCAGCTGTTTGTCTTCAAGCCACCTTCTTTACACTGCATCTTAATGCGTTTATTTTTTATCTTCATTTTCTCTCTCATCTTTCTTTCTGCTTCGTTTTATTCATTTCAAATATAAGCGCTTCCATGACAATTTACCGGTTTTTTTTTTCTGCGTGCCAAGCTGATTTTGGTCTGAAGTAAACTATCACCGTGAAGATTCTCGATTCGATCGATTTGATGCCAACTTTTTTTGACTGACGTTCTCATTTAAAACTATATTCAACATTGTTCACGTGTATTATTTTAGGCATGTGTGTATGTGTGTGTTTTTTTACCACGATGAGCATAGCTCTCAACGTCTAATCTTAAGGATTTTCATTTCACTCTGTCAAGAACACCTCCTTTAAGAGGTATTTCTCCACAAAATCTGCATTAAATTAATTGTTTGGAAAATGTCACCTCAATTTCACGATTTTTCACTCTTATCTTTTATTGCAGCGTCTTTTATTCTCTTAACTATGTTGCGAGATTGCATTTTGATGCCTGTTGGCAGTGTCAACGCAAAACAGTGTCAATGTGTACGAGTAGCTGGTATAACCACAATAATAGATCACATAACTCCATTTTTTTATGAAGATATTTTTATGGTGTGACTATTACTTAGTTTTTATAACGTCAATAAAAGTGGATGATTTGAATTTTACATTGAGTTCATGTTTATTCTGATAAATCTATTTATTTTCAAACATAAAATCGTTTTTATACGTTTTCAAAGAATTTTATTTTGGGTAGGGGATAATTGAGGTTTACTTAAAGAAAAAAAATTATACATAAGGAAAAAGACTTTTTAAATCGACTCCCTGTTCTTCATAGAAATAAATTATATTTTTCCTGTTAAACATGCATTACCTACATAGTATAAAAGTGAGTAAAACACCAACAGACAGCTCTTTTTTATTTTGAAACCCACTAGCACGAATCTGGCACCCAAATATCTTAATCTAGTCATATCTGGAGCCAATGGACTTTTCAAGGTCCGGGTATTGAAAATCAAATTGCGAGTTTTCATTTTTATTTTAACATTTTCCGTAACATTATGCCAAAAATTTTGCTTTAACATGCAAATATTCGATATCTTGAAGCCAATACGAATAGTTTGGATTCTATAACTTACAGATATCTATATCTTCTATATCATCTATCTATCTATATTTATCTATCTATCTATATCTATATCTATATCTGTATCTATATCTATATCTATATCTATATCTATATCTATATCTATATCTATATCTATATCTATATCTATATCTATATCTATATCTATATCTATATCTATATCTATATCTATATCTATATCTATATCTATATCTATATCTATATCTATATCTATATCTATATCTATATCTATATCTATATCTATATCTATATCTATATCTATATCTATATCTATATCTATATATATATATCTATATCTATATCTATATCTATATCTATATCTATATCTATATCTATATCTATATCTATATCTATATCTATATCTATATCTATATCTATATCTATATCTATATCTATATCTATATCTATATCTATATCTATATCTATATCTATATCTATATCTATATCTATAACTATATCTATATCTATATCTATATCTATATCTATATCTATATCTATATCTATATCTATATCTATATCTATATCTATATCTATATCTATATCTATATCTATATCTATATCTATATCTATATCTATATCTATATCTATATCTATATCTATATCTATATCTATATCTATATCTATATCTATATCTATATCTATATCTATATCTATATCTATATCTATATCTATATCTATATCTATATCTATATCTATATCTATATCTATATCTATATCTATATCTATATCTATATCTATATCTATATCTATATCTATATCTATATCTATATCTATATCTATATCTATATCTATATCTATATCTATATCTATATTTATATCTATATCTATATCTATATCTATATCTATATCTATATCTATATCTATATCTATATCTATATCTATATATACTATTATATAAAATGAAAGTGAAAGTTTTTTGTTGCCGCAAAACTCCAAAAGTACTGGTCCGATTTTTATGAAATAATTTTTAAAATATCACATTTGTGCTACAAAAGGATCATTGGGTATTTTCTTTACGAAATTTCAATAATAAGTATCTGTAATTAAAGTGTTAAGTTTTTTAAAAAAATCATCCAGAATGCCATGCATTGCTTGGTCGTCAGCTTTTCATGCGTTTGTGCTGCGAGAGCCTCAATAAACTGCATGTTGCTCTCTACTTTACTCTTTTTTTTCTCAGCAAACAAACAAATACATAAACATACATACTTTGTTGCGCTTAAAGCTAATTGGATCGAAGTACATTCTAATATGATCAAATTAGTTTTGATGTGGTGAATTAATCTAACACAGTTTTGTTTAAAGGGGATTCACTAACCACCTTTAGCATGTTGAGGATTTTTTTGATAGAAATGAGAATCAATCCGACTTGATGTACATTGTATGTATGTACGTATGTTTATTTGTTTCGCTGCATGCAACTTTTCTACACATTTTTTGACGGTGGTTTTCCTGTAATTTATAAATAAACAAGGAACAAACGGCTGACTTTACTTTATAGAATTGACATTGTGTGATTCAATAAGATTTTTATAAATAAACAAGAGAACTGGGACGGGCATATTAGGAAAAGGGGTTATGGCTTTGACTACACAAGTCAAATTTTTGATATTGAATAGCTTTGGAACTAAACGTCGCACGATAATAAAACTCAGCATGGAGTTACTAATTGCCAAAGTCTTTCTACTGGAAAACTGGTATGTGCATTGGAAAAGGGGGTGTGGCCGGATTCTCTATACAGAATAGTTACGGAAGCTAAGATCACAGGACATTGAAACTCATAATGGAATTGTCACCTGGGAGTGATGTTCTGCTACTGGGAAACTGTAACGGGCAGTGGAACATGAACGTGATGTCAGACTAAGGGACTAATAAAAGTTTTGAATTTGCATATTATTTCCAATATACTTGCTGGGTGCAGCAACGAGTGCCGGGTTCGCTAGGTAATAATAAAAATTTAATGGCAGATCACTAAAGCTCCAAGGTCAGATCAACTAAATAAAATAAATAATCGATCTATATATTAATACGCAAACAAAAAAGTTTGTGTTCCCTATTTTTCTGTCTTACTTTCAACACATTCACATAATACTTATATCGATGGATAGGTATTATCGAGTAGATTTGCACAATTTAATTTTTATTCGAATATGTTGTCATTAAGATAGGTAAAACTGAGCAAATGTAAAATGCTTTTTTTACCAATGGGTTAATAAGAAACTACAAAGCAACAAAGTTCTGTTGAACATCGCTGATGTAGCTTACAAAAGCAAGAGTAGAATGCAGGAGTGACGCAAACACTTAAAAAGAGCTGAATAGTATCATTGTTGTTGTTGTTGTTGTTGTTGTTGTTGTTGTTGTTGTTATTGTTGTTGTGGTTGGTGTTGCTTTCTATTAATTTCTCTCAGCGTTAAACTGCTGTTGGCCTTATATAACACTTGACGCCATGCCATTGATAATTGTTTCTTTTGTTCAATACTTGGTGGTTTATTTTGAGATGACGCTTGAATAAATTGTTGTTATTGACGCATATATGCTTCCTTTTTTGTCCTTTACCACTTTTTTGCTCATAGCGTCAAGGTTAGCATTAAGAATTTCCATGCAAATTAATAACAATTCATTATGTGAAAAACAACTTCAGCTTCGTTACCTTACAGAAATAGATGGCCGAATTTCGGCCACTGGCGATACTAGTATAAATAAAAATGTAAATGTATGTTTGTACAGAACCACAAATCTCCAAAAGATCTACACCAATCGCCTTGGAATTTTGGTACAACAGTGTATTTGAATAGAGTCGTGGTTTTATGTAAAAATATGTTGCCACTCCCTCTTTTCCTGCCCAAAAATCAATAAAAATGCTATATTTCAGGCGGTTTGGATCGTATTAGACTAAAATTTGGTAATTTAATTCGTATTACTGTTGGCAACTGTCATAAAAATAGGCGTGGTCAAACTTTATCAACGCCCACTTTTATGAAATCATTATAACTAGTATCGCCTGTGCCCGAAATTCGGCCATATATTTCTATAAGGTAACGAAACTCAAGTTATTTTTCACATAATGAATTGTTATTAATTTGCATGTAAATTCTTAATGCTTACCTTGACGCTATGAGGAAAATAGTGGTAAAGGACAAAAAAGGAAGCATATGCGTAAATAACAAAAATTTATTCAACATATAATATTCATTTAAAGTACAAAAATAAATTAAAAGTAAAGTAAGTAAATAACCGGTAGAAAAGTATAACAAATAAATCAAGATAAATGATAATTCTCAAGATAATAGAAGCAATCAGCAGTTTAACTGTTTTTTTTTAACGCTTAGAGAAATTAAGAGAAAGCAACAACCACAACAACAACAATAACAATAATGCTACTCAGCTCTTTTTAAATGTTTGCGTCACTCCCGCATTCTACTCTTGCTTTTGCAAGCTACAGCAGCGATGTTCAACAGAGCTTTGTCGCTTTGCAGTTTCTCATTGTCCCATTGGTAAAAAAAGCATTTTACATTTGCTCAGTTTTACCTATCTTAATGACAACATATTCGAGTAAAAATTACATTGTGCAAATCTACTCGAAAATACCTATACATCGATATAAGTATTATGTGAATATGTTGAAGGTAACACAGAAAAAAAGGGAACACAAACTTTTTGTTTGCCTATTAATATATAGATTCCTGAGTTGCACATGTTTTTATAGTGATACTTGGTATGTAAATGGAGAAGGAGTCTGGTTACTAGAGAAACAATCTTTATGGACACGTCAAAGTCCTTAATAGCAATAAAAACTATGACATTACTTAGCTTGTTTTCAAAATTACGTTCACAAGTAACCTGTCAACAAGAGCAGAATAGAGCACTTAGGGTCCCATTGGCTTCTATCAGAACCTAAGCTGCGGTTAAATCCAACGTCAAACTTGTAAAAGCAGTGTAGGGAGCAACTAGCGATGCTATTCTAACAAAATCCAACATACTTGATTATTTACTAAAAGTTGGGTTCCCGAACACAGGAACATTAATGATAATGAAAAAAGCGGATGAGCTAGTATTGAGCCCTTCCCCTAATGTTTTAGAAACGAATCAATTCTTAATTCCATTGAAAATATTGATGGAAGAAGTGTATTTGCACCACTTTAACCAAGATGGTCGTAGTTGGAATTGCTTAACAATCTTTACAATAGCAAGAAAAATGTGTCCTACGAAGAACTCACAAACTACTATCAAAATACGTGTTTGCGGATCAACTCCCACTGTCAAAATTTCAATTATCCTTATTAAAAGAAAAATGTCCACACTTTCTCATTTGTTTGTTTAAACATTTTAGTTTAGGACTTTTAAATTTTGTTGATTCTTTAAAACTCCCACACCAGCATAATTCCATAACGGCCAGAACAACGAGAATTCAATGCTCAAAGCAGCAAACCAGTTAAACAACAACAAAAGCAAATTATTGGGTTTTGACAACATGGTTGCTTTGCCATCATCAATCCATCAATCTTTACTTTCATGCAACACCAACAAACGTCATTGACACCACTTCAAAGTGGGTGCGAATGGGTGTAAGTGTGAATGTAAGTGGGTGTATGCACATGTGATACGATAATTTGCACAGAACACGTGTGCTTGTGTGTGATCAGAACGTGGACCAACAAATTTGTACTAATTAGCTTGAATGTCCAAAGGTGCAAAGGTCGTGATTAAATTTTGTTGGTAGCCACTATTCGGATCTCTGCAATACATAACCTAGAAAAACAATAAATCACAGCACATCCCTAGATAGTAGCAACAGCAGACATAAATTCAAAGTACTTAAAATTTGTGTCATTAAAAAAAAACAAACAAAAAAGTTGAAAAAAATATATTTCAATAGTCTAAAGACACGAAGCAACAATTAAACAAAAAGCAAAACTAAAACTTGGCAACATGTTGTCGAATCAAAGGTGCTCAAAAGTTTGTGAACCAAATTTTGAGCTTAGAAAGTTTTTCACAAAATGATGACAGCTAATAAGCAGCAGAAGTAGAACAAAGCAGCTGCCAGCAAATGTCAAAAACAAGAGACCGATAGAGTTGCAAGCTAAAGATAGAGATAGAGGGAGAAAGAGAGACAGTGAGAGGGAGAGAGATTGAGCAGCAAGAATACGAACATTTAGTCAATTGAAATGTGCAAATTAACAGTTGTTGCCACTTTGGCTGCTGTTCTGTTTTGTTAACGAACATTCAAAGTTGCTCCTAAAAGTATGTTCCATGTTTTTCTTCGGTTCAGTATTATTCTGCTCAACTTGCATAAGTTACATGAAAATGTGTTTAAACACTTGTGATTTTCATTTTATGCATGCAGCATGTTGCTAATAAGAAGCTGCAGAGGGTTGGAATCGAAGAAGATCAATGCTCATCAATGACAAAAGCTTTCAATTCAGAAGTTCGATTAAGCTGAAAGGCGTGAATCAAATCAAAGTTTGCGTGTCATGTTTGATTAATGTTACTGTGCATGTAATAGTACAAAACATTTACCAAAACAAATTTTTAAAAACAATTCTTGTAACTGTGGAAGACTCATATACTGCTATGTTGTAAATATGAGTGTTGTCAGCACTTAAAGCATATCAGCGAGGAACTTGTTTCTATCTATTCCACGGCACAAATACACATACATGATAAAACATCCTGAGTAAAATAGACAACAAAATACAGACATGCAAGCACAGGCATGTTTAAATTTAACCAATACATATGTATTCAGCTTTTAAATACATGCAAATCAATCGTATTAAATTCATTTAACGAAAGCTCGCTGCAATTATGCAAAAATGTGAGAGGGAGTGTGTGTGTGTGTGTGAGTGTTACTGTAACAAGCATATGCACTACATCCCAGTAGCAAAAGGAAGGAGTAAAAAGGGGTTGCAGAAGCACATCTCAGGCATGTAGAGGGCCTTACACACTGAATTCTTTGCTTAATTATTTTTTATATGAAATGTCCCAAAGTGCAAGTCCTTGCACTCTCACTTCTCAGAGAAGACCTTACAGCAGTTGTTATATGCAACGTCTTCAACAATAGCTCGTTTGGAAGCATTTTTATAAAGCGTTGCAAAGAATAGCATACAGAAGTGAATATTATCAACCACTTCTGGACAACTTTTGATAAGCCCTTCTCTACTTCCTTACAAAGAACAACATGTAGAAGCAGTTCTTTGCAACCTCTTCAAAAAATCTCTATATATATATATAGCTAGTATGGAAAAATTTTGATATTGGTTTAAATTATATATTATTTTTATTAATCCTGTTATTAAGACTAATTTTTTTTATTTATTACACATTCTGAATTATAATGATTATTCAAATAAGAAAACTAAAAACTTCGTATTAAATTTTAATTTTAACTAAAAACAAATAGGTATTTTATGATTTCAATATTTGTCCTGAGCAGATTTACAAGTTCTGCATTGATTTGAACGGTGCCTCAAAAAAATTTGTTAAATTTTGGAATCTTAAGCCTTTGATAAATCCATTATTATTATCTAGAAAGCCAGTTACTTTTATTGGAACATATGGTTTAATGCAACAGATATTGTCTGGTATAGAAGCTCAAGGAGTAATCTTCCGTTTGAAAGCTTGTAATTTTGCCTTTTCGATTTCTTTTAAATCCTCTCTCTTTGCAGTTTTTTTTAACATTTGTAGTATCCGAGTATTTGTTATTGACTTGTTGTCTAATAACTAATATTAATTAGTGAAGGTTTTCGAATTTTACTCTTCAAATTCTGCATAAAATTTTCGAAATCGTATGCTGAGAAGCTTGTTACAACACGCATTTCTTCTACACTTTTACATAAGTGAAGTAGGCAGTGAATATTAAATGTGACACTACTTTCTCCAAATAAAAGTGAAAAATTGCCTACAAACAACTCTTTGATATCGTTAGCTATTTGCAAATTAGATTCGAAGTTGACAGGGGTCGAAAGCAGCCGATAAGCTGAATGCAGCAATAAGAATTCATAATAAAAATCATCGTCTACTAAGCCTTTCAATACAACTGGCCCCGTATAAAGCACAAATTGGCGAAACTCCGTTGATTTCCATCTGAGAATTTCATCCACAGACCGAGGTTTTCTTTGAAATTCTCCTTGAAGCTAGCCTTCATGACATCAAATCCTTTTGATCTTTGCTGATTTTTGTAGTGCTTTTTCCGTTTAAAAGGCTAAAGATCATTTTTTTTTGTGACACCTAAGTCCACCAAATGCATCGGCTCCATTGGAAACTGGGTTATCATTTTGATACCTATAAGTTCCAATGAAGAAGGAGTATATTTATGAATATCTCGGTGGAACGCGGGCTGTTTTCTATCTGTAAAATCTTTATCTGATCTAAATTGTGACGAAACAGTAGTGAATGTTGTCACATTATTTATTATTTTACCTTCCTGGTAGCATTTGCTACAGCCAACCAACGCATTATGGCTGACAATACCACACATGAAGGATCGTGCCAGCGTGTCACATATAAATGCTCTTAATTCGATTTTAAATTCACGGCTATCCATAACAATGCCATTTTCCAAAATATTTTATAATTCACTTACTAGGTCGTGCAGGTATGTGTCTACGTTGGTTGGCTTTTTTTTCCCAAGATAAGTGCCAATCAAAAAAACATCTATTTTGGATATATTTACCACTCTTCCAAGTATTGGCCACAGACTTTCTGAACTGCTTTTAAAAAGTGGAAGTCCATCCACTCCAATATCCAAAACTAATTTGTTGTGCTCATGCAATACACTACATGGTATATTTTTAAGCTTTTTTTCTAGCCCAACATGTAAATAGGTACCAGGCGAAACAGTTCTAATAATAGAATTAATTTATGTTTTTCTAAGAAGGCCATAAAGGCTTTTCGGTACCGTTAGTCCTTCTGATTGGAGCACCTTCAAAAGTGCGTGTACAGATGCCCTAGGTGGATTGTACTTTGTATACCATTCTTTTAGTTTCGAACTTAAATTTAATTTAATCGCAGGGAAATTATTACTAATTAGTTCTATTTCACTGTCACTTTGTGGTTGTTCAACCACAGCATTATCAATTTCATTTTCTATTAGGAAATTTTCAATTATTTTATTTGCACCATTGGCACATTTTTTTAATTTTTCTTTTAGTTTATTTTTTTTTTTTTATTTTTCTATTTAACGTTTTTGAACTTATTCCTCTATTTTCCATTTTGATTTAGAATTACCTTTTTATATTTTATTTAATATTTAATTTATTTTATGTTTGACACTTAACACAAATCGCAGCGATCCGCCTTCGCTGTTATTTTAAGTTATGATGCAATAACTTAATTTCTTTCAAGTGACGCTGTTATTGAAAGTTATTCTAAGCTCAAAACAACAAAAATGCGTGACACCTTACCTCTTGCATTCTTTCTTTCATTTGAGAAGGAGTGTGAGAAGCTGTTTGAAAGAAGAGATTAAAGCACGCGTAAAGAGGTTGCTAAGAAGCAGTTACCGCAGAGTTTCTGATGGGAGGCTTTGACAATTCTTCTACTGGGATGCTCCAAACGTAAGTGTATGTGTGTGTAAGTGTGGCGTATGTATCAATACATTTATAAATGAATTAGTGTGCATTCATTAATCTTTGGGGAGTTGCGTGAAATACGAATTTATTACATTTATTACTTCAATACGTAAATATAGCGGTAAATGTACAACGGAAGTGCACAAAATCATGAACACTCACACGCATGACTGTGAGTTTATGTGTAGCTGTAAATAAATTGCAATTTACGCCAAACTACCATTGTGTCTGCTACTGATGAAGCAACACTTTGTTTAATTAGCTCAATTCACGCCGAATTTTATTCGAAGTCCTTATCTTGTGTAAATTCATTAAGGTAAGTTACATATATATACATAAATTTATATAAATTTTGAATCAATTTGTTTCAGGTTTTAAGGTTAACTTTAAAGAGCTTAATTTCAATACAATTTGACAAGAATTTTTAAATTTGGCAACATTTAACCTGTATGACAGCTACAAACGAGTGCAACTTAAATATCGAAAAAGAAAAATTAACTGGCTCCCATGTTGGCTAAAAGTATGCTATGCTAATTGCAGCTGCTCTAAATGTGTGTTGCTTTGTCATGCTGCACAGTTGGCAAAGTTTAAATTAAGTGGTTGACCAATGAGATAAACAGAGAAACACACATACACACCACACCCACTTCCTGACTCTCACATGTATCAGATAAAAACTCATGTGCTTTTAACTGGAAACTGAACGATTTACAGAGTTGTTTGCAATAAATGAAGAAAATTTAGTACAATTAATATTTTATTAAATTGATTGACCCAGATTTTGTTTACCTAGGAATTAATTTTTATCTCTCATTAAAAAATAAAAAGTTCACCTCTCACGAGACGATATGTTGATTCATATATTAAAATATAAAATTAATAACAAGTATAACTACCTGATTACTGAAAAAAGACCTATAGTTCTAAGATATAAAAATAGGAAAGAAATTATAACTCTTGGATATAACTTTAAATTGGGAGTATATTTTGCCTCATTATTAAACAAAAAAACTGTTTTTTTTTTCTTTGCTCTATGACTCACTTTTCATATAATTTCCATGGCTAGCTCACAAATTTGATAAGTGAAAAACTCATCAGCGTTAACTCCTTAGCTTTATTTAAGAACTGGGTCAATTGCATACAAAACGCTCTTTTTTGTCCCCGTCCTTTTAACTCTGTTTTTAGGTAAAACCAAAAAGAAAAAAACAAATAAAAAATGAGAAAGTGATCACTGAAGAATATTTATTGACAAAACATTTTTTTCGGAATCCTAAAACTGTTTGCATATTTGTTTTGAAGAATATTATATTGCTCTCTCGTTCTCGCTTAATACAGAAACATATGTCCCCAGTTACAATTTTTGATGAAAAACGTGAAAAAAAATGAAAAAAAATTCAAAAAAAAATAACAAACAATAACTGTTTTCTAATGATAGCTTTTATTTCTTATGTTTTATTTTGTTGTTATTCTCAAAACATTGTCATCGCGAATTTGGGTTTCGATTTACATTTAGTCCCCAAGCATTGTAGTGAACGTCACATTTTTTTTTTACACTTCGTTAGTTTTAATTTAGGAGTGGTATAGATGACAAGCAAGTAACATTAAGGAGGTGCATGGATTAGTTCTTATGAAATTCTAAAAATGAAGACGATTAAATAATATTAAAGTAAATTTTTTTGTGTGTTCTCAGTTCATCATGATAAGTATGTGTAAAAATGTATTGAACGTCACGCGGAGTTTTATTAAAGCAAAAATAGTAAATCAAAAAAATGCAAGTTTAATATCATTGTTTCATGGGTTTTGATTAATTTCCTTGTTTTAGTATATTTGCAAAATAAGATTCCTAAGAAGAAAAACTAAAAAGTGACAAATGTATTGAACGTCACTTTTAAGTACTGTCACACCACCGGCTAAAGTATTCATTTTGAATTTCGTTTTTTGTATATTTAAGAGTAAAATAGCAAAATCAACGCCTGCTGAAAAAGCACGAAGATACCGGGAAAAAAGTAAAGCTAGATAAGGAACGAAATGAAGAATATAAACGAAAGCAAAAAGAATGGTACCTATGTTTGACTTTGACCTGACTTTTGTTTTTACTAACTGATATCGCCCATTTCACATGTAAGTGATCAGTTGCGCTGATCATCTCCGATTTGGCTCAAATATTTTTCTTGTATTGGTTTATCGATTTGAAAACCAAATTCGAAGGTATAAATTTTTAGAATAATTTTTCGCGGCCAAAATAGGATCTACTTTGAGATAACGTAGCTCAATCAGCTTAAAACCGATTACCGGTAATATAGTATCGTTGTAAAAGTTATTTCATCTATTTTGAGGAAAAGTACAAAATTTTTGAAAATATTACAATAAGTTGACACATTCTTAATTTGTTTAAATTTAATACCATGCCAGCAACACGTGCTATACTTTTTTCTTTTTTATAATTTTCATTTTTTACGTTTTTACGTTAGGTTATAACTTTCCAATGATATAAAATGAAGATGTGGTTTTAAAGAATTCAGAAGTTATATTGTAAAACGTGAAGTCTTACCTTTTTAGACTTTTTTAAGTGTTTGTAAAAAAATTAAGAAAAAAAAATTGGATGAAAATTTTATGTATAGCTGAATTATATACATTATATTTACTTTTTATTTGTTTTTTTTTTTTTTTGTAAAAGAATAAACCTGTTTTTTATTACACTCCCAATTTGATTCACATTATTTGGTTAAGCGCAACAAAATGTATTGAAAGTCACAAAATGTACTGAACGTCACACTGTTGTTTTTTCTGAAATTGGTTATTATTTAACACTTTTCTATTATTCATTGCTGCAAGTCTACAACTTTGAAAATAACCTCTACGTTGATGTCTTTTTGGTGAAAAATTTCAAGTTTTTCCCGTTAAAATTAAGTAAAAAATAAGTAGGTATTTTTGGGAAAAAATAATTTTTTTTTTTTTGTGATTGAAATGGCGATTTTTGCAAAAGCTTATTTAACTGATGAAAAAACGTTACAAACATTACAGTAAGCTTTAATTTGCATCATTTTTAAATTTTTAGTGATTTTTCTCGTATATCTGCTATGTGACGTTCAATACAAAAATCGTATAGAAACCAAAGAAAAAGTTGGTTTTGGCAGGGCCTAAAAACAACTTCGAATTCTCCATTAATTTCCACTTAATTTGACTACTCTAACGGGAAAATTTAAAAACCTTTAAAAACAAAACATGAAAACCTCTTTGTGTACGTTTTTTTGCAATTGACCCAACTACAAATTTGCAGCAGGTATTTATAACTTACAAAATGTAATAAACTCATATTTGTAAATTTCCACAATTTTAACAATTTTGTGAACTTAATTAACAAGATTAATAAAATTTAAAAGCTCATTTTAACGAGTGGAGTCAATGCAATAATTAAAATTATAAAATTAATTAAATAAAAATGATTTCAATGAAAAAACCAAAAAAACACAATTTTTCATCCAATTTTTGAGTTAAAAATTTAAGATTTTCGAAGACTAAAATAGATCGCAGAATGCAACCACTCGATAAAATTAATTGAGACTTTATGAATATAACATATTTAAAATATAAAAATATGTAACACATTTTCATTAAAAATTAAATTTTGAAATTTCCTTAGTAGCACTTTTCAATAGGGAGTAAAAACGATGTAAGAAATTGAACTGTCGCCAATTGGAAAAATCTCGACAGATCCCAGACAGTCCCGCGTGTTCACTCTGTGTATTCTTAAAATACATGGATTATGTTTCCTTTTTAATTTGTGCTATAGACAATGGTTGTTGTATTCACTAGTATGTAAATCCTTTACAATTATACATACAACAACTGAAACTCACCATGTATGAAATTTTTCACCACAAGGCTTGGTTGCATATTATACTGGGAAATATAAAAAATGGTTGTTGTATTGGTTATCCATGGAACTTTTGAATATAATTATTTCATTGGGTAAACAAGCAATATGCCACCCATTATCCAATATTTTAAAGAACGTGGACCATTCGATGCCAATTTACGAGTCATGAGGTCCGAGACTCAAAAACCCATCTATTATAGACAAATCCCAGAAAGTAAATAATATAGTAATCGGAGGCCTCGGTAGTCGAGTAGGTAGCTTGTTCGAGGCTACTGCTGAGCACATCAAGCAACACAAATGATGATAATTTTAGTACAAGAAAAAAAAAGTTAACCGTAGATACTAACAAGGGTTCATAAAGGTCTTTCTTTATTTTTATGAGGAAAAATTTTTAATTTTTCTTTGTTTTCAAATGTTTTGGAACTACAGTTATTCCTCGAATTAATTACATTTGTTCTTAGTTGTCGATGCAAATAGTTAATTCCTTTTACATGTAAGTTACATTCCACTTATCTATATTTATAAAAACATATTGACGCATATTGAATTAAAAGAAAATTTCAAATAACATTTAAAATTACGGTTTAAACTTTTGCGTGTCCTAAAAATCCATTTAATAACACACTAAAACCCATTAAAAGCAATTTTAGCAGCCGAAAACAAGCGAGAACATGAACTTAGCTAAAAATTTTAAAACTAACTTTCAACAAAAAAGCTTTTAGCTTTTACGTCAAATTAAAATTATGTTGCTTGATGTAAACGCTATAAAAAAAAACTGAATGGCAGACATCGATTTTGATTGCATTTTTCATTTTTAAACCGTCGATTTTTTTTTTTTTTTTTTTTTTTGTCGATTTATGCTCTTTGACAGTGATGACAGAGGGGAACGAGCGATGGAAAGATGACGTTTCTTTGTGATGCAGGTTCATGCGTGAATTTGTCAAAAATGCTTCTAAGAAAAAATACAATGATGGAAGGCAGATAGAAGGAAAAACGAAGTAGATAGAAACGCTGCGTCAATTTCTAGCGACTTTTGACGACAAAGCGACGCACATAGATTAAACCTCAAATGATATTTTGGCGCACTCTGCAAAGGTTTCATCAGCAATGTTGCAGCGAACGCGACAACAACAATAACAGCAGCACAAATGGTGATGATGAAGCTGGCTTTGTTGATGATGCTGCAAAATATTGCTCGCCTGATAGTATGCAACACTTTGGCGCCGCTTACATAGTGTGTGTTATATGGTTTTTATTGCACTCTCGCTTTTGTTCCCTGTTGATTGATTATATAGACGTTTTACATAAAAAATATACTTTGAAAAAACTGAAGTCGGCTTAAGCAGAAAAGTTTAAAATAAAAGTAAATCAAAAGTAGTAAAATTTGTACATATAGAAGTAAATAAAATTAAAAACATCTGGTGATTGATTTAAATTAAGGCAGTTAAGTTTCCATTATTTTAAAAAAAAATCTTCTTCTAAACTTAAGGAGCTCAGGGCTCAAGGCATCAAAGTCAATATATTCATAATATTTTCATACATTGTGAACATTTATAAAAACAAAGTTTCAGATTTCTATCATAAAGTTTCAAAGGCTCAAAATTATGCAAATTGAACTCGAAGCATTACAAAAAGTTTGTCTACAATAAATGCACTTTAATGCTGAAAAAAGTTAAGAAAATTACAAAAAAGAAAGACACACAACTTTCAAACTTTTTCTAAAATAACTTTCGTTGATCACTTTTAAACCAGAAATTTTTATTTTACATTCAATAAATTTGTCAACTAAGCCAACGCAGCCGAGGGCAACACAAATGCAGCCATATTATCGTGTCTTCTAGTCATTCGTACACACACATAAACACATTTCATCTTACTTACTTTTGCACTGTTTCCGCTTGAGACTGATATCTTTGGCTTGCTTAGATTTCAACGAATTTGAAGCTTTACGGAAAATAAGCTTCAAAGCTTTGTTGTTGCAGTTGCACAAACGAAAGTTCAAAGGCCATGTTAAAAGTGACTTTAAATGACAGAAGTGAGAAAATATGTTTTTATTTAAATAGGAAGCAATTTAAGAGAAGAAAAGCTTGGCAGCTTTTAGGGGCAGTTTAAATATGTTGATCTAGTTTGAATGTAATGAACACAAATAATTCGTCAATAATTCGTAACAACACCAAATTTTTTCAGATCCTATAACTTTTAAAAATGTTCGATAGTTCCGAATATATCGCACACCCTCTTCAAAAGTGACACAACTCAAAATTTTTAAATTTTTATTTTTCAATATAAATCAATTTGTAATGCACATCTACATCGACTGTGAAAATTTTGTTTTAATCTGATTGCTCTTCAATTTTTAAAAAATCATTTTGTATCCATCTTTTGTATGAAGTTGCTTGTAAAAGGAAATAGTTTTTTGGCTTTCCTGAAAATTTCAAAATTTTGAGTTGTGTCACTTTTGCAAAGGGTGTGCGATATGTTCGTAGAAGTTTTTAGACCTTCTTGGTACAAACACTGGGTCGAAATTTTAAAATTCCAAATAAGGGTTTTGGAAAATTTTAAGATGGTTATGATTTTTGGGAACTTTTAATCTCAAAAATGGTTGTCGTTGTCGTTGTCGCTATCATATTCAATCCTTAAATATATCCTTTAAAAGTCAAATTCAAGACTTCAAAAGAAAACTCTAAAAATCTGCAGAAAAAATATAAATTTTAAGCAACGAACTGGAAATCTGAACTGTTTCAAAGAGCTTCAACCATCTCAAATTACGTTAAGATGATGAAAAATTATCTTAAGTTCACGCAAAAGTTTTTATTCTACTTCTAAAATTTTAGAAAAAAAAAAAAGTGAAGGCAGGGTTTATGTTTCATAAAAATTATGAAAAATTGTGTTAAGCTAAAATGTTCGAATATGAATTGTCGACCTGCAACTTCTTTTTTGAAACTTAGCAATTCATTGCGATATCTACTCACATTTGTCGCCTAACTTAATGCTCATTTAGAAAAAAAAACTTTCGCACCCATAAATCTGCTCACTAAGGCACCACTCTAAGAAAAATGCGCTTTGGTCATAATTCACCACGTGGCACAAGTTGAGCAGCAAGAAAACAAAAACTGCTAAACGTTCTTTTAAGTTATCCCCTCAATTGACCCTAACAAGTGCTGCCATCTGTCAGCAAGTAGTTCGCATTTAACTGGACACAAAATTATTATTTGGAACATTTAAGTGCTAATTTTTCTTGTCACCACTGTGGGTGTTGAAATGCACACCAAACGACCACATGCATTAACCAACCAACAACCAATACCTAGCAATGCAGTGCTTATGAAGTAAAAATAACTTAATAGAAAAAACAAAAACAACAACTGAAGTCAAAAAGGTACGATGTGGAGCAGTTTGCACCCCATCAAGCTTTGTTTTATTGCATGAATTATAGTGCAACCTACGCTTTGCTGTCACGTAATTAAAACTGCAATTCCATGGAGTCCATTCAAATGCATATTCTTCCAAGAATTGCTACAACAAATAAGGCAACAATAAAACGGTCTTGTAAGTTTTGAGGCCGCAGGACCTTGCTGACATTTCATAAAAATGCACGCTGTTGCTCCTTAGAGTATGCATTAAGTTTTTCACAAACTATTTAAATTGTTGAGCACTCAGTTAAATGAAAATTATTTGTTGCATACTTTTAGTGTCAGTTGAGAAGTTGAGTGCATTATTTTAATACCTGCAAATTAGTGAGGAATACAGTGGATTAAATTGAATAAAATTAAATATTTTCGTTAGTTTTTAGAGGAATATATATTTTTAACTAAATAAAGATTAAAAAAAAGCTCAATCCTGTGTTAGATAACACGGGCGCATAGGTCAGACGTAGAATACGTTAGTCATTAACAGCCTTATTCAATAGATTTCCTTAAACAACCTTTAAACGCTTGTTTAGTTACGCACTGTTTAAGGCTTTACGCAGCTTCTATGCAACCTTGCTAACATTGTTATTCATAAACATTTTTTCATTTTCTGCTTATGATTGTAAGGTTTGTGTCTGAACTATAGAAAATCTCTACAAAAATTAAGAATTCCTATGGATTTACAATGGCCGCCGCATAAAAAAATGCTGCAAAGGGCGCATATGGAGCATGTCTTTGATATTAAAAGAAAAGACAAACAAAAATCATGGTTGTATTTATGTAACCTTTAAACGCCAATTTCGGCGTTTAAGTTACGCAGCTCTTAAACAACTTCGAAAAATGTTTATGAATAACGTTTTCTTGTTTAAAGCCCGTTTAAAGTTACGCTGCCTCTAAAATGTGTTTATGAATAAGGCTGTAAGACATTGAGGATGTCTTAAAGACGTGGCCAACTGGGTAAGCACAATTTTGTTTCTCTGCTTCGCTTATCAATGTTGTGTATGTACACATCGTTCGCTACTTGGTCATTATACTTCTTCTCTTTCTCACACTGGCTCTGTGATGAACACACAGATAATCGTACTGCTCTTACACATGATGTTATAATACATAAAATACAAAGCATATGAAAATTAATACAAAATTTGAAGGAGTTAAATTTTGATTTACTTATAGAATCAAAAAAATTATATGTAGCAATATGATTATTTAAATACAAAAGAAGACATATTAAATATGTTACGACCATACTTGAATTTTCTTCAATGCATGCATAAAGTATTAAAAACTTATAATGAAAGTGACAAACATTTTCTCAAAATTTTGTGCTCCAGATTAACGCCCCCGTATAACGTATTCTACGTTAAAAAAAAAATATCTTACGTTCTGACGTCATGTGAAAATAGAATTAAATTTTACAGTTATTCAGATTTTATTGTTTCAAAAATGTGAAAGTAGTCTCAGAAGTACGGTAAAAAAAGTAAGCGAAAGGTCTGGCAAAAAACTTCGATATATATCTACTTAACGGATGCGTAAACTCAAGTCTTGTCATAAATTCTTAAATGTAAACTCATTGCCAAATGATTAACTGCAAAATTTTTGCATAGTCGATGATTGTTTTCCCTTTTTTAAGATAGTTAATAAATATAATTCTACGCATATGCTTAAAACCTCTCAGTGATGATATTTTATCCGTGGTTATGAATCGTTTTAAAAACTTATCGGTTTAAAGCATATCTTCCTGACAAAATTCCGAAGACACAAGATTGAAAATCATCAGACGCTGTTTTTGTTTTATCGAGAGTAATCAGGGGACATATCTTGGGCAAAGCCCTCTCATAAAACACTTACCACAAATGGATCGTCTTCAAAAAGACCCTTCTGCGTTTTTAGTCGATTTAAAAATTCACACATTTCGGGAACTAGGCTTCGGGCGGAGCCAAAATTTTGCACAAAAGTACAGGTCTTAGAGCGGAGTAATACAGAAAAAAAAATAAAATTTAAAAGATGCATATATTCGATGTGGTGAGTTTTGTGAATTCACCAGAATGTGGTTATAAGAATAATTAATCATTACTATTATAAACATTCTCTACTGTAGGGCATGGTCAACTTTTCAGAATAGTACTGTTATATATTTAAAGATAAATCTCTTTTCATTACTGATTTGATTAAAACACACTGCAAAAAAATTAGTTACTATTTAAAACTATGCTGCCAAAATATTTAATTTAACATTTTTCTCTACTTATCATTTACGTTCATTTACAGACTTTTACATTCTGAGTTTTTTTTTTTTTTTTCTTAATAGTTTTATTTCAGTTTGGAAGTCTTATCTTTATTTTCAGTTGAATTTCTGTTTATAATAAATTTTCTAACACAACTGATTCTATTCTTTTTTCAAAGACTTATTTATAAAACATGTTTAAATTAATTTTAAATAAATTTTCAAAACTTCAGTCCGACATTTTTTTAATCAAACATCATAATTGATCATTTTTAAAGAAATTGAACTGAATAGCCCACTTTGTACGCTTTCAACTTTCTTCCATGGCGTAGCTTACTAACTCGCCATCCTTACCATCACCTCCCCACCCTTAATTCAACCCAACTCCTTCAACAACCTCTCGGGCTTAATTGATGTGCTTTTGAGTGCGAACGCTATTTGCTTCAAGTATTTCGCTCGCTGGTCATTCCTTATCCCCTGAGATATTATTATAAATTAATCCCATTGGAGGGACTGCAAGAATGTACCAAGCAGCGGTCAAGCTTGTGTCCATTACAAGTGCAAGACAGCCGTCAGCAGTAATGTATTAAATGCACAGCGGAAATGCATGCAACAAAAATGCTTGGCCTGATTGCAACTTGGCACTTAAGACCAGCGTCAAGTAAAGCGCAAAGGTAGCACGGTCAGTTGGCAGAATCAGCACCACCCCTGCCACCACCTGCTGTGGAGCGCGATTTCAATAAAGCCGTTTAGAGCATCTTGAAGTTCAACTGCACAAATTGCAGAAATTAATAGCTCAAGGCATGAAACTTAAGTGGGATCAATGTACATACGTAAAGCACTCTCGTAAAGTGAGCTTGACGTAATTCATGCGAACAGCTTATCATGTATTATCGTTGACATACGCTTAGGAATTAGATACTTTAAACCGGAAGTTAGGGCTTAAAACATACAATTAAACAAAAGAAGTTCTAACTTGCTAAGAGACATGATTTTTTAAAGAAACACTTATAGGATAATGCTACAATTTTATTTTACTTAAATCAAGCAACAACAACAATATTGAATGAAGGATTTCTTGTAAACAAAATTGATAAAGTAGGTTTGTAGCATAAGCTTGCATCCACCTGCAGTAAGTTTTAAGAAAGAAAAGTACGCAAAATGCACTTGAGAAAAATAAATACAAAGAATAATAGCAACAAACAGTGGAAACAAAACCACTTTGCGAATAACCGAAAATAACACAAACATCTTGATATTCAAGCGTGTTGACTCTGAAGCTCCGGAAGTACTAGGCGTGATGAGCATAACAAACCGGAATCAAGTCATGTCCCCTGACAATGTTGCTGATGATGACGATGATGATGATGATGACGTTGACAAGGACCAGCGGAAGGACATCCAACTTGCTTGTTGAAGTGCAGTGCACTAGAAAAAACACATAAGCGACTGGCACAAGAAATCGCAATAACAACAACAACAACAACTAAAACTGGCAGAGTAAACAACATCAACCAAGCATTTGTAAACATGGTCAATGTCAACTGAAGTATGCAAGAAGTATTAATCATTCAAGAATTCCACTCATAGCACACACATACACACACACATACTCGCATACATAGTTAGACACACATAGATGCAGTACAGTGGGGTTGGCAACTTATTTGTATTTGCATGAGTTGCTTTTTGTTGCAGTATTTGTTTAGAGTAGATGATGCACTGCAGAATATGCACCAAGTCTGAAAGTATGCTTTAAAACTTGAAAGCTTTTTCCCAATGTAATGAAGTAGAGTTTCGTTTGTTAGAATTTCAACTGGTCTTTCACTTAAACGAGAAGGCAATGAGTAGAATTAAGTTTTAGAAAATTTCAAAACGTTTCAAGCAACATAGATAAATATTTCAAGTAAATCCAACGATTATTGCTACGAATCGAATACTTTTTGTATCAAATTAAAACTTTTAAAGCTTCGGAGCTTAGACAAAAAAAAAATAGATCTTTAAATGAGAAAACTAACATGTTTGAAACTAGCAACTTGCACAGTATAATTTTTTTGGCTATAAAAATAAGCTGCTTAGCCCAAAGATAGTCCAAGTCAGTCAGTCAGTCAGTCGTTGTGAGAAGATCAGCAGCTATTTTTGTGTGCAACCCAGATTTCTACTGCTTAGCCATAAGAAAAATCCATGAAATTCAAAGTTATCAAAAGGATTACATTGAAGAACTTTTGCTTACCCACAGAGACGTAAAGCGAAGCGTTTTCTTAAGAATGCAAAAACGGATTTGTTCACATTTCGTGTCCTTGTCAAGCCTTGTCTTGCAGCAGCAACAGCAGCCATCAGTAGTCAGCCCAACATTCATGATTTTGTCTGTGTATGTTTCATTGTGTGCCACTTAAAAGCTCCACATTGACAAGACTCACACTCACACAAACACTCACACGTACACGTACACGTAAGTGTGCATGCAGACAACGTCTTGCTGCATGCAGCAGTCTCAATTTCGGAGCATGTGGTATGTTTTCTAAACATTGTCGGTTTTTTGTCTTTTTTTTTCTTCTTGTAACCCTCCTTTCAGAAATGTTTGCTTTGGACATTTTCTCCAGTCGAAAGTTTAAATTGAATTCTATGCCTTGTACGCTATCTCTGCTCAAGCAGTATTGGCACTAAAGGCATGTCGTTCGTGTCCTCTACTCTACACTACTCTACACTCTACACCGACCCTAGCTATTAACATTTTAAATGCACAAAATTTTATCACACTGACAGATCCTTGATGTGCTCTACCACACCGAGCTATGCTTTGCTCCGTCCTAATCAGCTCCACTTAATTGAATAATTGAAGCTTTCGTTTTGCAAAAAGTTTTCTCATCATATGCTGGTAATTATTAACTTTTACGTTACGTTGCTCCTTCAACTCCCACTTAGTGGTGTTTCACAATTGTGTGCTGTTGCATGTGTTTGGCAAAGTTTTGTAGAGTTTTCAAAGTCAGTCGTGAAAATTGTGAATTTCGTTGCATTGATTTTAGCTTTAGCTGAGTCACTACTCGCCGACTTCGCAGTGGAGTTGTTGACAAATTATTAAGAGAAAAATTTTTTTGGAAGATCTTGAAATGACTTGTACTGTGTTCTGTGTGTTTCATAGGGAGACCATGAATGCGTGAAGCAAAGATGTGCCGCCACAAATTTGTTTTAATTTTCTCTTTAAATCTGTAATTCAAGCACGCTTTTATTTTCCTTCTTTGCAAAGTTGGAAGTTTGCTTAAATTTGCTTTACTTTTAAGTACATAACTTTTTCTGATCGGTCGTATTTTCTCTACAAATGATGGCAAACCTGACAGAGTAAATAATGCCATGTTAAGCTTTTGAAAACATGAACGTGTGGAGTCGACATATAGCTTGTATGTCTCGGTTCTCGATCGTTTGTGCACAAACATTTAACAACATGCTTAACGTAATTGATCTTAAGAATCTCGGTCAGACTTCTATCAAGAGTGTAGAAATGGCCAATTCATTTCTTTTTCGTTTCTCGTTAGAAGTTAAGGGAAGAATTTGTATAATTTCTAGACTATGTGTAAATGTGTGTGTAAGATCGTTAAATTTCAATGTTACGGCTTGTATCCATAACACTCAGGACACTTCTTCGATGGTAGTTTCTTGAGTCACTATTTGTAAATGACTTCAGAATCTCAAAAATGTTACCGTCATTTACTGAGATTTTGCCTTTAAAGATTCCATAGTTATGGTTTTCTCACAAAATCTTATCATTTGACCAAAAAACACTTTACCAAAGTCACTTTGAACCAAAAGTTTATTTAAGGTCTTGTGGAGTTTGACGAATGTGTGTTTTAAATTACTCTTAAAACAGTTTGATACATCACAAAATCTTTATTAAATTTTTTTATAAGAATATTCATATAAAAACAAAGGAAATGGCGTTCAAAGTAGATCTTTAACAGATATTCAAACAGTTTCGCAACCATAAGGAATTGCATTAAGTCCTTCCATGTTTACAAACATATTAGAATAAATCACACCGAGAGAAAAAATCAAGCATTTTATGGTTGAAACAAACTAATAGGCTATCAGTTTACACTCAAGCGTAAATTTCGCAATTCGCTAGTTAAAAACACATAATATTACGAAAAAAATTCTTATTTCTTAGAAAATGGCCCCAAACTGAAAGACAACAATTATAAATGAAGTTACATATGGTCTAATAAATTACTTTGGATGTTGTCTTGTATTGCTTCGTATTATTAAGAATGTGCTTTATTTATTGATGATGATGTTTCTTTTCATAAGCACAAATTCTCAAATTCCAAATGTTTCTTTATTTAATTTTAATTTCCGCTGAAAGGCCAAGGAATTGTGCTTAGTGGAGGCTTATATTTGCCAACCGGGGGTTTGTTTTAGTACGTAGGTGCATTCTATCAGTCCGGCTGATCCGGGAACTTTTTAGAATGTAAATCGTACATGCGTATGGCACGGGTCATACGTATCTATGAAGATCTCATACCTCCGGGTGAATAAAAAAAAAAAAAAAAAAAAATCAAGAAATATTTGCTTAAAACCAGGGTTCATATTTTCTCATTCATGAACTGCTCATTTCTGCTCTTTTTCATTCATTTTTGAATATGAGTAAAGAATAAAGTTCTCATTTTAATTTTCGTGAAGAACTGAGCTTTTTTTTTTTTGTTCATGAAGTGAAGAAGAGCAAAAACAGTTGGTGAAGAAGAATATTTTTTCTTCTTTTGAAGAAACTATTGTTGCTCACTTCTTCATCATTGCTTCACTTGTCGCTCATTGAGTCCTCATTTATTCATGAATTGCTCAGGAAGTGGTGAGGCAACAGATGATACTCTTTTGTTTTCTCTGTTGTATATTTCTCTGTTGAATATTTTTTCTATATTCAAGACTAATATTTGCTTGAAGTGAAAAAACTTGGTTTGATTCAAGTAACAATTTGCTGAAAACTAGAAAAATTTGCTTGATATGAGAAATTAATTTTACTTGAATTGAGAACAATTTACTTGATTTAAGTAAATAATTTACCTAAAACTAAAAAAATATACTTGATTCAAGTAAACACTTTTCTTAATAAAAGAATGTTTTGCTTGATATTAGAAACTTAATTTTATTATTATAATGAAAATCCTTCAGCAAAGATGTAGGATGTAGTATAACCAGCTATGGGCAGAGAGCGCTCTGGGAGCGTTGAGAGTAAGCGTTAATCATAAAAAACCACTCAAATATATTAAATATATCTTGTAGTCGCTTAAATGTTTTTTAATAAAGTAACTGCGCCTTCGAACCATGCCATTTTCGATTGTTTGCGAATCTGCACCATCTTAAACATATTTTCATGTAAACATATTGTGAATTATAAACATTCCAATATAAGTTGAAGCGAGAATAATTTGCTTGTTGAGCTTAACAAAATATTTGCTTAAAATAAAAATATTATTTCTCTTCATGCAGGCAGTATTGCGGCTGGGACTCCTCTCTCACCTTGAGTCAAAACTTTCAAAGTCAAAACCAAGATGTATTAAAGAAGGTGGAAGAAGTAGATGACGTCTATAAAATCAACACCGTTGCGCTGTCAAAATCAAAAGAAATGAAGTGATGCCATATTTTGTGCGATAATCCAATGAAAAATCCAATGTTTTCCTGTTTGTTGTTATTGCTTCGATTAAACAAAAACGCGTCTAATGTGATTTTTTTTTAATTTTCTAGTGACTTGTGGATTACCTTTTATAGAAAAATGTGTTGAAAAGTTGTGCTATCTGCCATAGTACCTAGAATAAGGAGAGTATATAATTCTTTAAAGTTCCAAAGGACAGCTTTCGAAGAAGAAAGTGGATCGACTGTTGCGGCTTGAAGTTGAACATGCTTGCTTAACTTTACAACTCAAAAATAAACCTAAAATTTGGCTGCTTGTGATGTTTCTAAACTTTATCCCCTTACTCGATTATAAAACTCCCTCTCAAAGTATTTGTCCCAGACAAAAGAAAAATAAGGAAAGTGGCATCACTACAATGAAATTTGACAGCACAACGGTGTCGATTTAATTAACATCTTCCACCTTCTTAAATACATCTGGGTCAAAACAAATAATTTCCGCTTCATTTTGTTGTTGCCCGTTGTTCCATGTTTTTGGTTTTGCGATGCTGATGCTTGGCACTCAGCTGTCTTTTTCTATGCTTATGAATACTTCCTCTCATCTGCAGTCACATTTCTAAGCAAGCACTGTAGTGAAAAGACCATTTTATGATCCCTGAACTCTGTTCAAACATAGGAAAATAAATTAACATAAGCCAGCTTGGTTAGGAAAAGTTGTATGAAACCTAAAACCTGACTTAGGAAAACAAAATTTAGGTAGTTTCTTAACTAAGCACTTATGAAACACAATTCGATGTAAAATTTCCTACGTTTTTTTCGCTATGTACATAAAAACGCTGCACGTACAAACAAAATAACATTCAAACATTAATGTCAACTACCATATAACATAACAAAAGTAGAACCAGACTGAAGTAGAACTAGACTAAAGTAGAACCAGGCTGAAGTAGAACATACTTTACTGCAGCAATGTACGATGTAAGTTTGATTATAAGTTTTATTGGCCTAGGCCAATTGAACTCATCATATCTTTTGCCTTCTAGATATGTTTCATCAATTTTAAACTATTTATATGAAACACACAATGACCGATAACAACAACGATTACAATGGTCAACTTATTGGAATTTAACTTTAGAAGGCAAGCGCTGGCAATAAAAAATTTTATCTCCTAACGATTGAAAGCCTCAAAGTTTAGTTCATGTTGGTCACCTTATCGCTGATCAAACAAACCTATTGATTGATTTTTTTATTATCTTTTCAAATAAGTCGAGTGGTACTGACTCGTTACATGCCCTTCATTGTTAATGCTAGATAGCTACAACAATAACTATTTTATATTCTTATCGGGGCTACCAAATGGTGCGAAATGTTGCATTTATTAAGATTTTAAAAAATCAGAAAAAGATTTTCGAAGGAATTTAATTCGATATCATTTTAAACTTTTTCTTAAATCGTGCAAAATAACAACATTTAAAAAAAACAAATACTTCATTAATTGGTACAGCATATAATTATGACCAATTTGTAAGAAGTTGACGATTTAATTATTTATTTTTTCCTATGGCAACACCGACTCTCATTTTCAACACTTATTGTTTGAGAATCTCAAGCTGTGTCCTCTTCTAGCACACTTAATATTTTATGATTACTTTGATATCATCTGGAAACATACAATTATCTCTGGATCGTTACAAAGAAATTGTTACATTCTTAAGCATTATAAGATAAGAAAGTGTTTTTGTAAAAAAATAAAAAACTTTAGAATTTAAAATTTAGTCGCAATCAAACCGTGCAGTAGTGAGCAGTGGAAATTAGTTACAACCTTGTTATTGCCTAAAAATACATATTTCACGATGACTGATCTTTCGAATTCTTGTCAACTACAACTGATTCCGCCCGAAGAATGGCATATTTTACGTGATTTATATAAACGTAACTGGCCGGAAAATATCATTACTTATTATACGCTACAAAATTATATCGACTGGTTAGCCAAGAATCCTCTCATGGATGATATTCGCATATATAGCGTGGACGATAAATGGCGAGAGCATGGCACATACATACTGAAAGTAAGTTTAAGAGTCACTTCATTTATTATTGGGCTCAAACATTAATAAAGTTTAAGCACAACTGAAAAAGATAATTTTTCTTTTTACAGTTATTTCTAGAGAAACAGTTTGGTTTTCTTAGCGAAAAAGTTTCAAATATATGCGTTAAGGAGGGTCACAGTTTTTATTTACTTCAGTGTTTGTAGATAAAGCTCTTGGTAAAAAGATTTATAAAGATAAAATGCCAAAAATTGAAACAGAAAGTATAACAGAACCTTAAGAAATAAATTCTGTTTTTATACAGTACTTATTCAATTATTTTATATTATATTCTATATTTTTTAGCAAATATACTTTGCTTTATATCTCATGTTTTTCGCAAAATTGTTGGCATGAACTATATGAAGTGGTGTTACTAAAGAAAAACATTATCAGCTTTACTGTTGAACTTACACTTTTCTTGAGACAAAAACTATTTTATTTGTATTTATCTAGATCAATATTTTATATTGGCACTTCTCGATACTGGCGGGCACTTCTCGACACTCTTACGTTCAAGTAGTCTTATTGAAATGAAACTTGAAATAAAACCTGAAATAACGTAGTCTATGAGGTAGACTTTAGTCTGATCTGTCACTCCACATTTGAAATTAAAGGTTCTTTTTACTTCTAAACAATTCTTTCAAGTATTGTCTTCATAGCATTACCGTGAACTGTTGCCATTTATCATCTTATTTTACTTAAAAACAGAAGTTTAATATTTTAAATAAAAAATTATTGTTGCTTTTCTGCATTTTTCTTTTTTATTTTATTCGAATCTATTCGAATACTCTAGAGCAGTGGGGCCCAAGAAATTTTAAGCGCGGGCCAATGCTTAAAAAAAACAAAAAAAAACACAAAATGTTGCTCATCGTTGCGTTTGGCAAAAAAAACAATTACAATGCAATAAAATCATGTGTCATGAGAAATTACTCGACACACAAGTAACGGGACAATCAGCTTCAGCATCGATACATCGAGTGTGCGTTTTTTATTTTGGCTTTGCATGCATTTGTTTTTGTAAAGTTCGCTCGAAAATGTGCTGAACGCTGAACGAGTGCTGTTTGTGTTGTTGTTTTTTGCAGTTATTTTTTGAATTTGGCTCTTCGCAAGGACAAAATTAAGACGGAAAAAAATGTGTATGTGTTTGCTCTAGAGAGAAAAGTAAATTTTTATTATTAGATAGAAAATCTAAATAATACTTATAAACGAATGGTTTCCACTTTTTTAATGGTCCTATAACCATTTAAAGTAAAGAAGTTATGTATTCAAACAACTTTGAAATTGTACAGTCTGTCGGTGAGTATTTGTGATAACACACAAACAAAAAAATTATAAACTTCTTAAAAATATTCATAGGCATAGAAATCATATCGTTCATATCTTTAGAGTGGAATAGATTGCTTTTTACTTTAGTAGTACTACAACGTAACTGTCATTTTAATGAGCTGTTATATTCTTTATGCTTACAAGATATTTGCAGTTCTCTGCAGAATTGGTATTTTTATAATTTTGTATTTTCAAATTATATTTAGAATATTTTGTTATTGGGCTTATCAGCTAAAAATGTTAATGCTTCAATTTCCATAAAACAAAATCATAGACATACTTTTGAAATATCAGAAATTTTAAAAAAAGAAAAACTAATTTGATATAAATTAAATCTGTTTTTTAGCTTACCGTGCTTATTTTATAGCTCTTACAAGGGTTTATCAACAGGATGTGTAGGATGTCTTTAAAATGTTAATTGGACAATAGAGTAGACAATGGATATATGTATGAAACACAATTTTTTTTTCAAAACAATCAAACTGTTAAGTTGCCTTTGCAATTCTACACATCTTGTTGAAACACCCTTTATAAACTTCAATTAAAATTTAATTTTTAGAAATCTGACTTAGAATCTCTGACTTGAAAATCTAGTGAAAATGGGTTTTCATCTATTTATTAGTCTTATGGAATCGCCCATTAGTCTTAGTCTTAGTCTTAAACTGTGTATTAGTCTTTAACTAAGCTATAGCCTTAGTCATAGTTTAAGTCTCAGTCTCAAACTTAGTATTGATCATAGAGTTTGTCTTAGTCTTGGGTTAGTCTTATTCTTAGTCATTGTCTTAGTCGTAGTCTTAGTCGTAGTCTTAGTTGTAGTCTTAGTCGTAGTCTTAGTGCTTGTCTTAGTTTAGTCTCAGTCTTACAATATATACAGAAACACTTTATCTCTTATGTGGAAGCCGTGAAAGAGTGCGTTTAACAGAACGTGGACCACTCGATGTCAATTCGAGAACAGGTTCGAACCCCTACTCACAAAGAAAATTTAAATTTTTCAATTGAAATGAATTTTTCTGATCGACCGACACCTCTTTGTAATCAATGACAAACCTCAGTGAGTAAAAATACTGCCATGTAAAGCTTCTTGTGGAAATGCGCATTAGCCTTTCGCAGTCGACATAGAACTAGTAAGTCCAGTTCTCGATGATTTATGAAGCTCGGTCAAAATAGGGTTGAAATGACAAATTTTCTTATTTTTCTTTATTTCAAGACCTTAAACAAATTCGGAAAAAGTGCTTACTTTTTACCCTATTTGGGCTCAAAAAGCCCACAGTAAAAATTTATTGCAATAGCACGTATTATTTAATTTATTTCAATAAAAAAAAAAAAAAATATTGCAAAAAAGGAGTGGGGACCATGTTATTCACATACTTGGCTGTTCAATAAGGCATCACTAGGCTCAAATCGCATGTGTTAACATTCGACCAAACAAGACAAAGAGTTCGTGATTCTAAGCAAGCTATAGTCATGTTTAACCGTGATCCATAAGATTTTGTACGTCAATTAATGATGAAACATAAAGTCACCCCTATACAACTGAATTATTAAAACAAGCAAAACACAAAACAACGAATTGGGCCAAATGAAAGTGCACCGAAGCGGCCAAAGACACAACAAAGATCGGACAGGTTTTATGAAGTGTGGGACAGTGATATTCAGGGGATATAATTGATCTTGAAAAAAAAAAAAACAATAATATTTGAATATTATCCAGTATTATTGGATCGTTTGAAAGATGTATTCAAGCCAAAACGACCACATTTAAAGAAGAATAAAGTTATTTATTGCAGGAAAATGCATCAACCCAGAAGTCATTAAAAACCAGAACCTCAACGCATTACTATGAACTGCTTACCCATTCACAGTTTTCTGCAGATAAGTATGGCCCTTAGTGACTTTATATTTTCCCAATCTCAAAAGATGTCTCACGGGGTAAAGAATTACATCAAATGAAAAAGCTGAATTGAAAACCGACGCGTATTTTGAAGAGTTGGACAAACCGGTGTAAACGAAGGGTATCGAACTGCGCGAATGAGCGCTGAATTTAGTTAATATCGAGCTAAGAGGAGAGTATGTTGAATAATACAAATTAATTTTTCCACAAAATTTAGTTTTATAGTCTTAAGTACAGTCAGAAAAAAAACAGCTCGATTAACAGTGAAAACTGTTAAATTCCATCCAATAGACGATTTTCTCAAATTTTACAGTCTGAAATGTGAAATTAACAGTGGATTGTTTAAGTAGAACAGTTATTTTATCAAGAGTTCAGACTGTTAATTTGAAAAACTCGACTGTTGGACGGAATTTAACCGTTTCACTGTTAATTACTTTTTTTCTGAGTGTATACCAACGATTCAGTGAACAGCCAACCCACCTGCAACGAACCTGGCGTCCGTGGCGTAGTTGATTAAAGTGCGTGGCCTCTATGTCAACGAACCTGGAAACCCGGACTCGAACCCCAGCAGCGACATAAAATAATTTGAATTAAAATAATTTTTCTGTACGGCCGCCACCTCTCTGCAGACAATGGCAAACCTCAGAGATTAATCAAAATGCCATGTAAAGCTTCTTGAGAACAAGAACATTCTTTCGTTTATCGCCGTTCGGAGTCGTCGTTAAACATGTAGGTCCGGTTCTCGGTCAATTGTGAACAAACTTAATAACACGCACAACACAATTGATCATAAGAAGCTAGGTTAAAGTCCTTTCAAGGGCTGAAATGGCCAGTTATTTATTTATTTTTTTTTTAACCCACCTGCAAGAACTTCTTGAAGATTTTTCTGAATGTCTCCTAATACCATTCGAAAATTTCTATAACTATTATTAAAGATACCCCTACTTACAATGTAGTTCAGTGCAGCTAATGTAACGAACTACTTCAGTTCAACAACAAAAACAGACACGATATTTAAAAAAGCTTTAAATACTTGAGATTGACTGATAAAAGTTTTGATTTCTTATAATCTTATCGCTCTCTTTTGTCTAGGACCATAACGGATTGCGTTATAATGTGCTGTTTAACACTCTCAATGCCTCTAATCAGACTCTCATGCTGGCTGCCTTACGTTGCGTTGAGCGAGAACCCGCCTATACGTTAACCGCTTATGTGGAGCGTGTGAGACCCGTAGCGCTGAAACTTCTCCGCGAATTGCATGTCGTAAGTTTTGAGGGCTTAGACTACTGTCCAACGTCGGTGTACTACCTACCAAAGGAACAAGGCCTACAGCTGGAGCTTAGGTGAGTATGCAAGGCATGTCATTTCTATGGAGAGTAAAATATTTCCTATTTCAAGACCTCTGTCCGGATTTATAGTCAAACCATTAACACCTGATCTTATCTCACAAATAGACGATGCATGGCCCCATCGTTATCCGGGTTCAAAGATATTGATAAAATATATCATAGCACAAAACATAACCTTTGGTATATTTGAGGATCAAACCAATGAACTATGCGCCTGGGCTATGCAGTGAGTATGAGCTTTTGAGGTTTTTTTTTTAAAGCTGTTGCTTCAAAATTTATTTTTAATCTTCATTTTTTTTAGCTTAGAAATAGGCTGTATTGGATTGCTGCAGGCTCATGAGCAGTACAAGCGGCGTGGTTTTGGTGAACATCTCGTGCGTCTTTTGTGCATTAAATTGGCTGAGCGTGGTATAGATGCCACAGCCACAGTAAAGGACGCCAATGTACCCTCAAATAAACTCTTCAAGAAACTTGGCTTTCGCATTATTGACCGTGCTTATTGGTGTGACAAGCCAGCGTTAAAGTTCAACTCAGAGCAACAGTCAAACGTTGAAGTGATGAGTTTGAAACATGGCTAGGCTTAAGGTGAAAACGATCATTATACTATTTATATAAGCTGCATACGGTATTTTAAGCCAAAATAAAGAAATTCCCGTATGTAAGTTAAGGAAAAATTGCTGCATACTTATTGGCGCAACTTGAGGTTTGTGTAGTTGCTTTATTTTAAGCGAAGTGTGTTTAAATTTGACTTAAATTTCATTTATTTTCACTAAGAAAAATTAAACTGTTACAATAAACTTTAGCCAAATAAAGACCAAAACATTTTTATAGCATTTTTTATATTTTCGTAGAGAACTTGTTCTAATATTTGTCAACAACAAGAAGCGTTTTTCTTTCATTATTCTCACTTCCAAAATTTACTTTGGAGCAGATTGAATTTGAATTTTCGTCTTAGTTTTTTTTTTCCATGTGAATAACAAATGCAATTTCAACTTGCTTATAACTTCTAAACCGCTTCATGTTAATCTTAACTTGCTGATAAAAAACTTTCACTGCCAACTGGAAAACACATTTACAACTTTTTAAAATCACTTTTATGCGAATAGATATAAAATGAGCAAACTACGTACAATAGAGTGAGTGGATTTAACACTGCAAACTATCGATTGTTAAAAAGAGCATCCAGGCGATAACAAAACAAAAAAAAAAACAAAAAAAACAAAAAAAAAGCGAAAGCCCATAAAAAAGTGAAAAAGCTATTGCAAGTATCAGTTGCAATTTCAACTGATTTCAAAACTTAAAATAAAAGTATGAGGAAAAGTGCCAAACAATGACTGCGTAAAAGCAACGGACAAACTTCGCATAAAAAGACATTAAAAACAATTTCGACAAAAGTTGAAAATTTTCCTATCGATAAAGTTTTCGTCAAATATTTTTAAGTATATTTTTATTGAGCAATTTTATTGAATATCGTTAACAGTGTCGTTGTTGTTGTAAGAAATTCGCAGTTATTTTGTTAAGTGTCAGATATCGTGAATTGGTCATTTTACAGAGAATTTTTCCAATTTTTAAAATTTCTTCTAAAGTTTTTGTTCGCCTTAAACATGTCAGTTTTCAATATCATCAAAAAAATTGTTGCATCGGCCGGGAATCGAACCCGGGCCGCCCGCGTGGCAGGCGAGCATTCTACCACTGAACCACCGATGCTTGTGGAATACTTACTACTTCAGCGGTACACAATCTGTGTTCATTTTCAAAACCGGAAATTTATTAGTAAACTATCTTAAATTGACAGAAATGCTAAAAATACTATTGTCCATTATTATTTTCATTTTTAATAATTTTAAACATTTTTTTCTTTCTTCTAGTACTTAACGCAGCAAAAAATAATTGTTTTTCTTGTATACCACTTTGCATGAATATTTAGTTCGATGGAGTTTGTTTTTAAGACTCGTTAAAGATTTTATGATCATCGTTGCTGTTGTTTTTGAATCTGTGTAAATTTTTTTGTTGTTTTGTTTGTTGTTGCTATGATTTTATACTCCTGCAGGTCATGGCCATCGGTTTATAGAGTTTCGTTCTTCTATTGAGCTTTTATTATTTTTGTACTTAAATTTGCTTTTTTGTCCAACTCTACGCTATCAAGTTAAACGCTTTATTTTCACATTGAACTAAAGTGCAAAAAAACTGGGTGTTTTAATATTTTTAGGGAAAATTAATCGTATTCCCTGAATACTTCATAAATACTTCAGTGAAAGCTTCAAAGCTTGAAAAATGCATTGAAAATTGTTTACTTCTTCTAAAAACTTTAAAACTAAAAGACTGTAGTTTTAGTTTTTGCGTTTGAGTAAGCTTTTTGCTTTTGCTTTTGCTTTTGCTTTTGCTTTTGCTTTTGCTTTTGCTTTTGCTTTTGCTTTTGCTTTTGCTTTTGCTTTTGCTTTTGCTTTTGCTTTTGCTTTTGCTTTTGCTTTTGCTTTTGCTTTTGCTTTTGCTTTTGGTTTTGCTTTTGCTTTTGCTTTTGCTTTTGCTTTTGCTTTTGCTTTTGCTTTTGCTTTTGCTTTTGCTTTTGCTTTTGCTTTTGCTTTTGCTTTTGCTTTTGCTTTTCCTTTTGCTTTTGCTTTTGCTTTTGCTTTTGCTTTTGCTTTTGCTTTTGCTTTTGCTTTTGCTTTTGCTTTTGCTTTTGCTTTTGCTTTTGCTTTTGCTTTTGCTTTTGCTTTTGCTTTTGCTTTTGCTTTTGCTTTTGCTTTTGCTTTTGCTTTTGCTTTTGCTTTTGCTTTTGCTTTTGCTTTTGCTTTTGCTTTTACCTTTTCTTTTCTTGGATAAGCCTAAAATTTACTGTGTATATAGGTTTGCTTTGAAAAGCTTGGGTATAGTATGTAGATTAAGGTGGCCCTATGTTGACAACATAGGCTAAGACTATTCGATTTTATATAAAACTAAAATCTATATAAGTTCGTGACGATTGGTAAGCTTTTAGAACTCGCTGAAAAGCTCGATAATTGCAGAAGCGTCTTAGAATAGTTTTTCGCAGTATTTAATCAAAGAAGTAATAAAAACAACACTTGAAGTATATTTTTTAAAAAACCTGGTATGCACTTCATATTTTATTTAATTGTTCTTTAAATTGAGCTCAAAGAATATTTTGTGCTTCCTTATAAGTTATTATTTTAAATATGTTAAATATTTCAAAAAGCTCTAATTCCAATAAACTCACCCTTTCTATGCATTCGTAGCTTATTTTTTATCGACGTTAAAATTAAAATAATATCCTTGCATCCATATAAGAAGTGAATCAAATGCAAAATTCACTACTTTTTAGACAAAAACAGCGTTAGCTGCAGGACACTCTAAAGCACCCTGTCAATTTCATCTCATAAACAAAAATATTGCTTCACTGCATCCCGAATCAGTCATATAATCAAGAGCTGAAAGTTACTCACCATCATTAGGACGACATTGAAGATAGTTTGGATTCTGCAGCCGCACAGGAATATAGCACGGAAAAAAATAAATAAAATACAACAATGCAACGATGTCATACCAGAGCATATCGAAACTAAGACTAGTCAACCAAATACCCTATGTCCCTTAAAGCGCAAGGAAGCGGAAATGCATGCACGCGCGAGTGCTAAAGAAAACCAAACCAACATCAACAACAACATGAACAACTACAAACAAAATAACGCTTCGAAATTCAATACCAAAGTCAAAGCACGAAAGTTATCAACGTGAACTTTCGTGCGTTGAAGCTTTTTGCCTTGCATGCACACTTCACTGCTGCGCATCCAAGTAATAATTAAGTATTAAAACTAATAACAAGAAATTCCGCGCGAATTACTCGCTGTTGACGAAGCAAGCAATAACTTTAAACAAAACAAAAAACAACAACAAATGACACAAGACTTGCGATGTGGCAGCAAAAGAGAATAACACAGAAGATATTTTAGCTCGAAAAGGTATCCTTGAAAGCAAGCACGCCGTGCTTGCATTTCATCAAAACTTTCGCTGAATTTCCGCTGTAACTTTCACCCCTACTATTGCCAAAACTAATGATTAAACTAGTTTAAATTGTTGGAAATTTATTGCTAGAATGAATGGAAGCTTGACTCTAAATATGACCTTCAGGCGATGCCCTCAAATAGTGCCAATTATAACGCTCAGAAGTTAATTTTTTAAAGCCTAGTTTTGTGAAAAGCTTTTGTGAAACTACATTAGTAGCAGATATAGTAGCGGCGACATGCAGACCAAGCCGATGCATGGCCAGTGAAAGTTCCATCACCAATAAAGAACCAAAACCATGTTGACGATAGGGCTCGGTCACATAGAGCAGTCCAATAGCTCCAATAAGTTGTCTGCCAATTGTAATGAAACATTTATAAGCTTAAGGAAAAAATTTTAGTTTGAATAGAAGCTTACATCATGATCCATGCCACGAGCTGTCCCTGATCGGTGTAGATGCCCAAACTAGTGCCTTGTTCGATATAGAACTCAATGAGCTTCATGCTGGTTTCACTTCTTGCGCTCCAGTTGGCATTTATCAATACAGCGTTTTCTTTCTGCAGAGTTGCCAGATAGAACCCTGCTGATAACGATCTGTTCAAAAGAATTCACATCGATTTCACTTTCGAACACCTTCTTCAACAAACCTCTTTTGAAAAGTCTTTAAACACTGCAGCGGCAAAACGTAATACAAATAGCTGCCACAACGTTTTTTGTCCGTCCAGAGTGAATTTGTTTGCACTATTGCATCGACCACATCCTGAAAACGCTCCGCATAGCCATTTAAAATCAGTAATTCTTGGCGCTGTTTCAAGTTCAATAAATTCAAAGCTTCTGATAGATGCTCTTTATCAGTTAAGGTTGAGAAATGAAAATAATTGTTGAACTAAAAGGTTTTTAGAGGAAAAATCTTTTCTGAACAATTAAAATTATGTTCTCTTCTTCACCTACCTGTATGACAAACAAGCCATTCTTCCTCCACAAAGCGTCCAAAGCTAGTATTTTTATGCCGGCTATATTTGAATTGACCGCCAATAGATTGCAGTAATTTTGTAGGATGTTATACGTGAAAATATGTTCCTTTTTATTGGCATAAAGATTACGTAGATGTGGCAGATCTTCATACGAAATGGGCTGCATATTTATTCAATACTTTCATATTAAATCGATCAGATACGTTGCAAAAAAAATTAAAAAACAAAAGAGTTGTGTACTGAGCTCCGTTTGTTGAACAAAGATTTTACATTTTAATTTGTTATTTGGCACAGACACTGCAAATATTCACATCGAGAATATAGGAAAAACAATTGCGACAGCTGAAAATCGAATGCAAAAAATATATACTATATGTATATGTAGAAAAATGCATTCATTAGCAGTTCTATAAGAGAGAACGTCAAATCGCTTGCTTAGTTGTTTGGCTCATGATACAATTATAAGGTAGGCACAATTCGGAGATAAAAAAACGAGATAGCAAAGCCAATCAAAACATTGGCAAAGGTATAATGTCACTTTTGACAATTAACGTTTACTCGTTCAGCCATAGGGATGTATAATTTACTTTAAACCGTATAAATCAATTGAGTACCTGCATTTTGTGTGGAATAATAAAAGAAAAGTAAGCGAAAGCCCTCAAACTTTAATAAAATGAGCCATGTTTTAAGATTGAGTACAGAATTAATTGTATGTTAGCTTTCAGAATAAAAGTTAACTTTTAAAATAATTTGCATTCGATTCTTCAGTAATTACTTAGTTCGATTGTTCAGTAAACAATTAATTGTATCGCAATGTACGGCTGTTTTTGCCTTTGTTATTGTTTTGTGGTTGATTTGTACTCGGAGAAAATGGTTTCTTCTTCGTCTACCTTATAATTGTACTATGGTTAGGCTGAGGTCACAACAAAGATCTTTGGGGCAGACGAAGCTTGTTTGCTCGGCGTGAAAATAATTTTGTTATTGCTTACAATGCGAAACTGTCTAAAGTAAATAAGACTGTGAGCGGATGAACACTTTGTAGACCCAGCATAATGTGTTCATTTTTGCTCGCTGTAGATGGCAGCGATCACCTTACCAAAAAGTGTTGCTGGGTGGCGAAAGTAAAAATGAGCTGACTTTATACAACCACAAAGTACTTTTTTAAGGAAAAGTAGTACTATTCTACTATAACACAATGAAAAGAGTTATATAACACCCATGATACAATAACAAGGTAGGTCGGATAGAGAGAGACTTTAAAAAGTACCCCTTATTTTTTGTTTTTTTCTTTTGTGCATTTTTCACAATACCTACAATTCCGTCAAAAACAGTTCCATCGAAAACATTTGAACTTATACCCAGAGCGGCTAAAAAAAGTACTATTGTGATTTTAGTTTAATATACAATTTTTCATGCTACTATTTCTACTTAATATCGTTTTTATATATGTATATATGTATATATACATATACAAAATCGCGACGTATCCACTTTACTGATAGAATAAATAATTAAAATAAACCTAAAAGAAAAAAAGGGTGCGTTGTGCCTTCCATACAAACCCATTGGTTTTATCAATTAAATATATTTGTGTTTATGAAAGTTATTGTATTAAAATTAGAATCATTCGTAACTGTAGTCATAAAAAATTACTAAAACTAATATATGCAGTATTGGGAAAGAGTGGTACTTTTTATGGAATTATCATTCTAATAATGAACTTTATTTTATACATACATCTTGTTTTTAAATACAAAAGCTTTCTTTAATATATTAACAGCCAAATACATAAATATTTTGACAAATTTTCTTGTTTTTATTTTTTTTTAAAAGTTTTTATTTTTGTTTTATTACTTTTTTTATATATTTTGAATTTTTTGACATATTTTTCAAATGTTTGAAATATTTTGAATTAATTTTGAAAAAATATTTAAAAATAAGAGCACAAAGCTCAATTGAGAGCATATAATTTTAAAAATGTTTTATCAGGTGTTTATAGCATGGTAGAATTATAAGGTAGGGCCGAGTCGATCAGTACCCTCACACGTCAACGAAGAGTGGAGAATAAAAAAGTAGGCTAATTGTCAGAATGGCGAAGTTCGTAGAAACCTCAAATAAAATGAAAATATTATGTTTTCAATTTGTAAATAGTGCGGACACGTGTGTTAAGTTTGTGTTAATTTGAGTGGAAATATTGTAAAAACATTGTAAATAAATCTATAAAATGCCGCGGAAGTGTTAAATTTGAAAAAAAAGCTTGTGAAAAGTTTGACCTAAAATCAACTGCGAAACATGAACATAAAGAAACTCGAGATGAACAGCTGATTTTGACAACTAGCCCGCTTTTCTCTGCTTTCTACTCCATTCTTCTCCAAGTCGGCCCTACCTTATAATTCTACCATGGTTTATAGTACGTTTCAGCCATTTTTAAAATCCTCTCATTTATTAACAAACATTTTCAAACATTTTTTGACATTTTCTTTTTTTTTTAAAAAAAAAAAATTAAAAATACCTTATCGCATAATACAATTACAGCTGGTAATTTTTAGTTTTTCTAATTGTTGTATTTGCTTTTGTAGTTTGACGTTTGTAGCTCCTACAATTTTGTTGTTGCAAAATTTCTCAATTGAGCAGCCATCTTAAAATGAGCTTACCTTGTAATTGTATCAAGCTTTATCAAAGCTTTATTGGAGGTTTCAACCATTTTTAAAATTCTCTCAATTATGAAGCATTTAAAAGAGATTTTTGAAGCTATTGAACGTTTATGAATATTGTTTTTCAATGTTTTTAAATTTTTTTCTAATATTTTCAAATGAATGCTTTATAAGAGTTTCATAATTTTTTATGAATACAGCCGTTAACATTTAAACATTTTTTAACCTGCGTCAGCAACTTTCTATTCAATTATGGAATACATATAATGAAATAATAAATCACGTTAATGCTTTTTTTGCGTAGCAACAATTTATTATTAAAAGTTTTCGTTTTTTTTTTTTGTATGATTATTATGGAAATTTCTCCATAAAAAATAGTTACCTTTAATTTTATTCATTTATTGAAATTAAAATGTACAAAGAAATGCACAGCAACCCATATTCAAATATGCATAAAAAAGTACTTTAAAAAAATACCGCACAAAACCCTGATATCGATTTTTCAAAATTGCTGACTGATAATTTACAATGAGAAGAAGAACAAGATTTTAAATTTTGAGAGCCTGCCTTCTCTCCGACCTACCTTATAATTGTATAATGTATAAAACCTTTTTTTTCAGATCCGTTTACAAAATTTGGTTGAGTTTATTTACGTTTTATTTGCAATTTAATGAAGAAAGTGTGAAAATAATGGTAAGAAAAATATTAAGACACATTAACGTAAAGTTGTTATCGTGAAGGGGAAAAAATACAGGGAAGTTTCAAATCCCCCTTCCACTAGCACGGACTTGCTCAGAGAAACTATGTATGGTGTAATAGATGATGGAGATATTTTGTATATAATTTCAATACTTTTAGTGTTAGGTATTTTTTTCAAGTGTTACTTATTTCTTTTAAAGCAAAATAATCAGTAAGGGCTGATTTTATATTTTATTCACTTTTATTTATTATTGCTTTTTATAAAATATTCAACATTATTGAAAACTGATTATATTTTATTAATTTGTGTTTTTAAGTATATTTTTAAAGAAGTCAAGCGTGATTTTTTTTATACTTTAAACGTCACTGAAGACTGAATTCTTTTATTTTTATATATTTTTTCTTTTGAATACATACATATTTATACTTTTTAATAAAATTGAATGTTGTTGAATAATTGTTGACGTAATTTCCCTTTATAGAAAAAATACATAAAATATACCGAAAATCTGTGGTTATCTCATTATATCATTCTTTAAAGTTCTAAAAGACGACTTTTGAAGAAGAAAGTGGGGTCGATTGTTGAGGTTTGGAGCTGAACATGCTTGCTTAACTTTACAACTCAAATATAACCCTACAATTTGGCACTTGTGATGTTTCTTAGCTTTATCCCCTTTCCCGATTGCAAAACTCCCACTCAAAATATTTGTCCCACACAAAAAAAAAAGAAACAAAAAGCGGCATCACTACAATGTAAATTATACATAGATACACTAAGGGAAAAAAATATTAAATTTATCCAAGAAGCGAGTCATTTTTGCACCAATAACGCATTTGCATAAATCGACTACGTAAATATTTAAAATTTATTTAAATATTTTCTTAATTACATAAAATATTTAAATATTTAAACAGAATTAATAAAAAATATATTAAAATTGTGCAAGAATTTTTTTAAAATATCTTTCAAATATTTAATATTTGAAAATAAAACTATCGCATTTAAAGAAAATTTATGTAAAAATACTGAATTTAAAAAACAACATATTTAAATTCAATAAGAATTAAAATTTATGAGAAGCAAAATATGCAGGTAAATGACAACCAGAAAATATCAAGTTGTCACTCAAACCTACATCATTTCATACAGCGACCACACATCGCATGCACAAATCGTCTTGGCCAAATATCCACCCTATATTACCCTTGCAACATTAACTAAATGAGAACTATAAGAAACCTGCAGGAACAGAGTGCGATGCTGATGCTGCTTGTCGGAATGTGTGTGTACGTGTGCGATGTTGTTGCTGCTTGCTTGTATAGAATATGTGTGTACGTGTGTGGTATAAATAAAATTTAAATACGGGAAAAAACGAGTTGTAAGGAAAATATTTGATTTATCCACGTAAATATATGTAAATATATAAATAAAATTTATACTCAGGCGTGGATAATGTAAATGTGCGTTATTTCCCTTAGTGTATGGCTGACCGAGTAAACGTGACAATAGTGACATTATACCCACTTTCATGATACAATTATACAAGGTAGGAGTGACAACTGGCTATTTTTTCACGAGTGTCTTGCACCGACTGTCATTTGCCTGTTATTTTACATGTGATGAAAAGCAATGCTAACGTAGAGCATTGAACTTGGATTTGCAACTTGCATTTTATTAATCACTACGTTATAGTGTTAGCTATGTTACGTTTAACAAAAGTTTAGGGTTTTCAGATGTAAAATAAAATTAGCATTATTTTTGTAAATTTTTAAAAAAATTCCTAAATCAGTCATCATTAAATTGAAATCGTAATATAAACGCCAAACACTGGCGTATCATTTATTACCTCCGGTACCTTTTCTATTTCTTTAAGCAAGATTTCGAAATGTTGGTTCGTTGTTGCTGTCTTTAATCTTTATTTAAACGTTGTATTTAAACATTTAAAAATGTACTACTAAAAAAAAAAGTTATTTAACTTCCATTCTAACGGCAGCTCAAGAACAAGGGTTGCGTTTGACAAAATGCAAAAATTTGACTGTTTCCACTACGCTATTGCGTTACTTAATGCTTAAGATCACGGCGTGAAACGTTTCGTTTTATAAATTGCGAATTTCAACAACGCAGCGTGAAGTGATGTGCAGGGATTTATAAAATGATGCTATAAGTTCAATATGTTGATTAACAGAATGTTAAGAGCGAGCTTTTTAAATGCTTTGAATTAACAGTTGAGATCATGGCCTAAAATGTTAGTTAAAAGTATAAAGTCAACAACATACTTTCAAAATCTTACTTTAACAGATGTTTTTAGGTTTTTGCTTCCAATTAACTTAACAGTATGAAAGATACTGAGAAAGATACTTGTTATGCTAAGCAAACAAGTGATCATTGTTAGAAGCTTTGAATGCCGTTATTTTGTTAAAAGCTTTTTTGGAACACAAGCATCGGTGGTTCAGTGGTAGAATGCTCGCCTGCCACGCGGGCGGCCCGGGTTCGATTCCCGGCCGATGCATCTTTTTTACTTACTCTTTCTAATCAATTGTAAAGAAAATTCGATTTATCAGCGCGCAGAATTTATTTTGGTTTTCTTCCGGGCTTTATAGCCCAATACATTTTATCTATTACGCGAAAGCCCAAGCGGTCAAATAATGACCGTGATACGACATTGGCAAATACTACCGGAGCAAAGACCTCAAAATTTTTTGCCGCCAATTGCTTAGACATGCAACGCACAATCAAACTACCCAGACCTTTACGTTTGTGCTCATCAAGTACCTGTAAGACGCCAATGCAACCTATTGGTAGCCTTTAAAAGAAAACATATTTTCAAATATTTATTTTTAATTTCAAATTATTTTGCACTTACTGCAAAGCCCAACCCATCAGCTGATCATCTGCATTGTACGCTCCAATGTTTAAATTATAGCGTATCAAACGCTCTATGAACTTTTCTGTTCCACAGCTTCTATGTGGCCACAGGCTATTAATTTGCTCCACATGTTGCGGCTGCAGCGGAGCTAATCTAACGCCTTCTGGTAAGCTTGTCGTATTAGAAGATATATTATTTAATTATTATTTCTCAATTTTTAATTTCTTCGAAACAATTTGCACTCACTCGATCTTAAACTCTTGCACTCGTTCTTTTGTGGCATGATACCAAAATGTTCCTTCTGTCTGTAAGGCATCTAATGATATATCCAAATGAATGAGATGTTGCCTGATTGTCGGTACCATACGCTCCGAAAAGGCGTAGAATAACAAATCTTGCTTGCTGTCCATACAATTTAGAGCACTTAGAAGTCGATCATAGCTGGTACTGAGCGTTTGCACTACAATATTGTCGTGATCCTAAAGAAGTAATAGGGATCATATTACATTAGTAGTGAGGAAAATATAAGTGTGAATTATTAAGTGTTTTAATTATAAATTATTAATTCATTTAAACACTTTTCTTGAAGATTCATTCGGTCGGAATCTAACCTAAAAAATTAGAATGTTTTTTATAATTGTGGCAGAACTATTTTTTTTTTCTCATGGTTGATATGAGTAAATTATTTTTATTTCAGTATCTAATTAGTTATTTATCTAATTTTTAGATAAATAATTTTATCTAATTTTTAGATAAATAATTTTATCTAAACTAGCTGGTATTTTTTATTACTTTCATATATAAAAATATGGTATGTATCCATCATACATCCCACTTTTTTATGATGCTACACTTAAATATTTTCTATTGCCATAAGTAACAGTAAAATAAATTTACTTGAAAAAAGAAAAGAAATTTTATACAGACACTTTCAGAGAGTTGGTTATATATTTTGAAGTAAACAGTAAAATTTTCCTTTCAATCAGTACAATTTTGACTTATTTAGGCCGGACTTATTTGACTTATCGGAGGTGCCATTTTTCATGGCGTCACATCATAAGGGCCCCCGAATTCAGTATAAAAGGCATCAACAAATATTTTATTCATCGTCCTAGACCTTCACCACCACAAATTTACTGAAACTACCCTTAATTTGGAATAACGCAAATAAGTTTAGCTTTTAGCGAAAGCTTTAAATTTTTGAGAGCAGAAATATTAAATTTAGGAAGAGAACCAGGTCAGCCTCAAACTATGTAGAACTCATATTATAGAACTTTGATTTTTATGTTTTTAGAAAAACTTTGATGTAATTTTTTATTTGTTTTTTTATGACTGTCACAGTTTGAATTTATCCGATACAATTAACTCACTCACATTCATAATAAAAGTGCCATCACTCTGCCAATCTCCATTCAATGAATAAATGTGAACACTAAGCTCTGGATTCTGTTGAATACCATTAATTGCAATTTTTAGTAAATTGTAAGCGTAGCTGGATACTTTATGATCAGCATAAAGATCACAAAGTTTTGGCCATTCTGAACGTTGAATTTCCACAAGTGTGTCTGTCGAAGATGACATTATTTTTGAATCTGATATTCACCAATACTAATTATTTTATTCGAAAAATATGAAATCAATAGTAATGCGAACCGAACAACGTTCAACCACAATACTTCTAACATGAAAGTTTGCAAAAAACTGAGGCCACAAAGCATAAATCCAAATTTGAAGAGAGTGCTTATTTTTGAGAAAAACGCTCAATGAAGCTTTTTGTAGCGTTTAAAAAATGAAAAAACAGGTCGATAAGAAATTACAAGAAATTGAGTGAAACGTGAACAAACGTAGTCAATGCTTTGTAAATGCGAATTAAAACTGATACTAGCAGATGGCAAGCCAAGTGGAAGGACCGATAAGATTAATTTCATAAATTTCCTTATATCATGCAAAAACAAAAAAAAATGAGAACTGTGTCTATTTATATTTGTAGGAAGAATAAATGATACATTTTTTTATTACAATACTGCCTTGGTTCGGAAATTGGATGATACATTTGTTGGAAAGAAGTGGCAATGAAGTGAATCATAAATAGCATGTTTTAAGCGTTTCAAAAAGCTGAAGAAACATGTGATTTGATTCTGAGGCTTGTCAACTCAAATTGCCCTACTATCGATTACAACTATGAAGTTTATGGGTAACGAGAAATTTTAAATTTAGTTGATCAGAAATAATGAAAGAAATAAAGAAAGATAAAAGTATAGGATGATGACAAAGCAAGAGTTCAAATCCGGGACCAATAGGTGGCAGACAAGCACGCTACAACATGCACTATAGACAACGCTTACGAGAATAAAAGCAAGACATGTTTATCCAAATCGACAGCTCCATACATCTTTAGATTTTTTAATAAATTTCTATAGACAAACATTTTCGTATTTACGAGCACTGTAGCTAACTTCATTTTCCACTGAGTAACCGGCAAAAATCACTGCGAGAGACAAAAAAAAAAAACAAAAACAATCACGAAAGAAAACCCGCTTTACAAAGTGAGTGAGATAAATAGCAAAAGAAAAGAAAAAGAAACTTCTCAAACCGGATATCCTTATCGAACAATTTACACTTCCAGCACCACAGCCAGAAGTACTTTGCTGCAGACGCTACCAAGGAATTGTTGGCCATTCGGTGTCAACTAGAAGATTTGCAGGCAGCAAAATAAACAAACTGTGAAAAGTCAAGCAAATAGCTAAAGAAGAATAAGTTCACAAGCTCAAAGCGAACAAAAATAAAAATACTGAAAGTAAAAAAAAAAAAACATGGTCGCAAAAGGAGCGGAAAAAAAATACTAGAGCAACAGCAACATTAGAAGGAAGAAAAATACATTCAAGTAAAATGCAAATAAGCGAACATCCTCAGCTGTACTACTTCCGGTTTATAAACGGATGCAATGCAATGCCCGGATTTCTGGCTAAGAGTTAGATTTTTCCCATTTGTAGTTGAGATGAAAATCTTGCATAATTGGAATATTTATTAACGACATAAAGAATAAGGACCAAAGAGCAACGCAGAAGAAGTAATAATTGTGACAGCGTTATGGAAGAAGCGAACTACAAATGAATCAACTAAAAATTAACGGGAATAACTCAATTATTTTTCATTGCTTATAAGCCCTATAGACTGCAATCAAATAAAATAGTATTTTACAAGACAAATGCTATAGGAAATGTTATTTCAAGGTGTTTCACATCCGTTACTGTTTCATACAATTAAAAAATTCCAACAATGGAAATTTCAAAATACATGATTTTTTTATAAATTATGATTTCCAAAGATATCTTTGAGAATATTGAATATTGGCATTTGAGAATATTTGATATAGCTTACAATAGGTTTAAGATATCGATTTACTTTATAAACCAAAAGAGCCTGATCCCTTAAGGAAATTTCTTTTTTACTATCAGGTATTTCCAGTTGTATCATCAAACTATTTCGCAATCTTATAGAAAATATCGGAATTTTTCTGTTTCACTTCTTATTTCACTACTTTTTATACCTTTAACGTCAATATCGCTTTAAGACGAGTCATTTTCTTGGTCTTCTCACGCCAAAACCTACAATTTTTTTTTAATTCAGACAAAACTCCCTTGAAATATGACTTCTAATTTAAAAACAAAAACACAAAAATAATATTTCATGCATGAGACCAAAATGACACAGTAGAGGAGTAGGAAAAAAAATTGCAAGTAAGTTCACCCTTCCCCCATTTATGGGTTAAATAATAACCCATTTTCAATGGATATTATTTTTTTCGATTTGAGACTTAAAAATCACAATTTTTCGATTGTCCCAAATCACATACTGTTCTTTAAATTTTAGATAATTATAGACCATATGGGCTGATCTTATGGTTTCTAGGAAAGATTTTTTTTGCCTTAACTCATATATATTTTCTTTTTTTTCCATTTTTATATGGTTTAAATGCTGTATCGAGGAAATTTTATATAGACAAATAAAAAATTCTTATTATATTTTTGTGCATAATTATCGATTTTTTATACAATGTCTCTTATAATATTCGCACTAAGGTCTTTAATTACCTGTTGTAAATTCAAAACTTGATATCCAAGTCATGTATTGCATACCTGAGGAAGAATTGTTTGGAAACCATAAATGTCAGATATCAACATTATTTTCAATCTTATGCATATAATATTATTAATCGTGTCCCAAGAATGATAGAAACCAGAGCGTTCCGCAAATGAGAGAGAGAGAGAATGACGTCACAAGCGATATTGTCAGACTTTGGAATAATTTTACTCCCTCACCCACGCCTTAATATTTTCTTCTTATTTTTCTAATATGTATATGGGCCTCCTTAACACACTGGTACAATAAAATTTTGTCAGTCTCGGATAGTTTAGGAGATAAAAATCTTGAAAGTTAAAAAAATTCATATTTTTCGAATACGAAAATATTCATATTTTTATACAGAAGAGTAGATATTTTTACTTTACTTTTTCGAAAGAATTTATTTCCAATTTTGTCAATTCTCCTAAGAGATTGCACATTTGAATGCGTTTTTGTCAAGCAAAAGTACTGTGTGACGTCATGCACTCAGTTGAGAAAGAGAGCAGTAGATAACGGGACTGCGGAACGCGTAATCTTGTTTCTATCATTAGGTTTGTTCACGTACTTTACTTGTAAAAACTTGCAGGGAGAGAGTGAAAGAAGAATTGAGATAAAAATATTTACAAAGAGAAAAATACCAGAAAGAGTACGTGAACAGAAAACTAGTAGAAACTTGCAAGTTAACAGCTGATCAAACGAATTGACATCATATACTGTTTTTTCTGCTATAATAAATGGTTATAAATTATTGAAATCATTTCTTGGGTCTCACCAACATTAACATTATACTTACATTTTCCTCAGCATCACAAATGTTTCTTTTTCCATCCATTTTAATACGAAATCAACAAGAAATAACTTTTGACAGCTTGTTTTTTTTTTTGACAAACAGTTTTTTTCGGTAGTTGCAAGTTCTTGCAAGTAGAAATTTTGCTAGCAGAAACTTGTAGCTACTTTTTTCTCTCTCACTATTTTACGCTCTCGTTGTCCTCTCTCGTTGCAAGTTTTTCGAGTACGTGAACGCTTTACTGGTAAAAACTTGTAACAATTTGTACAAATTTTTTGTTAGTGAACAAACCTATTCTTGATCGTGACCCAGGTGATCTCAGTAAAACTTTTTATTGGACTTATCATCAATCTCTCATTCGATACATAACATGTAAAAATTGTCCCAAAGCAACATTCATAAAGAGACAATTGCTAGTAGTTGGACTCGAAAATCTAAATTTTAATGCAATTATTCATTAATAAGATGTTTTATATTACAATTACCTGCCATTTCCCACGGATGATGAATATTATTAAAAAAATTTGCACAAAATTTGACAAAATAATATGGAAATGTTCATTCTATTGCGTTGATTCCGATATTATCAAAAGTCAGTTCTCTCCTTCCATCCACGGCAACAAGCCCATCAAAATTTCATTTCAACATGTTTTCCTTGAAAATACAATGAAATAAAGTTTTATGCATCATGGATGGCAACGTGAATGGAAAATTCAACTCTGAACCCTTTTGTGTGGTTGACAAGTGCTGCCAAGGCACCATAGCCAGTGCCACATAATAACAACCAAACACAAAATTAAACATGAACAAAGAAGACTGACTAACTGACAGACTGGCAGACAGTGAGACAAAGTTGACAACTTTAGCCAGTTAGTTTTTAAATTAAGTTCTTTTTCCAACTAACGACATCTAGCGGAGCATTATTACTTAACTAGCTCAAATCGACGTCATTTGCGGGCGCTGTGAATTCTGGTGTTCACAGAATTTGTGTTTGTTGTTGTTGTTATAGTTTTTGTTTATGGTGTTTTTGCACCTTGCAATTAAATAGAAACAAACATCTTTTTCCGGCAAAAGCGGTAACAATATTTCTTCGAAAACAAACGAAAAATTTGCCAGTCCACAAAAAAAAAACAAACGAAACACAAGTCAAAAGTTAAGGATACCATATAAAAATATCCTTATAAATGTACCGATTTGTATAATGGTTTCCGTTATGCTACAGTTGCACATCCTTTTAAAGCACAAAATGGGAGAGGGAGAAACATTCATAACTACAACTAGCAAAGTTTGAAAAAATATGCAGCACTTTTTATGCTTTTTTTTCTAGTTCAGGTTAAAAATAAAACATAACAGCAAAAATTCAAGGCTTAAATAAAAACAACAACAACAATAGCCAAATATGAAACACCATTGTTACAACTGCAAGTTCAGTTATTGTGTAAGTGTGCATAGTAGCAGCAACAACAACTACTGCCAGAACTAAGCAAGGTGTGCAGCAGTGTTGCCGGGTATTTTTTTATTTTTTTAACTGTATTCGAATTATGCTCGAATTTCCCATAACTTCCGGTTCGACTGGCAGTCGTGCTCGTTCCTACGCTCACTCAAAATCATCCTCAGGCAGCACGTCCTTGCATAATAATGGCGGAAAAAATTAAGTAATCCTTGTTTAGTGTTCCAACAAAAATAATACTTTGTTGCTTTAGTTATTATACGTTACGTTTTTGTTATTTTTATTAATATTGTGATATGTTTTGTTGTTGTATTGTTTTCTTTTGTTTTGTGCAATTTTATATTTATGAAAAATTTTCATAGATGTACATTCTCAGCACACTTTTTTGTCGAAATTTCAACATGACGAATAATGAGTAATGCAAACAAAGGTAGTATTCAATACAGAATTTTTTAAAATATAACCCCCTATACTTTCATTCCTATTCTCGAACTTCTCAGGAACATCAATCATTTCCATTCTTAAACGAGAAAAAAATCATATAAAAACACACATATACAGACAAATTTTTACCTACTAACATGCATGCATATGTATAGGATGGTATACGCAGATAGAATTTCAACGAAAAAATAACAAAAATCTGATAAATCGCTTTGCAGATTTTATGTTACGAGTCGAACGGCATATGACGGCATTTAAAAATATATTAAAATTTTTTGGAAATTTTTATATGATTGAAGATTTCTTTTTAACAAAAGTGAAAAAAGTTTGTTTTAACATGGAAATTATTGATACAAAAGTTATTTTCTTTTCAAACATTGCGAATATCGGAAATTGAAGAACCAACCATTTGGCCGACTGGGTTTTTTATAGTTGTCTTAAGGAACTTTATTTTTTTTCCAAAAATAGTTTTTTAACTACACGAGGGCAAACTTTTGGAAGTGTCTTGAAGATTAAAAATCAAAAATCTTAAATATCAACACTTTTATTTTGAAAAATATACCAAATCATATAGTTGTCGAGACAATTAGAATACTCTTGTACATTCAAATAATTAAATCTGAAATAAAAAAAAAATCAGATATTTATGTATTGACTGTACTGAAGAATATTGATCAAAACCACCTGAGACACAGACGTTGTTTAACGTTTTTCATTTTTAACTTGATTTCTTACACTGATATTTTTAAAGAAAGTACTGAAAATTGATATAAAGAATTTTGACTCCAATTTTGTAGATAAGATAAAAAAACTGCTCAAGACCAAGTTAAGTTCAATAAAGAACAATCTATATACATAAATATAACTACATATTAGATAGAACTTGTAGGGAATTATCTAAGGCTTTGGCCAAAGATACGATTATTATGTTCTAATGATTTTACAAAGGTAACCATTTCTTTTCACACAACAATCGCCATTTATACATCAAGACTTATAGTTCTGGAATTTACCTACCTTTTAAATAACTGAAAGACTTTTGTGTAAGAAGGTGTAATTTGTTCATTTTAGGAATAAATATTTTTGTCAAACACTATGTAAGAGTAAGCATTTAGACAGAATTTTTTCCATGTAGTCCAAGAACCCCTACTATGTATTTTTACTTATTTTATTCCATCTTCTTATTAAAGAGTGTGACGGGATCATATTTAAAAACCCTCTGCCAAAAAAATAAGCACAATTCAAGTACGTTGAAAATCCTTACTTTAACCTTTTTAATGAATGTGCTTGTATGTGGGTGAGCGTGTCTCATTTTGAATAGTAAGTTTTTGAAAATTAGTTGGTTAACCTCTTAACTGGGATATTTACAAAAATAAGGTCCTCATTATCATTGCAATACAAAACAATAATTTCAATAATTTTTCTTATAATTTATCAATTCACGGAAAATTACTTACCAAAAATATACGCCACATAAGTAGACAATATTTTGATACCTAGGGAAATTGCAGCGATATGCACTTATCACATAATACGATTTAGAATCCATACCGTTGATTTCAAGGCAACATGTGATGTAGATATAAACACTTCTGCAATTATTTTTTTTACTGTTAAAGATCATTACAGCATCACGTTGATATGGGAAATGAAATTATATAGCAACGAGTCTAATTGATGATCCTTTGTTAAACTATAATTCACAAAGTTATAGTTCTATCATTCATAGTTCTAGTCAGAAAATGGTTTTTGTATAAAAAACTTCATCCATTAGTTAAGATAATTCGAGTATCATATCGACATGTTCAGATATTAACAAAATATCTCACATAGTTTAAAGCACCACAATAAGGACGTTTCAAAAAAGTTTGGTTTCAAGAAATTGTTTTAGTTTTTTTTAAATACACAATATTAAAGTAAAACTAAGACCTTATTGCACAGTTGTAGAGCAAGACCCTTGCTATTACGAGCTCATTTATGAAACACAAAAGTTAAAATGACAAAATGTTAAAATGTTATTACAAAGTTAAAATTCCCCCTACGATGCGAGTTGAAGTCCCGAAACAAGTTTTAAAAAGAGGGGTTTGTCAAGCTATGGCAAACGTACAAGTATTACATAAAAATCTTTGTCAAATTTTATTAGAATTTGTCAAAAATCCGCCATCAATGCATGCACGGGGCACGTAAATGTTTTTCGTGAAAAACGTGTTATACATTTATTTTTTTAAACATGGCAGAATAAGCAAGGTAGACTCGCGGCTGAGAGCCAGAGTCAGAATTGTCAAAAAACACTGATAAACGAACAACAGCAATGAGAGGAAGAATATTATTTATATTGATTTTGATAATTTCGGCTTAGATTGAGAGAGCATTTTAAGCCGCAAGACTTCCTTTATTCTACCATGATACAATACAATTCTACCCACAATAACAAGGTAGGCTAATTTTAAAATGGCTGCTCAAACGTCAAGAATGATAGAAACCAGATTACTCGTTCTGCAAATGAGAGAGAGAGAGCATGACCTCACAAGCCATGAACCAAGAAATAAAGATCATGCAAAGAAAAGAGCCGCCATATTGTAAACAAAACAAAGCTGGTAGGTCTGACGTCATCGGTGACAAATTGTTTTGTTTACGTGTAGCGATTATATGTGAAAAATTATTTCTTGAAATTTTAAAGAATTATGTTATTAGTGTTTATAATTCAGTAATTTTTAGTGTTTTTTATAAAAATGAAGTGTGCTGTAGCGACTTGTAATAATTGCAACAGCAAAAAAAAAATTACTTTAAATTAGATTACTGCATGGAAATTTAAACAAACAAAGTATTCAAACACTTTTTTCGAGAATTAAACTGGTTAATTTTATAATTTTCCACTTTTATTTAAGTTTTCACATGTTTTGCATGAAAAACGTATGCAATATAGCTTTTTTTGTGACCGATGACGTGGCACGAAAAAAATACTTTTTTCTCGCACTGCTGATTGCTTGATCTTGTCTTGTTGGTTCATGGTCACAAGCGATATTGTCAGACTTTGGAATAATTTTACTCTCAAAAACGTCAAACGACAAAAGCAAAAACGAAAATTGTTCAAATTCAAAATCAACAGCTGAGTTTGACCATGATGTAATTAACAAGGTGGTAGTCAATTTTTCACCACACATTCAATTTTGCTGAATCTGTCAAAAAATTGTGACATAAAGAGAGGACCTGTTGGCAAAGCTGTAAAAGATTGAATCATTTTCAGTTTTCATTCTCTTGTTTAAAAATTCAAAAGCTGAACTCTTTTGTTGTAGCATTCAAAGTGTGAACTCTTTAGGCTTAAGTCTTTAGGCTGAATAAAATTGTTTTCAAGTCATGAATTGCAAAACGTAAAGAATGCACACTGAATTGAAATTTTAACGAGTGCAGCCACCGATGGCTTCAGCCACGATGCACAGTGTGTTATTTTCAATTCTAGCGTGCCAAAAGTCATATCTCAAAAAGTATTATAGCTAGAGACATGATATTTTGCACACAGCTTAATAAGGCCAAAAAAATCATTTTTGCAAAATGGGCGTAATCGGTCAACTGGCACGCCTACCTCCCATACAACTGGAGCATATAAACCGGCCTAACTTGGGTTGTAGGCATGCTATGGCAATGAAATTTTGTTTCTTACTTTGTTTTATCATTTGCAACCATCTGTCAAAAAGTGGGCGTAATCGGTTTATATGCTCCAGTACAATAAAATTATAAAAATTAAGTTCTTGAGAAAGACATATTTTAGAAAAATACTCTTTCTTATACTTTTGTCTTGTTCGTAATATATTCATATTCATTATTTCAAAATGTTACTATAAAATCTTAAAATATGTTTTTATTTATATTTTACATATTTGCGGTGCATTTTTAGTGTTAAAAAGCTTATATATATATATATACGCTTTTTAAGAAATTTTAAATTGTTCATCAAATATGTTTCTAATGGTAATGATAAACTTTTATCATACATGAAAATGAATAAAAAGCATATAAAATAAACTTTAACTTTAGATCTAAAGTTTTTAATAAGTCATACATCAGCTTCTAAGGGTCATATAGACCGACTGTAATAATTTATGTTTGCTTGTTTGTTTACATTAGTTTTTTCCTTACCATATGTACGTTTTGTTGTTGTTTAAGATTTTTGAACAATCAAATTATCCACAGATAAATAATGTTATATCTTAAAAAGTATATATGATATTATTATGAAATTTTAAACACAGATATATTATATTGTAATAGTAATATGTGTAAAAAATTATTTAATTTTGCTTAGTAGTTTGCCTGTAGTAGAGAAAAGTAGATTTATACCATAAAATCGGTAAAAAAATAAAGTTCATGCAAATGAATACTAAAAAATTTTATCCAACTTGTTAACTTTACGATATCTAATATTACTCCAAAAAATAAACTCGATACTATTTCATTAACACAATTTTTCTTAAATGTGTTGTAATTTTTCTTACCATTTTATATGAATTTTAGCATTTTTGGAGTCATTTTTAAATGAAGATTTTTTTCCGTTTCCGCACCTTTCCGTACGAGGTTTTTTCATAAATGTTTAGTAAAAATATATATATTTCTTGTAGTTATAATCATCGCGTTGGATATCGTTGGATTCTGTTTTTTTTCTTACTGAAAATCGCATTTTAAAAATTTTTTGAAAAAAAAAATCATTATTTTTCTTTAATTTTTATATTTTTTTAAAAATTTTTTTTCTTTATAGACTAAGTATTAAATAAACAATAAATTTAATATTTTTATAAAAAAAAAATGAATCTTTGTTAGGTCCTGAGATATCTTTGTTGGAAGTATGCAAACAAAAATTGCACTAATTAAAATTTTTTTTTGTTAGTTAAAAGTTCCAACTTTGACGAATTTTAAAAAAATATACAAACATTATTTTGGATTTTGGTAATCGTTTTCTTATTTCTTGGATATATTTCTGTTTCTTGAAATTCTTTTTTTTATCAAATTCAGATTTCAATTTTTGGGACTTTTGGCACGCTAGAATTGAAAATACCGCACTGTGCGATGGCTGCAACCATCGATAGTTGCAGCCGAATTGGAATTTTAGTGAATGCAGACGGCGATGGCTTCAGCCGTAAGGATTTGTTGTTGTCTTAAGTTGTTTTGTGTGTATTTGTGTATGCGTGAGTGACTGTTGGGCATGACTGTGATGGGTTGCCATTGGCTTGATATCATGTATAGAAAAAGTATTATATACAACAAATTGTAGAAGTTAATTTTTATACATTTTGTTAATAATATTTATTGTTAATAAGTACTTTATTATTCCAGAAAATGTCAAAGGAAAGACAAAAGCATGTCACTAAGATCGGCCGTCGAAAACAAATGACAACAAAAATGCAAAATGCTGCTTTATATTTAGTAGTATTTCATGGTAGTAAATAAAATTTCCAGTGTTTCAGAGTTGAAAAGAATGATAAAACTGAGTGCATTCATCGTATTTCTTAAGCCTACAAGAATGGGATTGATATTTTTCATAAGTCTCATTCCTTATAAAGCATTGGGTGTGCATTCTTTTATTTTCAAAGAATGATGAATTGTGCATTTGTAATTCATTTACTCTACAGAAGCATAAGATTGCATCTTGTTGATGTAGCTTTTGAATGATTTAAGAGTGTGTGCATTCCGAAATGATTCAATCTTTTACAGCTCTGCCTGTTGGTAAGTGTCAAATCGTTATTTGTTTTGTTTGCTTGCTAGTGGTAGTCCTAGCTAATAAGTAATAAACTGCAATTATATGTAGTTTTGTTGGATTTTCATAAAAATTATTGAAACTGTGAAAAACTAGAGCCGAATATGGAAACACACTGTAATTGGCTGCAGGTATGGATGATCTGGCCATGTAGCTCCACAATACCAATAGCAGCAATAAGCTGATCCTATTAAAATATTCGAGGAAATCTACGAAAGCTGTAACACAATCCGTACGAGGTGGTACATAGTGCTTCAAGAATCCAGCTCTTTATCTTGAGCTGCCGGAGAAGTAGTTTAATCAATTTGAGGTTAAGTTTAATATTTGTTGGTTTTTTATTGGCTAATAGCTTTGCTTTATTTACAACGCGAGCTAGCGCAGTCCGTCACGCACAGCGTCTCAGCAATTTTTTATCTTATCCATAATCTTTGTCTTATCCATGTTTTTTGCACGTTTGTAATCAATAAAATTATTCTTTCGCAATAAGCAGAAATTTCACAAACTATGCTTTGCTTAAAATATGCAATCAGCTATTTTTGACAGATCGAGAGTTCATTTTTGTGAGAGAGGTTGAAAATTCACTACCACCTTGTTAGTTACACCATGAGTTTGACACTTAGCTCACGTTTTTCATGCTTGGAATCATGGTACAATAACAAGGTAGATGCAGGGGAGAGAGCGTGGACTCAAAACTGTCAAATCGAAATTATTTCAGTTTGAATTCTTTTTTTGTATTTTTGCTTTTTCCGCATTTTGACAATTATGGTTGACTAATAGAGAACACAAGCACCCTTGCATCTACCTTGTTAATTCTAAACATTCTTTGAGTCATTGTGTATGCGTCGAGAGCACAAAGCTTTAGCTTTTGTGGCCTCAGAACATTAATAAACATTGTAAGTATATAAGCCAACCAGTTTTCTCTCAAAAGCTTCAGTCTCTTAAAAGATTTGAAAGTGTTATATCTGCGGTTTGTTGCTTTTCGCAGTTGGTTCGTCAAAGGCAGTACTTGAGTAGGCTAAGTAAAGAGATTTAAAACAATATAATTTATAAACAAATAAGAGATTTAATAAGAGATAGAAATGAACTAAAAAGAGGGCGTTGATACTGAAAGAAATATAGGAATAATCACATTTGCGATTGCAAAAGCTCGCAATGACGGTTTTCTCATAAATTTAATTGTTCAAAGTGGTGATCAATTCTGTTTCAAAAAATGTGAATCACTTCAGGGGGAAGTAAATTGAACTACTTTGACAAACAATTGAATTTAAAAATAAACAAAATTCGAAAAATAAACTTTCAAGATTATTACAGTTGATTTTACATTTTATAGAAATTTTATATTAAATGAAAATTATGCAGGCGGTAATTTTTGCTCTTACTATTACCGTTCGCATAGTACAATTGTACTCTTGCATTAATTGTTTTCTATATCCAATAGTTTTTCGAGATATTCTTAGTACATATTCAGCGCTTTTTAAAGCTCCCACTAAAATATCTCAAAATCAAGCAAAAATCAGGTTGCTTTGTTTAGAAGTCTACTTCATTATGTTAGCAACTTTGACGAAACACAACACAAATATGACTCAAAAAAAAAATTTACTAGACATGATTACCAACAAAGTTTACTTGGCTGCTTGGTTATATCCAAGAATTAATTGCTTTTTGATTTGCTTTAGCCGAGCTTTTGTTTGCATTCTTGTTGCGTTCTGGCTACTGACGGTTATCTTTTGACATTTGTAATAACAACGACAACAATGATGATAAAGAATACTCTCGAGCATCAAATGCAACAACAACAACAACAAGTTAAAGAACAAACCCTGAAGCTCACAACCATAACAAGTCTCAGTGATTTGCAAGAAATGCGTGATTTGTATCGGAAGGATTGGCCTGTGCACTGCGTCGGCTTCTATACACTCGACAACTTCATACGCTGGCTGCAGCGGGATCCGGAAATGAAAAATTTACTCATCTATACGCTGAATGATGACTGGCGAAGTGAGGGACTGTTTTTGATTGTGGTAAGTTGTGGGAGAGAAACATGTAAAAAATGGGAAAACTTACTAAAAAGAATGAAATAACCAAAAAAAACTTGATTTCTTCGAAAATAAACAAAAACAGGATCGTTATCAATTGTTTTTAAATTCTTTGAACTGGGACAAAGACAACAAGCTGCTGGCCGAAGCCATTTCATTGCTTAATTGGACAACTGGTTACAAAGTCAGTTCGTTTCTTGAACGTCATCGCTCCGCAGTGGTTAGTGTTGTGAAAGAGCTGCACTTAGAGATGGAATATGATAGCTTGACGCTTATGTATTATATGCCCGCCGCGGAGGCTTCCCAACTCAATGTAGAGTAAGAACCCCTCCGCATTCCTTACAATTCCCAATCAAAGCGTTTTTTTTTTCATTTTTGCACAGCTGTCCTCCCGGCTTTGCGTTACGTCCTTTGAATCCCTTCACGGACGCAGCTATTGTTGATGAACTCTGGCCTAATCGTCATCAAGGTTCACTCTTTCTCTTGCGGCGCCTCATAGCATGGAACATCAATGTGGGTGTCTATGTCGAGAAGACCAACGAGTTGGTGGCTTGGTGCTTGAGGTAGCTTAAAAGTTGCCATTAATACTAGAAAAATTTCATCATCATGTTTTCCTTTTTTCTGTAGACTGCAGGGCGGCTTTTTGGGAGCACTACAAGTTAAAGACTCACATAAACGTTTGGGACTTGGCAGTTTGGTGACGCGTGCTACATCTCGGCGACTCGCATGTGAGCTGGGTCACGATGTTATGGCATTGGTTAATAAGGATAACTTACCGTCATGTCAAATGTTCGATCAGCTTGGTTTCAAGGTGACTGATAAAGCCTACTGGTTGCGCACTTATCCCACAGTGGAGGGTCAAGAGTGGACAGATGTTGAATAAAGCGATCAATGAATACTTCAAGTATTTGGCTCTTGGCACTTTAGCTCAAAGCTCAAAGAATTTTGTTTATTGATAAATATGTTGTTCCTCATGAGATCCCAATTATGTAGGAATTTCAATACATTTATTTTGAAAAAAAAGACTGTTCTGAGTAAAAATAAATTAAAAATGATTCATAATTTTTTTTAATTTTGACTTCATTAAAAAATTTTAAATTAATTTTTTTGGAAATTTTTAAATTCAATATTTTATGCATGTGTTTTCTTTCGTTGTGGAGATTTCCACTCATCTTAGAATTTAAATAAAAATACCATTTTGTGTCTTTAAAAATATTTATTTTAAGAACTAAGGTTCAGGTTTGACATCTATTCAGTCAAATCTGCCTTGGTTTGGGTCATAGATTAGTGGGCAAAAAGAGTCAAGTTAAACATCTATAGGATGTTCTAGGCATGGCGAGAAGCCTTCTTGGGGATAGAAATGCCGAAGGTTAAGGCGTAGGAACATGGCCTGGCTGGGATTCGAACCCGATGCCTCTGGAAAGACTACCGAGGCCGCCATTCATAAAAACTTGTTTTTGGCTCACCTGAAAATTTTTTAACTGTACTATTTATAGAGTATTTATAATTATAATTATATTTAAATAATTTATAAATATTTTATGTACATAAATTTTTTTTAAATTTTTTAATATATTTTTTTAATAAATTTTTGTAAAAATTAACAATTATATATTTACAAATTTATTCAATAAGCTTTTAATTATATTTCCGGTAATAATAATTATGAATTAAAACAAATTTAATTCATAAAATTTATTAGCAAAATCTCAAAAGCGTTCTTAATCTTAAAAATTGCCCCTTTTATATTTCTCCACATACAGCACTGTTAGATATAAGCTGAGTTATGTTTGCTGGTCTGTAAAACCGAAACTGAGTGTATGTTATCGCATTCTTCAATTTCAACACAAACAAAGTGAAACTTCGAAGTATAACCGGTTCTTTTGGAGTGCACGCAAGCACGTTACTAAATAATGGGCAATACTGACTTTTCACCATCGTCTTCCTCAGCAGAAGATAAACTTCATAGCTTGAAAGATGTATCAGAATTGCAAGAGTTACGCGATTTATATCGCAGAGACTGGCCCACAAACTCATTGGGTTTCTATACGCTACATAACTATTATGGATGGTTGACAGCGGAAGCAAGAGATAAGCTCGAGAATCTACATATCTACACGCTAAACGGCGATTGGCGTAAAGATGGCTTGTATCTGATAGTGGTAAGTTTCTAAGTCACCACACAACAATAATACGCATTTTACTGTTCTCCTATAGGATCGTTATCAAATATTTTTCAACACAGTGCATACACTAAACAAGGAGCAAGCAAGACTTGAGAGAGCTTTAAAGCTATTGAACTGGTCGAAAGGTTACAAAGTTACAGCAATACCACAAAAACACATCGATACTGCAGTGGCTTTGGTGCAGCACTTTAATCTGGAACCACGCCGAGCCACGTTATATACTTACCGCATGCCGAGGACTAAGGCCTTAAAGCTGCAAGCTATGTACGCTTCGTTGAACTGTTTTCTTATAAACATATTTTATCTTGACTTTCATTGAAATATTAAATTTTAGCTGCCCTTCCAACTATAAACTGAGACGCCTGACCATTGATGATGCACACACCGTCAATGATCTTTGGGAAAATCATCATCCCGGCTCATTGTACTTCATCAAGCTTTTGATAAAACATAACATAAGCATAGCAATATCTAGAATTGACACGGGTGAGCTCATAGCTTGGTGCACAAGGTAAGCTTTTGCAGCAAATAAAAGCTTTTGTGTTGATTAACGGTGTTAACTAAATGAGCAGATGTCAAGCTGGCTTTTTAGGCACTCTGAAGGTTAAGCCTGCCTATGTAAGACAAGGCTTTGCTACCCTAGTTGTAAAAGCTTTTGCTCTTGAGGTTGCAGCTGCTGGCGATGATGTATTTTCTTCTGTGCACGAGCTCAACGAAGCTTCAAATACTCTATTTACAAAGCTTGGTTTTGATGTGTATGGGAATACTTTTCATATAAAAGCTTTTCCGAATAACGAGTTCATTCAATGGCCAGATGATGCTTGAAAAGAGCTTACATTTTTCTTAATCCAGACAAATATGACAATATTATGCAATAATTTATTTTTATTTTATTTAACTTAATATAATTTACAATAAATGTTGGCATTTATTTAATTACATTTATTTTTCTTTTATTTCCTTAAAACACGTACTTAACTACACGGTAACACTTGGCTCAAGTTCTTGTTCAGGTGGCTCCGGCTTTGTTATCTAAAATTTAGTTTTGCAAATATTTAAACAAAAAAAAAAACAAAAAAAGTGTTTTAATTAAAAATTGTTCGGTATTAGAGTTTAAGAATAAATGTTAGTAGTTTCAGAGTTGATTTTCGCGTTACTAAATGCATGCAGCCATACGTATTAATTAAAAGCTTTTAAACGCTTTTCCCACTATACAGTTTAATTATTTAATGCATTTTTCAGAGACACTTTCGACTTATTAATACAGTGAAAGCTTTTCTTGTAACAGCTACTAAAAGCTAGAATTATTGAAAAGCTACAATTAACCAAACAAATAAATCAGAGATCGACAGTAAGCCAGCAAAATAGCTTACAAAAAGCTCTCATAGCTTTTAGTATACTACTTTTTTTTTTAGTTTGAATAGCTAGCTATTGCTCTAAAGTTCTCAAAAAGCTCTTACGAACAAAAACGTGAATAAACATTTGTGACGATTTTCTTTTTTTTTTTTTTTTGATAAACATGAATTTTTTGATTTAAACATTACAAAAATGCAATAAAACCCATAAATTATTAAATAAAATAATGTCCAAATCAACAATAAAATAACAGACAAAATATTAACCTTTATTTATATCAATTAAGAATTAAGACAAAATATTAATAAAGGTTAATATTTTGTCTGTTTAATTAATATTAATATTAATATTAATATTAATTAAATATTAATATTTAGTTGAATGAATAACTTTTTCAAAAATTATGGGCTTTATTTATTGAGGCGGGATTTTAAACCAATGATTAACCATACATATTACTATTGGAAAAGGGTAAATACTACCAAAAATTATTTTAATTAATTAAAATAACGGGTGGGATTTGTCATTGAACAGTAATGCTCAAAAGCAAGAACAAGCCCGAATAAAACTGAGACTGTTTTACTCATGAAATCTTTTCAATAGCATGAAATTTAAACAACCCTTCAAAATATTAACTTAGAGACCAAGTAAGTTTCAAATATGCATCTTTTGATCTTTATCTCAAAGCTTTTGTTATGCCTGGCGTCTCTGTTATAACCATAAACAATGGAAAGGAATCACTCCCTAAATACTTAAAAACTTTGACAAGCATTTTTCACATTTTTTTTTTAATTTCTATTTTTTTTTTTTTATTAACTCTTTTTTTTTGTCAAAAAGTTTTAAATATGATTTCATTTTAACTTCATTTCTACTGTTAGTTAACCGCAAAAATTGCAATTAAATCATTTATTTATTTACTGCAAATATAATTGCAGCAAATATTTGTTTTACAAAATCTTCCCAAAATAAAGACACGCATACACATAAACATACAAATAAACCAAACAAATACCAACATGCAAACACAACCCACAAACAACGTTTACATAGATGTTATATCACTTAATATGCAAGTTAATTGCTTTTTTAAATCGATGATTTTTTCCATACTTAAAATGTAATTTTAATTATGTCCAAAACTGCGAGTTTTTTGCGTTAATACCTGTTTTTAAATTCGATCAGTTTCGTTTTCTAAGTTTTTAAAAATAGTTAAATATAGAATAATTTCTTAATAATAAACATTGAGAAACCCAGTATGAACAAATAATGATGACAAGTTGTTGTTTTTATTTTGTTGCATTGCATTCATTACGATGCTTTTTTCTGATGTGCATAGTCGAAAAAAAGCTTTTCTGGTGATTCTCTTACTTTGAAGCAGCGCACGCGAAAATGATCGCACATCTCACGCACCTGCAAATGTTGAGAGTACAAGAGAGAACATTAATAGAAAATATGCAAGATCATGGTGTGATTAAGAAGGTGATGGCGAATTTTTAACTTCTCTCAAAAAATTTTTCCTATACTTGTCAAAAACAGCTGATGGTAAATTCTAAGCAAAAGTTGCAAAACAATCAGTTACAATTTCTTATTGAGTGCAAGAGTTTTGACAATTTTCCTCAGTTTGTCTATTTTTTCTCACTTTCTCAAAATTTTTGACAGGCATAGAGAAATTAGTAAACGTCACGTTCACCTTGTTTATTACACCATGTGCAAGATGAGTGCTATCAATGGAATCTTACCACGTAGTAGCCGTAATGCAAATGCGCCATCGAGACAAGTATCGTCAGTCCATGTACCATCCATCGTTCACTTTCGGCGGAGATTTCCTTGCCAATAAATTGGTTATAATAAGGAAAGCAGGATATGCCAACTGCAGCCAGCAATGGCCACATTAGCAGATTGAAGCCTTCACAGCGTGTATCGGACATTTGAGCCACAATGAGGCGGCACTGTGAGAAAATAAATTACATTATTGACATTTGATTTAATACACTGAAAAAAAAATGTTTTAAAATTGACGACAATTGTTATTAATTTGACGATATTTGTGTTTAAAAAATAGCTTTCAACAAATTTCGTCAAAGTAAGAGCAAATGTATTTAAAAATTTTGAAAAACATATGAAAAAAAGTCAAATTAACAACACATTTTGTGAACACATTGTGTTTAATTTTAAGCTAACTTTTTTTTTTCAGTGTATGAATATAAAAACTAGTGAAAATTATTTTATATGACTGCTTAACCAAAATTTATATTAATATCGGTGGTATCGACTGAAGAGCTGCTCAGGCATAACAAGAAGAAATATCATGTTCGAAAATGAGTCAAATCATGCAAAAACCACGCCTACTTTCAATACGATGGGACGTTATTAAATTGGTAAAATCTCTAAAAATTCCACAAAAATTAATAAAAAACAGTGTCGACCACAGCAACAGCATTTGTCTCATTTACTCTTATTTGTTTACTTAAAAAGACGAAGTGTCGCTTGCCTCGCGAGGGTACTTCGTGATCGACACTGATCTAAAACTATAAATTTCGGAAGCAACCTTTTCTTCCAAATACGCACGCTATTTATTATTTGTCAAAATCTAACAAAAGCCACGCCTACCTCTCATAAATAGTGATTACAGGCAATGTCCGCTTGGCGTGATTTCGTTTAGCGCGATTTCGTTGTAACGTGGTTTCAATATTTTTTCCGTTTTTTTTGTTTTTGCCAGACTTTTGGTTTCTCTTTTGGTGGCTTGATCTTGCTTTGCGAATGCTCACGAATTTGTTTGTTTGCTTACTTTTTGTTGCTTAAAAGACACATAAAAAGATAATTTCGATTAACGCGGTTTCACTTTACGCGGTATTCTTGAGGAACCAATTAACCGCGTTAAACGGACATTGCCTGTATATCAAAATGGTTAAAGCTCTAAAAATTCCTGAAAAATTAATCTAAAACCTTGAAATTGAGATCAACTGACCGGTGAAGGAAAATTTATGAGCCCTCCTTCAGAAAACTAAAAAATTTGTCGATACTAATGTATGTCGGTGCACGCGGTGTACTCGCTATGATTTCCTTTTGCATTTACTTCATTGTCGCTTTGTTTTGACTTATAACTTTAAAAAACAATTCAAACACTGCTTCGACAGTAACGAAAAGTTTTAAAAATATTTTATGCTTGTTTCGTTGGCTGTGCTTCATACAAAATATTTTCATTTGATATCAAGGTTACACTGCAGTACACTACAGTATACTACACAGAGATACTGTACAATAGTGAAGTTCTCTAATTAGAAGGTTTTGTCCAGCTCTTAAGTATCCACCAAGTGCCTCAATTGGCTAAATTATTAAAAGTATAAATAAATTTCTCTCTCCCTTTCTCTCTCTCTCTCTCTCTCTCTCTCTCTATCTCCCTCTCTCTCTCTCCATCTATCTCTCTCTATCTCTCTTAAGTTAAAGTTAATACAAAAGTTGAAAGGTGGCTGTAAATTGTGAACATTATAATAAAATTCTTTAAAGATATAAACCCTCTAAGCTCACTATATCTCTCGCGCTCTCCTCACCTATCCATCACCTGCAATAAAAATCTGCATTTTACTTTTACTTAAACGGCTTTTGTCACCCACACACAATATAAACCTCTTCAGTATACTTACAGCAATATTCGAGAATAACGTTCCGAAGAGCACAAACAATATTCTGGGCTCCAAATTAATAATGTTGTTTCTGGAGTAAAAGCACCAGATTGTTGTTATAGCAAAAAGCCATAAAAATGGAAACAAAGGACGTGCTGCTTCCATGAAGGGACGCATTTTCCCGGTTCTGTTCTTATACGATCTGTATTCGCAGCAACATTTTTCATGTGGTTCAACGTTGATGGTAAGGAAATAAAGAAAAAAGTGCCCGCCATGCCATGCATTGTGATGGATTCCATTTGCGATGCGGTTAAAGTTGATGACATTTGGTATTTTTTGTTTTGTTTTTTTTTTTATTTTTGTTGAAATGGGACGCAACCAACCCAATGCCCGTACAGAAACATACATAATATAAGAAATAAAAGAAAATAAACAAGAACAACAATAAATAATTTTTTACCATTTTTCATAGTTTTGTTTTTTTTTCTCAATTTTTTAAAATGTTCTCTTTGACTTATTTGTAGTCGACGAAAAATTACTTTTAAATTTGTAAATAAATAATACAAAGGATCTCACATGTGCATACTGCTTCGTATTTTCAGTTTAAGAGAAAAATAATAAAAACTTTAAAGGAGCAAATCGGAATGCAATCTCTGTGTGTGTGTATAAATTCTTCATAAAATTTATTTATTTTTCTACTTACAAATAAATATTTTTCAATATTATGGGATGACTAGACACCAAGCCAGATCCTAGTAAAATTATCTCAAATAGATTAGCCATTGACAAGCTGTAGATGCGCATCCGCCAGATGCCCGGACCAATAATTGTGGTGAGAAAAAGTGTCAAGCTGACGCCCTGTAATAATAAGAGATAACAAGAAATTAGATATAAAAGTTTACTTTGACAAGAATTCAATCAATTACATTCATTTTTTTTTATATATAACGGTAGTTTTGGACAGTTCTTATAGACTTCATGTTACTCATTCTGCTTCGTTACTGCTCCCATACAAATAACACCCATGAATATGAGTTAAGAAAAATATTTCTATCACACTCAATCATATTTACTTTTTTATAAATCACCTTCGTGTCGAAATATTCGCTGAATGTTCTTCAACAGCACCGATAAATATGCTTTTGAAGTGTTGGAAAGTGCTTTAGAAACACTCTATAAAAATTTTATTCTTAACCCCTTCATATTGGCTTTGAATTAAACCAGAAAACTGAGTTGAACTTTGGGCACAACTAAAAATATTATAATTAACATATCATTAACTTTAAATCAAGGTTCGAAAAATGAATCCATGTGTCCACAGGATAAACGCGTGTAAGCGTTCTTACAAAAATCAGACATTTTACAAAAATATTACTTAAGAGGATCTATTTTTTGATTTGACTTTTGCTCAAATCTTGTTTCTCATCGGTTTGTACAGTCTATACAGTCTCGGATAATGAATTGGTCAGAATTTGAAATCCTTAAATTTAAGATCAAATAGCTTCCTTAAAAAAATTATAAAAACCTTTTAAAAATTTGTGGTTTCTAAACAAAGTTCTTACTGAGAAGGTCTTGGTGTTACTGATTATGATTCTGATATCATAATTTGACAAAAATTTAATCTTTGGCAGTCTAAAAATGATAAAAAATTTATAAAATAATTATGAAATTGGTGGAGGAAAAAACCATTTCATATTTGATGCGCTGTCAAATTCTGACTTCAGATTCCTTACAAGGGACTCTTAAAAAGGGAAAAATATTAAAATCAAAAATGAATGCTTTAAAAGGTTAAAGTACCATGAACCAATTGAACCTAACAAAAAAAGAAGAGTTTGACCCCAAATCTAAAATTCATGTATTAAACAAGAAGTTTTTTCATACGTCATAACGGCCACTAGATTTCATGGCAAGTTTATTTTTACTGTCACACCGTGGTATTTCAGTTTCACTTTCTACAATTCAAAAGTCATTCCATAAGTTTGTTTTAGAGACACAGCATAAAGTCTTTAATGGTTAAATTTCATACTTTTAAAAATATATCATTCTGAAAACAAGTTTGAGCTTTAGGCCAAGTATGTTGACAACAAGACAACATGAAGACAATGAAGGCAACAACTAACAATAACAACAGCAACAACGGCTCTGTATAGAGCAAATCACACAGCAGACTAGACAGACTGTTTCGTTAGCCGCCACATCAACTCATCAGTAGTCTTGCATGACTTTTCACTGTGATCCACTCAAGCTTCTTAGGTCCTACTTATACTGTCAATATGCCGAGAAAGTTACCCGGAAGTTTATTTTTGACAAAAAAAACGCTTTTACATTAGTAACTGAGTTCTTATCTACTTCGATGCACCCTGTGTAAAGGTCAACCTTGATCGTGTCATACTTTTAGGCATAGCCATAACTCGTGTGCATCTTCGAAAAGAGCCTAAAATTTGTTTTCAATATAAATAATGAAAGGTCGTATTCAAAGTTAATATATCATTCTTTATCTGTTTTTTTTTTTTTGCAACACAGAGCCGGCGCTTTCCAACACTTTTCAGCACTTTTAATATGGCGTTCAGCAATTTCCGCTGCTCACTTACAATTCACAAAATTTTGAACACAAAGTGCAGCCAAGTGAGTTGAAGAATTATGCACTTTATGCCAATAATAATTGTGTTCGTTTACGAAATCGATAACAACAACAACAACAACACCAACAACAGACATCACACCAATTACCATGGTTGTGGAAATGGCGCGCTCAATTTAGTTCATAACCATTTTAATTGCATACATTAAGGCGCGCTTAAACTTTGTCGAGTTTTGTCTATCACATCGTAACACGCCCAACTTACTCACACACTTACCCACATAGTAAAATCATAGGCCCAAGGCAGGAACATGACGCCGGTGTTGTACTTTTCAACATGCGTCAAATAGAAGTTCAGGAATACGTTCCAAATAACGAAGAACATGTGAATCGGTGACAAGTCATCGGTGCCGAATAGCGAAAACATATAGATAGGTATAAGCACTGCAGAGTACGAGTCCAGGCCGTGGTCGAATAGCTCACCCAGAGGTCCGCTGGTGCCTGTGCGTCGCGCTTGTTTGCCATCCATGCCATCTGGTGAAGCGAAAAATGCATAAAAAAATAAATATTAAAAATGGCGCGAAAAAATGGCGCTTTATTTTTGGCATTGCATTTATTTGCACACACACACACACACACATACACACTCCTGCACTGCCAGATGCACACAAACACACAGTTGCACCTACAGCGATACTTACCTAAATTGTAGTAAAGTAAAATATTTATAGCTGCCACGGACCAGACCCAACGTGGCACCGTGTTCTCCGGATTATTTGCCGCCGTAAAATCCCAGTCATAATAAGCAATTAAAATAAAATTGAACACCGTCATGAGGAAGCCGGTGAAGGTTATGAGATTCGGAGCCAGCCATGTGGGAAAAAACTGCAAGCAAATTAAAAAAAAAAAATAACTAAAAAAAGCAACTAATATAAGGGCAAAACAATAGAATTGGCAGCACAAAAATTAAACGAATGCATAGCGCCGCATGCTATGCAATGATATTTTTTTTATTTTTTTCTTTGATGCAACAAAAAATTAAACGATTTTTACACAAGCAAGAGAAAAAATTAACTCATAAATATAAGTTTTAATGTGCAGTTAGCCAGGACGACAACCCCGTTCCTAGCACAGACAGCATCACTCACCTGCACACAACGGTTCCAAAACGGATGCATGATATAGACACTCAGGAAGCTTGTGTCTATACTATTGTACTGATGAGGCATGCAAAAAAAAAAAAGAGAAAAATATTTAATTAAAAAATAGAATTTGAAATTTTACCCACAATCGTAGAATCCCATTAATAAATTATTTCATGAGATACTCGCAATATTTGCTTTTGTTGTTGTTGCTTTTGTTCGAGGTAACTAACTAATTGAAACATACTTTTAGGAGCTTACGAAAAAAACATCTGTTTCAATTTGAAATTTGAAATTTAAATTGTTGGAAACTGCAGTTTTGTTTGCTTTCGATAAAGCTCTAAATAGAAGTTGTACTTTATTGTTGTGTGAGGTGGAAAAAGATTTCCAGAGCAATGAATTTTCGGCGTTTTGCATGATATTGATAATAATACGTGTGTGATGGGCAGGGTTTCAAAAATTTGTTTCATATTCAAAATGTGGTTTTGAAAATTGATTCCAAATTTTTCAAGCTTTGAAGCTTATTGCAAGGGTATGATAAACATGTCGCAATTTTATTTCTTGTAATGACGCCAACTCAAAAGAAGAAGAAGAAGAAGCATCTTAAGTTTTGTACAGACAAAGGGACATCGCTCCACAACTTCCAAATATGACCAAAAATTCTGAATTGTTGATATATATCAATGGCTTACAACTATTAGCTTGCATTTAAAATAACAATTATAAAACCATGCCGCAGACCCGTCTCGCCCCTGCCAAAACGAAACCCTCCCCTCTCACAATTAAATAACAATTATAAATCCATGCCGCAGCCGCGCCTCCGCTGACGCTTTTTCTAAACGGAAATCGGTAGTGCTCGATTCTGTTAAAAAAGCATTCCCCTCAAAATTACGCAATACTTTTTTTATTCTGTTAAAAACAACATACCCCTAAAAGAATACTACATATATTTTCCTAAATCATAAGATTTATGTCTTCGCTACGCTATGCTTTGCTAGATGACGCTGTCTTCACCGTCACAAAAACCGGAAACCGTCGATGAATAGTTAGCAATCTTAAATAAGAACCATGCGCACAGCAAACAAAAACATCAAATGTTGGCTTTATATTTCATGTAATTGTGAACAATTCATATAAGTTAGAGAGTTCAAACATGAATTTTTCTCCCAGTGAGGATCAAGCAGACCAACAAGTGCTTACATCAACATTGTACGATCAGTACTTTAGGCACACCAAAGGCTCAAAGTGTGACCTAAAAACGCTATCAACCGCCTGATCTCTATCAACCGCCCTACTAACCTCCGAGAAAAAAACAAACCTCAGATTATCCATCTTTATTGTGATTACATTAGAACTCTATGAGTTAGCGTAAAAAAAAAAAAACACAGGTGCGTCACTGGACACACGAGAGAAGCGAAGCATTTTCGCAAATTCATAGATTTGATAATTTAATAGCGTTTTTTCGATTAAAATAATTTTTAAATTCAAAACTTTAAAATAACAAAGAATATATATCATATATACCCTCTTCGGCCCTCCCTTAAAGCCCCCTGTTCAGTTGTAGGGAATAAATATACAAAAATCATTAATTTTGTTACAATTTAATCAACTTACAGGTTGTTTATTTTTAAGGATATTTATAACGACCTTTAGTAGGAAGTAGAAACAACATCTAATACACAATCCTTAGTAAATATTTCTTTTAGTTCGTTCGTTCTTTTAGTTCGTTCGTTCTTTTAGTTCGTTAGGTCTTTTAGTTCGCATGGACAAACCGAAGATTCAAACCATAGCTCGGTAAATTTAGTTATCTTTGCTCTAGTTCGTTTTGTTTGCTATTTTTGTCGGTTGGCTAACCAATACACAGTCCTAGAATAGTAATAGATTATATTTCTTAATCTACTCTTAAAGTAATAGATTATAGTGATCTGCTGAAACATAGCTTTAGCTGAATCAACAAAATTATGAAAGAAAGGGTTTTAGCGTAATGGTTAGAGGAAAGTACCAACAAACGATAGAACTGTGAGTTGCGGGTTCAATTCCTGCAGCGGGCAAGGAATTATTTTTAATTTAACATTTTCTGGTTCAATTGATGCAAGCAAAAAATAATATCAATTCTCAGAAAAAAGGTGTCGAAAAAAAGAGTCGTTTTTTCTGATTTCACTCTAGCAAATCGCAGAACGAGGCGTAAAAAGCTTCGCTTCAACAATAAAATCGATAATCCATCAGGAATAAACAGCTGAAGTCATGGTATGTCACAGATGTTTCTTGTTAATTTTTAACCTTACTTACCCAAGTAACTTTTTTTGGGTTCTGATATTAGATAAAAAAAGAACAAGTTTTCAACGAAAAGTTTTCTTACTTGAAAGAGATCGATTTCTTTTGTACTGCTGTCAATATTTGAATCAAATTTGAAATTTCAATTTCTCTAATTTCTCTGATTTTTTTCTTTATATTAATAACTTTTGCTTATTGAAAGCAAAATAATTTCTAAATTCTTTTTTTAAGATTTGAAGTATGTACTTGACGAAACTTCTGAAATATACGTGGTCTTAAAAAGCCCTTAAAGCGAATTTAAAATTCGCCTAACCCCCAGAATTTAAAAAAAAAATAATTTAATAAAAATAAATTCAAAATAATGTAAAAAAACTTAATAAAAGTTATATTTACAAAAAAATGTTTTATATTATGTCTGGAAATTTTTTTTAATTTTTTTTTTATAATTTGTAATTATAACGAAAGTTCTGGGATTTATCAATATTTTTATTATATTTTAAGGTTTTATTTATATTATCAAAGACTTCAAACACTTTATTATCTGTAAGTTTTATAGAATTTTTAATGATAGTTAAGTTTTTAACGAATAACTTGTTTCATTAAAACATAATTTCATTTGAATTTAATTGGAATTTCAGCAGTTAAATTCATTTTTATCAAATTTAAGCTTTTAATAAAAGTTTTACTTTGAATCCATCTAAGGCTCTTAACATAGATTCGTCAGATATTCTTTTAGTCAACATTTTTATAATTGTATATAATGTATAATTTAATACATTCATTAAATTTTTTTAGAAACTATTAAATTTTTAACGAATATTTTGTTTAATACTTAAACTTAATTGAGCTTTTATAGAAGCTTAATCTTTAACGACAGTCAAGATGATTTTTCAAATTTGGAGAGCTTGCACCTCAAAACTTTACAGCTTGTTGAAGTTGTACAAAATATTTAATTTATTTTTTAATACATCAACATTCTGAACGTAGCTTTGACGAATGAATGAAATTGTTTTGTTTTCTTTCTTGCTTAAATCAATCCCGAAAATTAAATTATTATTTAATAACAACGATTGGAAAATTATTTAAAACCGAAGCATCAATAGCACAAAAAGAAGCAATTATTAAAAATTAATAAATAATTGTGCAACTGAGTTAAAATGTTACAAATTCCAACAACAACAACAACAACAACAATAACTAAATGCAAACAAATAATTCACTTCTGACAGTTGAAAACCAAACAAAACAGACTGCAACAACCACAACAATAACAACAACAAAAACAACAACAACCAGAAAAAACCACAACAACTCTATAATAACTCACTCGAGTGCGTATAAAGAGATCCAATGCATAATCGAGTGAAATGGCGCCATAAAACATGCAAAGAAAAAATTATTGAAGTTCTTTGAATTCAAACAAATAAACTAAAAAATAAATTTTAAATGCTTTTTGTTTTTGTGACTTTTTGCAATTGATGCATTTTTTCTGCATGACTAGTAAACGAAAAACTATATCAATTATGTTGTTTTTGTTGTTGCTGCTGTTGCTGCGGCTTTTGCGCCATTTTTAATATCATTATTAATTGAAAAATTTATGAGCAACTGTTTTTTTCTCGTGTCGCTGTTTTTGTTTGCACTTGTTTGCATTTGTTTGCATTCGTACAAGTTCATATATTGGTATGCGGGCGAACATGTGTGTGTGTGCAAATAACATTCATGTGCATGTCAATGTGTATGTGTTCCATGCACTCATAAATATATCAATGACTGATTTTCTCGCCACATTTTGTAATTAATCTTTTTTTAATATTTGAGCACGTGCTCACTTAATAAAAAAACACACATACTTTCAGGCGATTTAAAATGATTTTGTTTTTTTTAGTTTAAAACAATACTAATTTATTCGCCCTACTTAATTAAGTGTTTATTAACTGTAAAAGGGATTCATTTTGAAAAATTTTATTATTATTTCATATTGTTTTAAGGTTTTATTTGGATTTTTTAACCTTTTTTTTTTAAGGCATAAATAGAAATTGCAAAATTTTCAATGATATAAAAAATGTTTTTTTTTAGTAGAAATAAGTCTTAACGAGAATTTTAATTATCCATAAAAATAGCTAACAAATTGAATAGCATTAAGTAAAACAGCTGTTCATACTACTCTGTTTTTCAGCATGAATTAAAGTTTGTTCGATTTCCAAGTAATTTCATTTTAATTTCGTTTTAGAATTTCTTGTAAAATAAACAATTTACATTCTTCTGCACAAATCACTCATTTTTCAAATAAGTATTTCAATTGCGCATTATTATCAGCACACAAACACTCTCACAAATTACCATATGAGCAACAAAATCTTACATTTTGAAATAGCTGTAGAGCAGCGATGTTCACGTTGTACCACGCGTGGTGAGACTCGAAAGCTTTATGCGAGAATCGAAACACGTACACGATCGAATGCATAAAGTTCTCTCAATCCCAGTGTCGAAAATAGTCTCCGAAGACGTTGTCTTTGAAGACGTCGTTGACGCCCATGGTATAATAATAAATACAAGGTAGCATTGACAACTGCTTATTTTCTCTTCTACAAGAAAACATCTCCTGTCAAAACAGCTTTTTGTGGAAATACATCTGCAGCTGCTGTGGTTGTTGTTTTTTTCACTTCAACTTTTTCAACATTGTTTGTGTTTTCAATGGCGGATTATGAGCGCTCTTTTTTTGAGTATATTTTTTGACAGGAGATGCAACTGTCGATGCTACCTTGTATTATTATACCATGGCATGGTATAATTAATCAGGTAGGTGTGACAGTTTTCCAGCGAACATGAATTATCAAAAATCATACAAAACAAAGCAAACAAAAAAAAAAAAAACAAAAAAAAAGACGAGTTTGACAATCCATGAACGATCTCGTGAGAAATAGCCTGTTGTCAAACCTACCTGTATAATTGTATCATGATACCATGGTTGACGCCAATGGAGTAACAACGCTGATATTTGCTGGACATGTCGCTATTAATTCAGTAATAAAACAAAACGTAGGAAGTTTGTGCCTCTCCGAGAGGGAGAGAATAGAGAATAAAGAAAAGAGAAGTAACTATTGCCAGACTCAATATTATGGTGATTTGATATTGAATTAGAATGAGAATTAACTTTCTAGTAATGAAAATTTTGCATCTGACAATATTCAGTAATGCAACAAAAATAAAGTGTGGTGAAGTGTAATTGAAAAAGTTAATTTAGATAAAGTAAAACTTTAATAGTTTATTGAGCTTTAAAAGAAAAAAAAATTTAAAATGAGCAAGAAAAACAAAAAAGTGCAGTATTTAATTAATAAAAAAAAAGTATACTTTAAATATTCGAATAAAATCAAGAAAACAGTGTGTGGTACAAAAAGCAGCAATGGCAGCAGCGTTATCAATGACAGTGGCGGTAGTTACAGCAGTGGCAGATGTTACAACGCAAGGGAACGTGGTGACTTAAATTACATAAATATTTGTACTAATTTTAATATTTTTGTATTAATTGTATAAATATTTTAAAATAAATTGTTGGCTATATGCTAAAATGTCGTTAATTTTTTATTTCGATTCAAGCCATGAATAAGAAAGCTAAAAGATCAAGGAGAGGGGAAAGAGGAGAAATAGAGCCCAGAGAGTAGAAGAGCAACATGAGCATAAAGCAACGAGAGCGTAATCAGGCACAAATTTAGAGCGAACACATGCAAGCAGAGCTGGTTTTGAACGAACGCGTACGTTCTGCAGTACGTGGATCCCTTCTGTCGTTGACGACATGGCGAAGTATAGTCTTGCAAGTCGTTTTGCTAATTTGTTCGAAAATGTCTTCGACGACAGCAATGAAAGTGGAACGATCCGTCGTCTATGACGGAGTTAGTGTCTTGAAGACGACTTCAAAGACGGATCGATCCATTCGCCACTGATATCAGTTGGCGCTGAAACTTTAAGTAAGAAATTTCGCGCCACTTGGAGTTTTGCACTGCACGAAATGTTTGAGGTATAATGATAATGATAATCACAATGATAATGATAGTGATAATGATAATGATACTGATAATGATGAGGACAATGATAATTATAACACAATTCTTGCTTAGTACTTGCACAACAATTTTTTCGTCAGTGCAGAGAGCGAGAGAGCTACAAACACAAGCACAAACGTCGAAAATTGTAGTAGAATGCGTGTAAATACCACTGCTGTAGAGTAAAAGGCACCTTCTTTTACTGGTGGAAAAGTGTTTTGAAACCTGTGGAAATTGGACATTCGAGGGGTTCGAGGTTCGTATCCCAGCTGACACAGAAAATTTTAAATTCGCAGAATTCTTTTTTATGTTCAGTCGTCACCTCTCTGTAGACAATAGAAAACCTCAGAGAGAAATAATGCCACTCAAAGCTTCTTGAGAACATTCACATTAGCCATTCGGAGTCAGCTTTAAAATAAAAGTAGTGGGTCCAGTTCTCGATCATTTGTGTACGTGCAGACATTAAATATGAGGGTTGCTATTTATATTTTTGGCCTAATAAAGAAAAATCAAATATTTATGATCGAAATTGGATACATGTTTATAAAATATTCTCCGTAAAGATCAATACACTTTTGTATGCGTTTGAACCGTTTTTTATATCACTTTTTCTACTCCGATTGAGTAGAACTCCAAAAGAAACGTTTTGAATGCAACAACCGCTTTGATCACAATCGTTGACCACAATGATGGCGGATGAGATATTAATTCGATATTTTGGCCGATCCAAAAGGGTCATTGTTTGAGGAGATGTATAAGAGTTTGCATTGTCATGATGCAGAATTATTCGCCTCTTGTTATAATTATTAATTATTCGATGACTTGTGACAAAAAAATGGTCGTGTACCATTCAGAATTGACCGTCCTATGTTTCTCTAATGTCACTGTCACCACATGACCGGTCATTCCGAAGAAACAGGTAACCATTTGCTTCGATATGCTTCTTCCCCGAACAACTGTTTTTGGATTGAGCTCGTTTTGGAAGACCATACAGTGGATTGCTGTTTTGTTTCGAGCTCATATGCTAAAGTCTATGATTTGTCCCCTGTCTAGTTGTTATACACAGCCTTTGATGCATCTTGATCGTATTTTTGAAACATTTCCTTGAACCAATCCACACAAGGATTTGTTTGATCATTGGATCTCACAAAGCGAACGATCTTGCTTTATCAGCTCACACACATCATCCATGTTTTCTAACACAGCAACCGAATTATTAAAAATAAAAGTTCTTAATGAATAAAATTCTTTTAACTACCCATCTAACAATAAAACTTCCAAGAAACTTTTTCCTTCCTTTGTAAGCGCTTCTGCAAAACTTCTACGAAATTCATTTGCATGCATTAAAATACGTGGATCGTTCGATAGCAATTTTACGACCTGCGAGTTTCGTGGTTCGAGCCCCAACTGATACACAAAATTAGTTCAATTGAAATTAATTTTTCTAATCGGCGGCCGTCACTTCTCTGCAAACCTCAGAGAGTAAAAAATGCCACATAAAGCTTTTGAAAAAAATGCATATTAGCCGTTCGGGGTCGGCATTAGCCTAATAGATGGATTCGTATCATTTGTGTATAAAAATCGATCATTTGTGTATAAAAACGTCGATGAAAGTCCTTTCAAGGTTCAAGGCTGAAATAGCCAATGCGTTTTTATTATATACGTGGTGGTGTTGAGGAATCACGTTTTTGTATTGTTTAATGCAAATAATCAGCCCTACCCTATGAGTCGTTGTCAAAGTCGTCGTCGACTCGTTGTCGTTGTCACTTGCTATCGACGTCGTCGTCACCTCAATGCTAAATCGGCACTCGCTACGTCGTTTCATCCAATGACAAGACGAGACGACATTTTATCGATAATTTAATACCATCTTCAAATTTGCCTTGAATGTTAACTGTCAAAGTACAAAAATTTCGTGTTAAAATATATTTAATTTATTTTAATTTTGATTTAATATGTATTTTATGACGGATACAAGTTCAAGTTATTTTTTTTCTTAATTTCTAGCACAATTTTTTTTATTTGCATATCACTTTCATGTTGCAATTGCTCTCTTTCATTTTCTCTTTTCAGCAATTTTAATTTCTCTTCTTCGATTTTTTTTTTATGTCTTTTAAATTATTTTTCATTGAAATCAATGTTCGAGAAACTTCGTTGAACACTTTTTCCTGCATATGGTTATGCATTTCCAGCAAACAATCCCGACTAACTTTGTTAGCGTTCCTTTGCTCTTTGCTTTTTTTTCTGGAAGCAGTTGAAGGTCTCGGACGCTCATTATCAGAATTTGATGGCGCACATCTTCTTCACTTTAAATTTTAAGTCTCTCCAGACCAAATATAAAACAAAGTAAAATTATTTCTTTGTTTATGTCCAGTATTACAAGTGGTATTGTTCCTTACCTTCTGCCAACCATCACTGTCCCTAAGCGGTGGACCAAAAGAATTTAGCTGTTTGCTTATTTCTTCCCATTTTGTTTTAAAATTGGCTGGGACGTTCCCTCTGGTAAATCCTTTTGTCAGGTTTGAACTCTTCTCCAGCTCGCGCACCAGATGTTCAAATTGACGAACGTTTGTTATTTTTAATTTTTTTTTCCATTTTCAATCACACTTTATTCAAAAATTTACAGTAACGAAGAAAAAATCAAACACTTTGCTTTAAGTCGTTGCAACTCGTTCAGGAAAAACTCAACGAGTAGTATTGAGTCCTGTCGACACGACATGTTTTTCAAAACGACTTGGCGAGTACCGCATACTCGTCGTCAGCTGTCAAAATTTATCGATAACGACTCCGGTGGTGCCAATTTCAAGATGACGACAGAAGACGTCGACGATAACTGTCGACGACGACTCATAGGGTAGGGCTGAATAGCTGAATTACAATACTGCGTTAGGTCGGTCGTGCGCTGACCGTACGTTGGTCTTCGATGTAAAAACTTTACGATATAAGCTGTCAAAACGGACGACCTCTCGGACGACTTTGCAAAACTCAAAGTTGCGTTGACAGATCGTGCGTCTGTCATTTTGGTGATGCCAATAAAAGCAGCTATACTAAAAATCCCACAAAAGTCCCTTTTTCCGAAATCATGCAATTATAATTTTAATCAATGAAAAATTAAAAGATATTGTATAACTACCACACCGATCTTACAATAATGCTGCAACAATGCAAACAAAGCTTCAACATATACTTGGCGTGTGTGTGTGTGTGTGTGTTTATTTTTTGTTAAAAGTGGTCAATGACATTTTATATTTTATAATTTGTGTTATTTTTCCAATTGATAGCAAAGAAACATGAGTATAATACCACCAAAGATAACAGTTTTTTAATGCCAGAAAGTGAGTGCGAGATAGTCGAGGATGATCAGCTGGATTACATTCGTGTGTGTTATGAATACGTTTGTTATGAGTGGACTTCAGTAACGAAAGCTTTTGACTTGGTGAACTAGAGAACCTAGTGGCTGTGAATTAGATTCATTGAGATATTTTAACTCGCCAAGTTGGGGTGCCTGATTGTGTGTTTGTGCTTAAGTATGAGTGTTTGTAGGTGTTTGTATGTTGTATGTGAGTGTATGTTTTTCACGTATATTCATTGCATTAGTATTGACTGTATCTCTCTGATGCACTTAATGCTTTTATTATTATTTTGTACTCAATTTTTTTTATTTTTTTTTATTTGTTTTTGTTTTCATTGATGTCAACGTTTGTTTTAGATTAACAGTTGTTTTTATTATTTAAATTTTGATATTTACTTTTTCACGCTCCCATTAAAATGTATTTATTTTACTTTTTGATTCTTTTATTGTTTTTTATTTGTCTTTTTTTAATGTTTTGTCATTTATTTTATTTGTTATTTATGAATAAAATCGTACTTGAACGCATTGACAAAGCGCGCGCTCAACAAGTGGCGTGATTACACTCAAAAAAATTTATTTTTTTTATTAATTGGCTTGTTTATATTTCGCATAACATAGCTTTGTGACAATTTAATTCTCACAACTGAGTGCTTCATGAGTAGGTGACGGAGAGAGGAGAGGTATTAAATTTAGTAACCAGCTGTTGATATAAAACTTTATTCATTTTATTTGCATTCCGACTCAAATTAGATGCTTCTCGAAAATTTCGACTCAGTTTACTTTTATAAACATTTTTCTATAAACATCATGACATATGTAAAGACATGCCATATGTAAAGACATGCCATAAAAAGTAGACTTTAAGCAGCTTTTCCGCAATTCACAGTGTTTAAAATAGTTGTATAACATTGCATGCTAAATTAATTTAATTAGATGTTAAGCAAAAACAACAAAATCCACAGCAACTGCCACTAGGGTTGCATAGTCATCATGACATACTCTCTCTCACACACACACACACACACACACACGATGGCATGTTCAGGAAGCCCCACATGAGTTGAAGGCAGAAAAATTCTTATTAAATTAAAAATGTACAAAATAAACTTTATGCTCAACTAGAACATTAGAACATAGCAACAACAACAACAACACCGATAGCAAAGACAACAACAAAGAATTGAACAAACTTACCTTGTAGCGCTCGAAACCCTTCAACTGGGCTTCTCTTAAATATTTAATGCTTAGCATATTGACAGCGGGCGAGTGGTGGTAGGCGGTTGGCGATTGAGCGGTCAGCTTGACAGCTAACGTTGAAGCCGAGGTCAGCGTGAGGTAGAAAACTGTTGCAAACTGCAACCGCTTAGCTTTAATTACAACAAAATCTTTGTAGTTAGTCGAAGAAGCAGCAGACAAAATGCACGACACAAGTGTCGATACTCTTGTTTATTTTAACCAATATATCGCTTCCTGTCAAGAGTATTCAATATATTCAGAGGTTTTAATTTGAGTTTTTTTTTTCCTATAAAAGAGAGTGGTTATGCTGCGCTTATTACAATTGTGATTATTTTGCTGAACAACAAACTACTTTCGAAAAAAATATGTTCACCGAAACCGATTGCCCTAGTGCAGTGGTGCCCAGCTGATAGCTCAAATGGCTCGAACGGCTTAATTGCCATTTCAATTAGCTCAATTAATTAAATAATATCTCCTATACACAATTCCCTACATTTTATTTATTTTATTGAAATTAAGCAAGTACATAATTAGTTTCAACAAGTCTATAAATAAAATTAATTCAAGAGAGATTAATATGATGCCCAATATCTCATGTATAAATTGATTAAAATATTTCATCGTTTATTTTGGGCATTATTTCATTAGGCGTAATTTAATTGAATCGGTCAATGATGCTATTTTGACACTTATTCCCTTATAAATCCCATTAGAGCCCCATTACCGAAGGGTGGCCATGAGCTCTCAAAAATTGAATTCGAATCAGTTTCAATACGATTACATTAATTCTAGAGCTTTCATCTCTCCGCGATAATGTCCAAAAAGTAGCATATATAGCTATGATGGAGTACAATTGGAAAACTTCTTCAACCCAAATGTCGAATTATGAAGAAAGGTAAAAAAAGGTCCCTGTGATAAGTCTTATTTCTGTTTCCATACACCAAAGGTCACCATTTTTTTTACACTACCCAAACGAACAAACCAAACGAATTTGTATCGAAATCGAAACGCATTTGCTTACGTGATATTTTTGTTCGCAAAGGAACTTCGCTAAAGATTCGTCGGCGAGTTAATATTTTTGAAAAATTTCACCTTCATATATGTTATTTTATTCGCCAACAAGCTAACACGAATAAGTGAAATCGTTCGATAGTGAATATCACAATTCCTATTTAAAAATAAAATCCCAAATAGCGTCATGTATTTCAAAACAACCATTTTCAGCATAAATTATATATTCACACAGAAGATGTCAATAAGTATAAATTGTTGATTGTGTACGTTTTTGAAGTAAAAGTTCATTTTTTAAGATAGTGAATCGGAAACTTCATGTGTGCAAAAAACCTCGGGTACACTGGACCGGATCGAAAAAAAAAAGTTCAAGTGCCGGTATGTAAAACAAAAGTTTAGATTGAAAAAATAAAAAATATATTTTTCTTTTTTTTTTACAGTGCATCCCCGATAGCAAGAATGTTTTGAAGCCCTGGTCGAAAAAATTTAATGGGGACCCCCAAAAATATGTACAGTTGAAAGAGTCGTAACAAGATCTTATTTTTATACCCCTACGTTTAAAAAACGTAAACGGGGTATATTAATTTTGTCACTCCATTTGTAACGCCCATAAGGAGGCGTGGCAGGTATAGAAAAGTATATATATTCTTGATCAGAATCACCACCCGAATCGATTTAGCCATGTCCGTCTGTCCGTCTGTCTGTCTGTCTGCCTGTCTGTGATCACGATTACAGCCGTAATTTTCAAGCTATCGCCATAAAATTTGATATTTAAGCTTTTATCTAAAAAATAAAGGTCAAGTTCGAAAATGAGACAAATCGGATTAAAACCACGCCTACCTCCCATACAAAGTGATTTTTTCAAAAATGTAAAATCTCTTTAAATTCCACAAAAATTAATATATGGACTTGAAATTTTGCATGTGAACTTTGATATATAACATGTACTCTGTATCTGAAATTCAACAAAATCAAGTGAAAACCACACCCACCTCCCATACAAAGGGACTTCATTAGCGAATATTTTCTGTTAAAACTATGACGAAAATTTTTTTACAAATAAACTTTTTTTTTTACTGCTTAAGACTTTGAATATACTTCGTTTCGGACGTGGGGGTATTTTAACTTCGGCCCAGTCGAAGATCATTTCTTCCTAGTTTTTTAAATTTCTTTGGACCCCCAACCCCATTAAAATTTTTTCGACCAGGGATTCAAAACATTCTTGCTAACGGGGAGTACACTGTAAAAAAAAAGAAAAATATTTTTTTTTATTTTTTCGACCTAAACTCTTATTTCAGACACCGGTAAGCGAACCTTTTTTTCGATCCGGTCTAGTATACACTGGTTATTCCACAGCGAGCAACTTCATGAAGTTGAATATTAAATTAATTTTGTATGAAGGGGCTAGGCCCACAATCAATATTGAATTGCATTTTGCTATCGTCAAAGACTTATATTGTGGGTAAGTTTTGAATTCTTAAATGATTATAATGTTCCCATTGGCGTCTTCGGTTTCACGAAGCTTAACTTATACCTTCCGAATGCTATAATAAAGTCATTTATTTCGTTGGTTCAGTTCATAATGATAATTCTGTGCTATAATAATCTATCACACCTTTAATAGAATTTTAAAATTTTGGGAGATCTAAAAAAGGGGTTTTCAATAGCCATAAAAGTTATATGCGACCTCATTTTTTCTGTTTTAAGACATCTTAAGCGATTGTTGCTTCTGACATCAGTCGTTCTCGTAAAAAAAAACGTAAGAATTAATTCTTTTATTCTTAGTATCCTAAGCAACACCATTAGAATTGGAAATGGTTGCTATACCAAAATCAAGCTAGTTTCGGGACAAAAAACTGGGGCCATAGAACGAACAGAGTTCGATTAGAAACTTTTTTACTAGTGATTAAAAGAGTTCGAAAATGTTTTTAATTTTTTTTCACAAGTTTAAGAGCTAAGCTCGTCTCTTATTTCACTCTTCAAATCTGTAGTATTTGATTTTCATTTCCGTTTTTCTCTCTTTCTTCTACATTTGAATCACTTAAAACCACTTCGTAAACCGGCATTTTTTTGTTACTTGAACTTCAATTATTCACTTTATATCTCTTTCCAGCAGATTTTTTTAAATTAAGGCCCAGAATAGTATCCACTCAGCCAACTGACTAAAATAAGATTTATTCTGAAAACCAGTAATTTTAATGATTTCTTCTGTTTTTTTTTTTAGTTTTTTTGTTAGGTGGTTCTAAATTCATCCGCTAACAAATGTGTAGATTTGGCACGAAGATTTTTTTTTTTTTTTTTTGCTTATTTATAACTATTTTAATTTTTGGCCAAAAATCTTATTCACGATTGGATTTCATCTGGTATATTAATCATTTATTTTTTTTATTTATTACCCTCAATATATATTTTTATTGCACGTAGTTGTTGCTGTTCAAATCGGCCCATGATCGTAGTAATATTTTAATGACCATGTTCATTTAAATCATAGAAGGGCAAGAGAATACAACAAGTGCGAGACAGTGGCGTGATAGCAGCCTCTGACAGAATAATATTAACAACTTGTACACTTTGTAGCCATGTGCTTGGGTTTTGAGGATACAGGCTTTAAAGTTAAAAATATTGTTTTATACTGAAATGTAGTGAAAGTTTAAAACAAAATCAACATTCCAGAAAATTTTCAATTTTTTAATGACATTTGCCGGCTTAACCATCGGTACGTATTAATTCCGCAGTAATTAAGAATTACTTTGCTGTAATATTTTAAAACTTGTGATTATTTTCACGAATATTTTTCATTCTTTCTTTACGAAGTTGTGAGAAAAGCTTTCGTTGCTGTCGCACTTACAGAAACCGCGCTCAAAATAGTTCATAAAACGTAACGAATCACCCGCTTGAACGAATAACGAATTTGCATAGACCGCGATTTATTGAATTTGCACCACTTGAAAAATAATTTTAGTGCCGCCACTGTTGTCTATTCTTCTCAATTATGCAGATTCCAAACATAAACGCGTTAATATATAATTTCCAAAATACAATTTGATTTTTGTTTTTTATTTTGATTTTAACTTTTTGAAATTTCATTTTAATTGTTGCTTAAATTGATTTTGTTTTTGTTTTAAGAAAAAAAAAAACAAAGTTTCACAAAACTTGTTTCCGCTCGGGTTCATTAAATTTAAATATTTTCATTTAGAGTTGCAATTAAAACGTTTTTGTTGTAATTATCTGAGCTTTATCACGTTCTTTATTTTTTTAAACTGTTAACCAGTCGTATATTTACCGGCAACTTAACTAAACGTAATTTTATGATTTTTTGTTTTTTTTTCTGGTCTGTTAAGCACGCAGCAACAGATCCACACACACTCACTAAACGCAGGACTCTTTTTTTTCTCTATATCTCTCTCTTTACTTCACTTAATGGCTGCGAATTCAGACCGTTCCCAAGTCCACATCACGGCTCGCGTTGGTTCCCAAGACTGAACGTGGTACACAGTCAACAACAGCGGCTCGGCGCTTTAGAATCGCAATTTCGTCGTGTTTTCTTTCTTTCTACATCAATTCACAGTCTTCATCAGTATTTTTATTTTTATATTTTTATTCTTTTATTTTTTCGTATTATTGTTATTATTATTATTGTATTATGTTCCCCAGCCTATTCCACACGTTTTGTGTGTCTGTCGCATGTGATTTCGTTGTTGTTTTTGCAATAATTTTTTTTTTTTCTTATTTGGTAGCGCTGTTTATTTGCCATGTTTTGATACTTATTCTTTCTCTGTTCGGTTCTTTCTATTCTTCCTCGCTAGTGTGTTTTCTTATCATTTTTATTAGTTATTTTATAAAGGCTATTTTTAAAGTTCGTTTAGCATGCGCGGTAACCCTTTTTCAGTGCCGGCGTTTCAGAGGTTATCAGCTCAGTATTCTCAGAGTGTGTTGCAAACTTAATGAAACATTTACTTTTTCATTCATACTTTGCAATATTTCAAAAGAAATCAATTTTTGCTTTTTAACCTTAAATAATAGTGAATAACAGTTTTGAGTAAATGCAGAGATTAGTCATTTTTGTTTTCACGGTTGAGTTTTTATTAAAAGTGAGAATGGTGTTTCAAGGTGTTCTAATTGAATTAAAGCTTTTTATCGAAAGTTCAAATAATTCCACTTCTCATTAATTTTAAAAATATAACTCTTAAGTTTATGAGCAGCAAAATTATAATGGGCTCACTTAATGTATTACATATAAATTCTGCAATACACCAAATTTTTATTGTGTATCATTCCCCTATCAGAAGTCTTCGGAGTTACTTCAATATTAATATTCATAGAAGCAAAAAATAGATATAAGTTAGAAATATTAAATTCGGCTCACCCTTAACTATTAAATATTTGATTTCTGAGAAAACTAGTAAGAAATGATCTTCGACTGGGCCGAAGTTAAAATACCCCCACGTCCGAACCGAAGTATATTCAAAGTCTTAAGCCGTCAATAAAATGTTTATTTGTAAAAACATTTTCGTTATACATAGTTTTAACAGAAATATTCGCTTTCATTTTTTATAAAATCACTTTGTATGGGAGGTGGGTGTGGTTTTCACTCGATTTGGTTGAATTTCATTCTTAGAGTGCACTTTAAATTGATAAAAAAAAAATTAGAGTGCACTTTACTTTGATAAAGGCACTTTGTATGGGAGGTAGGCGTGGTTTTCATCCGATTTGGCTCATTTTCGAACTTGTCCTTTATTTTTTAGATAAAAGCTTAAATATTGAATTTCGTGATGATAGCTTGAAAATTACGGCTGTAATCGTGATGACAGACGGACAGACAGACGGACATGGCTAAATTAACTCGGGTGGTGATGCTGATCAATAATATATATACTTTTCTATACCTACCACACCTCCTTATGGGTGTTACAAACGGAGTGACTAAATTAATATTCCCCCATTTACGTTTTTTTAAATTGGGGGTATAAAAATAGTAAGAATTCTATTATCCTTGGCTTGTATTTGAAATCAAAGCTTATCGAAAGATTTTAAGGTCTTAGATTAATTGTTCTGGAATTTTTAAAGACTGTACCAATTTGAACCAAAATGAACCAAATCACAGTTCATTTTCAAACTTGAACTCTTTCAAAGGCTTCCTTAAATGGAAGAAACTTAAAAATGCTTGAAACCTTCTTTAAATTCTTTATAAAGCAATTAAAATTTGTTTTTCTTATTTCAGCACAGATATTGTTAAAAAATATTTTAAATTATGTAATTTGTAAATGAAAGAATTTAACAAAAATGGCTGAAACTAGTAAACGTTTTTATTTGACTAGTAAAAATTGTTTACCCTCATCTGAGCACACATTCTGTCAAAATAGTGTAATTTATTTAAAAATATTTCAAGCAATGGCAAAATGCAAAATGCGTCAAAACCATTTCAAAAAACTACACAGTGCGACAAAATGGAACGAAGTTGAAATACCTGGGAGATAATGTTATTTTTCTGGTAGGTCTTATTGATTTAAAGAATGTTCTATACTTGAAATTTGTCGGACACCCCCAAAATCTGGACTCATGGTCTAAAAATCGATTTTGCCTACCTTTGCCCACTTATTGGCTTATAACTTACCTGATTGCAAACCGATTTTAAAAATTTAACCGGATACTGAAAGACGATACTCAAACCTTTCTAAAGATATATATACTGTTTAGTACAACTTGAGAAAGCTGTGTGTATTTATTCTGCAAATACAACTTTTTTTAAATTTTTTTTTACTTTTTTAAACTTTGACGATATTTCTATACACTGAATTATATTGAGACTACACTAGTCCTGTACGGATTCATAGAAAACATTTATTAGGAATTGTAACGCAATTTAGTATTTGAAAATTGGTCAATAATTGACAAAGTTATTCAACTTTTCATAAAAAGAGATTTTTTTCCAAAAATACATATTCGGTATTACAACTCAAAAATGTTTGCTTGATCTTTTTTTTTTTAAGTCAGCATCCCTAGTTTCGTGTTTTAATGACCAGCAATACTCCGAAATCATTTCAATTTTATTTTTTCTTTCAAAATGTTTTTCTATTGTTGCCATTTCTTGGTCCTTGCTCACCGCTTAACTGGCCTAAGTTCTCTGGGAAGAAGTCCAAATGCGAATGGAGAAAATGAATTTTTATAGACATTTTGCATACCATTACACTATATGCACATAAAAATTCATTCACAACTGCGACATAGTCGTCGCTTCTATGGTTTCCGAGGAAATTAGTGCACAGCGAAACAAAACTCTTCCACGCAGGTTGTTCCACGAAATTTAACTTCCTTACAAAATTTGCATCTCTCATGATTTTTCGGATTAGACGTCCAATGAAAAAACCTTTATGTAGTTCATAAATATAAAGGGATTAAAAAGTAATAGATATGAAAAATATACATTTTTACCTCCTTTTATTTTCGCTTCACTTAATTTTGGAAACACTCCTTTAAGATACGCAAAATCCTTGCCGTTTACATCTAATTTTTTCACGCAATGTTTCATATATCCGAGTTTCAGATGCAGTGCTGGTAGAACATAGAAATAAGAAATAAGGAAGTGGTGTTATGCACACATACACTGTATGTGTACTGCGGCATTTTTTCAGCGAAAATTTTGACATTTGCGCTAGAAAATCAAAACAAAGAAAATTGACTCGAGAAATTCTTTTAAAATAATTATTAAAAGCAATTGTCATTGCTTAAAGTAACTGAAATAATAAAGTGATTTTTATAACTAACTTTATAATAATGAATTGTATAGTGCACAGTTGTGGAAGCAGTCAGAAATTGATAAACAAAATGATTTCATTCCACACGTAAGTATATTCAAATTCTGTTCACATCGGTTTAATTATTTAAATAAGAGAGTGTTATTTATATTATATTTGTTCTTTAAAAGTGTACTTCAATAAGAAATTAATATATTTCTAATCAGAAATAAGTGAAAAAGCAATAATTAGTGCCAGTTAATTTTGCGCCATTTCTATTCCAGCGCTTATGTCAAATCATAAACACGACTACAAGGGCGCATTCATTTTGCATGGTGTCATTATTTTCAGGGCGCCTTCAGTTAATCACTGTAGTAAATTAATATGATTCCTTATTTGTTTATTTTCAGATTTCCGCAAATTATTGATACTAATTATTGATATAAATGGATTTGCGGCCTAGGATTGTAACCAAGCTTCGTAAACAAGCTATCAGTTTTTTCTAATCATATTTATGAATCTGATTTTGTCGGCTGTTCAAAAACAAAAAAATAAATAAATAACTGGCCATTTCAGCCCTTGAAAGGACTTTGACCTAGCTTCTTATGATCAATTGTGTTGTGCGTGTTATTTAGTTTGTACACAATTGACTGAGAACCGGACCTACTTGTTTAACGCCGACTCCGAACGGTGATGAACGGAATGTTCTCGTTCTCAAGAAGCTTTACATGGCAGTTTGATTACTTTCTGAGGTTTGCCATTGTCTGCAGAGAGGTGGCGGCCGTACAGAAAAATTATTTTAATTCAAATAATTTTCTGTCGCTGCTGGGGTTCGAACCTGGGTCTCCAAAGCTCGTTGACATAGCGGCCACGCACTTTAACCAACTACGCCACGGACGCCACGGACGCCACAAGCCGAAGTTCAAAAACAAGCCGAAGGTTATTTCCGTCACCGGTACCACATCATGAAAAAAATATATTTGAAGGTCATTATAACGTAGTAGTTAAAACTATAATTGAATTATTTTTAAGGACAAGATATTTTTAAAATTACAAAAAAAAAAGTAAATGGAGAGTCAACAGTAAGGCAAGAATTACATAAAACTATTTATTTTAAGAAAATATAAATATAAAAACTAAAAAACGAATTAACATGTATATATTTAGTTGATTATATTTATAAGTAGTTGCATGCGAATAAAAATTATTTTTGTTATATAGAATTATTATGTAATATATATACATATATACGTATATATATATATACTAATATTTCTCTGTGTTTATGGGTGAAATAGGCCTACAGGGGAACCGAACACCCAAAAAAAATCGGTAACGCACCAAATTGTATACCTCAAGGGTGGTGTGGAAATACAATAATTTTACAATAAAATAAATCATTGAATTAACTTTTTAACTACGCAAATATGTTAAAAAGAAACTTCTTTAATACACAATTCCAATTAGAAAAACTGCGCCTAGCTGTACGCTACAATCGAATGCGGCCCTGAGTGAATGTTAATGCATTAGTGTGAACATACACCAGTAAGAAAAATGCCGCACTTTTATTCCAGAACACCACTTCCTTATCTCTTATTTCTATGTGGTAGAATAACGTTCTCAGCCTTGATTAAAGGAACGTTAAAAACGTTTTGAAAGCCTATTTTATGTGATACATAAAATACTTCCTTTTTTGTAAGTAAGTTAAATTTCGTGGAACAACGTCCGTGGAAGAGTTTTATTTAGCTGTGCACTAATTTCCTCGGAAACCATAGAAGCGACGAGTCTGTCGCAATTGTGAATGAATTTTTATGTGCATATAGTGCAATGGGATGCAACATGTCTATAAAAATTAATTTTCTCCATTCGCATTTGGACTTCTTCCCAGAGAACTTAGGCCAGTTAAGCGGTGAGCAAGGACTAAGAAATGGCAACAATAGAAAAACATTTTGAAAGAAAACATAAAATTGAAATGATTTCGGAGTATTGCTGATCATTGCAACACGAAACTAGGGATGCTGACTTAAAAAAAAAAAGATCAAGCAAACATTTTTGAGTTGTAGTACCGAAAATGTATTTTTGGAAAAAAATCTCTTTTCATGAAAAGTTGAATAACTTTGTCAAAAACTGACCAATTTTTAAAAACTAAATTGTGTTAAAATTCCTAATAAATGTTTTCTTTGAATCCGTACAGTACTAGTGTTGTTTTAATATAATTTAGTGCGTAGAAAAATCGTCAAAGTTGAAAAAAGTAAAAAAAAAATTTTAAAAAAGTTGTATTTGCAGAATAAATACACACAGCTTTCTCAAGTTGTACAAAACAGTATATATATCGTTAGAAAGGTTTGAGTATCGTCTTTCAGAATCCGGTTAAATTTTTAAAATCGGTTGGCAATCAGGTAAGTTATAAGCCAATAAGTGGGCAAAGGTAGGCAAAATCGGTTTTTTGACCGTTAGTCCAGATTTTGGGGGTGTCCGGCAAATTTCAAGTATAGAACATTCTTTAACTCAACAAGACCTACAAGAAAAATAACATTATCTCCCAGGTATTTTGGACTGTCACACAGTGCTATCAATAAATTAAAAAATAAAGATGTCAAAACATTTCAATACATTTAAAAGATAAAAAATAAAGCGACTTTTTCTTCAGTGTAAAAAGCATTCTCAAAAAATTGTTGATATTTGATTATCAAAATGTTGAAAAAATTGTGACTAAAGAACAAACCATCATTGAATTTTTAAATTCTCAAACAGTCCACATTCACACTCCACCCACTTCAAAATGAAAGTGTTACTAACTTAACTACAAGGCAGATGCAACCTGTTTATGAAAAACAAAATTTTAAAAGATATTTTAACACTAAAAAGGTTTTTAATTATGAGCTCTACTATTATCAAGTATTCTTAGGAATACGGAAAAATTAGTTTTTGAACTATTCTCATGACTTCGGCTAAAATGTTCATTACTATAGTTTCAAAATTACGAACCTAATCGTAACGACTCGGATGGACTCAGGTAGTGATGATGATCAAAAATAGGTAAATATACTTTTCTATATCTACCAAGGCTTCTTATTGTTTTTTGTATACGACGTTGTTTTTTAGCTTTGAAGGGTTCAGGTGTAATACCTAATCAATCAAGTCTGTCTGGGTTCGAAATTGGACGATAGAATTGTGGGAATGAATGAAAACTCAATTGAAACATGTGTAGGATGTGTAGGAAGTAGAAACATGTGAATTAGAATTTGAGGCAAGTGTTATGCTTTTATCTCAGTCATTTCTTCTTATAAGGCTAGTTACCCACAAACTTATCTACCACCAACAACAACAACTTTAAAACAAGTCGTAAATATTGATAAATTTTCAATTCTTATTGATCAAAAAAAAAAGAAATTCGGGGCCCTGAGGCAGCAAATAATCCCTGACTGCAGAGGCCACCTTTCTGAGATGAAAAAAAAATTTTATTTGTTTTATAGTTCTTAAAAAACATATTTTTTTTTTTAAACAAATATATTTAAATGTTTTTAGATATTTTGAAAAATTTTAATTATTTTTGACAATTTTTGTGTTCAGATGAAAATAAATAATTTTAAAAATGCTTTATGAAAGGTGCATGATACAATTATACAAGGTAGGAGTTACAGTTCTTTTGTCTTGCGCCAACTGTCAAAAATAGTATAAATTAGAGAACAAAAAAAGAAGAAAAGAAAATAGAAAACAAAATATACAGGCAAATGACAGTCGGTGCAAGGTACTGGTGAGAAAAAAGCAAGTTGTCCATCCTACCTCATAAATATAATTGTATCATGGAAAGGTGTATTACTCGTTTTACAAAATTCTCTCACTGATGAGAAGAAGCCTTTATAGAGGTTTTGAAGATATCATTTCAAACATTTTTTGACATTAAGTTTGTTTCTAATGTATTTTGAAATATGTATTTTGATATATTTTTGACAATATTTGTGCTCGGATGAAAACGAAAAATTTTTAAAATGCTTTATGAAAAATTTATGAGAGGTTTCAACAATTTTTAAAGTTCTCTCATTTATAAAGGCTTTAAAAGATGTTTTTATCGTTAATACTTATAGAAAAAATTAGTCTAAAAACAAAACACCCTGTATACCGACTACGTTACATTGCCCTGCTTTCTCAATTCTTCTTTTAATTAAATTTTTATTTTGTTCATTATGTGGTAAAAACAAAAAAAAAATAAACAAAGACAAAATAAAAGGAAAAAAGGAAAAAGTTGCGGACGGATACCCGGCTAGGGGGTTGTAGACCTTTTAGCTGGTTCAATGCTTATAACACATGAATGAATTTCGAATGATAAGATGAATGAAAAGTGTATGGTTATCAATATGATTTAACATTTTCTTTATGGGGTTTTGAAAACCTATAAAATTCTTTTTATTGTATTTAATTTATTGACTGATATGCTTCGCTAACATCCTGATAACTGATTTGTCTGGTTTTTGATAAAAAAGAAACTGTTTCGTTAAACTTATATCTCCTACATATTTAAAAAAAGAAAGAAATTCGAAAATACAAAAAATGTTCCCTTTGATTTTTTCTAAATTTATTTCAATTTTCAAAAGTTCAAGTATATAAAATAACAGATAAGCATGCTTAAGCCGGAACTAATTTTGACCAACGCATTAAACAACCAAACAATTACAACAACTTTGTTGTATGTAAAAAAATTAAGCTTATGCGACAAACTTGCGTGCAGATAAGTAAGGTTAGCAGTGGTGTGGGTTAGATCATATATTTGGGGGTACTCTAAACTTTGCCCAATACAAATTCATGATTATATAATTGTTTTTATAAGATCACTTTAATTTCGGATGAACCTCAATTACTTCACATAGATTACAATAACATCATAAATCATGAAAGTTCATTGATATATTGAATCCTCTATCATTAAAGCACAAAATCACACTTCACCATTTTGCAAAACACAAACTTGACCTTAATTCATGAACCATTAAAAACAGAAACGGAACAAAAAGCTTTGCTTCGCAAACAAATTTTAGAAAGCTTTAAGATCTAGTGCAGCAAAAGAAAATCGTTAAAAATCATTTATCACATTTAAGCTGCAGCAAACGAGCCAAACGTGGCGAGTAAATCAAAGGAACGAATCCTGCTTACTTTACATTCGCTTGTTGAAGAGCAAAAATGGCGTCAAACGTGCAAAGGCAAGAGATCCGCACACAATATCCTGCTGAATGCGTGCCTGCAATTTTATATGCACCGTTGGTGGAAAACAAAAGCTCAACATTTTGCAAAGTGCCGCAAAGGATGTTTTGGCGCAAAAAGGAGCAACAGCCGAAGCATAAGCAGAAGCAGCAGCGTCCAAATAGGCCAAGACAAATAAGACAAACGACGTTTTGTGCAGTTTGCTAAGGATAGCAAAATAAATGAGGCAAAGATGCACAGAAAGAAAGAAAGAAATCTAGGAAGTAAGCAAGAGAACAAGAGCTAAAAGAAAAAAAGCATTGATATAAAGAAACCTACAAGGAATTTATCGTCCTTTTTAGGTTAACTGATTTACGATGTGAAGTGAAACAGCAGCCGAACAGCATGAGTGGCATAAAAGTGAATTCTTGCGGTGAGCTGGAGCTGGGTATGAGACGTAATCGTAGAGCAACATGCTCAAGTTCTAAAAAAGGAGCAGCTGAACATCACGTGCGAAAAAACAGCACCAGCGAAACGGCTGGTTACAGATGGAAAAATCGAAAATCATTATCAATTAAGAGCACATCGTGGTTGAGCAATTGGCTAAGGAACAGATATCGATTTCAGTGAGTTTTCTTTAAAAACAAAATATAATCATTTTGCTAATTGACAGTAAAGGGTAGGATAGCAAAAATGACCAGCATCTTAAGCTGCAGACAAACTACGCAGCATCTTAGATATTTGTCGGTCTTAAATGACTTATTTGTTCTACAATGTTATTTCTTCAAAGCTTGGCAATCATATCAGTTTTCTACATAAGATTCTGATCATGGTATAATAATACCAGGTAGCATTGACAATTGCTTGGGAAACCGTCTCCTGTTAAAAAAATATACTCAAAAACCTCAGCACCTGCAGATGTATTTTCACAAACAGCTGTTTTTGACAGGAAATGTTTTCTTGTAGAAATGAAAATAAGCAGTTGTCAATGCTACCTTGTATTATTCTACCATGATTCTGATGAGATGGGATTGGAATTGTTTCTTATATGAAATTCTATCAATAAGTACGTAGGTTGACTTTTCAGTATTGAGATGTGGCAACCCTAATGTGAATACGTCAAATTTGACATTGTCATCGTAAAGTTTAACATGTTTAAGGGTGAACATACACAGAACGTTTTGTCATGCGAGTGCTATGTGCGTTGTTTACAGATGCTTGGAACATTCATCTTGTTGAAAAAATTAATGAAATCGTGAACATTTTCGTGCGATGATTATCTACGACTTTCGATGTGGATTAAACCAACAGCAGTGTGCCGATAAACTCGCTTCGACCTTTGGTGATGAAGCACCATCTCGGGCCACCGTGCTTCGCTGATTTTCCGAATGCAATCATTGTCCCACTTCGTCCTGTAGCGAAGAATTTCATGAAAGGCGTCCAAAATCTGTAATTGTGCCTTAAAACATTGATGCATTAATGATGAACAATGTTGCATAAATATTTGACCATCAAAAAGAATATTTATAAATACATGGCGACATACAGACATGACAAAAAGGTTTAAGCAATGGAAAAATTTAAAAACTATTGGTAGACATATTTCAAAGTACAATTCTTCAACCAAGCAAACGTTTTAAACTAATGATCATTAGGGCGTGTTGAATTACAATTTTTATTCGAATTTCAAATTCTAAGACACCTCAAAAGTTTCATGGGGTTGTTAAAATCAACCAAAAAAAATTTACGAAAATAAAAGGATATTTTCCTCTCCCGCAAGGACAAAGTTGTTTTCTGAAAAAACAGTAAAAAATAACGATCTTAAAAGTAAGTTAAAGCAAAAGTAAGTATAGACATAAACTAACAATATCTTGACAAACATGATGCCATTCACGATTTTTATCCACAGTGTCCTGTGTGATATTCGAAGCTAAAGTTTTAATCGAGATAGCAAAGAACTTTTGATTATTAGGCGATAGTCTAAATTTTGGGTTTTCCCTATAAGTGTTTTAAATGTTCTATTCTTTAAATTTGACGAATTAATAATTTGCATATTTTTCGCATATGCATTTTCCTAATTTTGATAAATGAATACTTGAATGCAATTTTTTAACTATTTCAAAAAAATTATTTCAAAAAACTTTTTCGAAAAAGATTTTCGGGCATCAGAAATGGTACTGAAGATCATTTTCTCAATTTAAATTCTTCAAATATTTCTGCACAACACCCTGCTATACCCTGCTATAAGGTATTTATTTAAAGAACCAGCTTAAGACCACAATTTTTTTGGGTGATTTTGACAACCCCATGCAACTTTTGTGACCTCTTAGAATACAATCTAAATTTTTCGATACGCCCTAATGATCATCATAAAATACACATATTCAACAAATTTAAAAAAAAAAAAATTATGATCTATGCTTCATGATTTTAATGTCACCCAGATATTTTGCATAACACCCATGCATAACACCTATGTTCAAAATCTTGGAGAATATAAAAACGCTGGCTTTTCATTTTTATTTTTTTTTTTTTTCCTTTAAACGTGAAAAAACTTTCCTCCATACATTGCTAACTAAAAAACTTTTGACCCATGCACCTTAATTGTTGCAAGCAGAACACATAAAACATAATCCTTGGACAGCAAAGAAAAAATATGACACCAACGAATGGTATTTTTAGTGCGCGATGGCGTCCACGAAATAAAACAACAAAATGTATGTTTGAATTTTTTTAGTGCAGAAGGTTAACCAGGTACAGTTTATCGGTGAAAAACATTCAAATTTTGCACGACCAACTTGCATCTTTCCGCAAAAACTTCAAATAAAAGTGCCCGGAAGTGGCAAGTAGAAAATAAATGCAAAATCCACAAACAGAAAGTAGATTTCTAAACTAAACACGTTAATAACGCGCTGAAGCCTGACACATTGGCTTGACACATTCAACGGCAAAAAGTTCGGCGCAGTATGGCAGCTGGACAGCCAACAGGGTGTTGAAAAAGTGTCATGCCAACATTCATCGTAAGTAATCAACGCTTGAAATATTTACAGATATTGCAAGTTTTAATAAATTTCTAAAATATTAACAAAAATATTATTACGAGTACAAAATAAAAATTCTAAAGCTTAAGGTATGTAAAATCTAAACATTTACTAAAACAAAAAACTGTACCTATAAAATAAATTAAAATAATTCGTTAATGAGCGCGGTTTTGTATGCATCAATGTATCCATTTCGAGGTTTCGGTGGCAGTTAGACCCTCGGCGCGTAATCTTTGTAGCATAGGGCGGTATATGTCGGGTGTGAAAGGCAGTATGACGCCACGTTCCTGGATCTCACCTGGATTGCGGTACAAAAACAAAAAAATTGTTAATGAGTACAATTTGCGTCGATAACAATAATTGAGCTTACCATCCAGAATCATCTTGGCAGCAATGGCCGCCGGTTTGCCCACAGTCATGGCCATAGCTGAGTGACCTTGAGGTTGCCCATAGACCACAAAGTTTATGCCGCGTTCCTCGCGGCGTCCATCTTGCCAACGTATGCCTATGTCATGGCGCAGAATGACCAAATCACGCTCGTTTTTCTCTGAAATTAAAAAATTAAGAATTAAGAATTATATCCTAATAAAAGTAATAGTCAATGTATGTAGTACCCACCATAAGCTAAACGCTTCGACAGATAGTGACTCAACGTATCCAAAGGTGTGTTCAACTTGACAACAGGCGTTTCCTCCAGCAGACCTAGACTTTCAATGCAGTCCACATCGCCTATACGCTCGAAGAGTTTCTGCTTCAGATTTTCGTAGAAAATACTTGAGTCGGACATGCCTAACATGTTGATGACCAGCTGACGCCACGTCACATCAGGACCACTGGGATGCAGCATGGGATGAGGCTCAGGATCAATAAGACCCAGCAGCTGCATGGGCTGTATGGACTCGGAAAAGCCCTTATAGCGAATGGTGCCACGCAACAAAGTGTGAACATCTCGGCCCAGTCCATAGAGCTCGGAATACTTGGTGGAATCGCGATTAGGGAAGCCCTCCAGCGCAAATCCGGGCAGGAAGTCGAGACTCTTAGGGTTGGACAAAAGATCACCGCCACCGGAGACCTCAACAATTTGACCCTTGCTCAAGTACTTCGCCGCAGACAGGGTGTTTAGTAGAACGCCGCGTGGGGACCATGAGAACTTGTAGCGCAGCGCATTGTCGGAATGTTCAGGAGCGGGCAGACCGCCGCAGAAGCTGACGAACGATTCAATTATGCCACCCTTATCCTGGACCTCATGAATGCATTCTAAGGCCAACAAATGATCGATGCCAGGATCCAAACCAACCTCGTTCATTATCGTAACTCCATTGCGACGAGCTTCATCGTGCAGTGCCTTAATGTCATCGTTAACATAGCTGGCAGTGACCATGTGAGTGCGTTCCGCAACGCAGAACTTGGCAATCATGCCATGCAGACTGTAGGGTAACAGAGAGATGACCACATCGGCTTCAGCGCATAGCTCATGCAGATGATCGGTGCCCTCGGTGACATTCAAATAGACACTATCAACGCCAGCGTATTGATTGGCCAGAAGGTCAGCCTCTTCCTTGACCTGAGAGCACACAGTGATCGAGACATCCTTCTCTCGATGTAGCCACTCGACCAATGGAGCTGAGACCATGCCAGCGCCAAGCACTAGCACCTTCTTGTCAGACTCCGAACGGCCTTCAATCTTATGACGCGAACGATAGCTGTCAAGATGAAAAAAGAAAAGAAACAGTGGGTTACTGAGTCAGTTCATTAGAGGTTCGAAAATATTTACTTGTTTGCTTCACGCAGATCTTGAATGTACTGATAGTTCTCGGTAAGACGACCATTGCTTGCTATGATTGCCTGATAGAAGAAAGGAAAAATAGAGAGAGAAAGAAAAAAGTTAGTATAAAAAAAGAATAGCTTTGCCGAGACCCACTTCAGCCATCGCTAAACTCGTTTGGAAAGCGATGCCGCCAACTGGATGAGCGGCAAACAACTGAAGCTCGCTGAATTATTGGGTCGTCTGGAGTCGTTCTGCATGCAGCAACTGCATGCGTAAGTTCCAATAAAATCCAATCATAAAAAAACAAAAATAACGAGATAAGCAGCTTTTTGCCATAAGAATGAGTCTAATTTTAGCTTCAAGTGGGAGATATAAAACAACAGTCACAATAAAAGCTTGATAAAAAATAAGCTTCTTTAAAAGGGAAAGAAAAAAAATTTCAACTTATCTCATTATTCTTGAAAAAATGTCAAAGCTTTTCAAATTAATTTGTGCTGTGATGTGCTAGGAGTGTACTGCAATGTACCTAAGAGAAGTTAAGCAAATTTTTGCATTCGGTAACTCTAAGAGCGTGAATGACTCATTTTCGAGAATATAGCGACAATATTACTTTCCATCAGAAATTCATAAATTATGCTATGGACCCAAGTTGTGTTGCCGTAAAAGATAAAATTACACGGTGATATAAAAATATCAAAACAGCCACTGTGAAAATTTTACAACCTTCTGCCACATTGCAGGCACAGCATGAGCACATCACAGCTCAATGTGTGAATTTCACAAAAAGTTTATAGCAGAGGTAAGTCACCAACTCTTAAAAATCACAACATTCACTTGTTTCGAAATTGAACAAATCACAACAAAATTAATTTTCTTATAATAAACCAAGAATGGTGGACCCTTAGTAGGATGTACTCTTAAGGGTTCCACTAAAAACTCACCGACTTTATGGGGTACGGAAAAGATTCTTCCTCCAACGACTTCTTAGCATTGCTCTTGATAATGTCATGTACAAACGGTGCCAAGAGCTCCCCAAATAAGTCTGTTGACTCGCGCGGCAGCTGCGTCGGCATGTTATCTATGGAACACACTAGCACACCGGGTCCTTTGAAGCTCTTTGTATCCTTATTACGATCGGCATCATAGAGGCAAAACGGTGTATCAATGGTTGTACACTCGTTCATAAATTCAATGGATCCACCGGGATCAGCCGAAATGTCACATATGGCCAACATGCGATGTGGCAAGGCGGGTGAGCCCTTACTTGTTGGCAACCAGGGCGTGTTAGCGGGACGCAGCAAGTTCTTGGCATCCGGAATGGTCATCAACTTCGGGCTACCAACAGCCCAATAGATGCCATTCACTATTACCGAGGCATAGGGAGCAATCTTCTGATTGAAAGTCGAAATGTAGCGCTCCGGGTAGTCATCGTACTCCTTAGCATCAAAGCCACCACCTTCATGACGCTCCAAGTGATCATTACGACTTACCTCGCAGCCATACAGCTTGCTTTGACCTAGAAAAAAAAGGTAGTGCTTACTTTAAGCCACTCTTAACCCATATTTTTCTCTCAACTACTCACTTCCATGTTCGGCTACTTTGCGTAGCATCTCTGGTGGCACATACTCAATGGGCAACTCCTGGAACATCTCCTGTGCACCCTGTGAAACATTACCCGAACCTGTAAAGACAAATGTAAGCGGACCAATGGATTTAGGCATCATGCCGAGTGAGATCTCGTAGCCACAGTCACGTATGGCTTGGCGTGCCATCGAAGAGTTACGGTAATTGTGTGCAGGACCAATGTGCATGAAGGGTGTATGATGGCCAAGCGCCAAAAGACGTAAACCAATGCCATGCAGAATGTTAACCATACCAGCAACACCGGCGTACTTGCCGAATGCCACTTGCCTGGAACCGTTCTCATCAATAATGCGTTCATAATCGATGAGACGAATATTCTTTTGACATGAAAAATAAAAATATTACACAAAAAATTCCCATTACATATTAATAGCGCAGAAATGGAGCATGAAATACCTTCTCCAAAATGGCATCCAAAAGTGGCATGTTCAATTCTTGCGCCTTTATTGTGTGCGAAAAGAAGCAATAAGTTTTCCCCGGTATCAGCGCATCGATGGGCACCTGCTTAACGCCAAATATTACTGACGCCTCGCTGATGTCCTCCTGTATGATGGCGCCGGACTGCAAGTACGCCTGGAATGTAAAGAGCATAAAGTAGCATCAATAAAATGGCGAATATGTTGCTGAAAGCTTAGCGCCAACGTTTTAATTATTAATGTGGCAACAACGCATATGGAAAGACATGAAATACTCGTGGACTGTATATGACAGACATTGTAAGTTTGGTGGCATGGACGAAATGCGCTGCGACACTCATTAATTTGGCACTTTTGTGGACTTAAGAGTAAAGTAAGGTTTATTAAGTGTGCCTCAAAGGATGCAAATAATGAGCTTACGTTTACGAGTACGTATTGACTGCGATTACATTGCTGATTATATTTGTTCGCATTAACGTTTTATTCCCTCGTAAGCATCGGTTTAATAAGAGTGCAAAGAACTTTGCTTTGGGAATATCAGGCTCTGATTGACTCCTGGAATGGCACATATTTTGCATTATTTACAATCCTTATCATCGTAGATGCTCATAGAAGAAGTTGCAGTGAAAAAGTAATCGCGAATGAAGAATGATTGAATTTTTATTAAGCAACAAATGGGAATAATTTTATTCCCTACTTTATTTGCTCACGCGAGAAACTGCATCCTCTTTTCCTTTAATATTTATTCTGAATACTATCAATAACTACCACAGTTCAATGGATTGTCAAATGGACGTTTAAGGAAGAGTAGAAAATAGTAGATTATTTGTATGGACGGAATTAAAAATTTGAATTAAAAATTTATGAGCACTTGGAGAGAATAATAAATTTTAATTTCAAAATAAAAACATTAACTGACTTTTTTCGGATTTCCTTTAACCTATTTTCTACAACGGGAAAAATATTTTTTGTTATTAAAGCTGTTGAGTGTTCGAAAAATCGAGAAAACGGGTTAGCCCTAGAAAATAATCATATTTTCCATACATATTGGAAAGACATGAACATTTTGACATATTGAAATATATTTATAGGCTTAAAAAAGATTTATTCGATTTGTTTATATTCACTATTCTAGTTTATTTGTAGCCTCAATAAGTCCAGAAATTATTTCCCAAAATTTGAAAATAAAAAATAAGTTATAGCGAAATATATACTATGTTCGCACGCGGGCCCGTATAAAGCCCATTTTGGTTCGTATTCCTATTATAATGTCTCACATTGACAAAAACTTTTAAAGAGCCTATTAAAAGAGAACCGATTAAAAGCAATCATGCTTGCTAATGTTTCAAAAACGCTAAAATGAGACTATTGAGGCTGGTGAGATCATTCAAGAGCAGTACTTAGGTTATGGCATACTTAGTTTTTTTAGCGAAAATGTTCTTTTAATTAATTTTAAACAAATTCTGCTATTTTGACACCAATAACATTCTTATATTTTCAAAATTGCACAAACTTTTGGTACAACGCCTTTTTCTAATAACACCGTTTCCTTAGAATAACAAAAAACTATTAGAAATTCGTATGTTTTACTTTCCATGCAAATAACTCTTTTAATTTTGAATATATTTCATTCAATTTTTTTTCGTTGATAAATTCAATTCAAGCATTTAATAAAAATCATTTTAACTGTACCATTAGCACAGCATATATATGTATTTTTATTCTTTTTTTAAAAAAAGCTCAAAAATATTGACTTTTTATCACAAAATTGCATAAAAGCTGTTTTTGTTATTAAAATAATAAAAACTCAAAATTACATTTTTGATTACCTTTCATATGACATAGCGTTTAATAGCATAAGAGGATTCAGTTTAACGAACAATTTTATTAACTCTTTCTGTCATCAAAAAACAAGACCATACTACACCCAGTGATTTTTAAAAAATTATTTTTTTTTTCAAATGTTGTTTTTATTCTTTTTATAGAGTAGTTAAGCTCCAAGAATAATTTTTGTGAAAAAATTATTCCAATATCTCTTTCCGATGAAAAGTGATTGCTATAAATCTATTTTCTCGGCACCTCTTTATTTTCAACCGATAGAAAAAACATGGACCTTTAATATGAGCTTTTAAGTAATTTAATAATCAATCTAGTGAAGCTTTTTTGTATTATTTGGATTTTTATTATTTGGATTATATTAAAACGAGGACTAAATACGATAATTTTACATTTTCCCACCCGAGTAAAACCGGGTACATAAGCTAGTTTATAAAATAAAATTTAAAGTGTTTTTGAACTGCTAAAGGTTTAATTTGCAATGTAAAAAGGTTTTGAAATGTCAAATTAGAATTTTTGGAAAAAGTTGCACTTGAAAGTAAGGTTGCATGTAAAAGATAAGATAAGAACTTATCAAAGTAGATAAGAACTTAAAGCGTTCTCTCTGTGAAAATAAATTACGGGTAACTTTCTCGGCATAATTGGCGGTATAAGTAGAACCAAGTAGCTTGAGTGGATCACAGTGAAAAGTCATGCAAGACTACTGATGAGTTGTCCGCTGATGATTTGGCCGCTGTAGCGGCCAACGAAACAGTCTGTATAGTCAAGCTGTGTGATTTGCTCTTTACAGAGCCGTTGTTGTTGTTGGTTGTTGCCTTCTTTGCCTCCATGTTGTCTTGTTGTCAACATACTTAACCTGAAGCCTACTTTGTTTTCAATATAAAAATTGAAAAATATAAAAATGTTCAAAATATTAAGATTGCATTTAAAGTTAAAAACCTGTAGCATATGGTGGCCAAGAAACCCAGCAAAAAAAGGTATTTTTTTTTTAATTTTTTAGTAAAGTGATTGTCGATTGTCAAGGTTTGAAAAAACATTGAATTTTTTCTAAATCTGGTACAGCCACTAGAAGACTACGTAATACATCGAATAAAACAAGTTGTATCACAATCGGCTGAATTGATCGTGGGAAATCGTGTCCTTTGTACCATCCGCTTAAAAAAATTAATATGTTCAAGATATTATAAGCATTTCTAAGATATATAAAAAAGTATTTTTTAATTTTTTAAACAAAATTAATTTCTATTTTTTTTTTTATATAAATTCTTATAAATATACATAATTTTACATTTAAAAGTTGTAACTAGAGATATGCACAAGTATAAGAAAAATTGCTTGCAAGCCTTCTACCATTATTCAAGTACTTCGTCTCTGTCGATATCACATTTCAAAACAAGTAGTTATGAACGAAGATTTCTTTGATATGCACTTAAATTCGGTATCTAAGAAAACTGAAGTATATCCTAATAGAAGTAGAATATAGAAATGAAAGGTGCGTGACTCTAATCCTGTGCCAGGTGGGTTTTTTTAATTGAAATAAATTTTTCTTTAAAAAAAACAAGCCCCAGAGAGTAAATAAATGCCATGTAAGGATTTTTCTGATCATGAGAACTTGTCTTTCGAAGAGAGTCAGCATAAAAACTGGCAGGTACAGTTCTAGATCATTTGTGTACAAACATATAGTATCACCCACAATAAAATTGATCATAAGAAACTCGAATTCGGCTTTTTTTTTCTTTTAATCACAAAATATAAGTAAATGTAACTCAATGAACAGTTGGAGACAAATAGGATTAAAATTAGCACTTGAAACGGATATTTTCCTCTAAAACGATTTTTGTTTGACTAAATGTCTATGTTTAGTGAAATGAAGTTTTTAGTTTTTGAAATTTCTCTAATGAAAATAATTTGAAATTTTATATCACAATAAAGTTTCTTATAAAAATTTTTCAATCAATGCAAAAATTATTTTGAATGAATGAAATGGAAGGATTTGCATTATAATGCATTATGTAATATCCATAAATTCGTAATAAATATTCATATTGGCAGTAAGTATAATTATAAAAAAATAATTGGCAGTCGATTAAGAACAAGCAGTAGTTACTTGTGATTTGGTAAAACTTTGAACGGTTTCATATTTTTGTATATCAACCAACTTAGGCTTCTCATTTTCCACACCAGCGAATTCAAACTCGTTAATTTCTATTTCAATTAAATGCAGTCCTTGGTGATTAAAATGTTTTTAACGTATTCGTGGGCCCCAGTTTTTATCTCCCTATACCACTTAATTCGGTCGACTAACCGGCAACTTCGATTGATTCAAATTCAACGTAAAAGATTTTGTTTTAATCAGAAAACTTTTCTGTAAATCATTCAACCGGCTGACTTAATTGACAAAATCAAGTTGGCCTGGAATCCTAACCAGTTCAGGTTATATTTTGCACTTGCGGCAAAAATCTGGTAAATTCTGTTTATCGTTTATTTCATACAACTTTTCCAACAGTTGCTCTACATAAAAAGCTGTTTTTAAGTTGATTTAAGAGATAAGAAAAAAAAAACAACACAACTAAACTAAACTAAAAAAACTATACCCCCAACCAGGCACTAAAAGTGAGCAGTAAAAACAACTCTTATCAATTCGGTGTAGTTTAATCAATATTTTCTTTAAAAAATTTTCAATCAATAACAACAAATCAAAGTGTATTATTATAAGTGTGTTATATGCAGAGAAAAATAACACAACAACATGTGTTTAAACTTCATAATTCTTCAATGTTTTTTTTTCCTTTGTTTTGATAGGTTTTCCCAATTATTTTAATAACTAAATATTTGATTGACATGTTATTTCAGTGCTCATTTTTCAAAAATCCCTATTAAAACTTTTTTCATATTTTCATTTTTTTCAGTGTAAGTATTGGGAATATTTTAACTGGTATTTGTCATGCTTAACAACAAGCAAACACGTTTATTTTCGCAAAAAAAAAGATAAAAATTATCAGTCAATAGCATCGATTTTCCTTAACCACTTTCGATTTCAACAGCATCGAAAACAAAGTGTTGTTAGTTTAAAAACGGTGTGAGCCAGAGCTTATTTAAATTATAGATTTTTTGTTGTTGCTTGAATCGTTTTAATTTTTGATTTTATTTAACTCAAGAATTTGATCAACTGTTCTTGTTTCTTATCTGAAGATTTAATGAAGGCCAAATTCAAAAGCGTTGAATTATTTGAGTTTTTTCTTATCTATACACATATAAATACGCGTAGGCAGAACAGTTAAGAACCATTTCCTCCCGTGTTTCTAAACCGATTTTGATAGTTTTTTTTTAAATCAATAAGAGTAGGGAGAAGGAGTGCACCGCATATATATGGTGGGCGTGGTACCATACTTAAGAGTTATAGGTCACACAGCCTTGAAAATCGGTATTCGACCTCAATTCACACGTACCATTCCACTAGTTACATTTTATGGACGCTTAAAGAGGGGCGTGGCACTTTTCAGCAGCCTAAATTTTCGGTATAACTTTCGAACCATAAGTCACAAACCAATGAAACTCGGTAGGAACTTCCTATTTAGTCGAGTTCTTCGACTGGATTACTGAATTAAACGAGCATTAGACAAGGGGGCGTGGCACCACCCATGCAATTCAAAGTTTTTATATCGTATAGCTTTGGAAGTAAATGCCGTATAACAATGAAATTCAATATGGACTTCCCACTTGGTGATATCCTTCTACTAGACAGTAGATATATTGGAAGTAGGGTACTGGGACGGGCATTGGATAAAGGGCTCAGCATAGCTTTGAAAGTAAAAGTCACAGAACATGGAAACTGAGAATGGAGTATTTTTGCGGTATGAGTTAGGTTACGCTTGCACATGAGTGAAGAAAGATAAGAAATGTTTTCAATAAAAATACAAAAAAAAAAACAACAATTTGTAAATGGTCGAATTTCGACCAAAGGCGATACTAGTAAGGTGAAAACGACTAGTTCTATGAACTTTGTAGGTTACACCTAATAACCAGTTGTAATACCGAGAGAAAAAAGAAAAGAGAAAACTCCTGACGAAATAAGAACTTAGGTTAAGGAAATTGACGAGCAAAGTTATTGTGTCTGGATTTATTTCTTTTTTTTTCTGTTAATTACAATAGTATAACATGTTAACGTTTTAGGGGGAAATAGAGTAAATAGAAGAGATAAACTATTTTAGATGAAAAGTTGATATTTTTAGACTAAAACTTAATAATTCAAGATTCAAAAATAAATTTTGAATTTAAAAATATATTTTCTGATCATATTGAGAGTTTTTAGATATTTTTGTTCAAGTTTTGTTAATTAACTGAACTTGAACCTACACAGTTCATAAATTCTTTGTTGACATGTACATTAGCGTGGCCGTTAGTTGTATGGAGAATATTTTTTTTTTGATTTCTTATATTCTCTCCCCCCAAATCGGTTCAGTTTTATGTAAAAAAAAATACAAAAAAGTTTCAAAGCGATAAGTTGTGTTTTAGGGGTGTCGCCCGCCCCTCAAAGTTGGCCTTGAAGCCCATTTATTAAAATGTAATTTGTTTGTATATGAGTATCTTTTTAAAACAACATTTTACAAGAATATGATGTATAGCAATATTTTAGCTATTTTAATCAACAACATTAGCCTCAAAGAAAGTTTTTTGATAAAATCAATATTTGAGAAAATAATGAAGAAAATAACCAACAAAATACCAAAAATTACATGTACCAAAATTATATTTATATGGAAATTATTTGTTCTAAGCATGTGCGGTAAAAGCTTATGTCCATTAAATTATTTCATACATAGCTATACTACGTATAGTCAAAAGATAACGATACAATAACAAAATTATTGAGTTATATTAAAATATTTATAACTCTTAACTTACAGTAGATTTCTTAGAGTTCGAAAATTTCTTGTTTGAGAAGAAAAAAACTGCTCAAGCCCACCACTAATGAATTTTGAAACTGTTTGTTTTCCCATTGTGGCGCGGTTAAAGTTAATTTGTTTTTCTTTTTCAATATTCAAAGCAGCGACCATATTTTCTTTTATGAAGTTTTATGAAGCGACCACATTTATGAAGTTGTACTGAGAAGTGTGTTTGAGGAAAAATTTATAAATCATTCAAGCCCTTACGTAACAATATTTGAAAAATTTAAAAATGCATGGCCAAAATTAAACGTTAAGAACTGGCAGCAAGGAATGCAAGATGAAGTGGTAAATAATTATTTGAAAAACAAAAAATCTCGGGTTGTAAGTTTTGTTAACACAATCTTACAAGAAGTACAACCTAGAGAGGATTACAAGGAGTTACTAGAACTAGCCTTGCTATTCCTGGGTGAGAACCTAAAAAAACCGCCAAACAGTGTAATAATTCGTTCACCGGGTGCTTATCATCATGCGCGTTGGATGGGAAAAGCTATTTACAGCTTGAAAATATATTTGTTCCGTGAAGAGTTTAACTTGACAGAATCTGAAAGCATTGGACTACGTCAAATTTGCATTTTTATTGTCGCCGTATATGTTGAAGCCTGGTTTTCTGCTCCCTTAGCAATACAAGCACCACACACCGACTTAAATGTTTTGTCAAAATTAAAAGATTTTGAAAATATTGATTTAGGAATCTCGCAGGTTGCCGTCAAAAAATTCAAAAATCAGTTATGGTATTTAAATGGGGAGGCTATTGCATTTGCGTTTTTTGACAACAATGTCGTAGATGCAACAAAAGAAAATATGGTCGCTGCTTTGAATATTGAAAAAGAAAAACAAAACACTTTATAACTCAAAAACAAATTAACTTTAACCGCGCCACAATTGGAAAACAAACAGTTTCAAAATTCATTAGTGGTGGGCTTGAGCAGTTTGTTTCTTCTCAAACAAGAAATTTTTTTGAGAGATTTCAAATTGATACGTCTTTCATGACATTAACTCCGTCCGAGTGGCCTGCGCAGGATTGCTATCATCATACCGCAGCGGTAAAAACATTAAAAAAATTAAGAGTCATCAATGATACCGCCGAAAGAGGAGTGAAGTTGATGGATGAGTATAATAAGCTCTTTACAAGAAATGAAGAGCAAAAACAATTTGTACTGCAGGTTGTTAGTGACTATCGTCGCCGGTTTTCGAACTCTAAAAAATCTACTGTAAGTCATAAATAAAAAAATAAATAACTGGCCATTTCAGCCCTTGAAAGGACTTTGACCTAGCTTCTTATGATCAATTGTGTTGTGCGTGTTTTTAAGTTTGTACACAATTAACCGAGAAATGGACCTACAGGCTTAACGCCGACTCCGAACGGCGATGAACGAAATGTTCTTATTCTCAAGAAGCTTTACATGGCATTTTGATTACTCTCTGAGGTTTGCCATTGTCTGCAGAGAGGTGGCGGCCGTACAGAAAAATTATTTTAATTCAAATAATTTTCTGTCGCTGCTGGGGTTCGAACCTGGATCTCCAGGTTCGTTGACATAGCGGCCACGCACGTTAACCAACTACGCCACGGACGCCACTACTGTAAGTCAAGAGTTATAAATTTTTTAATATAACTCAATAATTTTGTTTTTGTTTAGTTTTCTTTTGACTATACGTAGTATAGCTATGTATGAAATAATTTAATAGACACAAGCTTTTACCGCACATGCTTAGAACAAATAATTTCCATATAAATTTAATTTTGGTACACATAATTTTTGGTATTTTGTTGGTTATTTTCTAAAATATTAATTTTATCAAAAAACTTTCTTTGAGGCTATTGTTGTTGACTAAAAGAGCTAAAATATTGCGATACATCATATTCTTGTAAAATGTTTTTTTAAAAAGATACTCATATACAAACAAACTACATTTGAATAAATGGGCTTGAAGGGCAACTTTGAGGGGCGGGCGACACCCCTTAAACACAACTTATCGCTTTGAAACTTTTTTGTATTTTTTTTTTACATAAAACTGAACCGATTTGGGGGGAGAGAGTACAATAAATAAAAAAAAAAAAATAACGGCCACGCTAATGTACATATATTCGAAGGCAAAAAAAATTTTTAAAATAATACAAATTTTACTTAAGAAGACCAAAAACATCATTCTGTGAATTTCAATAATTTGTCTTTTATGCTTATTTATAATTACATGTTATGCCTGTGGTTATATATACTCTACCATACATAAGTCGATATTTGTTTTGTTTTTTTTTTTTATTTTTATTGAAATACTGTTGTTAACAATAACAATAAATTTAATCGTAACAGTAAATTTTCCAGAAGAATTCGACTTAAGAACGCGTTTTATTGAAATCAAATTTAAAATCTAAATTGTATTGAAATAAAATTCGATACAAAATTAATAAGAAAAACATATTTTTCAAAAAAAGTTTGGCATCACTTTTATTTTCCTAATAAATTCGCCACCAGTTCTCTCACCCAGAAGTGAGCATAATGTGAGCAGCAAACTGAAAATATAAAGGCCTATTTTACGTCAAGTGCCGAGTTTTCTTTCTCTTCATATTTTGCGGTTCGTTTATATGGAACTTTTTTATGTGTACGTTTTGTGCCCGAAAAATATACACAGAAAATCGTTCGTAGCTGTTTACATCCTTCGTTTATGTGGTAACGTAACCGAACTTATTACGCTTATACCGTAAATAAATAAAATAATGAAACAATGCCGAACGTTTTTTTTTTTCTTTCTTTCTCTCCTTTTTGTGCAGATCTATTTCACATTATTTTTTTTTTTCTGAATGGTGCTATAATTATCAAAACTCACTTCTAGTTGATATAGCTTGATATACTGTCTCTACTCTCTAACAAAAAGCAAAAAAAAAAACAAATTTTAGTTGGTCGATCTTCTTCACTTTTTATACATAGTTCAGTAAAATTACGCAAACGTAATTTTTTTTATTAAAAACCGTTATCAATCATCAGACAGTTATTTTGGTATGAATTTAAGAAATTCTATCAAAACAAGAACTTTTAAATCTCTAATCCCTAGTTTACTTTGTTGATTTGCTTCTCACTGTCGGAAAATACCAAACGTACATTTCTTATATCTTTTAAATTTGAAAATTTGTGATATTTCTTGGAAGCTGATTTATAATGAAGCACACTAAAAAAAAAAGTATTGTATTTCTTTCATCAGGTAGTATTTAAAAATCAGGTAGTAATTTTTTTCCTTTAATTTCAATAGAGAAAATGTTTCAGCAATTTTCTAGATATGAAATCAACCAACAAACAATATTCGCCTAGGCAGTCGAGTGGTAGGAGCACCCACTGTCGCCTAGGAGTCCCAATTCCGAACCACGTTACCCAACGTCGCTTTTATCGTTCTTCAATTCTTTCCTCAATTCCAAACAATTGAAATTGAAAACTAATGAAAAAAAATACTTGCGACTCAAAGGTTGTAGTTGTTAGTAGACGGGTTTGTGGATAGGTTTGCAAAAAAAACTTGAAACGGTAAGAAATCTTGGTTGAAAGTTAAAAAAGTCAATTTCAAATTCATTTTAATGGACTTTTAGGAGTTATTAAGCGTTCCGACCCATTCAATTGGTAGGTTTGGTTTTAAGACCACAAAAATTTAAAACTTTTTAATTTTTAACCTGATATAAAGTTTTTTGGCAATATGACGATGACACTTTTGCCACTTTTTTTTATAAGGACTAAACTGTAATACTGTGGTGAGATCTGTCAACTCTGTTGTCCTTTGATTTCCATTTCAGTCAAAGAATTATGAGAATATTGGTGGTAAAGCTCAAAAAAAAATACATAACAAAATAAAAAAATCTGCTTAACACCCTAAAAGTGTTGATGATACGCATTTGCGTCTGAAACAAAAACGTTCTTGACTTTAACACCCCCCACAATACGTTTTCCCAATGGTTTTAGGGAAGTTTTTGAACTTAATTTAAACAAAGCTTCATACGCGGTACTATTGAGACATGTAAATAGTTTACTGGAAAAACGTATTATTAACGATGCAGATCAACAAAATTTTCTAAAATCGACTGTATCGACTGTGTGAACATTAGAGTTGGTCTTAATAATAGTTAAATAAAAAAGTTTAAAATCCACTTCTTTTTAAAAGCTTTCTTTCTTAAGACACCCAAAGTATTGTTTATTTTCAAACGCAACAAAAACAGCCAAAATGGTCTCATTGTCACAACTTTGTTATTTGGTAGCAGATAGATATGGTTGTAAACTTCTCGAAGAGTGCAGTTTTATGATCTGAGGTGTCGTTATTTCTGCGGTTATCTCATTGTGGTATTTTTTTTATTTTTATTAATTTTTCTTAAGTTTATTTTGACGTTCTGAAATTGCGAAGTTATGGAAAAAATACTATTTCGGGTGTTCTTAGGATAGTTCCAAAAAAAAATGTTTTTTGTGTTTTATGAGGTTTGTTTTGTAAAAGAAGGTGGACAACTCCATTTTCTTGCAACTTTTATGAGCCATATCTCTCCAAGATTTCCAGCCAATTCTGGAAATCCATAGAATTTGCGGAAATTTATGCGTAGTATTTAAAAACTTTTGGCGGTTATCTAGAGAGATTATGGCTTTGCACTGTATTTTCCGATTTTATTTCCAGTATTTAGGTATTTCTAATTAATCACGGTGGCGTCCGTGGCGTAGTTGGTTAAAGTGCGTGGCCGCTATGTCAAAGAACTTTGGAAACCCAGGTTCGAACCCCAGCAGCGACAGAAAATTATTTGAATTAAAATAATTTTTCTGTACGGCCGCCACCTCTCTGCAGACAATGGCAAACCTCAGAGAGTAATCAAAATGCCATGTAAAGCTTCTTGAGAACGAGAACTTTTCGTTCATCGCTGTTCGGAGTCGGCGTTAAGCATGTAGGTCCGGTTCTCGGTCAATTGTGTACAAACTTAATAACACGCACAACACAATTGATCATAAGAAGCTAGGTCAAAGTCCTTTCAAGGGCTGAAATGGCCAGTTATTTATTTATTTTTTTTTTTTTTTAATTAATCACGCAAACTATTTATGGCTTATTACGAGAATTAGAGAATTATGGAGACTTCTTCTTATTATACCATTATATTTGGGATAGAAACACAAAATTCACTGAAAAAAAAGTGGGTTTTTTTATCATTCCTTCCATATCTGCTTTGAGCCATAATTTTAGTGATAAATACTGCTATAATTTATAAAGAGAGGGGATTTTTTTTTTAAGTGTAGATAATTTACTTGAAGCGTAAATCATGAACGTTGGTTAGATGATCAGAAATTCCATCGAATATGGCTATGAATTTAATTAAAAATACAACAATATAGATCAACGATTTCTTGGTAATATTCAAATCAAAAATATTCCATAACTTGTTGCCGTTAATTACTGAACATTAAATTTTTCATAAATTGTTTTATGAAATTTACTGCGTAGATAAGTTCTTTCTTTTAAACACGTTTTTGGAGCAATACTTGAGCCTAAAAAAATTTTGCGGAGTTTTGGGCACGTGACAGTTTCTGATATAAGAAGCACTACATATTAATTTTAATAATTAATTTCAATCATTCCTCTAAAATGCGCTTTTATATTTTGATTCAGAAACATTCAAGCTTAACACAACAACAACAGCAATAAATTTAAAATAACATTTTTTTATTGCAAGTTTGCGAATGTTCACATAGCTGATAAGAAACTAGGCGAAGAAAGGTATAAATAAATTGGGAGGGGCGGGGGTAACATTCCAATTTGCCAAGATTATATAAAGCATAAATTTGTCAAAATTTTCCACTCACTGCAAACTCGAATTTGAAATGAACTCACCTGCATAGGATACGCTCTGCGATTGGATGGCTGCACAATGACCTTCACACCTTGTTTTACCAGTTTCTGCACATGTGTTGGGCCGAAGGGGGCGCGACGTTCCCACACTGATTGATCCTCGCGACGTATGGCAATAACCTGATCTTGCTGCAATGTTTACAAGTGAGCAGATTTAAAACTTTCACTTTCACACTATGCCGCAGTTTTTTTTTTACTCACGTGGCGCCATCTATTGAAGGTCTTGGCGAATGTATCTTGAAAGCTGTTAACATTTGTCACTGACCGACATCGCATAAAACGCATCATTTTGTTACCAATTTTTTTTCCGCCACTAAATTTGCTCTACTATCCTAGAGCTCTTTTATTTGGTTGTGTATGTGTGTGTGTATGTATGTGTGGGTGTGTGTATGATCACTTTGCGTTTACTTTTCCTATATTTCTCCCGAAATGCGATTTAATTTAACTGTTTCTTTCTTTTTCTTGTAGCAATCCGGTCCGATCCGTTCCTTTCAAAAGCTAAATACGTTCTAATCACTTCAAGCCAGTGCCACAGTCGAGCCCCTATCAACTTTTGATTCGCGTTCGCTTTGAAGAGTTTTTTGTCAAAATTTTCATGTTCAACAACTTGGCCGGCACTCATAATTTTGAGCGCGTTAACGAGATAAGCGCAAAAAATATTCTAAATTCGCATGGTTCATGGTTGGTCCTAGGCAAATAAAGTCAAGCGCGTGAATTTTATCGCAGCGTGCGTCTCTCTCTGGCTCTCTGTCCTTATCTTCGCGTGCAGCAGCACATTGTTGTTTGTGCCTGTACCGAATTGAATAGCCGACCAAGAGTTATCGGCTCCGATCGATTTTCTTTGATTGAGCACAGCTAATCTTATCAGCTAATAGTGTTTTCGGTGCGTTGTTCAAACATCGAAAAATAAAATCATAGCCATTTCATTTGGTATGGGAACCAGATAGAATCAATAGTTGGGTTTTTTTTTTTTTTGAGGAGGTTCTCGAGTTTTGCAAAAATGATCAGTATCAAAAGCTGATGTGAAAAGTAAGAACTAAAAACAAAATTGATAGAAGGCAAAAATATTAGGAGAATAGCCGGCATTGTTGATTTTTCCAAAGCTTCAGTTTTATTACTTCTTATCACAATCATTATTAGTTCCTTTGTTTGAAAGGGTCTCTTATGACTCTTTTAATGTCTAGTTATTGAGTTTATATGAAATCGGTCTCTTGCATAGCACGGTTTTGGGCGCAAAAAAGGCAAAAAAGGCAAAAAAGGCAAAAAGGCAGGTTAACCTCAAAGAAAAGCTATATGGTGTTTCAACAAGAAGTATAGAATTTGTTTTTTAAATAAAACGAATAGTTGTTTTGGTGTCTCTAAAATGTTAACTAGATTATAAAGTAGACATAAGTAGATTATGTATGAAGTATAATTTTTTTCAAAACTTGTCAAGCGACTAGCTGTTAAAAAGTACGGCTTTGCAACCCTAGACTTCTTATTAATACACCCTTAAGTAAAGAATTATATACGACATGGTCGAAACTAAAATACCTCTACAGCCGTGTTGAGATATTTTCGAAGTAATTATGGCTTCTTATTTTGATCATGAAGGAAAAGGTAAGACATGAAGGAAAAAGTTCTGTAAAAACAAAATATCTATTTGTATTTTCAAAGATGCAAATTTGATACTTTTCTTTATTCATTCACAATACTTCTTTGATGAAAGAAACTTATATTTTTAAAAATATTCAACAGACCTACCCAAGGGTATCCACGGTGGGAGCAGGGAGAGGCACTTGCCCCCCTGGACTGGAAAAATATACATTTTTATTTCCTATGTGTATATGTTACATTTTCATATCATCATTTTCATATACATGCAACCCACTCACGTACGGACTCAAATTTTTTAGTCCATTAAATTTCTTTTAATATGATTTTGAGCTTTAGGCCAAGTTTGTTGACAACAAGACAACATGGAGAGAATTAAGGCAACAACCAACAGCAACAACTGTTTATTATTAGAATTTTATCCAGAATTAAAATAACATATTTTTACCTAAATAACAATTTCAGATTTTCGAATTCCAAAGGATTTCCGATTACATGTTACTTTTCACATAAATCATATGGCAGGCAAATCTATGTCCGTCCTAATTTTTTGTTTTTTTTTTTTTTAATAATGCAACAGTCCAGATGATAACTTTGAAATTCCAAAATTTTGCGAATAGTCCAGAAATTGCGCTTTTACAATCTGACAACCATACTTGGTACACCTCTTCCTCTAAATTTAGTTTCAAAAAACTATAGTTTTAGTTATACTTGTATAAAAAGTGGCGTCCGTGGCGTAGTTGGTTAAAGTGCGTGGCCACTATGTCAAAGAACCTGGAGACCCAGGTTCGAACCCCAGCAGCGACAGAAAATTATTTGAATTAAAATAATTTTTCTGTACGGCCGCCACCTCTCCGCAGACAATGGCAAACCTCAGAGAGTAATCAAAATGCCATGTAAAGCTTCTTGAGAACGAGAACATTCCGTTCATCGCCGTTCGGAGTCGGCGTTAAGCATGTATGTAGGTCCGGTTCTCGGTCAATTGTGTACAAACTTAATAACACGCACAACACAATTGATCATAAGAAGCTAGGTCAAAGTCCTTTCAAGGGCTGAAATGGCCAGTTATTTATTTTTTATTTTTTTTTTGTATAAAAAGTAAGAAATGTTTTATATTTAACCATATGGATCAAGTTTTCTCAATTTGTAGGAAAGTTTATTTTAAAGTTGAACATTTGAAAATTTTATATTTCTACGAGTATTTCCCAAAGTGAACATTGTTAAATGAGGCCTGTAAAAAAACAGCTATTTCATAGTAACTTACATTTAATTTTATATAATTTCATTACTTGTCCAGAATGTTCCATCATCGTGAGTAATACTTTTGAGTTAAATTTCATTGGTAATATTCATTTGTGATATTGAAACTGAATGATTAAAATTCAACGCTGCTAAACTGACAGGAAGAAGGACCTTCTTGGAAGAAAGACCAAATCAGTCAATTGGAGTAAAATGGAAAACCCTTTATCGCATAATTAGCAAAGGTTGTCAATACTATTGAATGCTCCCATATCGCCATTTTGCTTACAAATGATAAAGTGAGCCAGTTTAACTCTTACATAACCAAAAGAAGATTCTACAGGTCAAAACAATTGGGTTAAGTTATATAAATTGACATAAAAAAAGTTGCAAACATCGATTTTTTCTAATATGGTATAGCTCATGGGCAACATGAAATAATTACAAGCATTAAAAATCTTGATGAATATTTAGATGATCAGATGATATTTAGATGATCACTTTAAATAAGTTATATATTCAATCACGTAACAAGAGAGGACTGACAAATATTTTCGTATTTCGTACCCTCTTCTTGCTACAGTGGTAAAGGTTCTCGTTACTATATTTTTGATATTTTTCATATAAATACATAATCTCTCTCTTTCATAATCTCTTAGCAGGTAAATATTATACCTTCGCCACCTTTGCATTCTCTCGATATGTTCTTCTTTTTCTCCTCATGGTATACCAATTGTATGATCCCATTCCAATCACATTATTTAATTCTATTTTGAGTTTTTTTTTTTTTTGACAAGAACATTATTTTAGTTTTAAAGCATTTTATTTCAGTTTTGTTCATAAATGTATAGCATTTTTCTTTTATACCTAATAACTATATATCTAGATGTATTAATAGAGAATCCTAGCATTAAAGGTAAAAGAAAAAATGTAAAGCTTTTGTTTTAATGAAAACACTTGAAAAGCAAAAAGTGTAGAACCTGCTAGTTCTGAAAAATCCAACAAATATTTAACTTAAACTACGCATAAACTACAAATAAAGAATATTGCAGTTTTGAATTCATTTCAAATAATATATATAAAAGAACAGCTTATATAGCACGCGTTGCTAGATGTTTAAACAAATTTAAATACAAATTAATTAGCAAACATGTTTCGTTTGCATACTTATAACAATTTTAATTACTTCAGATCTTCATATTTTTACAATTTCAAGTTTTTTTTTGTTTAATTTCATTTTATACAAAATCAAAAACAAAAGTTCTGGCACAAACTTTGTAATTATCAGTTACAAATATATATGCTTCTAAATATGTACTAGTGTGTATGTGAGTAGGCGTGTGTTTGTGGGTGCAAACGTGTCGCAAGTGTTTATGTAAGTTTAAGGAATAATTATATTAATAATAACAACAACAAATTTAAAATAAACAATTCTTTCAATGGAAATAAAAATCAAAGTTCAAAAGAGTACATTCAAAACTCGTTAACAAGCTCACGCTTTTACTGCGCCGGCGTCTCGGGCAGCAGAGATGTGAAGAAGGATACAACAAAAGTGCGTATAAATGAAATCGCAGATGTAGATACTTGGTTTTCGGCGGCAACAGCAGGAGACTGTGAAGACTCTGCGGTGGAGCGTCCATTGATGACATTTGCAGGTTCTGCTGGAGGAGTGGCTTCGCGAGCAACCGCAGCTTGAGCTTGAGCTGGGTTTTCTTGGGGCTGCTCTTGTTGCTGTTGCTGTTGTTGCTGTTGTTGTTGATGTTGCTGTTGTTGTTGTTGCGCTTGAGCCTGTTGCACCTCCTGCACACCTTGACGTATTTGGTTTGCCGCATTGGCAGCATTATTGTCGCGATTCATGTTGTTATTGTTGTGCTCACCGCGTGTGCGAAAGACGCCAATGTGATAGCTGTAGAAAATTTCAAACAAGTTAGACGAATTTGTACATTGTACTCTTAAACTACTCACAGATAAATTCCACCAGCTATGATGACCACAAGCAGACAGCGGAGGGGCGAAGTGTTGAAGAAGAGTATTGTCAGAAAGATTGCAAGACGCGTGAGCGAGAAAAAGTTGTCCAACCAATCATTGTGCTCCTGATCATCCTGCACAAGATTAGGGAAACGCGGCAGTTGTTGCTGTAGCGCCTGTGGATCACCACCAGCGCCAACACCAGCTGCAGCAGCTGGTTGTTCAGCAACTGCTGGTTGGGCTGATGCAACGGTTGCTGCCATAGTGGCCTCGGATGTGCCAGCGTTTGGAAATGGTAGCATCGGATGCGCATTTCCTGGTGCAGCAAAGGCACCGAGATTAGCCACAGGCACCGCATTAGACATAAAAGGCATGTGCTGAAGGAAAGGATTGACTGCAAATTGTGCTGCATTCACAGGAGGCATGTTGACAGCAGGCGTATCATTCGGCGACATTGACGGCAAGCCACTCGCACTGTTGTTGGATCTAAAAAGAAGACAAACGGTTAAGTTCAGGTTCTAAACTTTTTAAACAACTGTCACTCACAATCTTATGCATTGATCCATGTATTGTGAGTACACCTGCTGCATCCAATTGTACATCGCCGCTTGTTGCACGGCCACCGATTGCATATTGAACTGACCGGGAAAACTGAATGGCAACATGTTCTGTGCCCCAGTTCCACTAAAGTTGGGACATTGTAATGTTGTATTCCCAGCTGCGGCGGCAGCAGCCATCATTTGTGGAAAAAGTTGGGCATTGTATGCATTATTGCTGTGAGAGCTCTGTTGTTGTTGTTGCGGTAATTGTGGTTGTGTCTCATTGCCAGCAGCATTGCGATATCTGAGACCATCTGTGGAAAAAACAGTGGCATTTGAGCTGGCGTTAGTGTCTGCGGAGTGTATCTTTGGTGTTTGTTTTGTGGCATTAGATGGCAGATGCTTAGAGGCGCACACTATGTGGAAAATATGATTTTGTGTGTGCACGTCTTTATAGCTGCGTATGACATCCTTAAGAAGTAGAGTATCGTTCAGCAATTGACCAGAATAGATGAGTTTCTGCTCAGAGACCGCCTAGAGGATTCATAAAATAAATTGTTGAATAGAATTTATTTATTCCTCAGAAAAGAGTCTTACTGACTACTTAAGAACATAAAAATAAAAAACATGCGCATAAAATTAGCTCTGCCAATTTTTAATCTATTATTTTTAAAAATTTGTGCTGCATTGTGCCCGATGTGTGCTTTTTTTGTGGTGTAAATAAAAAAAGAAATAAATAACTAGCCATTTCAGCCCTTGAAAGAACTTTGACCTAGCTTCTTATGATCAATTGTGTTGTGCGTTTTATTAAGTTTGTACACAATTGACCGAGAAATGGACCTACATGCTTAACGCCGACTCCGAACGGCGATGAACGGAATGTTCTTATTCTCAAGAAGCTTTACATGGCATTTTGATTACTCTCTGAGGTTTGCCATTGTCTGCAGAGAGGTGGCGGCCGTACAGAAAAATTATTTTAATTCAAATAATTTTCTGTCGCTGCTGCGGTTCGAACCTGGGTCTCCAAAGTTCTTTGACATAGCGGCCACGCACTTTAACCAACTACGCCACGGACGCCACTTTTTTGTGGTGTATTTGGGAAAAAAATTGTGTTTCTGAATGTGAAGTTAGCTACACAAATCATTTTTTCAATAAATTGGGAGCTTGTGCTGTGATGTACTTTAGTTTTGCTGCACTGTGCCGTTGAGAGATTAATAGTTCGCATACTTGTGAATATTTTTTAAGGACGTAAATATATTGGTTGAAATACCAACTGTTCCTTTTTTTCTAAGGATATGCTTTTATTTTAGTTTTTTAACTTTGAACTAAGGATTCAGGTGTTACATCTATTCAGTCAAGTCTATCTTGCCCTTTACCTCAGTCAATTCTAGTCATAAGGCAATTCCATCAACAAACTTCACTACCATCAGCTATCTTTTTAGGTCGTAAATATTGATGAATTTTCAATTTCAAATTATCAGAAATGAGGAAAGAAATCCAGAAAGATTAAAGCGTAGAACCATGACCGGGCCGGGGCCCGAACCTCTAGGGTGGCAGTCAAGCAAGACTCACCAACAGAGAACAGTTTTTTTTTTTTTTTTTGGAAATTCGGAAAAAAATCAAAAACAAGAGGACGCCCAGGTGATATCATTCGAGCTAGATGGAAACAGACATTAATTTTGATTTCATATATCTTGTTTAGAACCTCAATTAGTGGATCGGAGCAGGGTGAAGAAAATGTGATTTATATATTGGAACAATGTGATATATATGAGGAACTTTTGGCTTAATTAACATGGCAAGTTAATTAACATGTATATCTGATTTATGGCGTCCGTGGCGTAGTTGGTTAAAGTGCGTGGCCGCTATGTCAACGAACCTGGAGACCCAGGTTCGAACCCCAGCAGCGACAGAAAATGATTTGAATTAAAATGATTTTTCTGTACGGTCGCCACCTCTCTGCAGACAATGGCAAACCTCAGAGAGTAATCAAAAATGCCACGTAAAGCTTCTTGAGAATAAGAACATTTCGTTCATCGCCGTTCGGAGTCGGCGTTAAACCTGTAGGTCCATTTCTCGGTCAATTGTGTACAAACTTAATAACACGCACAACACAATTGGATCCCAAAAAGCTAGATCAAAGTCCTTTCAAGGGCTGAAATGGCCAGTTATATATATATGTATATATATATATCTGATTTATAAAAAATTCAAACATATTCTATAAGCAACTTTGTTTTCTTGTGGGTTCTTATTGGGTAATATGAGAGCGAGCAAATGCTATAGTCTTCAATTTAATTTTTTTTATGAATATACTTAATGAACTTAACCAATAATGCTGACGTCAATAAGACTTCCAAGTTGCAACAACCATTAAAGTTCAAAAACAGACGTAAACAGAGAATAAAACTATTCATTAATTTTGAAAAAAGCAATTCATTTGAAAAGAAGAAAGGTGGTGGGGGAACATGTGCTTGTATGTATCACTGACATGGACACAAAAAGGAAGTATTTCTCACCAATCGACTGAGAATGTCCATGCCTACAACAGGGCTCTTTATGAAGGTAATGTTCCTAGTAAGTTATTTATGATTAGTTGTGAAACTTAAATTATTGACTGGGTCAAAATGCTTTCACCTCAGGATTGAAAGCAGATCAAGTACAGCTTATGTTGAATTCATTGTTGTTGTTTCAATGATTTTTGCAAAATTCAAAAAATTATTAATGCAAACTGCAAAACCTAGAACCAATAAAAAACACAAGTGAATAAATAAAATTGATAAACTATTTCTTTTTTTTTTTTTTGTTTTGTAAGTTCAGAGGTGTACGACGGTTCATGTAAGCCAACAACTGTTGGCTAGGTTTGTTCTGATCTACAATAATTTATAACTTATTTCATACATATAAATTCTAGAACCAAAATTAAGATGATTATGACATGTACACTAATTGCTAGCAGAGTGATGTCAGTGGGGGTGGAACTGAATTAGAACTCAACCACCAGCGAATGTCATATGAGCACTTGTCGCACATTTAAAAAGAACAAAAACAAGCAATCTCGATAAGATAAGCGAAGCAGATATAAGAGGAAGAACAAATTAAAGTGGAAAATAATGTACATAGTGGAAACGAATGTTGTAAAGATTATAAATAAAGGTGGCGATAGCAAGTAATGGGGTAGAACGTAATAGTCGTCAATTATTATGAAACGCAATTCAAAATTCAATTCTATTCAAATGGAATATATGCTAATGGAAACTCACCGGTTTGCTAGGATAGACCAGCGACAACTGAGTCTTCAAACGTTTTACTGACCACAGCAAATCACACTCAATGGTCTGATCATCAAATTGTTGATTGGATGCCTTGATCAAGAGTTTAACGCTTGCTGCTGGAGCTACGATTCCTGCATTAGAATTGGCTGACTTAGAATTGGCTGCTGCACTGGCCGAGTCAGCTACTGCTGCGGCCGATGATGAGGAATTGCTTGAAGTCTCATGCATGTTGCTAGTATTCTAGTAGTCAATTTCTCTACTACTACTTCTTTTTTAGCTGCTCCAAACCAACGAAAGTATAGTATTTATCGTTGTCACAATAGATTGATCCGCTGATAATTGATGAATCTTCACTTGTGAATTTTTTCTACTTTGCTGTTTTTTCTTCTTCCTTACTGCAAATCTTTTTTCTTCTATTATCTTGCTTCTATATTATTTTGCCCTTCTCGTCTATTATGTTGTTTTGTAGCTGTTTCTTCTTTGTCTCTACTTTCCTTCGTTACGTTTTTCAATATGCAAATTTCTTTCTGGTATTTTTTTTTTTAATTTCTTATAACTATTTTACGAATAATCCCAATGTTCGTTATTGTTTAGTTTGTAAATTTTTACAACTGGAATACCTCACAGTTAAATTTTTAATGATTTAATTATTTTGATTTTTCAGGTAAAAGACCTTTTATTCTAATCAACATAAAGTGTTTTAGTTCGTCTTCTTTGCACTACTAAATATATGACAACAGCACTTGTTTTCGTTTGCTTCTTCACGTTGTTCGTAGGTGTTAAAAAGTGTTGCCAAATGATGAACCCGCCGGCGGTTTGTAAACTTCAAGTACCAACCTATTTCCTCTTCTAATGAACTTTCTATAACAGTTGATTTATTTATGAATTTGAATAAAAAAAACTTATCAGAAAATAAAAAATTTTTTGATAACAGGAACAAAGCTTACGGCATCAACATTTTTAAATTATTGTTGCCAACGATGGCGATAAGTTTGTTCAGTCCCTTTTTTTATGGTTATATAAATTAGTCCATTTCTTTTAATCGTCTTTACAATAAAGCAATGTAAACTAAAACATGTTGTTTTCTTTGAAGAGACCTGAGGACAGCAATTTAATTTTAATTTAAGGTTCTAAAAATCCCAAGAAATAACTCACAGTATGCAACACTTTCAAAATTGTAACTTTCTTGCTTTGAAATTTCTGTTTCTTTACAAAAGGGATTTGCAAGCGTGGGAAAGAGAAAACAAGTCAATTATTTGCTTTAAGTATTCAGGCTGATTATTTGGTTGTCTCTGATTGGACAACGTTTGAGAATAAGCATTGATAAAGAAAGTTTTTAAATGACGTGTTGTTATTTAATTTGTTTTGTTATGACTTCAGCTCACAAAACCACGCTGAACATTTTACCAACGGCTTGTCGTGAATAAGTTTAGTATGTAATTTCTTAACTCGATGTGTTGTGTAAAATTTTAACAAGACAAACAAGACAATCCAAATTAATACCATGGTTTTATGTTGTATTAAATTATATTTTCTTTTAATTCATTTATTAATTCAATAAAATGCATTTTTTCCTTAATTACTAGATATAAGGTACTGACTAGACTTAAGCAGAAATATTATTTTATACAGTCACAAATTAAAGGTAAGTAAGTCATATGGCGTTTTCTTTTCTCAAAAAATTCTGCATTTTTTTTTCGCCCTTTTGTGTTCTTTTCTCAAAAAAATTCTGACCTGTAAACTAAATCCCGTTCTTTTCTCGCCAATGTTGACCTCGAAAGTACAAAAATACAGAATTTTTGCACTCTCAAAATCAGCGGTTTTAAATTCTGCTCTTAAATGCTACCAACCGAATGAACACAAAAAGTAGCATTTTAGGAAAATATTAAACGTTTTCATTGACATTTCATCAAAGTTTCAGCTTTTTCACGGATGACAAAATATATATTATAAAAATTGTTCTCAAAAGTAAGTAACAGTACAGCCAAATGCCAAAATGTTGCATTTGTTTTATCTTTTCTCGACTAAGAACAGGTCAACCTGTTTTGAGTTCAGGTTCACTCTCAGAGGGTAGAATTTTTGACGAGAAAAAAGAAAACGCCACTATAGCATGTTCAAACCGACTTCATTTTACGCGTTATCAGTGTTGCCAGATTTTTTTTGTCAAAAAACTGCTAAATTTGAAGAAAAAACTGCATTTTGGACACAAAAACTGCCATTCTAAAAACGTCATTTGTATATAAAATTAAAAAAAAAACATAAAAAATATATGGTTGTATTTAATATATAAAAAGAAAATGCACAAATTCACATATAAGATAATTTTTAATAGAAGTAAAAAAGAAGAAGGTAATTTTAATTAATGTTTTTTTAACATATCCCCTATTTCACATTGAAGTGTTATGTCAGTTGCACTGACCATCTCCGATTTGGCTTTTTCTTGGATTGGTTTATCTTGATAAGAAAACCAAATCCAAAGTTATAAATTCTTAGAATAATTTTTCGCGGCCAAAATGGGGTCTACTTTGAAACAACATAGCTCAGTCAATTTAAATCCGATTTTCACAAATAGGATATGACTGAGAAGGTTACTACTACTTTAAGGGAAAAAAATAAAACTATTTAAAATGTCAGCGACAGGTGCCCTAATTTTTTTTTATTTTCATTGGGACGAATTAATAAAGTGAGTGGAGTGGAGTGAACTCAGCTCAACTCGAGTTTACTCTGATCGGTATGAATAAACCATATTAATAAAACATACTCAACTCCACTCTACTCATGGTTTTCTTTGACATTGAGTGTTCACTCTGAATAAACATCGCACCCTCAGTTTTTGTTTATTTCGTATTAATAAAAACTGAGATCACTCAGCAAAAGTTGAGTGTGCTATTTAGCTGCCTCAGCCTTACTCAAAGTAAGCAAATGCCGTATTTGTTATTTATTTCCCATCATACAGTTCACATTTCGTTTGGTTTCACTCAAGTATTTTGGTGTTTTGGCTTTCATGAAATAATAAATAAAAAAATAAAAAAATAAAAGAAATCTTCGTAAATCACATCCATTTTAATTAAAATGAAAAATATTTTCAAAAAAATGTAACATGCTTGGTGACAGAAGAACTATTTAAAAAACAAACGTAGCTGTCTGAAGGATGCTGTCATGAGTAAACACTCAAACTATGTTTTTTTGCCCTCAGAGTGGAGTGGAGTTTTTTTAATACGGATTTCACACTCCACTTAACTAACATCGCACACTCAAAATGCACACTCAAGCAGTCCACTCCACTCGTGCACTCAGTTTTTATTAATTCGTCCCATTATTTTCATATATTTTACGTTCCATTACCTTTCCAACGATATAAAATGAAGATGTGCTCTTGAAGTGTTCAGAAGTTATGTCATAAAACATGAAGTTTTAATGAATTTTCAATACAAATTCAACTATACATTAAATTTTCATCCAATTTTTTTTCTTGATTTTTTACAAAACAAAAAGTCGATATTTAAAGTCGACAGCTATTTGAATTTATATTGAAAATTCGTTAAAACTTCACGTTTTATGGTTTAAAGCAGAGCTGCTTTTAAAGCTGCTGCTGAAGTATAAAGCAGGGAGCTTTTAAAACTGCTGCTGAAGTTTAAAACTTCAAGGGCAAAACTGCCCTTCTGGCAACACTGCGCGTTATTCGAAAAAAGCTTTTTTTAACATGATCGTTCATACCATGGTATAATAATACAAGGTAGTATTGACAGTTGCTTGGGAAACCAGCATCTGTCAAAAAAATGTCAAAAAAGAGAGCGTTCAATTATTGCTTATGTTTTCGTTATTGTTTGCTTCACCGCTTGCAAATAACCAAACATTTGCTTACAAAATATTGCCTATTTTATTTAATCAATAGTGAATTATTATTACTACAACGAAGATAACTTGTGAGCTTTGTGTTATTAAGTGCAAACATAAAAAAAATGTTGAAAACGTTCAAATGCAGCAACCTCAGCAGCTGCAGATGCATATGGACGAAATTAAAGAAGTTTTCAATTAAAATTAAAACACCACGGCTGGAAAACGTTAAACACATATCACACATAATTTTTTCACAACATTCATTATTATAATTGTTTCTTTAACGTACATATTTTGTGGAATTTATTTATTTTTACATTCGTTTAATTTTTGTTGCACGAACAACTGTTTTTGACAGATGCTGGTTTCATTGTTGCTGAGAAAATCAATACTTGTCAATGCTACCTGTATAATTGTATCATGGGTGGTCATGATACTATTACAAGGCAGAGATGGGGGTAGTTCACAAAATTTTCAGCTTCAGCTGACATGTATTGATATTGTAAAATTATTCACTACTTCCAAGTGGTGTTGACTGATGAATTAAAAAATATAAGCCTAACTATACATTAGTGATAGTGATAGTGAACAATTTTTCACTAAAATTAATAGTGCAAAAAAAAAGTACCCGCACTAACGGAAGTGGATCACAGAAAGTTTTCACTCAATTGAAAGAAAACGTCAACAGTTTATTTACAATAATTGCACTTATATAAATTGAAAATTTCAAAATTGTTAGCCCATTTAGAAAATTTTATGTTATTATTGTAGCATTTTCTTTTATTCGAGTCTGGCTTGAATAATTTCAAAACCAGTAAGATATGAAAGTTGAGTGGAAATATTTTTAATTGCAGCTTTCATGTAGTGACTGCTCATATTTTGCACTATTTGAGTGTAGTGCAGATTTAATAACTACCACTAAATTTAGTGCAACAAAATAATAAAAAAAAAAAATAAAAAAAAGTAATACTATCACTAAAATCTCTAGTGATAGTGAAGAGATGTTTCACTATCACTAAGCTGACAAAAAAATAGTGAAAAATATAATTTCTTTCAATATATTTAGTGCTAGTGAAATGCTTAGTGCACTCACCATTTAGTGCAAAACCCCCAACGCTGTTACAAGGTAAGCTTATTTTAAGATGGCTGCTCAATTGAGAAATTTTTCAACAACAAAGCCGTATGTGCTACAAACGCCAAACGACAAAAGCAACTATAACAATTAGAAAAACTCAAAATTACCAGCTGATTTTGACAACTAGCGCACACTGCTCTCCAATGTGAGCCTATAGGTATACATATATATATGTATAGGTTTACCTTGTAATTGTATTATGCAGCAATCTTAAAATGAACAAATTTTGATTGCTGCGATCAGTGTTTTTCCGCTTTGTCTCTTAGAATTTTTACAGTTTCACATTGAAAGCAACAACAAAACGATTAGATTGCTTAATTGGCAATCACCATGTGAGTGAGTTTAATTTTTCATTTTTGAACGAAGATTTATTAGCCAGTATAATATATTCGGGTGAAACTCGTGATAGGCATGATAAAATTACACAGGAGTGACAACTGACTTTTTTCTCACGAGTGCTTTACACGGACTGTCATTTGACTGTATATTTTACTTTCTATTTTCTTTTCTACTTTTTCCGTTCCCTAATTCATATCATTTTTGACAGTTGGTGCAAGATGAAAAAACTGTCACTCCTACCTTGTATAATTGCATCATGGGGGTGACTACTCGTTCGTTTAAAGTCGATTTACTGATTTGCATCCATGGTATAATAATACATGGTAGCATTGACAACTGCTTATTTTCTCTTCAACAGGAAAACATAAACTGTCAAAGACAGCTGTTTGCGAAACCAAGCGAAAATTAAAGCAAGTGGCAAAAACAAACATAAAAAACTAATAAGAATATTGTGCGTTTAAATAAACAAATCATAAAGAAATAAACATTTAAAATCATGAAAGTGATAAAAAGATCTTGTGTAATTTGTGCGAAAAGTTTTTCAGTCCGTGATGTTAAATTTTATTCAGTGCCTAATAACGAAACTCGTCGCCAGCGGTGGATTGATGCCTGTGGCTTGATGCTGGCAGAAAATTCGTTTGTTTTTTTGTGTTTTCATTTATTAACAATGGCCGACCAGCGAACGCTCTCATTTTGAGTATATTTTTTGACAGTAGATAATTTCCCAAGCAACTGTCAATGCTACCTTGTATTATGTATTATACCATGATTTGCATCGAATATTGTGCGTTTTGCCAAAATGTTCATATCGAATGTTCGAATGGGTACAATTTCGGTTGTTGAGGTGGTCTAAACAGGCTGCTATATGAACAATAGCCCTTATGTCAAAACTATGCAACATTGTTTTATAACAACTTTTGGCATATTCGCTTAAAAAAATGCCGATCTTTATTCAATTGTGTTAAATTTGGAATATATTTGTTAAAAAATTAAAAAATAATTGATAAAGAAATTAAAATTAATTGTAAAAATTTCCGAGCTGAACTTTCAAGGATTTGTTGAGAAGTAAAAACTAAGCTAAATGGCACAGGATTCACCCAGCTCTGTAGATGTACAGGTGCGCCTAAATCTTATAACCATGATAAAATTGCGCTTTGAAATTTTATAAAAATTTAAATCATCCAGGATATACAGTTTAAGTTGCATGATCGATGGAACGCTTTCTCCGTTGGTAGTCAATTTCGTAGCAATGTAAATCTTTTGGCAGTATCAAGCAGTCATGGGCTGCTCTTTGTGGGTAACCCAAATGCGGCAGAATTTAAAGGTTTGTTGCTATCCGACTTTTGATGAATACTCATCAATGAATTGATTTTTTTATTTCAGTTATGCTTCTGAAAGATGTGGTGGAATGCAAGACAACTGGACAGAAAATGACGGCGCGTCAAGTGCAATTGCCGCATTTGCCCAACTCGATGGCAGTCAGCTGTGATGGCAGCATGTTGGCCGTGAACTACACATTAAACGGTTCTGCTTTCTTGCAGATTTATAGTGTGCCATCCTTTACAGCACCGGTATGAAGCGTATTTTTTAAAATTTATAGTTTCTTAAATGTGTACTTCTATAGAACATCAATTTAATATATAATCTACGGCTATCTCCGGAGGAAGGGGTCAGCGCACTACAGATAATTTGGAATCCCATGTTAACCAACAACCTAGCTGTAGTGCTCGATAACGGTGCTTTAGACATGTTTACATTGAAGGATGGTGGCAACTTTGAGTTTCAGTCACTAGACAAACAACATAAAGTGCGCTGTGGCTGTTGGTCGCCAAAAGGTAAACAAATTGTTTTAGGCTTTCCTGATGGTAAATTACAACAGTATAAACCGGATTTGACGCCGGCAAAAACCATAACATGCCCAGCGGGTGTGCATCCGGGGCCATTCAACACCATAGCTGTACATTGGCTGTCTACATTTCAATTTGCTGTGGCTTTTCTGCAACAGGGCCCCGAACAATCGCCATCACTGTACATTGTGAATGCACCGAAGGGAGGTTCGCCCGTCTACATAAACTACTATGATATTTGCTATAGCGGCACTGGTCCTCGACTAAATCAGATAAATTTTACACACATTCAACAGTGGAATTTGTTGCTGGCCATCTCTGCAAATGGCGTCGAATTGGGTATTTTAGGCACTAAAGAGAGCGGTGACACACCCACTTGGCAACAATACACGCTACTGGACGAAGCACGTATTGAGATGCCGCTTACTGAGGAAAAAGACGAAACGTATCCTATAGGTTTTGCCTTTGACACATCATCATCGCATCAACTGGTCATTGGGGAACAAAAGCTACCGGTCATGCCTATGGTTCATGTGCTTTCGACACATGGTCATTTGGTGTCATTTAATTTTCTTAATTTAAGTCCTGGTGCAGCTGACGTCTGCTCACCACCGCGTCCTATTACTGATATTTCAGGTCAGTTTAAACCACTGGAACATCTCGTTAGCACCAAAAAAGTCGAGTCTGTGGATATTCCTCCAACATCGCAAGTTCCGCCCCCAAACTCTGAAATGTCGTTTGCATTCAATCCAAACGCTGTCACCTCAACTCCTGCTGTAAGAATTGAAAATCCTAAATATTTTCCTGGTTATACATTTTATTGTTTTTTTTTTTTGCATTCAGAAAGAGAAACCGAAACCACTTTTTGGCAATATAGCCTCCACGGCACTATCGTCTGCTACTCCTACCGAGACTATGTTTGGGCAAGTTGCAAGTTCAACATTTTCTATGTCCAAGCCTACAGCAACACAGCCACCGAGTTTTGGAAGCTTCAGTGTAGCTGCTGCTCCAAATTCACAATTTTCTACAACAACGTCAACCGCAGCAACAGAAAATGTGAATTCTGGATTCGGCAGTAATTCAAATGCATTCGGCGGTCTAGGCGGTATGTGCTGACTTATTTATATGTGAAGTTAATATTTGACATACCTATATTTTCCAGCCCTAGCTAAAGCAGCAGAACAAGCTAAACCCGTTGCAATGCCGCAACCAGCTGTGCAGCAATCGAGCGATATAAATAAGCCGCTCTACACAGTTCCAGCAACATTTACACCACCATCAACTACTGAACAGCAATCACATGCTCAACAACAAGCTCAACAACAACAACAACAAAAGTCTTCGGCTAAGCCACAAATTAGCAACAATGAAATTGATGATATTGTTAAGCAAATGATTGCTGTGAAAATCAATTCCTTCAACATGGAGTTGTATCAGCTTTCACAGCATTCACAAGGCTTACTAGGAAATGTAAGGGTTTGTCATAAGAATTCCATTTAATATTGATTTTGTTTATATTTTGTATAGATCGGCAAACCAGATGAGATGAAGTCGTACACTAAACGTTTAAACGATCTACAGGAAATCATTGAGCAAGCCAACGATCGTGACTTCGAAATGGACATGCAGCATTTGCGTCATTCACTTACGGAATCCTATGCAATGTTAGCAGAGTGTCGCACAAAACTCGACATGTACAATAATCCAGAGTAGGTGTAATCGCAAGAAACTGTTAATTTTGGTGTACATTTTTATTTACCTATTATACAGAATTACTCGCCTGACTAGCATATCCACATTCGATCCCATCAATCGTCGTCAGTTGGCAAAACTTCAAAGTAACGTAGCCGCAAATCAAACACAGATGCAACAACTACAACAACAAATCGATGCTCAATGGGCCAGCTACCAAGATCTGGTGCGTCGCAATTCAAAGACGAAGATACATATTCCTTGTCTTGATGGCATCTACCAGCGCATGACCAAACTAAAAGACATGGTAACACGTCAGCGTACAAAGCTAAACTATATTAAAACAAAACTGAAGCAAAAGGGACTGATATTGAACTCTTTAACTGAGATGGATGCAAAATCCATGGAAAAACCGGAAGGGTATGTTCATCCAAGTTGGTAATTTTATTATAAGCAAATACGCGCGAACCTCGGAATTTTAGATAGAAACAGTTCTCATAAATAATTCTTGAGATGAATAAATTTCCAATTTATTATATTCTCTACTTACCACAACAGCACCATGGAATCACTGGCCGACTCTATACTCTCCATGAGTTTAGGACATGTTGTAGATGCTTCGCGATCAAAGCTTTCTGACGAGAAACTGCATGCCATTCGCAACTTTGTACGTGACCATCAAATATCTCATATAAAGCCTCACCGTCCAGATCGTGTGGGTCTGAAATCTGAAGTTATTTTAGAAACGAAATTACAGACTGAACGCCAGTCGCGCGAAGGTGCTGTGACATGTTTAAGCAAAATGCAACAAGAAAAGATACCCACTCAAACAAACTCGGTTGTAATGACTAAGCCAACCGCAACGAAACCAACAACCTCCATTATGGGCCAGTCCATGACTAGTTTTGCGCCACCCGTGTCCACCACATCAACTTTTGGCTTCGGTAGCACAAGTCCATTTGTGAAGACTGCAACAACTACAGTAGACAAATCGGAGGCAACCCAAAAATCATTTGCTACAGCTGGTACAGGTTTTATGGGTTTCGGTGCAGTAGCAGCATCAGCAACAAATCAAACCTCGAAATTTGGACTAACAAAAAATATGACGGCAACAAAAATGGAGCCATCCTCAATCTCAGCAACGCAGCCACAATCTCCGATTTCATTTGCTGCCAAAGTTGTAAGCAGCGAGGCTGCATCTAAACCGGATGCATCTACGTTTGTATTCAACAAGCCTGCGTCGACGCAGGATAAGGAAAATAAAAAAATTGGCGAAACTGAGATACCGAAAACTTTTACCTTTGGTAGCGTTGCCCAAGAAGGTGCCAATCTATTTGGTGGCACTGAGAGCAAATCAGTTTTTGGCGTTTCTTCTTTAAATACAGGAAATGTCACTCAATTTGGGGCCTTCAACGCGTCCAAAGCGTCACCGTTTGATGGTAAACCTGGTTCTGGGTTTAATTTTGGTGGTCTTGGTGCTAGTGTAGGATCGGCCACAACTACATCCACAGTAGCAACAACGATAACGTCTAGTGTCGCCAAGCCGTTTAGTTTGAATTTTGGTGGATTAGGCGAATCTAAATCCAACACAAATGAAGCGGATACAACAACTTCAGCTGCAAAACCAACAGCTACTGTTGCAGTACCAACAACGCCAACTACAAAAGAGCCTGTTTTTAGTGGTCTAGGCAAGTCTGTTGGCAGTGAAGCAACAACTACAACTACTGCTGCCAACACAATAGCCTCAACAGAGTAAAAAATATAATATTTTCCTTATCGAAAATGTCTCACTTTTATTTTATCGTTAAACAGATTTAGTTTTAGCGCTGCATTGAATTTGACCGCCAAAAAATCGGAACCCTCAACTATAACGACAGCAACAACTCTCTCCACAGCACCAACGACAATCAGCTCAAGCAGCGCTGCAGATTCACTCTTTGGTTCACTTAATATATGCAAGCCTTCAACTAAGGATTCTGGTAATCATGAATTGAATTTGTTTTAAGGCACTTCGTTTTGATTGCTTTCTTTCAGGAGAATCCCAAAATAATGCTGGAAATGCTTTTGGAAGCAGCACCTTTTCGTTTACTACCGCTAGTGATGCCTCCAAACCTCTATTTGGCGGCTCTGGCACTGCTGGCAGCTTTTCATTTAGTAGTGTTGCACCTACTACAACAGCAACAATTGCAGCTGTCACAGCGACAGCTTTAGCCGTCGATGGTGCTAATGCTTCGGCTGCTGTGAAGCCTGCTGTAGTTTCCTCAGCACCTTCTGCACCATTTTCTATGGCTAGCTTAAGTGCCGCTACTACAGCACCATCAAAAACTGACGCCACCGTTGCTGAGACTACCACATCTGTTGTAACGACAACCACAATTCCTGTCGCAACAACTGCGGCAGCAACATCTTCTATTTTTGGTACCACAATAGTCAGCAGTACAGCTCCCTCTATATTTGGAACTGCTGCAGCTACAGCCAGCACAGCTGCTGCAACCCTACCAACAACAGCAACTACATCATCATTGTTTGGAGGCACCACCTCCTTTTTCGGCACGAACACTAGTACAGCACCTACTACAAGTACAACTTCAATCTTTGGCACTGCAAATGCGGCCAGCGTTGCGCCAACTACTTCTGCACCAGCACCTTTTGGCACAGCAGTCGCTGCTACAGTCACAACACCTAGCTCTATATTCGGTGCAACGAGCGCCGTTACCACAACCAGTGGCAATATCTTTGGCGGTATTCCAAAACCAGATCAATCAGTATTCGGCAGCCCTCCTGCCACTCAGCCCAGCTCCGGTGTGGGACTCTTTGCGGCCGCTGCAGCAGCAAATCCTTCGCCATTTAGCAGTCCAAATGCAGCAAGTGGTGGAAGCATATTTGGTGGTGGGGCTCCCACTGGTTTCGGAGCGACTTCACCTAGTACTGCCTCTGCTGGTTCCATCTTCGGAGGCGGCACTACTGCTGCGACAAGTCCTTTTGGAGCAGCTGCAACCAGTGGTTCCATATTTGGTGGCGCTGCAAAGCCTGCGGAAGGCGGCAATATTTTTGGTTCACCTACTCAACCAGCTGTCGCCGCTACAGGTGGTTCTATTTTTGGACAAAGTACTTTCGGTCAACCCGTAGGAACTACTCAGGCCGGAACTTCAATATTTGCTGCTGGTGCACAACAGCCCAATTCTGGTTTTGGTGGATCTATTTTTGGCGGTGGAGCAACAAATACTACTACAGCGGGTTCAATATTCGGCGGTGGATCGGCACCTCCAGCTTTTGGACAGAGCTCTGGAGGTTTTGGCTCTTTTTCGCAACCGACAACTGCGCCTGCGTTTGGCTCACCTAACAATGGGAGCTCATTTGCTCAGGGTGGGACTTCCGTGGCTCAAAGTGGATTCGGTTCACCACAACAGGGCTCACCGTTTGCAAAGCCCGTCTTTGGTGGAGCTCCCACTTTCGGTAGTCCACCAGCATTTGGCGCCCAGCCTAGTTTTGGCGGTGCACCTACTTTTGGCAGCCCCAAAGGTTTCGGTTCGTTTGCAACACCGTCTGTAGCAGCTGCGCCGGCAGCAGCAGCCACTGGTTTCGCAGTGCAAACACAAAAAAATAGTCTCTTTGAGGCGTTGGGTTCGACAGAGACGGGTTTGTCATTCGGTAACTTGGCACAGAATACAAACGTGAATGCGCCCAAGCCAACCTTCGGAGGGTGAGCATAAACTATCACACCTATAAGTGCATGAAGGAAATAATTTTTTTTCATTTCTTTTTCAGCTCGTCATTTATGAATTATAGAGCCTAATGTGGATGTCTCATCAGCAAAGGCCTCGAAAATAAATATAAATAACTACATGTTTTGTTTAGATTTTGTTTCAGCACATACACATGCTTACAAGCCTTGGCAAAAATTAAACTCAAGTCTTAATAAAATCATTTGTTAAAATTAAAAACAAAAAAAAAAAAATACTATGAAATGTTTCCTTCTTTCGATCATTTTTATTAATTGGTTTTTATAAAATACTTTACAAATTATAAAAGACTTGCATATCTTTATTTGTTGTTCATTGCCATTAAAAACATTCTCTTAATTTTCTGTTTACTCCGTTTTTATGCAACAACGGCGCGTTTATCTCTTTGCCTGTACTCTTCGATTTTTATTTGTTTGCTCTTTTCGTTCTACTTAAATTACAACATTTGGTTATTTTATAATATTATTAATAGTGTGTAAACTTTAATGTTTTGTGTTTAGTTTTTTAAAAGTAACTTTCTGCATTACTTATCAATAAATTTTCGTAGTAAAAAATTGTATTTCTTTTTTTGTTAATTGTGTTGCTTTACTTAAATAATTATGCTCCATATTTTCATTGGAATTTATATTTTAAAAACTTTCGGTTTACTTGCTTTATTTAAATGCAGTTTTTTTCTTACATCTGCTGCTCTTTTGTTTATCAATTGCTTAGTTATAAAATTTAGGAAGCCAATTTTTAATATCTTATATGAATAGCAAATTAATTATTAATATACACACATACACATACAACTAAATTTTTATAATCACATAGTTTTTTGTTAAAACAAAAAAATTAAATGTAAAGTGCAGCTATTTATTTAGTATTTGCTTCTTAAATTTATTTTTAAAATCGTTATCAAACGCAAGAATTATTTCTTGGTAAATTTTTTATTAATTTTGACTTTAAAATTAATTAGTTAAAAAAAACCTTCATGTGGTTTAGACATTCATTGCTAAAACTATTTAATATGAGTCGCATAAAATGAAGTACTTTGATGATACTGCTCCAATTATTTTAATCGGCAACGATTTGACGCCAAACTTAGGCACTAAATACTAGAAATTGTTTTTTGACCTAAGTCAAGGTAATGCGTAAAACTCTTCTGATTCCGTTCGGCATCTTTTTTTATTATTTATTTATTTTATTTTTTAAGATACCAATACAAAATGTTAAAATAATAAAACCGGAATTTATATCTTTTGATTATTTTCTTAAGCAACTCATAAGTCTTCTTAAGGAGTCAAAAATATTTTCTTTTGAGCTATTGGTCTAGTTTTTTGTTGGTTTGACAAGTGATTATGTGAATATTGAAAAAAAATATTTTTAAATTCTGCGGAAACACATTTTGAGATTTATTATTTAGGCGCTGTAAAAGTTCCTTGGTCTATTCCCGGTCCTGATCTTCGTACAATTGGAAACTCATGGAAGAAGTAGGCCCAAAAAATCAAATCTTATATGAATGTTTGGCTTAAGACCTGAGATTAAAATCTGTGTGAAAAAATAGGAGAAAATGTTGAAAAGATCGTCAAAAATCAAACTTTTTCAAAATTTGTTTGAAGCAAATGTACGTAATATACAACCAACAAGATCAAAATTGGAAAATAATTTGGAAAAATATGAATGATTTAAGTGAGAATTAAAATTAGTTAATCTTCAAACTTTCCACCCTCCAACTAAACTATCACCAAATCATTTCAAGTGGTCATAGGTGTCTGACATATATCATAGAACTGTATAAAACAACTTTTTTCTTCGTCCGTACGTCGTTCTCTTAAACAAATTGAAATTTCGGTGAGAACTATACTCAATGAATCCTCATGGCTTTTGTGTTTTAAATGATCCTTCATATTAAAGTCACTGCAAAGCATCTGCCTACTTTTTGAGGAGTTAATATCTTTAATAAAATTCTTGGATGAAACTAAAACCGATTTACGGTTGTGAGTGCTAACTAAATAAGTATCTTTAATAGAATACCTTCTATTCGGCTTAGGTTACCATTCAAAAGAATCGAAAATACCGTTTTACCAACGTTCTAATATTATATAATTTGTAATAATATGATTTGTTTGGTACTCTGAATTGTAGGTGCTTTTTATTTTCCAAACACACCCATCGAAGAAGCTCTTGAGGTGCTCACTTATAAATAAAAATAAATAAATAAATAACTGGCCATTTCAGCCCTTGAAAGGACTTTGACCTAGCTTCTTATGATCAATTGTGTTGTGCGTGTTATTAAGTTTGTACACAATTGACCGAGAAATGGACCTACATGCTTAACGCCGACTCCGAACGGCGATGAACGGAATGTTCTTATTCTCAAGAAGCTTTACATGACATTTTGATTACTCTCTGAGGTTTGCCATTGTCTGCAGAGAGGTGGCGGCCGTACAGAAAAATTATTTTAATTCAAATAATTTTCTGTCGCTGGCTGGGGTTCGAACCTGGGTCTCCAAGGTTCTTTGACATAGCGGCCACGCACTTTAACCAACTACGCCACGGACGCCACTGCTCACTTACTCTATTTTATTTTATTCCATCTATGGTGTAATAATAATAGGGTGGTAGTGAATTTGACACTTCTCTCTCAAAATTATAAATTTATGTTTCCCCGTTCTTGTCAAAAACAGCTGATGGTGAATTGGAATTAAAATCAATTTTGTTAAATTCGTGTTCTTTGTGCAAGTAAACAAGATTTTTGGTCAGATTGTAATTTAATAAAGTGTTATAGAAAACAATAAAAAAACTAGTAAGAAATTATCTTCGACTGGGTCGAAGTTAAAATACCCCTACGTCCGAACCAAAGTATATTCATAGTCTTAAGCAGTCAAAAAAATATTTATTTGTTCAGATGCAAAATTTCAATTTCATATATTAATTTTTGTGGAATTCTAAGAGATTTTACCGTTTTGATAAAGTCACTTTGTATGGGAGGTAGGCGTGGTTATGTTCCGATTTGGCTCATTTTCGAACTTGACCTTTATTTTTTAAATAAAAGCTGAAATATCGAATTTCGTGATGATAGCTTTAAAGTTACGGCTGTAATCGTGATCACAGACGGACATGGCTAAATCGACTCGTCGGGTGGTGGTGCTGATCAAGAATATATATACTTTTCTATACCTACCACGCCTCCTTATGGGAGTTACAAACGGAGTGACAAAATTAATATACCCCGTTTACGTTTTTTAAACGTAGGGGTATACAAATATGAGACGGTGTGCATGTAGACCATGTGAATGCAAGACAATTTGCATGCTGGCCAAGGCTTCATGTAGGTGGCACCTTCTAGCGCACGTTTTTGATAAAATGGCAAAACCACTCTATGGCGAACTTGGCAAATGGGCGAAGACAACTGCAGTAATTTTTTGTAACACAACACGGCACAACTAATTGCATTAAATATTTATTTATATTTAATTCGTACAATAAACTATAACACATCATCATCTAGCAACTCAAACAAATAATACAATTTGACAACTATTAACAGTTCCGCTCTTTCGTTCAAAATTTTTTGATAGAAAGAAAGAAATGCATGGTGTTGTCATAAACTTACTGCGAGTAACACCTTATTATTATTGCACCATGATTCCATCCAAGCTAATTAATGTGTTTAAAAAAATTGTAAATATTGATAATTAATGAAGAACAAACTCTGAGAATTTCTTGAATTTAGTCTTATAGAAACGAGTAAAACACTCAAATATAAGATAATTTAGTAGTTGTCTGACTCTATGTAGTACACATTTTTATGGTAGTAAATGCAATTTTTTTTTTGTTCTACACGGATGTTTTTATTAAGTATTATGAAATTTAAACCTGGAAGGTTTCCTTGTGAAAATCTCAAAAAACAGTTTGGCAAGAACTTCTATAAATTTGCGCAATATATTCAAATTAACACTTTTGGACCAAAAACTTTATGCTTATATCTTGTAAATTTTCAAAGAAATTGCAATATTTTGGGGAGAGGTAAATATATTTTAAGAATTGAAATCCAACTCTTAGAAAAGTAGAAAATATTATTTTTTGGAGACGCTGAGAACTCGAGCACAATAAACAAAGCGAGGAATCTTTATTAAGAATTCTCCCCATCAAGAGATAGAATTTTCTTGCATTGAAGCCTATATAATTAAACATTTCAATTAAAAAATGTTCGATTTCAATTCCGTAAAAAATACAGTCGTTTTTAAACTCCTTTTTAGAGTTTTTGTGTTTTTTTTTTTTTGTTTTTTCTTCAATTTAAGAATGTTCGAGTAATAATTCAATGTGTACATTTCATTAGAGAAGGTGTGCAGCAATAAATTCCAGTAGATTGCAGTAAATCTACTCTACGTAGTTAGTTGTTTTTTTATGTGCAAACGTATTCAATTCATTTTAAACTTTTAGCGTAAAGTTTATTACGAAAAATAATAATAAGTAGCTTAAAACACTGTATTTATAGAATTAAAGCTTACACGCTACACCCACCTCTTTCAACGCGGACACTTCTTAAAAGCAAAAAAAAAAAATCACGATAATATAGCGACACTTCGGCGCGGTCCACCCTGGCTGATGTTATCCATGGACGACCACTTTTTAATGCCGTTTTTTAGTGCTTCGGCAGTCACCTTGTCTTGCATAACACGTGACATTGCTTCCAGCTTTTGGGCGCGTTCTTTGGAAAGCGGCTCCGTGGGAAAAGATAGCTCATTTGCTTCAGCGAGTGTGCGCAAGTCGAAATAGTATTTGGCATAGACCGACGAGGGCACATTTATATTGAATTGCAATAGTTCGAGAAACTCACGCTCCAATTCGTTCATATCCTCAACGGTGATATCCTTCAGAATCTGGCAGTAGTCAACATTCCAGACAGCCTGATCGTCCCACACTTTTGAGGCTAGCAGAATGGCGCCTAGCAATAAATTAGTTGTTAAATCTATAAGGAATATGAAGTTTGATTTTTTGTCTTACCCAAAACCATACGCTTCCAGTTGCATGGTCCTACATCTAGTTCAGCGTAGGTCAACAAGCGCTCCAAGTAGACTAGTGTTATGATGGCGCACTCCGCCGTTAACTGCGCCGCATTGAAGAGCGTGCGCACAAATTTATATATCTGTCTATGTTCTGGATTGTGCGTATCATAGTCTTCGGGCACCGTATCGTGCGTTAGTGGATGTAGCTTTTCATCAAAAATCTCAAGACGTCGATCCGACTGTCTATTCTTGATGTGATAGTAAATGGCAAGCGACACGCATTTGACAGTGTTTTTCAGATTTGGTTGCGAGACTGTGCTATCATCCAGATAAATGGTAGAGCAGGAGGAGCTCTTTTTCAATCCACAACTCGTGGTTGAATTTGGTGCCTGTTGTGCAATTTGATGTTGGGAGCGCTTGCGTGTTATGCCACCATTTTCAACTTTGGAACGTTCTAGAAACATTGTGGCTGCTGTTGGATCTACGGATGGATCTTCCTCGCCTTCTAGTGCCTCACGCTCGGAGATATGCTGCAGATTGTGCGGATTGTCGATGGTGCCGCTGTTGTGTATGGCTACCGAGGAAGCGTGTGCCGAATGACGACCATCGAGTTGATGCTGTGAGGCTGAGTGTGTGGCATGATGTGGATGACGTTCCTCGTAGACGGGTGGTATATCTTTGGATTTGCGATCAGACTGGGGACTTGCATAGGCGCAGCAGGAATTCTTGTTCCCCATTTTTAGCTATTTTTTATTTAAATTAGATGAAAAACGGAAATGTGCTTAACTTAAGATTGGGTGGTTTGGTTTTTCAGAAGGCGAGTCGTCGTCCAAAACACCACAAAATGCAATTTTGCCTTTTTAAGGATACTTCGCGGATATTCCCATTGGTGACTAGTTTAAAATTTAAACACGTGTGTGTGTGCTTTGTTTATTTTGTAGTTAAAACTTTCTTTTAAAATAGATGTTTAAATATTACTTTTAAAAGATGTTAACATTATTTATTGGCGGTTTTTGTTTACATATGCTTGGAACCGTGGGTTAAGCTTTGCGTGTATGAGTGTGAATGTGTGCACGTGTGGGGGAGGAGGAGTTTTTTGGGAGGTCATTCACTTTACTTGTATAAGTGAAAGTTTTTATTTGGCACTTCTTCGATTGCTGTTTCTCAACATTGTGGCTTCCGGTGCTGCTATTTCCGTGTTTTCCGTTTTGGCGTTTGCAATGAAATACAGCAAAAAGTTCAATAAAAAATATATGTATCTTCAACAGATAATAGCTGTGAAATAATAGAGAAAAATTTTTTAATTGTTTGCATTTTGAAAAATTCTAATGTTTTGAGCATGTTACTGCCCACTAAACTAATATAAATAAAGGTAGTCATTTTTTTAAATCATTGTTATGAACACCCAAATATTTTATTTAAGAGTTTTACATTAAATATTTAACAATATTGGCACCACCCCCTTCTATCACTACCCTCACTTTTTTAATTAATTGCTTTACATTTTTACTATCTTTATTGCACGCAGCCCATATTTGGATGCTGACAATGACAACAGCTTATTTCTAACGACATCTCAAACCCGCGAGGCAAACAACTATTAGAATTAATTTCATTAAATAAATAAACAATACAAACACTTAAAAAGCCGCTTATATTAACACTAGAGCGGGTAAAGAAGAGGTTGGAAAGAACGTCATGGCATGCGTAAGAAACCAAATTTAATTAACTGAAATCACCGTTTATTACTCTAGCCGTAAACAAATAATTATAGGGGATACAGTTAACAGCAGCAAATTACTTTCTTACCAAGCCAAAGCTAAAAGAGTCAACTGCAATATTAAAAAAAAAACTGAAATTTATAGTTGCTAAATTAAAGTCTCGAATTTATGTGGTTTCATTTTTATATCATTGTTAATCGCCAAATCTGCCATATTTTACTTGAGTATAAAAATAAACTGGCGTCAACATTTCAGAGAATAATCCACAAATTGAGTCGGATCTTATGTTTCTAGCTTTGAATTTAGGTTATATTCGCAAGTTCAAAAACTGGAATAATGTATATTTCTTCTTTTTTTTTTAAATACCAAAAAATAAGTGTTGTAAACGGAAAAACGTATTGATTTCGCATTTTCATAAAAGTAGTAATGTTCTTCTATGAAACAGTACTTTTTGGTTCAATAGACTTTAGACTTCGACTTCGATTTCAGCCAACCAATAGTTTGGCATTATTGCAAGCAGGTGCTGTAAATTTTGAAGATTTATAAATGATGAAACTTTGAGATAAAGCTTATTTTTTCTTATATATTAACTCTAATGTATTTGATGTCTGATGACTCAAGATTTATTCCACAGAGGATTGATTGATAACTTTAGATAAGTACAATTTTTATGTGATTTTATGTGAAAATTATTCTTTCACGCTGCTTACTTTCAAACAGTTTTTTCGCCAGTTAATGCAATCTTTTTTTGAGGCAATGAATCACTCAACACAATATGAATTCTATGTACTTTTGGTCGCTGAATACGAATCACAAATAAACGCGTAACAGATATTGGCCATAATCTCTAAATATTGAAAATTTTTTGATTTTTAAATTTAAGTATTTATCTTGAGCTGGTTCCTTTTTTTAATATGCAGTAATGTCCGGCACCCAAAAAATCCCAAGTAAAAATCTTGAGTCTTCTAGTACTTCTAATATTTTTTCTCTTAACCCATTTTTTTCATGAAAGCTGGAAAAATATGAAAATAAAGTTGAATTTGGGTTTTAATAATTTATATAAAAGCTACAGCGCTAAGCTTTTGCCGAAGCTGCTAATCGTTCGTCGTTGCATGAGTACGTGCAAAAAGAACTTTGAGGTACAACATTTTTAATTTTTGCGAATTTTTCTTTTTTTTCGAAAACATATTTGTGAGAATATTATTTATTATTATTGAATGTTCTTCATTTTGCGAGTTTGAGCACAAATAAAATTATTTTGGTCTTTACTGGGCCCTTAATCTTACATTTTTAAAGTTTATTTCTATTTTTTCAGGAGGCTTAAAAAAACACTATCACAAGTATGTAAACATTACTTTTTGAATTTCAAGACATTAAACTGTCGGTGGTTACATCTGACAACCCTAATATCATCACGCAGTAGCCCACATGTTTTTTTTTTGTGATTATGATTGGAGAAATTTAAATGTTTTCAGAAATCTAAGTTTTGATATTGTTTCTTGTAAACACACAACATTAGTAAATTTATTTAAAACATTTACAATGTCTAGTTTTCATTGAAAAATCTGATAATTTTTTAAGTTAATCCCAATAATAAAGAACTGTATTGGTGCCATTTTTTTAAAGTGGTTATAAGAAAGTTAACTTAAAACGCTTTATACACGCTACCAATTATTTTTGCTTTGAATTAATGGAATTCATATTGTTGGTTAACGGTAATTTGTTAGCACGAATTGGATGAATAATCTGTTGGGTTCTATTGAAGTGCAGTTGACATAAATACTAACCCAAATTTAATGAATTGTTTATACGATAGTTTAAATGAAACAGCAATTAAATTAAACTTAATATAAAACAAAAGTAGGTCGAGCGTTATAACAAGCAATTATTAAAAAATTAACTGGAAAACTAATGAACTTAAAGTCAAAACAATTAACTTGCTAGAGTGTCAATATTAAAGTCAACAAGAATCGAACATTTTGCCAGCCTTTAGCCTGCGACAACTCGGAAACTTGAGCTTTATCAAGAAAAATATCCAGATTTATTTGGGAAATTAATTTGCTTCTCGTGTATTATTATTTATTAGTAACAATTAAAAATTTACAATAAGTTAGCTAAATAGATCTTTTGTATAAGCAATCGACTTGGTTTTTTAATGGAAACATTCACATTTATCGATCGCGCACATTCTGCGGCATGAGGTATGGAGAAGTGAACGAGACACAGTGGAAGAGGTGCGTGCAATGACTTCTTCATTGCTTTATGGTCACTTAAAATGCCTTCACGTTGACGCATTAGATAAGAAAACATACAAATAAAAAAGGCATTAACAGAAGTAAAACAGGCAGGCAATAACTCAAGAATTATTCAATTTGAAGATTACAACAAATTGTTTACGGGTGTTGGAATGACACTCAAGGCTTAAAAAAAGAAGTTAACAAATTAAGCCACATGAATAAATATCAATTTCTTTGCACTTTCAGTACATAGCAACACTGGAAAATATTAACAATTTAACTGTTCAAATTTAATGGTTCGAGCGAATCTCTGGAGGTTTCTCGCTTTCCATTCGATTTATTGGTTATCAATTTTATGCTTTGCTATACTTTTACCATGTCAAATTCATGAAGCTTAAAATTTCAATAGAGCACTAAACACTTTCCTTCATAGGTTTTTTTGGATTAATTTGTTCGCTTCTGTTTCTGCTCTCATTGCACAAGACAATGGGAAATTATTTAATATGATTGTTTTTATTTATTTCTTACATTTTTAGGCTTACTTTTTATTATTTCATATATAAATTTATTCCAATTGGTTTTTCACGTCCTTCTCGTCTCTTCTATTTTTTTTTCGTTCGTTTTCATCCACTCCAGCGGAAGTGTTTTTAGTTCTTTTTTTCCTTCACTTCTTTGCTTCAGCTGCTCTTGTTATTCTATATTTTTAAATTATTTACTAATTCTTTCACATTTTTCAATAATTTATATGATTTCCGCAACACGAATAATAATTTTTATACTTTTTTACAAAATAGCTTCATCAAATTCACGGATACTTGGCAGGCGAATGCGTGGAAAAATTAGAGTAGCAAAAAAATTCACAACAATTTTGTCTCTGCGGTTTATATCTATTGTGAACAGAGATCAAGAGATGGGAAACTTCGTTTCTATTGTGAATTCTGTTCATTTTGATAGCTGAAAATGCTTCTTCTCATAATATAATTAACAAGGTGGTGGTGAATTTTTCACCACACACTCAATTTTGCTGAATCTGTCAAAAAATTGTGGCATAATGAGAGGACCTGTTGGTGTCAAATCGTGATTTGTTAGTAGTTCGAAGCAGTCGAAGATCATTTGTTACTAGTTTATTCTTATCCATGTTTTTTGCACGTTTATAATCAATCATATATTCTAATTCACAATAAGCACATATATCACAAACTATGTTTTGCTATGGTTTTGCTTAAATTATGCAGCCAGCTGTTTTTGACAGATTAAACACCACGTTCGCCTTGTTAATTACACCATGGGTGAGAGCGAGTTCCCATAAATGTCCAATCGAAGTTGACAGCTCATACAAAATCTGAAAGCGAACATTTCTTTTTTTTTAAAGCCGATGAAGTTGTTGTTGTTGATTTTCATTGATTTTGACAGTTGTGGGTACTAAGAAGAGAGTACGATCAGCCACGAGACAACCTTATTAATTCAACCCATGATACAATTATACAGGTAGCATTGACAAGTATTGATTTTCTCAGCAACAAGGAAACCAGCATCTGTCAAAAACAGTTCCTGCAACAAAAATTAAACGAATGTAAAAATAAATAAATTCCACAAAATATGTACGTTAAATGAACAATTATAATAATGAAAGTTATAAAAAAATTATGTGTGATTGTGTTTAACGTTTTCCTGCCGTGGGGTTTTAATTTTAATTGAAAATTTCTTTAATTTCGTCCATATGCTACTGCAGCTGCTGAGGTTGCTGCATTTGAACGTTTTCAACATTTTTTTATGTTTGCACTTAATAACACTAAGTTCACAAGTTAGGCCGTGTGCTATTCGGAAACTTTTCACTCGTGGTAGGAGAGAATTTACTGAGTTGAATACATTTTCTGTCTGTTGAAATAAAATTGTAATTTTTGCTGTGCCAAAAGGACGATGAAATTTTGACAACTAGAAATGTTGAAGTTTTAGATTTTGGTAGTGCATTAGCACAAGAATTTAATTTAATTTGCGAAATTGTTGATATATATTGAAAATTAGGGATTCTGGTTGCTATGCTGTCGGAAACACAAAATTTTTAACTGCTTTACGACTCACAAACTCACAAGTGTTTTTTTTTCATTTTTGCTTGTGTCAAAAATTCTCTTTCCGATTGTCAGAAATTATACTACCCCCTGGGGCTACATGAATTTTTGACAGTCATATTCACCTCACAAGTGCCAAATATTCTCTTTCAGACTGTCAAAATTTCATCATCCGAGTGAAAAGTTTCCGAATAGCACACGGCCTTATCTTCATTGTAGTAATAATAATTCACTATTGATTAAATAAAATAAGCAATATTTTGTAAGCAAATGTTTGGTTATTTGCAAGCGCCGAAACATAAACAATGGCGAAAACATAAGCAATAACTGAAGGCTCTGTTTCTTGACTTTTTTTTTGACAGATGCTGGTTTCCCAAGCAACTGTCAATACTACCTTGTATTATTATACCATGAATTCAACCATGAACACACCTATGTATGTGAGCATAACACATGATACAATTATACAGGTAGCATTGACAAGTATAGATTTTCTCAGCAACAAGGCAACGACCATCTGTCAAAAACAGTTGTTCGTGCAACAAGAATTAAACGAATGTAAAAATAAACAAATTCCGCAAAATATGTGCGTTAAATACACAATTATAATAATGAAAGTTGTGAAAAAATTATGTGTGATATGTGTTTAACGTTTTCCAGCCGTGGTGTTTTAATAATAATTGGAAACTTCTTTAATTTCGTCCATATGCATCTGCAGCTGCTGAGGTTGCTACATTTGAACGTTTTCAACATTTTTCTTATGTTTGCACTTAATAACACAAAGTTCACAAGTTATCTTCGTTGTAGTAATAATAATTCACTATTGATTAAATAAAATAGGCAATATTTTGTAAGAAAATGTTTGGTTATTTGCAAGCGCTGAAACATAAACAATGGCGAAAACATAACAAATAATTGAACGCTCTCTTTCTAGACATTTTTTTTGACAGATGGTCGTTGCCCAAGCAACTGTCAATACTACCTTATATTATTATACCATGAGCATAACACCACTTCCTTATCCCTCATTTCTATGCTCTGCGGCTTATATCAATTGTGAACTGATGGGCTTGTATAAATCAGTTGGTTTCTTTTACTGCCATATTCGTCGACAGTGTTGCAAAAGCAAATGTCGGTAGTACACTTTTCTTGATTGGTTATGTGAATACGTTCTCTAAAATGTAATGTGTAGCAGAAAACAGTAGAAATAGTATCTGTTAGTTTTCATTTCGCCATGATAATATGATTTATTTGTTTTATTTATTTGAAAATAAAATTAGACCTATTCCGCTTTGGTTTATAACCTTCAGAATAGAAATTACTTTAGTACAAGACAAATTTTTCCATTTGTTTATATATCTTTATTTCCATACATGGTGTAATAATAATAAGGTGTTAGTGAATTTGACACTTCTCTCTCAAAATGATAAATTTTTCGCCCCGCTCCTGTCAAAAACAGCTGATGGTGGATTGGAATGAAAATAAATCAGCTAACATGCAGTTGGTCGAAGCTCAATGCCATGTCCGCTTCTTTTGATGGCTATTATCAGTTGAGGTGAGGTTGAGGTATTATGTTGAAGCAGTCGACGTGAATGCAAGACAGTTTGCATGCTGGCCAAAGCTTCATGTCTGTGGCACCTTCCAGCGCACGTTTTTGATAAAATGACAAAACCATTCAATGGCAAACTTGGCAAATGGGCGAAGACAACTGCAATAACTTTTTGTCAACACAACGCGGCACAATTAATTGAATTGAATATTTATTTAAACTTTATTCGCACAATAACCTATAAAAACTATAACACATCATCATCTAGCAACTCAAACAAATAACACAATTTGACAATTATCAACGGCTCCTCTCTTTCGCTCTCAATTTTTTGACAGAAAGAAAGCTATTAGTGGTGTTGTCAAAAATTCACTAACACATTATTATTACACCATGCTTCCATAGAAGGAAGGAGTAGAAATCAGTCTATTTTTATGTTTCACAAACGTAAAAAGGCAAAGGTCGTTTGATGAAGTTTGAAAGAAAGAAAAGATGACTAAAGACTATAAAAAAAATTTTGTGCAACAAAATACATTTTTTGAACTTGCATTCGCATGGTTTTTGTAAGATATTTTTTTATATGGTGGCCGTGGCCAAGTTCGTTAAAAAATGCTTCGACTACTCGATGCCAATTCGAAATCAGGTTCAAACTCCAGCTGATGAAGTAAATTTTTTTTCGATTTAAATCAATTTGTCTGATCATCCGACACCTCTCTGCAGACAATGGCAAACCTCAGAGAGTAAATAATGCCATGTAAAGCTTCTTGAGAACATGCAGATTTAGTCGTTCGGAGTCGGCATAAAACTTGTAGGTCCAGTTCTCAATCAATTGTGTACAAACATTTAATAACACGCACAACACAATTTGGTCTTAAGAAGTACGGTCAAAGTACTTTCAATTTTTTTTATACCTGATAATAAAGCAATTAGCCATAAGAAAAATCACTGATGTTTCTCATTGTGTTGACTTTATTTGTCGGCAATGTCGAAAATGGTGTGGAAAATGTTAACAGTGACAGTATTTCTGTCAGAAATCTTGAAAAATTATATTTCAGTCCTCAGCTGTCGATCTTTGACTTACATCAGTGTCGGCCGACGCCTATGCACGCGTGCTTCGTGAAACTTCGTATTTTTACACCGACATAAAACTGGCTGTCGTGCTTTTACACCGACGCTGCCGATTATTCCTAGCAAGAGCGCTCAGTCGATGTTTCGCTTTTGGCTAGTTAACATCACGCTTCTATGCAACGCATGCGCGCAATTTATTATGTAATTTTAAATGCTTACACGTAAAAAAAATGTTGAACCAAATGTAGGAATTAGCATATTTTTTCTTTAAAAATTGTTTTGGGGAAGCGAAAACTTAATTTTTCAGAAGAAAGTAGGGTGCGCTACCTGTGGTTTTATATTTTGAAGTAATATGCAATATAAATAATATTAGTACTATTAGGAGTCGGCAAAATGTTATTAGTGAAAGACTAATTTCCAAATAAATATGTAATATTGATATTAATAATAAATATATGCATATTGATATTATTAATAAAATATTAATATTAATGTTATTATTAATTATTATTAATAACGCGGCTCCTAGACAATAAATAATATTGCACATTATTTACCTAATAAGAAATTTCATTAATTTCGATTCACTTTCAAATTTCACTTTCATTTAGAATGCCGCTTAATGTTAATAATAACAAATTTCTTTAACCCTCCTGCGAAGTAAAATTTTCACAGTGTAAGCCAAAGAGAGATTCTTTGCTCTCACTTGGGCGCACACTACTACAAAACTGAAAGAACTGTGTATGTATTTTTTTGGCCGACACTGACTTACATGATGCATTGTCAACGCGCCGATAATAGTAATTACCGACTAGACTTTGTCGACGGCATTACAAACATTCTGAGAAAAACGGGGTATAATTTTGGTGTCCTTATGTATGTACATCAGAGATGGGCACACCACACACCTACATTATGTCAATGTATATGTGTCGCACTCAGCTTGCTACACTGAAAGCTGCGGTTGTGCATAAAAGGCAAAAAAATAAATAAAACTAAAATGTACATTAGTCATGCAAACTTTACACATTGTTGTGTTTATGATCCCATTCGATCAGCCCGTCTAAATTTAGTTCTTCTTCGCAGCATTTGATTAACATCAAGTTTGAGAGATGTTCGTCTGATAATTTGTTACGAATCTTGCCTTGATAATTTTTAAATAAGAAAACGAACTTTCACAAATGTACGTACTTCCAAACATTGAGCAAAGCTTGTATATACTTTCCATAACATTCGGATAAATCGACTCATCAATATGTCTCCAAAAGTCAAAGCCAGACACAGTTGGTAAAAAAATATTATTTCACAAACCCATTAACTCCGCTTGTATATCCTTTGAAAAGTGTTCAATAGTGCAAGTTAAGGGACTTTCAAATAATTTAATTTAATGAAGTACAGACTTCATAACTTTTTTTATATATAGCCCATCATCAAGGGGTTTGCATTGTGTTGCTAAAGCTGAAGCCACAACATATGACGCTTTAAGTTTATAAGTTTCAAAATTTATCAAATGAAGGTCAGGTTGTACAATGTACAATGTACATTATTATCAACCACAGAATCAGCGAAACTTTGCTTCAATATGATAAATAACTGCCTGCGATCATCATTGCTAATTTTTCCAAATTTTGAATGAAATGTTTTATAATGCCTTCTCGCATTGTCTATTCGATTACCAGCAGTTATTTTGTCACACAGCAAGCATTTCAACTCATTTTTAGCATTTAACGAAAAAAGCATTCCATTTCAAATTCCATGTCGATTGTTTTACAGTGTACCTAAAGCAGAGAAGAGCATAAAAAATCATATAAAAAAGCGAAACAGACGAACGCGAACTTACCTGCTTGAAGTTTCGTAGCATACTGAGCTCTGCTGAACAACGCTGACTGCTATATGTGTATCAGTGATGTGATTTGGTGGGATTTCGGGCTCATTTCGGGATATTTGGCCTATTTGAGAACGTGTGGGATTTCGGATGCTTAGGTGGGATTTTCTACTGAATCATAATTTTCTACTGAATCATAATCACAATCTTTCAAAATTTTTCGTTTAATTGCTGTTTCATTCATTCTAAATATGTAAGAAAGGGATATGTATATTCAAGAGGCTTAAAATTAATGAAAATAAGATCCTCATTTAAAAACAAAAATATAAGCTCAGTTTCACTTTGATGCAACGAAAGAAATTTACGATTACTTCATACACTTAAGGGAGTTTTTATAAAAAATGCAGTGTTTAACTTTAGATATTTTTATTTCTGTGGAAAATTTGTTATATTTATTGAAAAAACTTTATTATATACATTATTAAACTATAAAATTATTATAATGTTAAAAAATGTAGGGGAGGATGCCCACCTACTAAACACGTTTTGTTTGGAGGCTATACCTTTGGCTTAAAACATAATTGTTCAGAGCTCTTGGTTTCATTTGGAAGCTAAGTTCAATAACTAACAAGAATTTTAATCAGAATTTCAAATTTCCAAAAATTTAATTTTGGCAGTCGATCTAACAAAAGTCTCGAAATCGACCGCTGAAAAAAATCGGCCCAGCTACTGAACACCTAAAACAAATCGTTGAAAAAAAAATTAGAAAATGAAGTAAAAACACTAGTTTTCGAGAGTTATAAAAAGTTTATTCTATCAATAATTTACAATAATTCACTGAACTTTAAACAATAGAGATTTGAATTTCTTTGATGGCTGCAGCCATCGCATTAGAATTTATATTCGTTCTTCTTTTCACTTTTTTTAAGGCGACGGCATTCTAAAATTTTTTCTGAACGTGGACGAGAATCACGAAAACTGTTTTCCCTAATTCCAAACACTATTTTCAATCCTATAAATGACAACTTTTTACTGAAAATCTGTTTGGAAGGTGGGCCAACGTTTTGTTCAGTAGGTGAGCAGCACGCCATCATGACATGACGTGAAATATTTTTTCCCATTTCTCAATATTGTTCGATTGCTCGTCGAATTGTGAAAAATAAACATTAAATATAGAATTCTACTCATATTCACCTTTTTTATCGACAAGAAACACTCTGAAATTCAATAAATAGAGATTAACTATATTTGCTCAGCTTCGTTTTATTCGAATATTTTATTTCTCAACGGCCGTGGGACTTAAGCAGCACGCGCATTTATCTCAATGATTTATAAAAAGTGAACATTCAATGAGATGTTACTGCGACACTTTACACATTGGAGCATCATACAGACGTCAGAACTCACAGTGTTCAGTAGTAGGTGGGCCTGTTCAGCAGGTGGGCATCCTTATTTCTTTTCAAAAATTGCATAAAAAGATTTGGGTGGGATTTTTTGTTGGTTTTTCGTGTCATTTTGGTGGGATAAACATGTCTAAATCGGGATGTGATCGGGATTTTTTACTAAATTAGAATCACATCACTGATGTGTATACAGATATGTGACGTCATTCCTCAAATTTGAGGTTCGTGCCCTTCTCTGATGTACATACATCGAAAGCTCCTAAAGTACTTGCCCGATTGCCGTAATTTTTTCTCAACAGATAGAAACCATAAACACGGAGGTGCCCGTCTGATAAAGTGGGTGGTATTCAACGAAGGGGCGTGTCACTATTAGAAAAACTATATGTCGAATAATATTGACACTAACTGATATTTAGTATGGAGACCGGCACAATTATTACAACTTTTGGTTAAGAAAGTTGGCGTTATTTCACAAATTGGTGTGGAAATTAGAAAAACTCTGTATCTGGAATAATATTGACACTAGTGTTCTGAAGTTTAGTACAAGGAAAGTGGGAGTTATTCGATATATGGGCGTGGCATTTTTAGAATAACACTGTATCTCAAATAATATTGATACTAGGGTTCAGGAATTTAGTACATGGGTAGGCATAGTTATTACAAATTACAGTCAATAAAGTGGGCGTTATTTGACAAATGGGTGTGGCAATATTATAAACACACTATATATCGAATAATATTGGCACTAGGGTGCTGAAATTCGGTACATGGGTAGGCATAGTTATTAGAAATTGCGGTCAAGAAAGTGGGCGTTATTCACTAATGGGGTGTGGCAATATTAGAAAAACTCTGTATGTCAAATAATATTGACCCTAAGGTACTGAAATTTAGTACATGGGTAGGCACAGTTACTACAAATTACGGTAAAAAAGTGGGCGTTATTCAATAAAGGGGTGCGGCAATATTATAAAAATACTATATCTCAGTTAATATTGGCACTAGGGTACTAATATTGCAGGTAGGTATGCAGGTAGGTGGGTAGGTAGAATCATTACAAAAGTGGGCGGATTGTACATAGGGTGTGGCATTTTAAGTAAAGTACTATATATCGGTTAATATTGATACTTGGGAACTGAAATTTGGCACATGGCTAGGTAAAATCATTATAAAGTACGGTAAATAAAGAGGGTGGGATTGTTTGATGTTGATGTTTGAAATTTTTCTCAAGAATAGCTGCGTTCGATTCGCCAGTGCTCAACTCAACTACGAAAAAAAACGGCTACTCACTTAGCTGTTACTTACTGCATAGTTGGCAACACTTTTTACGTACATGGTTGAAAAAAAAATACTGCGAAAAATTCGTTTTACTTCGTTTTTTTCTTTAATTTACTGCGATTTACTAATTTTAAAGTCCGAACCCTGCAGACCACATAAAGTCTGCCAATAAATTAATTTTGTTTTTGTACTCACATCACATTTTGACAGAAGCTATTACATTTACCTTATTCCGTACACAAACCAACTTAAAAATAAGAACTTGGCAACGCAAATTTACTCAACTCAACTGATAATTGACCTACTATACATGGTTGAATAAATAAGGTTGTCGCATGGGTGAGAACGAGTTCCCATAAATGTCAAATCGAAGTTGACATCTCATACAAAATCTGAAAACGAAAATTAATAACATGAAAAGCCGTTGAAGTTGTTGTTGTTGCCTTTCATTGATTTTGACAATTATGGGTACTGAAAAGAGAGTACGATCAGCCACGAGACAACCTTATTTATTCATATACCGTGCTACTATATACCATGGTATAATAATACAAGGTAGCATTGACAACTGCTTATTTTCTCTTCTGCAAGAAAACATCTCCTGTCAAAACCTGCTGTTTGTGACAATACATCTGCAGCTGCTGAGTTTGTTGCTTTTTTTTACTTCAACGTTTTCAACATTGTTTGTGTTTTCAATGGCCGATTGTGAACGCTCTCTTGTTGAGTATATTTTTTGATAGGAGATGTTTTCCCTAGCAACTGTCAATGCTACCTTGTATTATTATACCATGCTCTATACTCAAAAATAATAGAAATCAGATTACGCCATCAGAGGCAGAAAAAGTTGCACCGTTCTGCGCAAGACGTAATGTCTTTCGTGACGTAGATAGGAAAAGACACTTTCTCTATTTTTCTCACTGATTTTTAGTTCGTGCAAGAAAGAGACGAAATATAGTGCGATAATTCTTTGCGATTTATTTTTCAGTTACAGTTCTGTTTGTTTATGTTTTGCTCCGTGAAAAACAGCTGATTTTGACAATGTGTCGATCATGACGTAGGCAGACATGCGCATGGCATAATCAAAGAACTAAGATATAAGGAAGTGATGTTATTGCACAAAAGTGTGGTATTTTTCTTATTCGTGTTGGTTGACACAAATACATAAACATTCACAAAGGGCCGTATTCAGTTACGTCGAAAAAAAAGGCTCAAAGTGTGCTTGTTGGAATTACATATAAAACCGGTGTTTAGAGTATTACGTTATTAGTAAAAGTTTGACCTACAGCCGTATTCATAACAATATCTTATTCATAAAAATTCTTACTCATAGACCGTATTCATAAAAATATAGTGATTTTTCGTTTAATAACGTTTATGAATAATGTTTTTAATTCTTTCTCTGTTCTTCTCACTGATTTTCTGTTCTCTGTGCTTTATTTTTCAAAACAGCTGATTTTGACAATGTGTCGATCATGACGTAGGCAGACATGCGCATGGCATAATTGTATTTATTATTTTTGGGTACAACCTGTCGTAGGATGGGATTTTTACTAATATTCATATAAAACGCATGAAAAAATAAATGAAAAATTTGGTTTTTACACATTTTGAAATGTATAGTTTTATACAATTTTTGACGAATAGTCAGTTTAAGGTCCCGAATATGCGGAAATCTGAAAAGAAATGAATAAAATGTATTACATCTGATTAACTATGCTGAACACAGAAGCGCCCCAAAAATGTATTCAGCTGTGAAAAACTGATGCGCCCCTGAAGCATTTTGACAGATGTGGGTGCACCATTGTGAGTGCAAATTGGTGCGAAATCAACTGGCTCTAATTTGCATTTTAGCAAACTCTAACCACACAACGCATGTTATAATTATTTTTGGTCATATTTTTCTTTAAAATTACATAGTTTTCAGCAGTGAAAAACGCTTTTAATTTAATTATTTCACTGCACAAACTTTCAATTCTATTCAAGTGATCTCAGAAATGTCAAAAAACACTCTCTATCTAGCTCGCTCAATTCAGAAATCATACCACAGTTCATGTACACTGTGTGTGTGGCTAACACAATTTCCTTATATTTTATTTCTTTGGGCATAATCATGATACAATTACAAGGTAGGCTCATATTGGAGAGCAGGGTGCGCTAGTTGTCAAAATCAGCTGATAGCTTTTAGTTTTTCTTTGTTGTTGTTGTTGCTTTTGTCGTTTGACGTTTGTGGCTTCTACAGCTTTGTTGTTGCAAAATTTCACAATTAAGCAGCCATTTTAAAATGAGCCTACCTTGTAATTGTATCATGGGCATAATCTGTATATCACGAATTCCACGAAAAAGTCAACCTCATAGGTCAAAAATCAAATTGAAAAGAGAGAAGAGAAACTATATAGAATATATTCTATCGAATTCGGACAACACGTTTTAAGTTGAATTTTTCAAGATAACGGAAGTTTTTCTTTTTTTTTTACTTTCGCGTGGTGAATAAGTTGAGCGAAAATTTTGCAGTTTTATTTTGATATTTGCCGTGAGGGCGTGCGCTGTTTCATGGTGTAATAATAATAAGGTGTTAGTGGATTTGACACTTCTCTCTCAAAATGATAAATTTTTTCGCCCCGCTCCTGTCAAAAACAGCTGATGGTGGATTGGAATGAAAATAAATCAGCTAACGTGCAGTCGGTCGAAGCTCAATGCCATGTCCACTTCTTTTGATGGCTATTATCAGTTGAGTCATTGATATATGTTTCAATGCAGACTCTAATATAAGAAATTTTTTGCGGAAAATGCTGTTATGTGTGGATATTGAGATGGCAAACCAGATTGAAAAACATTTTTTTTACTATTTCCATTGAAAAAAATTCCACACGTTTCGCACATGTTACACTTTTTTCTATACAACAATGTAGTTTTTACACACTACGGGGTCGTTCATAAATTACGTTACCAATTTAGAGGGGAGGAGGGGCTTTAAAATGTATTACGATTAGTAATGACATGGGAGTCTCATATATAGAAAAGTGACCAAAAATAAAACAACTCGAAAAAATTGAAATTAATACATCCTTCATTTAAAAAATTTCCATCCTTACATCTGCATTAGACGGTCAAACGTCTAAATTGACGGTTAACTATTGACAAGTGTCAATATGAATTCTCATAAGTGAGTTTTATTTAATTTAACCCTTAAATTCCCAGTGTATCTTTTTGGATACAACCGAGAAAATAAGCTATTTATTTTAAAATATTGCAAAAATTAAAATGCTGGATATGTAGTTTCACTCAGAAAATTTCAAATATAAAACAAAAATTTTATTATTGGCATAACTTTGTTGGTTTGGGAAATATTGACCGTCAAATTAAAAAGTTTTTTTTTATTTTTACGGAAAGTTGGTTTTTGACATGAAATACCTTTTAAACTATTAACAATTTTAGAGTATCATTTTCATTCCAAAAAAAAAAAAATAAAAACGGGGTCGTGTTCAGGGGATCATTTAGCACAACATAATTTTAATGATATCGGTGTTGTTGGGTATTTAAGGGTAAAAATAAATCGGAATATAAATTATTATTCAAATAAATCTATTTTAAGGAATCATATTCACAAAAACACTGAACTTGGTGATGTACGGGTGCAGCCTTTACGGTTACTCCCTCAAAGGCCAGGCGAATTTCTTTGCATAAGAAATGAGAATACACCTGAATAGGTCCACATGGAATCTGTTGAAGAATTTGAAGAGTCCCCAAAGTTCCAGCTCCTTCAATTCCAGTGATTGAGAGCATCGACTTTTGGATCGAATAGAATAGAATAGTTTTTATCGATTAAAATAAGTGATTTTCAAATTATTTTCTTAAATGTGTCTAGTCATGACATAAAAGAGATTAAAAGAAAGAAATTTTTAATCCTTTTGTTTTTTATTTCAGTTTTTAGTAAATATGGTCGAAGGTAACAGTAATATGAACGTACGGTGTAATTGTGCGTGACGAATGTAACATGTGCGTGACGGTGTTTAAAGTTGAAAAAATTGTTTTATAATTTTTTTTTTTCAAATAACTTAGCTACTAATATAATCTACGATAACCTCTTATTGCTGTAAAAAAATATGAAAATTCTATCTGAAGTCAATTCGCAGAAATTTCAGATAGAAGCTGACATCAAATTTTTAAAGGGAAAATTTTGTAGCCCGTGCGTACGCTACATTTTGCTTAATATCACAGAAATTCTTAAGTGGATTCATAAAACCTTTACACATTTTAAATAGACCGTAAAATTAATTAATAAAAATTGCAAACCAGTTTTCGCAAAAATTTCTTCTTAAGTAAATCAGTTGCAATTATTCGCAAGCTGTAACAGTGCGTGACAGGGAATTCATGATATATTATTTTTGCTCTATACTCAACTAGCTGAGACTTTGTTGTTGTTTTCCCATACAAATTTTGAAATAAGCGAAGGGAATTGAGTATAGGCTGGCGAATCGAACGCAGCTACTATAACATGAATATTCTCTAAAAAGGAAGAAATAAAGACTTTTTAACAAAAAAAAAAAAAAAAACCGACTTAAAGATCATTACAAAGTAAAAAATAATTTTAAATAACTTTTCCTATTCATTTCTTGGTTTAAACAAATTTTTAAAGTTATTTATATGTATTATAATATTGGAAATCTTATCATATTAATTTTTTCTATTTTGTTTCATTATCATCAATATATTAAGTGCTATATGAACGTAAAAGCTTTGAAGTCGACGGTAATCTTTGAAACAAAATCATGATCTTTTACCATCCCTGCACTATTTTAAACTTTTTTATTTGATGCTATGCTGCCTTGGTGACACTGTAGTCATTTTAAATGTTATTTGAAAAGTATTTTTAAAAGCTTTGTACACATAAATATTCTCACTATACTGGTTTGGGTGAGCTTGCAAAGCTCATATTGAATATGATATAGTAGGTCTGTTCCCGTACTTGCAAGTTTGTGAAAACTTTCGAAAACTTGCACAAGTTTTTATTTAATTGCGTTCCCACCAAAAACTTGCAAAAGACAGCGACAATGAGAGAGAAAAACATTTCCCCTCCTTGCGATAAGTTGCAAGTTTCTGCTACACAAATTTCGTGTAGTAAAAACTTGCAAGTTGACATGTGTTGACAGAAATGTCAAAATTTTGCAGAAATGTCAATAAAAAAAAACGGGCCAACAAGACAAATATTCAAATTAATTGTTCGCCAGGCACATATAGCATATATAAATATTTAATCAATTAGTGCAGCTAATTTATCAGACATTGTCGAAATCTTCAAACATTTTATTTTTCGTTTAATTAGCCAAGTGTTTGTCCAACATATCGTCGCTCGTATGACTAACTGATGTAACTAGCATTTTTTGCGAAATTGAGTTAAAGATGGCAATACATTTCCTCAGCCCTAATGCATCATGTCAGAAAATATTATAACTATAAATAACACAGTTAGGCCCAAAAAACGTAACTCACTTTGAGTCGATCTGACATATTACACTTAAAAACACTTTAGCGAAATGCAAAAAAGGTCTCTCCACAACAATAAAGAAAATGCAGGAACGTCAGTTTTGTTTTTGTTATTACTTTTGTTATTAGTTTTAAGTTTACATTTATATATAATGTTATATGTTAATATTTATGTTTAGTTTTAAGGTTTTTAACATATTGTAATATAATTTATTACTGTAAAAATTTTGTATCGGGAGCAAGTACATACTTACATACTGTAAAAATATTTTATTATGGTTCTTTGTAATTAAAGCCTAGGGCGTTTTTTTCTTTAAATCAATTTTAGAATAATACAATAATAGTTCTAAGTTATCTTTTATATTCTTGTCTTTTGCTATCCAGACCGAAAAGTCTCAATAAAAATTATTTACTTACTTACTTACTTGTCCAACATATGTTTGATCAAAAGTTGCAAGTTTTTACTTAAAAGCGTTCCCGTACTTTTTAGCATTTTTATTGCACAGAGACAATTTTTTTGCTTACTCTCTTGAATTTTGCAACTTGCAAGTTTTTGCTACAAAAGTACGGGAACAGACCATGGTATAATTAATCAGGTAGGTGTGACAGTTTTCAATCGAACATGAATTGTCAAAAATCATACAAAACAAAGCAAACAAAAGAAAAAAAAAAAAACACAGACGAGTTTGACAATCCATGAACGATCTTGTGAGAAAATAGCCTGTTGTCAAACCTACCTGTATAATTGTATCATGGAACAGACCTAGTGTGTAACAGCTGCACAAATAATGCATGGAACACATCGGCTACATTCAGCGTACTCAACAATTGCCAACTCAAAGAAAAAAATTGCTAAAAAGCTTTTATATTCATAAAGTTATTGATATTTTTATGATAATAAAAGAAATTAGAAAAAATTAAAATAAAAAGATTTCGGCTTTGTAAGATTAGCGCCGACTTTAAAGCTTTTATGTTCATAAAGCAATTAATATATTGATGATAATAAAACAAAATAGAAAAAATGAAAATGATAAAATTTCCAATATTATAATACATACATATAAATAACTTTTAAAATTTGGCAAAGAAATTCATAAGAAAAGTAATTAAAAATAATTTTTACTTTGTAGTGATTTTGAAGTCGGTTTTTTTGTTTAAAAGTTTTTATGTAATGTCTGTTTAAAGCGAACATGTTTAACAACTTATTTTAGAAAAAAAAATACGTACAAATTCTTAGAAAAGTTCTCGTTAAAATATTTTCACACGATCCTTAATTTCTTACCCCATCATTCACTAACACGAAACGAGGCACGAACGACAAAAAAGAAACGATCAACAATACTTTCTTCCATTCAAAAATCTATTGGTTATCGTGTCTTGCTTATCGTTGGTCTGCTTTTTGTGATACAGAATGAAGGGATTAGTTTAACTGTCAAGGACAAGACCCATCATTCTTTTCTTAGACGTTCTGTATCCAATTATTCATCCTTCCAAGCCCAATATACGTTATCCACTTTGCGATCATTGAGGTTTTCGAACAAGGATCGCGAAGCAATGTTTTCAAAAACCTCCGGCACCATAACTTCCATATTTTTAGCAGCTAGTATTTTAGCTAAGCTCCTCACTACGAGGTTGCCCAAGCCCTTACTTTTATGCTCTTCAAGCACCTGTAACATTCCTATGCATCCTATGGGAAGCCTGAAATGAAATTACATTTAAAATATTTCCTTTTATATAATTTAATTTATCATTCTTACTGCAAACACCAAGCCATCAAGTGACCATTTGCATCGAAGGCACCGACGCCGTCATTATAGCGTATCAAACGCTCTACAAATTTCTCTGTATCATCCATTTTATGAGGCCAAACTTCGTTTATGGCATCAGCATGAGACGAGTTGAGCGACGTCAAAGTAACTCCTATTGGTGGGCTGTAAACATTTTATTTCTTAATTAATTTCTTACCAGTTAATATTATATATTCCACATATTGTAGACTTTACGTACTCTAACACAAATTGGTCTATCTTCTCTTTTGGAATGTGATACCAAAACGATGAAACAAGATTACAATCTTCAAATTTTACACCAGAATCGCTAAAAAACTTCTTCACGGTCGGTAACAAACGCTCGGAAAAGCTATAGAATAAGTAATTCACATTGATGTCTAGACAGTTGAGTGCAGCCAGAAGTCTATCTTGGTTCTCACCGAGTGTATTGAAGGTTATGAAGGAGTGATCCTTAAGTTTTTTTAATTTTAAATAATCTTATGTTTCATCTAGTTTGATGTTTTGTATTTTAAATAAACTTACATCCATTATAAAAGTTCCATCCTCCCATTCATCGTTTAAGGCATATATATGAACGTCTAGTAGCGGATTTTGCTGAATGCTGTCTATAGTTGTCTGCAACATATTAAAAGCACCACTGAACAGTTTGTGGTCAACATAAAGATCACGTAGTTTTGGCCAATCTGAATGTGGTATTTCGAAAAGTGAGTTGGACGTCGATGTCATGATTATGAATGCTGTGATATCGAAAAAAAAAATTAAATAATAAAACTTATACCCATGCCAGAAAGGCGAAGACAATATTGTTCATATGGAATCTTGCAAAATACTAAGCAAATGCCAAAAATCACAGCACGACAATTGACGTAAATTTCATTTTAATAATATAAATAAAATTATGATAGTAGAAAATCTTATCTCTTCAAGAGTATTGAGATAAAAATTTGTTTATGAAACCATAAAAAGAGACTAAGAGATCAATAGATATGACACTTTTTTTTGGCAAAACAATCACATTGGAATAGGTTTTCATAATTTATAATTTAAAAGACACTCAAAGAATATTGTTAACATAAAAGATAAGGTTGTGACGATGTTAAAAGCATGAAATCAATAAACTCTTCTTTCTACTATCTTCTATTGCTTTTTATTCGATTGAAGCGACATTTTTATCTAGAATTAAGTATTTCGACAGGGCCATCTTTAAATTATATTTTATTTCTCTTAGCTTTTATCAATGAAAAGTTTTCATAATTTAATTGAATAGAATAATGGATATGAATAACGCAATTCTCTCATTCCATTATAAATCTAGTGTAGGTCATATTGTAACAAGGTAGGCTCATTTTAAAATACCTACTCAAATGTGAAATTTTACTACGATAAAGATGTAAAAGGGCTACAACAAGGGCTAAAAGGAATATAAGGGCAAATAAGTGACAAGAATGAAGAGCAGCAGTCAGCACCTTTCTAATGATATCTCGGGATTGAAAATCAGGCAAAGGATGGAGGAGTTATACGTGTTTTAATTAAAATTGCAAAAAAATATATAAAAAAACATTGCAAAAAAGGAATGTGTTAGAGAAAATTTCCCAAAATTTTTGATACAGTACTCTATAACTCTTTGAATTACACTATTTGTGACAATTTTTTGTATTTAAAATATCATGGCAAAACAGTTATGCAAGCATAACGCGATTTTTAGAGGTTTTTTTCGAACCATTCTAGCTAGCTGACGGCTATCGTTAGAGCCAAAATATTTGGGGAATCATCATAACATAGACCAAAGTTTATTTTGAGGGGCGGTCCCTGACAACTTTTTTTTGTGAGGCGCCTTAATATTCATAGAAGTATACATATATAGAAGTGAATTTAATTGTTTATAGGAAATTGATGCAGACAAAGAATTCCTACAAAGAGTTAAAATAATAAAAACACACGCCTTTTTCTTATCACTCTTCTTGCTGCGCTACCAATGTCTATATGGTAACAAAATTATGACGAAAAAGAACAAAAATTAATAGCTTGTTTGACGCACAGGTACGTTAAATTTGAAAGCTAGCTTTTTCAAACACGTTCGACCCACCATTTTGTTTAACGGACATGTTCGCTAATGTGTAAGACCCGTAAGTGCCACAAACGACAAAGCGACAACAACAATTAGCAAAACTCAAATTCAACAGCTAGTTTTGACATCTAGCTCACGTTTTTTCCCATATGAGCCTACCTTGTAATTGTATCATGATGTGGGTCTAAATTAGCTGAAGAATAACTCCTATGAATTCATAACTTGTTTTTGTTGGCTAGTACAGCCAAAGAAATAAAATATAAGGAAATGGTGTTGGCTGCACACACAGTGTACGTGAACTGTGGTATGCTTTCTAAATTGAGCGAGCGAGATAGAGAGTGTTTTTTGACATTTCTGAGATCACTTATGTAGAAATTAGAAGTGTGCCAGTGTGGGGAAGCAGTCGATTTAATACGAAAATATGTATTACTCAAATCAATTTAATTTGAGTTTATAATCATGTAGAAAGAAAGAAAAGTCAAGGTTTAAGAGTTAAAGAACAGGTTTATTGGAATTCAATATATATATTATACAATTTACTCTAGCTGGGGTTGCTCCAAAAGTGCACGAGAAAAATTTGGTATACTTAAAGGAAGTTAAAGCATTGAGTCTTTGACATTTCAAAGCGACAGGAAATGTACAATTGTAGCTTACGTAGATGAGCGTGAAGCGCCATCTAGTTGTTATAATAAAATGATAAATATGAGTAATATTCAATTCACTTAAACAACTTAAATATAATTGGAAGTTTGTGCAGTGCAATAATTATATTAAAAGCGTTTTCACTGCTGAAAACTATGTAATTTTAAAGATTAAAATTAATTTGTGTTAAAAATTTATATATTTCTGATTAGAAATTGCTAAAAATGCAAATTAGAGCCAGTTGATTTCGCACCAATTTGGTGCACTCACATCTGTCAAAATGCTGCAGGGGCGCATTAGTTTTTCACAGCTGAATACATTTTTGGGGTGCTTCTGTGTTCTGCATAGTTAATCAGATGTAATACATTTTGTTCATTTCTTTTCAGATTTCCGCATATTCGGGACCTTAAACTGACTATTAGTCAAAAATTGTATAAAACTATACATTTCAAAATGTGTAAACACAAAATTTTTCATTTATGTTTTCATGCGTTTTATATGAATAGTTGTATAAAAGCCCGTCCTACGACAGGTTGTACCCATGTAGAGTAAGATATATATAAACTTATTTCCATGTTATTAGAAAATATTTTTTTATATATTCTTTACAAGTGAATTTTCTTTTTTAGGGGTGATATGGGCCTACAGGGGAACCGACCACAAAAAAAAAAAACAAAAATCGGTAACGCACCAGATTGTATATCTCAAGGGTGGTGTGGAAAAACAATACAATTTTCTTTTAATATATTAGCGGCTGTATTCATGAAATATTTTGAACCTTTTATAAAGCCTTCATAAGAAAAAAATCAGAAAAAAATTAAAAACATTACTCATAAACGTTACGGAATGAAAAATCACTATATTTTTATGAATACGGTCTATGACTAAGAATTTTTATCAATAAGGTATTGTTATGAACACGGCTGTAGGTCTTTAATTATCAAATGTTTATTAATAATGTATTACTGTAAACACCGGTTTTATATGTAATTCTAACCAACACACTTTGAGCAAAGATCATATAATATAAAGATGAGTTACGTAGTACATTAAAATGTAACAAATAATTTTCAGACCAACACGATAGCTTTTGTGAGTGCGATATGAAAAAGCTTTTAATTCTTGCTTGAGAGAAAAGTTTTCCGTTTCTCTATGCCCATGATATAATTATACAGGTAGCATTGACAAGTATAGATTTTCTCAGCAACAAGGCAACGACCATCTGTCAAAAACAGTTGTTCGTGCAACAAGAATTAAACGAATGTAAAAATAAATAAATTCCGCAAAATATGTGCGTTAAATACACAATTATAATAAAAGTTGTGAAAAAATTATGTGTGATATGTGTTTAACGTTTTCCAGCCGTGGTGTTTTAATAATAATTGGAAACTTCTTTAATTTCGTCCATATGCATCTGCAGCTGCTGAGGTTGCTACATTTGAACGTTTTCAACATTTTTTCTTATGTTTGCACTTAATAACACAAAGTTCACAAGTTATCTTCGTTGTAGTAATAATAATTCACTATTGATTAAATAAAATAGGCAATATTTTGTAAGAAAATGTTTGGTTATTTGCAAGCGCTGAAACATAAACAATGGCGAAAACATAAGAAATAATTGAACGCTCTCTTTCTAGACATTTTTTTTGACAGATGTTCGTTGCCCAAGCAACTGTCAATACTACCTTATATTATTATACCATGCTCTATGCCCTTCCGCTCCGCATGCTCTTCTCTACATCAATTGCTTGCAATCTCTTCATTATGATTTTGATAGCGAACGAGTCCAGTTGGCTTATTTTATGCGTCGGAGAAGAAGAAGAAAGTTTTTCTTGGTATTGAAATAGTCATTGAATTTTTTCAATTGCATTTCTATTGTTTCCCTTTTTTTCTTACCACAGTATTTTGCTTGATATTGTGTGAATGCATATTTGATGATTTATGATTTTGATATTTATTTCGGATTGAATTGATTGATGGATCTAAATATTTCACTTAATACGATTTATATGATTGAATTGGCTCATATGAATGGATTTTTACTTAATTTGATTCCTTTCTTTTGAAAATGGAAGAAAAACGGAAAAAGGCTGACAATAAATAAATTCTGTCAAATTGTAGGAAATCAGAAAGAGATTTTCCGAATTTAAAATTATTTAAATTTCCTGATTTTGAGACACCCTTTTTCGTATTTGGACACGGCCCTTTGAGAATGTTTATGTATTTGTGTCAACCAACACGAATAAGAAAAATACCACACTTTTTTGCAATAACATCACTTCCTTATATCTTAGTTCTTTGAGTACAGCAAATAAAAAGCTTGTGTTCATACTACACAGGTACAGTACGGAAAAATATCTGAGTGTACCCTACTTTCGGGCGAATGAATTCCATTAGCATCCCAGCAGGAAGCACATCTCAATGATTCAAAAGGAATTTTATATGGAATTTCATTAAATAGCCATTTACAGTACTTTTTGCTTATAGCGAACCCGTTTAAAGCGAACTTTCGCCTAAAACGAACCAATTTCAAAAGTACGCGTCTTATTCCAATAAACCATGCATTTTTGTTCGCTTATTACGAACTCGCTTAAAGCGAACTTTCGGTTGTAACGAACTTTATTTGCATGCAAAACTTGTTTATTTTTCGGTTAAAACGAATCAAAAAGTGCCGCTATGCAAAAATAATGTTTGCTTTGACAACACTGTAACACACAGTGCTTAATTTTTCCTGTCTCCAATCCGGGAATTCCCTTAAGTTTAATGTTTGTTTGCTGGAACACGATTACAAATGTTTTGATGATGACCTTTTAAATACGGAAAAATTGGACGAAAAGCTATTGTGCAGTCTGTTTGCGCTGGTGATGACGACCTTAGACGATGACGATATAGACGTGGATGCAACTGACGTGGATGCAGTGTGAAGCGTAAGCTATGTAAGAAATTTTCTTCAGTCGCGCGACACTCCACAACAAATTCTTGACCACTTGGCTCAAGTGGAAGTGTATCTAACTGAAACTAATATTGCTACGAAGCAAACTAAACTAACTGATTTTTTTAAAAATACATTTTTTAAATTAAAACATCTCAACATGTTTTTAATAAATTTACAAAGGAGTTAATGTGCACATACAATTGATTAATTCAAGTCTTCATTTAAAGCGAACTTCGTTTAAAACAAACCATTTTGCCCGGTCCCTCGAAGTTCGCTTTCAGCGAAAAGTACTGTATTTGCATTGAATTTAGACAATTCATTCTCCAATTAGGTTTTAAACACAATTTTGGGCACATGCCCACCACCTCTGGATCTAAGGTATGTTGTCCGAAAGACAAAGTTTACCGTTGACCGGTATACGCTGATAAGCCTTGAAAAATGGGATCCGATGACTCCACCAGTTCAGCACCAAACCGCAAAAACTGTGCATTTTTCGGAATGTTCGAGTAACGGCGTTTCTATAATCTCATGTAGATTATCTTTGCTTAACCCATTCGTTTACATATGGGTACGTGTACGTTTACATATCGAGATTAAATCGAGATTAACCGCTTTGAGGAGATTAACTCGCTAATCTTGTTGATTTTTTCGAGATTAGCCATACAAAGTTAATCTCTTCGGAACGAGATTAGAAACTAATCTACTTGCTAATCTCCACAAAAATGGTTTGCATCGCTGTGAACAGCGAAAATTCCTTAAAAAATGCAATACTATAAAGAAGTAATAAAATGAAATGGCAAATAATTGTCTGGTGAAGGAAAATGGCTGCAACAACAAATACATACAAATACATAAAAACATGGCTAAAGCTAAATACATAAAACAAAACAAAGCAACGAAATGTCAAAGTTAATCTCGATCATGCTAATGTAAACAGTTGAGTTTACAGTAGGAGATTAGGCTAATCTTCTTTCTCTTAATCCTCATATGTAAACGTACTATTAAATGCCCAGTGTATCTTTTTGGATATAACCGAGAAAATAAGCTATTTATTTTAAAATATTGTAAAAATTAAAATGCGGGATATGTAGTTTCACTAAAAAAATTGCAAATATAAAACAAAAATTTAATCATTGGCATAAAATTGTTGGTTTAAGAAATATTGACCGTCAAATTAAAAAAATAGTTCTTTTTTTTATTTTTTACGGAAAGTTCACTTTTTGACATGGAATATCTTTTAAACTATCAACAATTTCAGAGTATCATTAAACAAACAAATTAAGAGTAACAATAAAAAGAATCGTTTTTCACGTTTTTGCCTTGAACTCCTACAGCCAAACTGATTGATGGTATACGTCGGAATGCCCATTGTATCTTTTTGGATACAACCATGTTTTCTTTAAACAAAAATTTTTTTCCAAAAAAAATAAACGGGGTCGTGATCAGGGGAACATTTAGCACAACATATTTTTTTTAATGAAATCGGTGTTGTTGGGCATTTAAGGGCTAAAATGTAACAATTTAGCTTATTGACATACTCATTAAGCAAAAATGAGCATCATCGCTGAACAAATATTTTCGATAAAAAGCGGATTTTATGTCGTTTTGATAAAATTGATATAAATTTTATATAAATTTTTTATTATTATATTGATCTTTCTATAGAAACTTTTCTTAAGCATATTCTCTTTGGAGTTATCTTTATTTACTTTAATGGCGATATAAAAAATCCTTACCTTCGCACATTTAAAAAAAATGTTTAAAAGTGTGAACTAAAACGGCATTTCCCTTTTTTGTTTTTTTTTCGCATAGTTTATTTTTTATTGATTTCATTAATTTATTCCATAGATGATGTAGTTTTACAATCGTTAAAGTATTGATTTTTTTTCTTTTTACACAAATGAACATTGTCAAAAATCATGAATATGTCTTGAATATGAGAACAAGAATATTGTTTAGAGTGTGCCTTAATTTTATTAATAGAAATAAATATTGAAAAATGTGTCTTTTAGTTAAGTTCTTATAATGTTTTTGAAAAACTATATATGTTGTGTTTGTTTTTGTTTTCCTTTAAAAAAAAAGTAGATATATAACGAAATATTTACAGGAAAAACTTAAGCATTTCTCATATAGTACATATATAAAAAGTGTATGATTTTTGTAGGATTTTTGAATACATCAATAAAAGTGTTTCTTTATTTTGTCATTATGTCACTGGTTAATGTTTCAATTGTGTGCTTTTGTTCACTTTTAAGTGCTACGAAAGAAATATTCTTTTTTATTAAGCTGCAAATATTTTATTTTTTTAAAAATTTCAAATAGCATCACTTTTGATTTTCACTTATATCTGTTCTACGTAATGTCCAAATAAGTATGACTATTATTATTTTTGTAAAATTATTTTGCTAATTCCTAAGACTCGGCTAATAACTTTGTATTTTTTGTTAATAATAGATATATAATATTTATATAAATTACTTTTTAATAACTATTTTTTAATAAATGTCTAATAAATGATTGCTTTATTTCGTGAATTTATTCTACTATTCTTGGCTTTCACTTCAACTAATACTTATATTTATAGATAAATATATATAATTTGCTACTTTCGCAAATTATAAGTACGTCTAACAAATATGCAGTGATGGGAGGCGTAGGCAACATGAAGTAGACTGTCGTCAGTGTCGTGTCGATAACCATTATTATTGACGTTTCGACTATACTTCAACAATCCAGAGAAATTAAAGTCTGTCTAAGTTGGTTTGCTAAGTTGGATAACTATTCATCGAAGTTTTCTATATAATTTTTGACTTTGTCTACATCATTGTCCACATTGTCTATTTTGTCGACACATTGTATCTTTGACACCAAAATGTCAATAACTAAAGTTGACAAGTAAAGAAACATCACTGCAAATATGATAACAATAATTTTTGTCATATATAACTTTTTATATTTTTTATGTCTACTGCAAACGAAGTAAGTATTGACAATGGGTTCTATTTTCTCTAATATTTTTATATGAATAGCAGGTGAAAAAACAGTTTCGAGAGGCACTATGTGCAAAGGTCTTTGTAAAGGGGGAAAAGAGAGTTAAAAATTCTGTTGCTATATATTTATAAGCAACAGCATTGTGTTGGCTACAGTGCAGATGTCAGGACTTTTGTGTTTAATTAAAATTATAAAAATAAAAAAGAAAATAAAACTAGAAGAAAAGTCTAAAAAGCATCATGTGCAAGAAAATACGCCTGAGTAAAGCATTAAAGAATGCATTTGTTAGTTATTTGAATGCCATCATGCATAAATGCATTACTTTTCAATAGCGGTATTCACAATCTGGAGTTTTTAGAGTATTTTTAGTAAATTAAAAAGACTTTTCTACAAATTGTGAGCACTCCTATTGTTTTTCTTCACATGCAGTGCTGCCATAGAACGTCAAGTCAGCTTATTTTCAAATACACAAATACTATGCAAAATTTACAACAGGGTTTCACCATTGTAAATTTAGTATTTAGAAAATGTTCATGTTTTGTTTTTGTAAAACTAACAAATTTTCTACAAATATCAAACTTATCAAAAATACAGAATACAAGACCATAAACTCCAGATCGTGAATACCGCTAATGTTTAAACAGATCGTAGCGGTGTCTACTCCACAAGTGGCGTTCCTGCTGGGGCATGTCAACACATTTATCAAAGAGTACTATTTTCAGAGAACAGATTCAGAGTAACTTGGAAAGTAGTGAAGTAATGCTACTCATTGTAGTTTCCTTAGAGAAAATGCGGAGTAAGCTAAAAGGTAGTGCTTGCAACTTTCAGAGTTTCAAAAAAGTTTATGAACATTTCTTTCAAAGATTTTTAAGCTGCATCCAAGAGTATATTTTATGTTTTTTGTTTTTTTTTTGTGCAGATCTCATTAATATTGTATTTCCTAGTGTGTGGTTTTTTGTTTTCATTATCATATCAATACAAATTTATAAATATGTTGCTAATAATTCATAACAAAGCAAATACTTTATTTCTGTTATATAAGAATTAATCTTTTAATTATTAATAAATTTTTTGTTGTTCATATATTTTCTTTAAAATATTTCATACATGTTTTTAGCATTTATTTGACTACCTTAATAAAGCTATGATCCCAATTTCAGCTGATATTATGGTACCTTACCGCTAAGCGGATTTACCATTGCTCTCTCTGATGGTGAATTTCTCTAGCATGAAAACTAACAATAGGTAAAAATATTTGGAATTCATGTTTTTCTTCTTCATTCTTCTTAATGTGGGTCCATTTCGGACATTTCTTTAAGGAGTAGGTAAAAGTGTTTTTTTAAATTTTTGTACTACTTAAAAATAAGTCAATGCTTTTGACTGTTCATTAAATTATCAAACATTTGAAAGGATTTAAAATGAGATACATTACATTTTGTAAGTTATTTTATGGTGTTTTGCTTGTTTATTTATTTATATAGTTTTTGACATAATTTCGTCCAGCGAAATATTTATTACTACGTAATATTCTCTATTCCAAATTCTATATGCTACACAATTACAAAAGTGGATGTTGAGAAGGTCGAAATATAATAGAATTTGACAAACTCAAAGCAAAGCAATGGTAAATCTTAAAAGATCTGGTCCCGCTATCAGACATTTTGAAAAATTTTTCAACTTTTTTTTTAAACTTTTATATATTTATTTTTGTTGGTTGAAAACTAAAACATAAAACACATAAGAACCCAAACGAGAGTCACGTACAAAAATAAAGTTTTATACAGTTGAGGATATAAGATGTTTGTTTTGTCTATAACCATTATTTGTTAAAATTTTACTTTATTTGTTATGTTTTGAAAATAGATGTCATCTGAAAGTAACTGTTATTCAATGGCTTAATTTTTACATATTAGAGCTGAGTTAAACTTAAGGGTAATCACGTATAGGTTTACTTATTTGTCCAGCAAGTTAAAATTATGCTCTATTATGTTTGTTAGGTTTAGACAGAGAAGATTGAGAATGTATGAAAAGGGAGTTGTTTCTTTTTTGGGGCTTAACATAATCCAAAATCTTTCTTAATACTCAAATATATTTACTTAAGGTTGATTAAGTGTCACTTAGAATAGTTATTCTGAATTGGGTGAGTTTTTCTCTGTAAGCCTTACAAAGGCGTTGTTCAAATATTAAGTTTGATCTTCAAATTCGCAGAACTTTAATCTTAATGCAGAATAAGTGCTTCAAATTGAATCACCATGTTTTTTACAATTTAACTAAAGTTCCAAATTCAAAGTAGAGTAAGTTTCTAGCTTGTTAATTTGAAGAATTTTGAATATTTTTTTAACCTTGCTCATGCATGGACTAAAATCTTCCTCTAACATCCTTGCATGCAAATGAAAATCATGAACAATCAATTTGAAAGTGGTTTTATTAACTTAAATATGCTTAAATTCCTCTTTTATATCAACATTATTTTTTTCCACTTAATTTAAACAGTTGATTTAACAAAGCGTTCAAAGTTATTTTGATTACACAGAATTTATTTTCCCGAAATAAATTTAGTTATCCTTAAAATTACACAACTTTTCATTTATTGCCAATCGTAGGTTTTCAAATAATCTCCCAAAGCTTTAAAGCTTTTTTTAAATTATATTTTTGTCTAATATTTATTATTTATTTTTTGTTTTTGTTTTGTTTTTTTTTGTTTTTGTTGTGTTTGTTTTATATACATTTTATGGCATATTTGTTTGTATAAGTTTTATATGTATATTATCGTATATAGTATAGATTACTAAACCGCACATTTATAAAGCGATTCATTGTGGTGTTTTAATTCGGTTTCAATATTTTGAATAATTTAAACTTTAATTAGCATAAACATAAAAAAATGGGTTTTGTTTAGTTTTACTTAGATAGAAAAAAAGCCATGAATACATAATTTCATTTATAGTTGATGAAAAATATTTGCCTTTATTTAATTTAGTCAGCTTTATACTTGGTTGTTTGTGTTTTTGCTCTAATCTTATGTATTACTTAATTTTTACACTGTTAATAATTTAAGATAGTGACGCTTGCTGTTGATCTGCTGCAGAGCAGCTCAGGAGCCCAGAGATTGAATCTGCTTACTCGCTGGCTTCTGTTTTCTCCTCCGCAGCTTTAGCCTCCTCGAGCGCTGCTAAGGCCACACGTGCCTCAGCATCTAAGAGAATCAGGGAAAAAAAAGAACAATAAATTACTTAAAAATTCTCAAGAAATGTTTAAATATAGATAATATTAAAAATTAAATTAGTAAGGAATGTATTATCTTCGACCTGCCGGAAGTTAAAATACACCCACACTTGTGTTTAGTACATAAGATCCGAAATTATAAGGGGTTTTTTTTTTTTTTTTGATGACGCAGTTTGTGTAGGGAGATAAGTGAGGTGTTCATTTTCATAGAGTGTGTATTTGAAATCAAAGCCTAAGTAGATAATTTCAATGTTTAAATATATTTTTGTGGAATTTAATTTAATGTCAAGGTTTTAGATGTTTTTTTTTTAATTTTTAGAGATTTTACCATTTTGATATAGTCACTTTGTATAGTGCTTTTCATTTGATTTGGCTTGTTTTCGAACTTGATCTTCCTATTAAAAAAGCTTATATGTTCAATTTAATTAAAATAGCTTCAAAATTTCGGCTGTAATGATCAATACGGAGAGACGGACAGATAGACGAACATGGTTAAATCGACTTGATTTAATGCTGAACAAGGTTATATACATTACCACGCCTCGTTATGGGCGTGACAAACTTAATGTGTATATCTCTTACCCAATAAGCGTGGTGGTATAAGTATATTGAAATTTATGATGAACATGTTTAAAAGCATAAGGGTTATTCAGGAAGTGGTGTAAAAGGGAAAATCTGTGGGGACTTAGGAATTCTTGACATAGTGCATTCGGAATAAAATTTTCCGGTATCCATATAAGATTGAAATGAACAGATTTTGGGATATTGTTTATAATTTGCTTGCTGATCTAATGCTTGCTTTTTATTCTTTCATTGGAGACAATAATTCCATAAGTCAAGAAATTGAAGATTTTTTAGTGCAACAGTGTAAGGATGATATTTTCCTGAAAGAAGACTAGCACAACTGAAATAGGGCGTTATAAACACCTCCACAACAAGTATACAAATGATACGAGTTGATGTTGAGGCAAATTGCTCCTAATATCATGCCAAGCCTAAAGAGGATTTTGTATACATCTCAGTTTATCTGATTTGACCCAACCACAATATTTTATACTTTATTTTCGAAGATAGAAGGCACTTAAAAAAAAAAAACGAAATATTGTGCTAAATAAAGTATTGACTAAAACTTTATGGTTTTTTCAAGGAAACTAGAGTTTCTCAATAAAGATGGGAGATCTCCAATCAACGAAACCTCCGAGAAAGACTATCTTAAGCAATAAATCAACGCCCTTATCAGGTATCTCACCTTACGTGACTAATTCGACTGACTGGTGGAGAAAATAATGTTATCTCAATTCAAATAAATTTAAAAAAATAAAATTATAGAATTATATTGACAAAATGCATGATTTTTGCGATATACCATAAGGGCTATGCAAACAAAACTCCAAATATCAATGACCAATCAATTTATTTTTACTAGTATCGCCTGTGCCCGAAATTCGGCCATATGTTTCTATAAGGTAACGAAACTCAAGTTGTTTTTCACATAATGAATTGTTATTAATTTGCATGTAAATTCTTAATGTTTACCTTGACGCTATGAGGAAAATAGTGGTAAAGGTCAAAAAAGGAAGCATATGCGTCAATAATAAAAATTTATTCAACATATAATATTCATTTAAAGTAAATAAATAAATTAAAAGTAAAGTAAGTAAATAACCGGTAGAAAAGTATAACAAATAAATCAAGATAAATGATAATTCTCAAGTTAATAGAAGCAAGCAGCAGTTTAACTGTTTTTTAACGCTGAGAGAAATTAAGAGAAAGCAACAAGCACAACAACAGCAATAACAATAATGCTACTCAGCTCTTTTTAAATGTTTGCGTCACTCCCGCATTCTACTCTTGCTTTTGTAAGCTACAGCAGCGATGTTCAACAGAGCTTTGTCGCTTTGCAGTTTCTCATTGTCCCATTGGTAAAAAAGCATTTTACATTTGCTCAGTTTTACCTATCTTAATGACAACATATTCGAATAAAAATTATATTGTGCAAATCTACTCAAAAATACCTATCCATCGATATAAGTATTATGTGAATATGTTGAAGGTAACACAGAAAAAAAGGGAACACAAACTTTTTGTTTGCCTATTAATATATAGATCTTTAGAAGTCAGGATTTCAGGTTTTATACCTAGACATTTAAGTCTGCCTTGGTTCAAAAATGGGTGATAGATTAGTAGGAAAGAATAGGTAATCAAGTTTAACAGGTGTATGCTGTAAAGTAAGTGTTATTTCCATACCTCAGTCAACTCATGTTCTTAAGCAATTTCATCTAAGAACTTCTCTTCCGCCAACTAAAACCTTTTTATGTCATAAATATTGATGAAGTTTATAATTTCAGTTGATTAGAAATGAGCAAAGAATTGAATATCCTGGCCGAGATGTCCCGGAATGTCTAGGTGGCAATCAAGCGAGCCACCCTTTGACCGCTGGTGTTGAAAATATTAAAATTTAAATCGCGACACAAAAAAGAGCGATACGTAATAGTTTTTTTGTTTTTGAAAAACTCTTTCAAGAAATTACTTTGGCTAGGAAATTGGCTTACCCGGCGGCCACACGTGACAATTTTGTCATGACAATAATAATACACTCACACTTTTTCACCAATACAAGCAAGCTTTGGCAATTGCCAATCTATTGCCAGGCAGTTGTCAGCATGAAAATAGGCTGGCAATAACATTGGCAATAATTTGACGTTTGTATTGAAATTGACGTAAATAATCGTAGTTGGTGCACAAAAAAAAAGGGAAAATGTTGAGTTTTCATCCATCTTCAATTATGCCAAAAATTTTAGGCTAGAGATGGTTACAGCGGCACTGAAAAATTATAAATATAATGAAATAACATTCATTGTCATGCTATTGCCATGCTTTTGTCAGGCCACCTACGTCACAATCGACAATTGCTTTGCTGCCGACAATGATTTGACAGAATATACGTATTCTCAATTGTCATGGCAATACTATCTCGTGTGGCCGCAGCGTTAATCTGTGCATTTAATCCAAAAACTTCGGTGCAAATAAAAATACACTTCAGTCATACATAAGCACATGGTATAATAATACAAGGTAGCATTGACAACTGCTTATTTTCTCTTCTACAAGAAAACATCTCCTGTCAAAAACAGGTTTTTGTGGAAATACATCAGCAGCTGCTGTGGTTGTTGTTTTTTTTCACTTCAACGTTTTCAACATTGTTTGTCTTTTCAATGGCGGATTATGAGCGCTCTTTTTTTGAGTATATTTTTTGACGGGAGATGGTTTCCGAAGCAACTGTCAATGCTACCTTGTATTATTATACCATGACATAAGCATATGTAAATAAATATAATTCAGTGTCTATGACGTAGTACTCTCGCAAAATAAGCGATGCTTCGTCTTTATACGAAAACACGAACGTGGAAATGAGATAAATGCTGTTGCTGTTTTCGACTCAGGCTCAGTGCTGACCGTGGCAGCGGTGCTGCCATCTCTTATCAAGCATCTGATAAAAAGCTTTTATTAGCAGTGTTGTGAAGCTCACATTACAAAGGTTGAAGTTTTGATAAAACACTTATCAAGATCTGTTTTTGTGTGCCTCTTTTTTATGAGTAATGGTACCACGGCCACGACAAAATAATGGTTATGCTAATTTGATGAAAGTAATCAATCCATATTAGCTAATCAGGAATAGCAGAATACCCTACATTGTTTATAGCTGGAAAAGTGCTTATGTGCGCATTAGTTTATAGTTGTAAATATGAAACTATTTATATAAAAAGTAGTGTACATTTTTAAGTCACTACTTACTGCGGAAACGGTATGTCGTTCTACTGGAAAACTGGTAAGTGCATTGGAAAAGGGGGTGTGGCCCGATTTTCTATACCGAATAGCTATGGAAATTGAAATCACAGGACATTGAAACTCATAGTGGAATTGCCACCTGGGAGTAATTTTCTGCTACTGGGAAACTGTAACGGGCAGTGGAACATGAGCGTGGTGTCAGACTAAGGGACTAATAAAAGTTTTGAATTTACTCATTATTTCCAATATACTTGCCAGGAGCAGCAACGCGCGCCGGGAATCGCTAGTAATATATACAAGATTATGTAATTCGCATGTATACCTACTTCATGTCAACATGTCAACATGTTTCGACACATTGTCAAAATCAGCTGTTTTTCACTGAGCAAAACATAAGCAAACAGAACTGTAACTGAAAAATAAATCAAACAGAACTATCGCACTATATTTCGTCTCGTTCTTGCACGAACAGAAAATCAGTGAAAAAAACAGAGAAAGTGTCTTTTCCTATCTACGTTACGAAAGACCTAACGTCTTGCGCAGAACGGTGCAACTTTTTCTGCCTCTGTTGGCGTAATGTGATTTCTATTATTTTTGATGGTAACTTGTTGCAGAAGTAGTGTTGGTCTGTGTTTTCAAAAGCAAATCTCTTACGCTTCACAATGTTGATTTATAACGCTCTAAGATAATATGCAAAAAATTGAAAAATTATTGAAATCTTGAGTCCATAGAATCGCTTCCCTAACGCCAACTCACGGACACCCAAATGTGAAGGTAACACGGGGACTTTATTGCTGTTAATCGAAATGAAAAATAGTTACCCAAACAAGACGTATTGCTCCGTAAGAACTGAACTTTTAGCGCCACAACTGGTCAATAATAGCTGAGCAGAGTGTTTTTATTTCAAGTTTTTTTTAATTTCAGGTAATTAGCATGAGTGCATTAATTTTTGTGATTTAATTCCTGGTATGAGGGATGAATTAGATATTTAAGTGAAATGAACTCAATTGACAGTTGCTTATCAGCTTAGACAAAACAGCTGTAACGCCATTCGTCAAATTGCGTGTATGTTATAATCTATTAGTCTGACTATGCACACTTATTTCGATGAAACTCAGCAAAGACAAGCGTCACTTACAAATCCATTAAATGAGCTTTGCATGTATCTGGTTATGCAAAACGTAACGTAACTCAGAAGTCTGTTGAATTTAGATTTCTAAGTTGCGTTACGCCAAGTATGCATAATCAGACTATTTGCCTCAAATGACAATTTTAGCATGTCCAAAACGAAAAGCAACGCTAAATACTTAGGCAAACGCCAATCACTTCATTCTGGACGTGTTCTCAGCGACTGGCTCTTATGTGTGCACCAAACAACTTAACCCTCTGCAGCTGACGTCGTAGTCTGACAGACACCGAAAATCAAAACTTCATGCGTACAAATGTTAAATTCGAAGATAAAAAATTCGTTTTTTACCGTATTTTATTTAAAATTTTTTTCTTATGTTAGCCTAAAATTATTTGCTGTCATATGGAATAAGGTCAAGAAAGTTACAGTCAGGAACTTTATCATAGAAAATCAGTTAAAAAGTGAGGTCTGCTAGACCCCCCATCAGGTATATTGTTAAATTTGGAGCACGTCAGCTGCAGAGGGTTAAACAAGTCTGATGGGTATCTTAAGGAGGATTCGAGCAGTGAACCTTAAATAATGTCTAAATGCACGCTCTACTAATCTTGCAGTGTAAATATCACTTTAAAAACAATAAGATTTATTACTATATCTGTCTTTATTACTGTATCGGGCATACAATACATTAATGAACAGAGTTGCTGAGTAAGTATGTTTTGCTACTACTTTATTTACTAACTACATCTGTACTTCTAATGTCCTCTTTATAATAATAACTAAACTTTACTTTATGAAAAACTACATAACTTAGTAAATTATTCTAGAAAATTTACTAAGTTGGGTCCTTTTAAATTCAAATATGTAAGTGATTTAAAAAAACTTTTTGAAAGTGATTGAATTTAAAAATTTTTAATTCTGAATTTCAACGTGATTTTCAAAGTGAACTTCACAACCTTTAAAACAGTGAAAATAATTCTGATAAAGAGTGAGTGACTAAACGCATATGTAAACATTTGCCTACACCAGATTTTGACTTTGACAAATGTATTCATGAGCACATGAACTGCGAATATTTCTGAAAAAAAAGACCCGCTATTTAATACTGGATGAAAGTCTACGTGACTATTGCGTTTTTTGATTTTTAGCATATGATGAAAAATAAATGGTTTGTTTTGATTGATGAATACCATTCCTGGACCTTACTGAACATTTTTTTGCGTATTTGCTTGAAACCGTTGGGATACGGTCAGCTGGTAGCTACATTTGTGAATTTTTTTTAACTCTGGTAAAAAGTTGACATATTAAAATTATTAAAGCACCACAAAGTATGATGTGCAAGGTTGATCTTTTAATAGATAAATCATTTCGTTTTCAGCACTTAACTGAATTGAAGATTTTTCATGTAATAAATTTGTAATAATAACATTCATCACAATTTTTGTTAAAAAAAAAAACCAAAGATGAAATTTGTTTTGAAACCTTTTTGACTAGTTTTTTCGATCAGTTAAAAGTGAGTTCTCACCTTTGCCATTTATATCGGATAATATCTTCGAAAAGATCTCATGTTGGCTTCCAATGTTAACGGGCATATTGGTTTCGAATACAATTCATGCATAATGAATTTAGTTGGGCGGTTATTCATTGAAACCAAGGCCAATTTGTTTTGCTCAAAAGTTAAAACTCTTTTAATTATAACTTTAAAACAAATTTCTATTGTCTTTATTTTTAAACTGTACACAATATTAACCAAAAACGAAATAAATTACTAAAAAATAAACTATTTAGTTTGCCAAAAACAAATTCGTCTTTATGGAAAGTTGTTTGGGTTAAAATGGTTTGCGTTTGTTCTTAATATCCTTCTATTTATCGCACAAGTGAACATTCTTCGTGATATTAGCTTTCAACGCTTTTGGAAATATATCTTTGGGAAAAATCTTGAGTATTCAAATTTTCATTGGCTGAAAATAGTTTTCAAACTTTTAATATTAAATTAATATTTAATAGTGGTGTGAAACCTTAATATTTTCTTAAGTTTTTCGCTGCATGCTCCTATATATGCTTTAGGTTCATTATAAAATTTGGCAGTGTTGGCTTTCCTGCCATGAAGCCCTATTAACTGTTGTATACGCCGGTCTTGGATGTGGTCTGGGAGCTGTAGGAGTTGGTCTATAGGATATTGGATGGGAAGATGTGTGAGGCGGTCTATGTGACAATCTCTGAGACGTGCCCTGCGAGAATGGTTGAGACGTTCTCTGCGACGATCTACGGGGAAATATCTGGGGCGGTGTGGGAATTTCATATTCACTTGAGTACAATGAATTGGAAGAATCCGTCGATAGCTCTGAAGTCGATGAGATCGATATAATATAAGGAATTATTGAGGCTGTTACAACTAGTTACATGGCAAAAGGATGTCTCAAAATGCAAAGTGATATCGTTATTTTGACGTCACTTTACACGATGCATAATCCTCATGTCATTAATCAAAACTGATCTTATGCTTACCCTTCATAGCTTGCTCCTTCCAAATCTTTTTGTTCTCTGTGAGACATGCAACCCACGGCTTGTAAATACGAAACTTTTGCTTTCCATCAGCTGTAGTTGATACCACTGTCAAAGAAATGTCGCTACTGTCTTCATCATTCTTCGGTTCCTCGCAAATAGGCTTGCAACTCGGTCTGCCCACGCGAGCTCCTTTTGGGTGTAACGCAGGAGGTTCTGACCCTTCTGCTCCATCCTCATTTGCATTTGCATTCTTGCACATGGGCGCAATAGGACCCAACACATGCTCCAACATGTCGGCCATAACTGACATGCTTGGATCTACAATGAAGTCAATGAAGCCGATTTGGGACTCGGCTACTAACGTGTTGTTGCGATCGCAAAGCGGACTAAATGGCAGACCAAGCTCACGTTCGAGATCACCCTGCCGAAAGAACTCCTCAAGTAACAGCATCGTCCAGCGATGATGCAGGTTCCAGCGTTTTGCCGGATGGGATATATCGCAACAGTGTAACACCAAAGCTAAAGCCTTCGACTTATCCACCGTCGCTTCGTTCACAGTCAATAGATTCTTCATGTTCTTAAGCTGTTGGAAATGATAGCTCATGTCAGTCGCCAGTACCATGTCTATTATGAGTGTGCGTAATTCGCGGTATTCTTCGCGTGACAAATGCGAAAGTACATTGCAGTCGTCTTCCTTAAGCACACGAAAAGCGGCGCTAATGTGATGGTTCTCAAGTACGGCACGATCATTGTACAATAGAGCCGTCTCTGAACCGGACATCACGTGGAAGTTGTTTGTAGTGCCTGTGTGTTCGTAGTCGTGTATAAGCGCCGCCAACAACGTTGCAAAAATCTCCAAATCGGTCATCCAGTTCATGAGGCCCGTCTGGCACAGCATGTGGTGGACCGTTTGAGTGACATCGGCAGCATGAAGATTGTTGTGGTAGGGATTGCGGAAGCGGCAGTAGCCTTCCTCGATGCGATTAAGGAAGGTCTCCAGTATGGCGGGTGCGATCTTGAATTTGTGTATGATCCCGTAGCGATTGAGCAAATCATAGCCGAGATACTTGACCGGTTGGCCATTGGCTGCCTCGGCAAGAGCAAAAACATCGAAGCTCCATTCATCAAGATGCTGTCGGAGAGAGATGAAGATGTTTAGATATAAAAATTATAACAAGGAAAGCAGAGTTCTTTGTGGCATCCTACAAATAATCAAACGAACGAATAACTTTAAATTTGATGCATACTAAATTTTTCATATTGAGCAATTATTCGTTTTGTTTTGGAGATTATGAAATCGATTTAAACATTGGTGTTAAGACTGAATTCAATTGCATAGGACAATAAATCTTTCATTCAAAAGGGAGTTGTAAAGTAAATTTTTAAACAAACAAAGCTTTTTTAAACAAACTCCCTGTGATCTAGACTAAAAATATTCGTGAAAGTATCCTTTATAACTAGCTTAAAAAAATCGTTAACGAAAAGAATTGTAAATTTGTTTTTGAACGTATTGATTGTGACTCATTTGCGAACATATTAACGAAGAAAAAAGCATCATTAATATCTGAGTTCATATCCGAAAATACAGTTGCGAACACATTGACGAAGATAAAAACATGGTTTTGCAAAAATCAAACTTATTTTGAAACTCTGTTTTCGCTTAGCCTTCCCTTGCAGTTCAATGGGTATACGTTTATAGTATACATAGTATAAATAGTGGGTATACAACTATTTAATTACAAATATTCAAGATTCTTTTAAAGATGCTGCTATTTAAACTGCAAAATTCTATCAATCAATTCCTCTCATGTGCAATAATTTCCTTTTTCCTTTAATGTCTTAACATTCTCTTCACAGGAAATGTAGGCAGTCTCATCTATCATCAAAATCATCATCATCATCATCATCATCATCATCATCATCATCATCATCATCATCATCATCATCATCATCATCATCATCATCATCATTATGACCCCAACATTATTTTCATTAAAGAAACAAGGAAATTTTTAAACTCACCTTAAGCACTGTAACAACTTCCGGTGGAAATTGCATAAGAGCCGAACTCGAGACGCGTCGATATATTCGATCCACAAATATACCAGCACGTATTGCATGAGCCACCGTGCGGAATTTAGGCTTCTCCGTACTTCTCCTACGATTGGTGGCCTGCTGACGTGTGAACGTCGATGCAAGCCACTCACGAACCTCCGGTGGAACGGCATCCGGTTGTACTTCTGACAGTTCATCGTCCTCATCAGCGAGTCGCCTGTAGTACCAGATGTGTGGCCACATTTTTATTGTTGTGATTGTGTAAACGATTACGCCGTTTATAGAGTGTAACACGGCAATTTGATGGGTTCACGTGTAAAAACCACAGATTAGGGTTGAGGTGAGGAAAAAGAAAAATAGAAAACATTTTATTAGTTTACGTTTTTTGAAGTTTATTTCAAATAATACTAAAATGCAAATTCAAAAGTCAAAATGAAAAAATTCAAAATATATGAAACGAAAATAAAAGTCAGTCAAAAGAAAATGTTAGAAAACACGTTAAGAAAATAAGTTAATAATAAACAAAAATAATATCAAAACAACAGTCGTTGTGGTGGTTAAGAAAAAAAAAATCTAAATAAAACGGAACAAACAGAACGTGTCCGGAAACGGAAATTGAAAAATTATTGTTTTAATAACAGGAATTTGTCTGTTTGTATATTGGAAGGAATAAACATAGAGATAAAATTAAAGCAGAAAGAATGAGGGATAAATTCAAGGTAATTGTAGCAAGAAACAGTCATAATTGTGCTGCAATTAAAATAGTTTTATCTTTACAGTCGTTAAAACAACGAAAAAAAAAAGATGTTGATATATAAGTAGATCAACAAAAATATTGCTTTCAAGAAAAAAAAAAATAAAATAAAAAAAAATTGATATAATCAGCATTGTAAAACAAAATGCGAAATAAAAAAGTAGTTAAAATAGTAGTGAAAACATAGACAGTGTTTTAAAGTCTTAAGAAATAGTAGTGTTTTGTTGGAGAGAAGCGGTGTTTGATATTCTATGTAGCTTCTATGCTTTATATGCATGTGTTGTATTTTGCATGTTGTCAATTATTACTACAATAAATACATAAAAATGCACAACTTATAAATGCAAGGCATGCTTAATTTTTGGATGCAATTTGTGTACTACTCAGTTGCAAAACGACACTTAACCTTCATCCGGACTTGTCATCAAATTGCTGAGAGTTTTGACTTAAAATGCTTATATCCTGTTTTTTAAATATCCAGTTATGGATGAAATATAATTATTAATTTTTTTTTATTAAAATCACAAATAAAGATGAATTTAATCAAAACATAAGAAAACAAATATTATTGCTGTTTTTTTTAAACACGAATCCTTGGAATTTTTACAATTTGATGGCACTTATGATTTTATGTTTTGAAAAAAAGTAGTCCGGAAGAGGGTTAATACATTTCAAAAACTCAAACACAATAAAAACAAAAATAAAACATGAAAAGACTATTTTAAACATTACTTCAAACTAAAGAAAGTAGTTTTACACATAATAATATTTTTATATATCAACGACTTATGATACTATTCAAGACTTTCTGTAAGAATTTTCTTTAAAATAAGGGGCTTCAATTATTCGATATCCTTTATTATTAGGCAGTTAACCGATTCATTGTACGATCTCTCACCGTACATAAACCGTTTATTAAAAATAAAAAAAAAATTATGAAATAAAAAAAATCTTTTTTAGAATGACTTTCTCCGTACTTTAATGTACATATATGCATATCATATAAATCAATATAAAATTAGTAAAAAAAAATAAAAATAAACAATTTTTAAATACTTCTTATGTTTTGCATAAATTCGATTAAATTTTTAGTATTGACATTTATCTCTATTGGAATTCTATTTAACCCTTCGAGCCACACTGGCGCTTTTCATCGCCTCATGCCTTAAAAGACCTATTTTTTTAAATCAAAAACTTTTTATGCATACTCCTTACGCCACCTGGGTGTTCACAACTTAACTAGCTTTACTTTCAAGCAATTTAGAAGGTCAGGGATGCGTTAGTGTGTCGTTGGCATTCGTTTAAAATCGACTGGTGCTCTCATATACCCCACGTGTGGCTTAGTGTATATTTTTTTAGAGATAACTGAAATATTTAATTTTTTTTTAATTTAATTATTTTTTTATTGTCTTAGGGTATGTATGAATATAAATTGATAAATTAAAATAAAAAAATGTATTTTTGTGTAAAAATTTATCAGTTTAGTGTCTGAACTATTGAATTTGACTGAATTTGACTATTTTACTACTTTTTTTCTCTAAATATTTTATTAAATTACTTAAAAAAAAATATTTGCAGGTCTTAAAATCAACACTGAACGAGTTTATTTGAATGTTTTTGGTTTTTTTCGTTTTTTGAAAAAGTGGGTGCAGTTTTTTGGCAGAATAAATATGTTTTTTGTAACTAACGCTATGACTAATATTTTGTCTTTGTAGCAACGTATTTGATCCCTTCAAACACAAATTTTTTTAGGTCTTGAATTAAAATCTGTAAAAGTTATGAATTTTTTAGTAAAAGAGCTATTTTTTCACGTTTTTTTAACTTGGCCACGCTCCTGAAGTCAGCTATTGTTATAATATTAGAAAATAACTATACAAAATGTTGAACAAGACCAAAAATAGTAACCATGTAAAGTTTTAAGCTTATATATCCAAAATTCAGGATTTTACAACGATTTTTTGACGTGGGGTGATGACATACCTCCATGTGGCTCTATGTTACTGGAGTGAGGGTGTGGCTCGAAGAGTTAAAAAAGTACATTCAGCTAAAAATACATGTCACGGCTTAAAATCTTGGTCTAAATTTGGAACTATTTTGGATTTCATATCGTTTCACACTCGTGTTTATTATATAATATCTGAAGTTATAAAGGATTTATTATTTTGATGACGTCAGTTTGTATGAAAAGTATGCTGCGTATTGATCCAATTTTAACAAATTATAAATCGATTGTTGGTTTGGATGGATGTTAAAAAAATATATTTTTATTTCATGTCCGCAATTCCGACAAACTCAGTTTTTGTCAGTGCAGTTATTAGTAAATAAGTTGTTTATTTTGAAAATATTTAAATATCCAACTAGCTTTGAATAGTAATTGAATATTTGCAAATGTTTTCCATCCCTTGCCCTGTATACGTAGTATGTACAAGTAAATTCAAGTACTCTTAAGCTTAGTCAAGAGCTTTCAAAACAAATTATTTATTTCAATGTAAATAACTTAACTTTATTTCGATACCAACTCCAATGTTTATGCAACGCTCATAAAAATTAATAGATTGATTCTCATAAATTTTCAAAAAGTTCAAGGGCTCATATTCTAGCATGTGGAACAGACAAACACATAAAGTGCTTTTGACTTTGAATGGACAAATACTTGAATATATCATGATGTGCTGTTGAAAGGGAGACTTGCTGAGTAGCTTTAGAGAAAGAAGGAAGTACAAAGAATGTCTACCATTGCTGCATGCAGCCATAACTGGAGGTTTGGGGCTATCTGCAAAAAGTTTTGACAAATTTTCACTTTAATCAAATATAAGTGCTCATGACTCTTTAATAAAAGTTTGCGCTATTCTTCCTTGGCTTTTCAAGAATTTGTGCTAAAGAGCTGAGAATACAGGAAGTCATGCTTTTGAAGTTAAAATTGAAGAGAAATTTCAAGAATCCTTAACATATTTAAAATTTTTTAAAAGTATACAACATGTTCAAAAATTCTTCTTTTTTTAACAAGCCTTTGGCGTTTTAAAGGAGCTTCCTTTTGTGTCAGCACACAGAACTTTTCTGCTGAAAAATGATGCCAAATTAATAAATCTAATTACCACGTGAGAACACCGAAAATTTGTCAATGTTCGTCAGACTGTCAAAAAAATTCTCATTAGCGGAATGGAAACATGTTGCAGTAACAGAACTTTTCTGAAGCTTATAGACGAAACATTCTTTCAGTTGTGTATTTTTTTGTTTTTTAGATTAAATTCTCAAAGTTGCCTTTAATGTTAAGTGACAAAAAATAACGGAAACAACACCATATGGCTAAGCAGACAGCAAAATATTTTTTTTTGTCTATGCAATATGCACCATTTTTGTAGCATATTTTAACATGAAGTGCATTTAATAAGCGATGTTTAAGTGAAAGTGATTACATTGTTAGTTGGCCATAAAAGCTGGATCAGCTCAACTTTCGCGGATAGTGCATAACTATGAAGAAGCCTCATCAACATAAATTTGATAAAAACTTTTTACTTTACTGACATTAAATTTGTCTCAACTGTTTTGTAATGTTAAAAAATATTTTATTTTTTTTTTTTTTTTGTTTGGAAAAATACTGCTGCTGTCACTAAAAGGTGTCCAGTTGGTCATAAAAAACAAATTTGAAGCTTATCTCATTATGATGGAAGTTTTTTTTTTCTATATTTGAAGGTAACGTCTGTCAAAAAGAATGATTAATGAATAATGTTGAAAATATTTGCTAGAATGCACCGATGTATCTTATTTGAGAAGATGGACGCTATTAGGAATAAGATTTTTATTAGAGAAAAAATAGAAAGGTACCTAAAATGGTTTTAGTGGCTCACAAATGGGTTTTGTTAAATATTTGTTAAAATAAAGGGTGCATAAACAAGAGTTGTATAAGTGCAAAGTTGTATTTTTTAGATAAGATTGCTTAAAGGATGTCAAATGTTGATTTTTGTCATTTATAAGCTCAGGAAGTTACCACGGAATGCTACTCAGTGAGAGAAAGAACAGAGTTTAGTGCAAATTTTCCTTGTAATCGTCTGTTCCTTGTAATAATCAAACAATTTTATGAGACTGACTAAGTATTGAAATTTCATCAGTCTTGACATCATATCAGTCTGAGACTGAGACTAATATGAAGACATTGAAACGATTTCGCTCCGAACATTCCACCGAAAATATCGATGCAGAGAAGGAAAGTGTTGAAAACGACCCAAGCACCTCAAATTTTCACATGACCTCTCTACGTCCTCAATACAATGAATATTGACGAAAGATTTTGCTCTGCTTGCGTATAGGCCCCATGGACTCAAAAACTGCTGCCGGCCGATAACCAGCAGCCCCGTAAATCCGAAAAAAGTGATTCATTAGATGCCATTCCACTCACAACAAGTGACTGTTTGGTGCGGATTGTTGGCTGGAGGCGTCATAAGGCCGTACTTTTTCGAAAATGACGCCGAAAGAGCGGTAACAGTGAATTGAATGCGCTACAGAGACAATTTATGTGGTTGGAGATGGAGAATACGGAAACAGGCTACCTCTTTTTTCAACAGGATGGTACTACGTGCCATAAAAGTCCTGAAATAACTGAGTTATTGCGTACGTCGTTCCCTAGTTGCGTAATTTAACGTTTTGGAGACACCAATTGGCCACCAAGATCTTAAAATTTAACACCGATAGACTTTTTCTTTTGGGTTAATTTTAAAAATATGTCCATGCTAACCATCCGCAAACAATTACCACTTTTTAAGCGAACATTAATGTTGCCAGCGCCGAAATAGAGCTCCAAAAGGATTAAGGTCTGCAAACTAAGACGAGGTGGGCATTTGAAAGATATCATATTTCGTACATAAGTTGCATGAATCCACTTTATTATCCAATAAAAACAAATCAAAAACTTCTTATACACTCGTCAATTTAATTTATATAATATAAAAAATTGCTTATACTAAACACTATAAGATCTTTTATAAATATCCTTCATCATATGTCTGAATGAAAAGAAGATAAATGAATAATCTTTTCTTACCGCATCTTTATGTATTCCGAAAAGAGCACTATCGTTCTTGTGGGACACAATAAGCAATACATTTTTTCATATAAAAAATATCGTTACTCGCTTCTTTCACGAACGAGAGTGTTCTTTTCGGAATACATAAAGATGCGGTTAATGAAATTTTGAGCTGTCAGTTCATCCATTTACACATTTTTAAAAACAGTGAAACTCATCACTTTCAGTTAGATCTGAAAAAAAATATCATGTCAAAACCCACTTATAGCCAATAATAAAGAATTGTTTGAAAATTGTTTAAGCTTCGGTCACTTATCGAATGTGTTGCCAAACTTTTGGCAACAATCTATGGTGATTTAAGGCAAACATGCTTTAAATGAACTTAAATCGTCCTTCTCCCATGCCGTTGTATGTCAATCAAAAGTCTCAGCCCAAAAGTTTGTTCAATCAATGCCCACAATTTCGTTATGTACGTGTGTGTGCGTGGGAGATGGGAAAAAAGTTTTTGATATTGTTGTGGCGGTTTGTTCTTTTAAACCATACTGTGGTCTATACAAGAAAACATCTCATCCTCAGATTTCGTTGATTTATCTGGATTGAAATTTGATTGAAATCTGTTTGTGGTCGGAAATTGGAAAAAGGTGTTGGTTTTTTATTACGAACTTTTTGCTGGCTTGGGAAATTACCTCAAAAGCTACTTTGTGGGAAATATATTTTGGATTCTTTTCTCGAGTTACTGTCTGTTGAGCAGATATCAATATTTGAATATTATTCATAACATTAACAAATATTAATAAAATTGAATATCTTAATAAATCATGTAGTTAAGCTTTCCTCAAAGAGCTTTATCGAAATCATATTTTGGATTATAAGCAAGGCATGATACAATTATAAGGTAGGCCCAGGAAAAACACACTCTCTATGACTACAAATCAACAACAAAACAATAACAAAGGCGTAGGTAAAATGTCAAAATACAATACAAAGCGATGCAAATAAATTGGTTACTGAACAATCGAACTAAGAACTCGAATAAAAATTATATAAAAAGTTCACTTTTATTTGCTTTGTTGAAAGCTAAAATACAATTCATTTTGTATTTTGTTAAATTTTTAGGGTTTTTGCTTACTTTTCGTGTATTATTCCACAAAAAATCTGGGTACTCAATACCCAATACCCAGATTCATACTGTTTATAGTAAATTATACATCCCTAACGCTGAACGAATAAACGTCAGTTGTTAAAAATGACATTATACCTACGCCAATGTTTTGATTTTCTTTGCTTTGCTTTGCTTTTTCGTTTTTTTTGTCTCCGAATTGGGCCTACCTTATAATTGTATCATGTAAGCAAGGTAAAATTATTGAAATTTTAAAATATTATGAATATGTCACTCTCGTTTATTTTTAAACAAATATATATGAAGTTTTGATTCGCTTGGATTTAAAAAATAGCTGTGTTTTTTGTTCCTTGGCGAAAGATGGCAAATAAAGCCTTCGAACCACTTACTTAAAATAGCGATATTCTTAAAATAAGTTTCCCCCTCAATAATGACAATTGTTTAATTTCTAATATTCACAACTTTTTGATGATTCAAAAATTTACACAAAATGAATGAAGCATATAAAGGAACTTTTTGTATTCAAGCTCGAATGGAGAACATATATTGTTCTAAGTGCGGATTATAAGAATTTATTTCATATTCCTGTTCTAAATTTTTGGTCAGTTACAATTTATGCATGTTTCTACGTATAACATATATAAAAAACCATTTTTCGATAAGTATTTTTAATTCTTGCTTAACTTTTCAGCATCAGTATAATCCACAGTTCTGAAAACTTTTCAGGTATAGAAATTGTCTTTTGAATAAATTGTAAGCATCTTTGAATATATTTTAAGTATATTCAAAAGATACTTCAAATTTATTAGGAATTATCTTCGGTTAGGTTCAAGTTAAAGTACACCCACAGTAGGGTGGAGTGAAAAATGTCAAATTTTTTTTTCGGAAACGGGTACCCTTCAATGACTGTGTATGAGACCTAGTAACAATTCTGTAAAATATTTAATTTTTACGACGTCATCTTGAGTCTGCACATTTGACTTTAAGTTTGAAAATTTTTGAAATTTTTGACATTTTTACAAATTTTTTTCATGTACTTGAAAAAAAAAAAAACAAATACGGGTAGTCACTAAATTGTTGAACAAGGCCTTAAATATAGACAGCATTTTTTAAAACATTTTTAGGGCGTGGTTTCAGTATGCGCATTAGGCCCAAAATTCGCCCAATATTCGTAAATTTCTGATATTTTTAACGTTTTATAATATCTGATATCCTCTTATCATGTTATAAAACTGGTTTATATAGCTTTCGTTGATTAATGCATTGTGCAACTCTTCGCTAGTTCATATTAAACTACCCAGGACTCACCACGGAGAGGTGCTTGCACTTTGATAAAAGTAAAGTAAATACATAAAAAAAGTACACAAAATGGTATTGGCCGACCGTAAAGTAAATGTGCGTGAACTAGCTGAGGCTCTGAAGATATCAAAAGGCGTGTGGGAACAATATAACAGGAACATTTGTCGATGAGAAAGCTGCTTTCCAAATGGGTGCCGAGTTTTCTCACATGGACCAAAAACAACAACGTGTCGATGATTCGGAGAGCTGTTTGGCACTGTTTACAAAGAATATTCATGATTTTTGCGTCGGCATGTGACAATGGATGAAACATAGATCCACCATTACACACCGGGATCAAAACGGTTGTCAGCTGAGCGGAGCGCTGAAAGCAGGCCAAAGCGAACAAAAACACAACAGTCGGCTGGAAAGGTTAAGGCATCTGTATTTTAGGATGCGCATGGAATTTTGTTCATCGGCGATCTCGAAAAGGGAAAAACAACCAACAGCGATTATTATATAGCGTTGTTGGAGCGTTTGAAGAATGAAATCGCGAAAAATCGGTACCATTTGAAGAAGAAAAAATTCTTTTTCCACAAGACAATGCACCGTGTCAAAAACTGATGAAAACGATGGCGAAAATCCACGAATTGGGCTTCGAATTGCTTTCTCATCCCCCGTATTCACACGATTTGGCCCCATCGACTTCTGGCTCTTTGCTAACTTCAAAAAATGCTTGCCGGCAAGAGATTTGACCCCAATGAAGAGGTGATGGCTGAAACTGAAGCGTATTTTGTGGTGAAGCACAAATCGGTCTACAAAACCGGTATTGAAAAGTTAGAAAAGCGGTGGAATGAATGTATTGCTCTTGAAGGAACCTATGTTGATGGATAGAGAAGAATATTTGCAAAAAAAAGTTTTTTATTACTTAGTCTCGGGACTTATTGGAACATGTGTTAAACTTGTGGAAACCATAAAGGGTTGCACCTACCTATCTGAGGAAAATCGGAAAATTGTACACAAATGTATCCAAGGCGATAGATACTTTGCTCATCATGAAAACATGCTCATAGCTATGTTTGTTGATAAGAGAGATCATATAAAGAAACTGGCTTTAAGACGTACATATCATCAAGGCTCGATTTAGAGAACAAGCTAGTCAACCACTAAGACGGTTTGAAATCCCGAAAATAAATTTAGGAACATCAGAGTATGTCTATATGATTATTTGGAATGATGTAGAAGTGACAGAACCACCTCTCACAAGTCATTTGACAAATCAGGATTTGCAAAGGTAACTGGAAACCGAGAGTGTAAACAGAGCTTCTGAGTGCACTTTTTTTGAACTGCCATCACACACTCAAGCGGTAGGAAGAGCCGTCAAAGAAGTCACTGTTTCTTCAAAATTGGTCTGTGATCAAAAGAAAAGAGAAAGCTTGATCAAAACTAGAATGTTTGATATAAATATCCGTCCAATATGTATATAGATGCTCTCATGGTTGGGTGGTTGGGAGGGCATGGGTGGGACTCGAAGTGCAAGCACCTCCCCGTGGTAAGTCCTGGGTAGTTTAATATGAAGTAGCGAAGAGTTGCACAAAGCATTAATCAACGAAAGCTATATAAACCAGTTTTTATAACATTATAAGAGGATATCAGATATTATAAAACGTTAAAAATATCAGAAATTTACGAATATTGGGCCTAATGCGCATACTGAAACCACGCCCTAAAAATATTTTAAAAAATCCTGTCTTTATTTAAGGCCTTGTTCAACAATTTAGTGACTACCCGTATTTTTTTTTTCAAGTACATAAAAAAAAATTTTTAAAAATGTCAAAAATTTCAAAAATTTTCAAACTTAAAGTCAAATGTGCAGACTCAAGATGACGTCATAAAAATTAAATATTTTACAGAATTGTTACTAGGTCTCATACACAGTCATTGAAGGGTACCCGTTTCCCAAAAAAACATTTGGACATTTTTCACTCCACCCTAACCCACAGCCGTGTTTTGAGTGTATTCGAAGTCTTAAGAAGTCTCTAAAATATTTGTGTTTGTGTGACATCAATTTTTTTTCAAATTTAAATATCAAAGCTTAAAAAGCAGCTATTAATATCGGAAAATACCATAATTATAAGGGTTAAAATAAACATTTTTGTGGGTTTTAGAAGTTTTACTATTTTGATGACGTCACTTTTGTGTGGAAGGCAGGTGGAGTTTTCATTCGATTTTACCAAATTTCTAACTGAAAGGGCCTTAACAATAGTTCGTTATTTCATAGAAAGTGACGACATATCCGACTTAACCTTATACTGGTATGTGGTACCGATAAACGAGGAAGTATCGACATGTGCTGTAGTATCATACTTTAAATTGATGTCGGCTTTTACTGTTCCTACCATTTTTATCCCAACTCCGAATGACTAATGTTCATCTTCTCAATGAGCACATAGTGAAAAATTTAATATTAAAATTTTTTGTACTTATTTATAGAATTTTTTAACCCCATTATTTATTTAAAAATAAACATTTTGAACATTATTCTTTGTTTTTACAATTTTTATTCGAGATATTGGGCCTCGAATACTCCTTCAGTTGGTGCTGTATGGTTGCAGCGTGGTTTATTTTTTTTTTGGAAGATAAAAGACATGGAAGGATTAAAGCCTCAAAGAGACTTTTTGATCTTTCATGCCTCCAATCTTTACAAGGTTGGCACCTTTTCGACAATGTAAAATATTTGGCTTTGGACCTACTAACTTGCCTATGGAAAAATTTTTGCTTCAGACTTTCTGTTTTCTATCACTCGACTCAGCGTTGTCTTTGTTGAAAATTCTCTATTGTAAATAATTTTTAAACATTACTTTTTCTATTGATTCCAGCTTTCTCTACAGTTTATTTTGTATTAAAATTTGAATGTAATCTAACTGACTAAGAGGGTCATAGTTATATTTAAATATATAGTAATCTGGGTATGTTCCGTGATTTTAAGTAGAACTACTCGCTTTAAAGAAAAACTATACATTTTCGATATGATAATAATAATAAACAGGCCATTTCAGCCCTTGAACGGCCTTTGACCGAACTTCTTATGATCAAATTGTGTTGTGTGTGTTATTAAATGTTTGAAGGTCCATCGAGAACTGGACCTACTAGTTTTATGCCGACTCCGAACGACTAATGTGCTTGTTCTCAAGAAGCTTTAATAGCATTATTTACTCTCTGAGGTTTACCATTGTCTGCAGAGAGGTGACGACCGAACAGAAAAATTAATCCGATTGGAAAAACTTTCTGTGTCAGATGGAATTGAACCAGGGTTCTCTGGCGAATGGGTCACGCACTCTACCCACTGCGCCATGGCCACCACGATATGATGCTTCTCATAAATTGAAATTAATTTTGACACATACTTGAACTTTAGAACTATTTTTTGGTTTTAAAACTACATATTTTCTAAATTTATTTTGGGTATTTTATTTCATTGAAATATCCTTTATCAGTGGGCACAATTTTAGTATTTTAGTCTTTGAACTTCAACTGAAATTAAAGTTGCAGATTGTGTGATATCGGATTTGATTTTTTAACGATACTTAACTAAGTATCCGAACGTGCAGCACTACAACTGGTCAATTACCTAAAATAAGTGCAAAAGAATTTGAGTTATGCGAAAACTATGTTAAGTGTGACTAAATAAGGAACAACAACAACAAATTTCGTTAAACTTTCCTCTCAAAGGACTCTACGTCAAACATTAAGTAGTCAATTTGTTCCTTTACAAAGATTTAAAAAGCTCTTGAAAATAAAAGTTTATATGTTTGTTTGGTTTTTTTTTTCATTTGTTTTTAGCTTTTTTCCGTAGTATTATTCGCACCTTTTCTTCTTTTCCTCCTGCTCTCGGGCGCGATACTGTATGATAAATTGTATCAGCTCAACGGTAATGACGCTCTGTTTGGCAGTATCGCGTCGACTTAGGCGACTCATGTCGCAAACACTTTCAACTGTAGCGGCTTAGGGTCAACATCGACGTGATTCCACTTAAGTTCTTTTCACGGTTTGACCATAAGTAGCGGAGTTGATTTTTTTTTTTTTAGCGTCTTGTTTTTGCTTGTAAGCGAATTGACGTAATATTATTAATTAATTAATAAAAAAGAAAAACCACAGCAGTACAAAAACACATATTTACTGTAAGAAATGTAGTTTCCGGGATACGAACGAAAATTCTTTTTCTAGACCGAAAAATAAAATTCTTTTAATTTGCGTTAAGAACTTGTTATTTTTTTTGGACTCTAGACTGCGTGTAACAACGTTTAATCCGATCGATCTTTATGCGTTGCGCGTTCAACTAGAACTGAAGTCAAAAAACAAGATGGCAGTTGCGAAAGTTGTAACCGACTTTCGAAATATAGCTCAAGTAGTAACGGTAACGGGGTGAATAATTTGCTCAGGTGGATTAGCAGTGTGCCAAGCGACTGGTTACTTGCTGCCAGAGGATATCAATTCTAAACTCCACGCAGTCAGTTTATCCGCGGTATATAAGACGTTTATGAAAAGACTTTCTCACGAGACAAAGGAATGCAGGTCAAGAAATGCCGTCAGTCATGAAATGAGCCAAGTTGAGAAACGGCAGCCTTATTTTACTTTAAGTCTGAGTGGAAGTATTTTTGCAATAACAATACCAGCTAAGAATATAAAAAACACATAAAAACGCTTAAATACTCGCACACATACACGCACGATTCCAATAAAATAAAATGAAAAAAAAAAACGCTCGTAAAAAGCAAACTCAGCCTCAGCACGAAAGCAGCCGTTGCTGCTGTCACGACATCACCGGAATGAACGCTTCTTTAACTTGGTTGGAAAAGCGCGAAAAGCTTTGAGAAGAAGTCAGCAGCAAGACGTCCAAGTGGCAGATGTTTGAGTAGGAAAAATTATTGTAGCCTACTGGCCGTCGTCAGTCGGTCTGACTGACAGACTTATAGAGTGTACATTATAAGGTTGGTTAGAAAGTTTCTTATGTGGGTGTGAGTGTGGGTGGGCATGTGGGTATGTAGTTGTAGAGTTGTACGTAAGTTAGCCAAAACCCAGAGGAAAAGCGAAGCACAGCCTGTTAAGTGGTTTTAAACGCGGCTGCAGACGCATTGAAGTGTGCGCTCACAGTGGGTTGAATTTTGTTTAAGGAGCACAGGATATGATAGCGATCAGCAGAAAAGTAAAACAACAGCGTTGAAGTGTACAATTCAAGTGAATAGATTGCTAGCAGGATGCCAGACTGCTTGACTTTCCTTGTTCACTTTTAAGTGTAGCTTTACTGTAGACAGTTGTATTTTTGTTTTCTTAGCGATCCTTTTTTCAGAAATTTTTTGAGAATAACTTTTATAGACCGTTTGTGTGATGTTGGGGAATTAAAATATTTTATGGTGCATCAGCTTTGTAAGGGCGATTTTGATTATTGTGGTATGAAAATGAAAGCGACACTCTTTTCACTCAAAAAGTTTGGTTTTTCTAGTAAAGTAAAAAAAGGTGAGTTAGATTTGAGGAAAGAGTGGTTTAAAATACTACCTTTTTCCAAAAGTTTTATGTTCCACAACTATTTCAATAAACAAGAGAATTGACTGTTTAAAACTGGCTATTTACATTATAAAAAATTGTTAAAAAAACTGCAACAACTGATACACCAAAGTACAAAAATAAATAGAAATATGTAAATATTGCAACCCCATATTAGATAGCTGTCTATTAGATAGCTTAGTCGATATAAATATAAGAAAATTTTCAAAAGTCCTTCCTCCATCAAGTGAGACCAGACTAAAATTTTGAAATAGTCAGTTTTGATCAAACCTTTCAATAAATTTGTTGAAACTAAAGGCGAAAAATAACACTGAACGAAATTAAATGCACTCATATTTTATAAAAATAATCCTTTATTTATGCTAAAAGTATTTTTTTTATATAAAATTCAATAAATTTTCACACTCAATTCTATTTTTTTTTTTTTTAAATTTAAGCATTATCAGGTAGAGCTCAACCCTAGAGAATACGAATCCAATGCTAACTCAAAAATTTCCAAAACTGTAAATAGCCACTTTTAAACAGTCAGTCCTCGTATGTACATTAAATGTTTTTGAACATTTTGTGGTACGATCTTTCGCTTTCATGCGCTTACTAACTCTGTTAGCCCTTGTTTTCATCAATGAATAAAAGCTCGAATTGTTTCCTCACGCACCCTATTCGCCAAGATTTAACCCACTCGTATTATTCTGTTTCGAAAACTTAAAAAATAGCTCGGTGATAAAAAAATTGCAAACAATGAAGAGGTCGAGTCTATGGTTGATTGCTATCTTGGGGAGCTCTACGGTTCTCACTACAAACAGGGTATTGAAGCTTTTGATCTGCGCTGGGAAAAGTGTATCCGAGCTAAAAGTAGACTTTGTGGGGAAATGAAAATATTTTTTCCCCAAATTTTTTGTTTTTTCTTTGTTAGGTCAGGTTTCTCTGGGAGAACCCTTGCATGTTGTTTATTTTGGTACTATGGCTGAAAATGTATAGATACTTTGCATTCTTGTCAACAAAACTTATTTTTTGAACATACGCTGTACGTAGTAATGAGTCGCCATATTGAATCCGCCATTTTCGTTGTAAGAATTTCTGAACTCAGACTTCAGATTCGTGGTAGCGGACCCCAAAAACGCCTGAGTATAAAATTTACTCCAAAATAGGGAGTAATAAAACGTGTGGTCAAGGCTTTAACTCCCTTTCTATCTTTGAATTCTTCAACCGAAATATATTGTCAGATAAAAAATTGTCAAGTGAGTGATTGCGTTCGTTTAACAAATAAGGTCAATATATTATATTACATTATATACTCCAATAAAGACATTTTCCAATAAAGTTGTATTTTAAAAGTAATTAAAAAAAGTTTTTTTTTAAGCCTTTTCTAAATGATTAAATTGTTTGTGTTAATTAAACATATAACTTGCATGGCGCACCAATTGAGCACAAAATTTTACTGGTTGCTCGAGTATTTTCTACTCTTGGAAAATTTGAGTGAAACTCTTTATTAGTTTTACACTCTCACATAAATAAGTTGCCTGAAAGGAAAAAAAATAATATAAAGTGATTAAAACTAACTGAACGACTTAATCATGTGACCGACAATTAAATAGAACACAAAGACAGAAAAAAAAAACGGTATAAAAACTAGGCCATTTGCATTTATAATCATTTGGGGAATGCTTCATTACGAACCCTTTTTTTCAACTCCCACTGCCATTAACATTTCAAGACCATTTAAACGTTTAATTTTAACCATTTGGTTTTTATTTCGGTAAATGTTATTTTTCTTTTATTTTTTTATTTTTGTATAATTATAACGAATATATTCCATGTTGGCGTGCTAGCAAAAACTAACTCAAGCCCCACTCAAGAGGTCGACAATTTTGCGTGCTATACAAAGCTTTATTTTAATGGCAGCCATTTAAATCGGCATAAACAAGAGAATTGAACTAACGGGGAGTTTGATATTTTAATAACGTATTTTTATTATCATATGCATGTATGTGAAAAATCACACACAAACACACAAAAAGGAAGCAACAGTTGTATGTGTTTGGCGCTTAAATAACGTGCATGGAAGTCATGGCGCGAAATAAACGTCACACAACGTCAACCATCTGGAAGGCGCTAATGAAAATAACGGAATCACACATCATGAAATTGTGCTTGACATGTGTGTGCGTGTGTGTGTCTGTGTTGTTTTTGTGTGAGTGCTGTGAGGAGCTTACTTACTGCCGACATCTATTTTGGACTTGTCAATTTGAGAGGAAGCACAAGTTAAGCCCTAACACAAGTTAACAAAATAATTGTCAACTCTTGCCAAAGCCTACAGCAACTACAGCAAATTAAAGCACTGGGAATAAGAAGCTTTAAGCTGAAGCTTAACTGAATTCCAAACACTTTAATGCCCGTTAATGTGTCAAAGAGTCGAAATAAGGATCTTAGAGAGAGAGTGAGCACAACAAAAACATTATTTGTTTTTTTTTTTTTTAATTTCAAAAGCTTTAAGCTAACATCAGTTCGAGTTTATGTAAGCCAGAGCTTTATGTTTTTTGTACGGATTATCTTAATTATGTTTACGTATGATGGTTCATAAGCTTTGCACCGTTACACGCACAACATTAGGCTGCTCAAATGAACAGAAAAAAAGAATAAAAAAAAAAAAAAATATTTGGCTCGATGATGCGCTCAGAGGGGTGCAAATTAACGCCATTTTATTTAGTTTATGTGCCTGGAAATATGCTACTAAAATTTTATGACATGCTTGCGTGCTACATGCTGACAACTTTAACGTCAAAACTTCCAATTCCATTACAACATAAGGTTAAGCGTGAGCACAAAACAAGACGTAGTAAGAAAACGAGAAGGAGTGTGAGTGAGTAAGATGGAAGAATCAATTGTTATTTGCAAACAATTAAATAATATTTCTTTATTTACTCAAATGGCTTGACATTAAATGTCTATATACAAAAATATCTATGTGCATACACATACACACTTGTCTATAAATCGCGATTCCCTCCCGTCGTCTGTAACAAAATATTTAGTATATGTGCTTGTATATGTATTTATATGAAATTGCGGCATGTAAATTTTATATCTTTATCATTCACATTTTGACACTCAGCAATGGCCTCGCTTCCTTTTGGCAAAACGCTTAGAATTTAATCAAGCGTGCTTCAAGAGCAAACAAAAAAGACACGCAGATAAAGTTGTATCAAAAAGAATTGCATGTTCTCAGTTCATATACAAAATTACAAGTAAAGTGACTTCACGTGAACCTCTTTCCCAGTCTTAACAGACACATTTTGCAACGATTGAACGATTGCTTTTCTCGGTGTGAGTTAGTGAACTGAAGTGTAGCGACAAAAGCGCCTTGAACTATGCTACATTCTATTAGGTCTTTTTGACAATCTCCATCTCTTTATTTGTGTGCAAATTTTTTCCACGCGATTAACAATTCTTGCTCTGCCCTCTTTATGCGCGGCGTTACGGTTTTTCTGTGGCTCTCATTTTTGGAGACCTCGATTTGGTATCATAGATAAATTGAAATATTGGGAACTTCCAGCAAACTGATGAGGCTTCTATTACTGCTGCGTTTCTAGGTCAATTCATATGCGAAAATATATATATTTCTTTTGTCCTTTGTTCAGGGTTTTATGGCTATGAAAAGAATTGTCCACAACTTTACTGTTTCATATAATGATTGATTGTCTGTGGGCAATCGAGCGAGCGTCTGCTGCTAACCTTGTTATAGCCAAAAAGTCTTATTCCACTGCTAATAAGTTCAATGATTGGATGGTTTATCTGTAAAAGGCATGTTTATCTGACCCAATTATTGTAGCCTTTTATTTTTGAAGACGGGTGAAAAATTAAATGAGCAGAATTTGTGTTGGTTTAAATACCGCCATCAATATAATTGATAATGTTCACATTTATTGTTTTTGGGAGTCAAGTCATTTCCCAGCAATAGGTAAACCCTTCAACAAATTTAGATCAATGCCATGCTTTTCATTTTATGTTTGAAATTTAAAAGGTTTTTAATGTTTCTGTTGGACAAATACATACTGTTCAGCTATCTCAAAAAAAAAGTCTCACGACTGAAAAAAAAATATTACGCTTTTGTGTGGTAATTTTTTTTCTTATTTTGCACAGTTGTTAAAGAAATTCCTTTTGTTATGGTTCTTGGAAAATATTCAGTGATATATAAAATTTTTATGGCTGCACAATACGTAAAAAAATTTCGCCAACGCATAGATTTTTGATGAGTTCTTAGGGTTGAGTTTATTACACTCAGTTTATGATTGTGGCAGTGACGATTGAAAGGTTATTTTTTGTTGTCTCTTTGTTTTTATGTGACCATGGTATTTAAGACTATTAGACTCGCATCTAAGTCAGGGGTTTAAAAGCCCTTTGATGAACATAAGAAATTATGTTTTTAGTTTCCTTTCTCGAAAAGTTTAATTTCTCGCTTCGAAGATTCTATTCATTTTTTAGTTTTGTTTTTTTTTTCGTTTTTTTTCGTTTTTTTTTTCTGTATAAAATACATGAAATTATTTGGGTCTAGATTGGGATTTATTGATCGTGCTTTTCAAGATAAGAATAAATATATTGCATATCTAGAATCTGAAAAGATTTAATTATTGATTTAAGAACTAATTATTTTAGATACATATAAGTGTCTATGTCGCAAGCGTATCCTTTTTTGAATTCCTTATTTTGAATTGTTACTTTAAAGAATATTATGCTACATATGTATGTTACGTGGCGTCCGTGGCGTAGTTGGTTAAAATGCGTGGCCGCTATGTCAACGAACCTGGAGACCCAGGTTCGAACCCCAGCAGCGACAGAAAATTATTTGAATTAAAATAATTTTTCTGTACGGCCGCCACCTCTCTGCAGACAATGGCAAGCCTCAGAGAGTATTAAAAATGCCATGTCTTTACATGAGACATTCTTGAGAACAAGAAGATTTCGTTCATCGCCGTTCGGAGTCGGCGTTAAACATGTAGGTCCGGTTCTCGGTCAATTGTGTACAAACTTAATAACACGCACAACACAATTGATCATAAGAAGCTAGGTCAAAGTCCTTTCAAGGGCTGAAATTACCAGTTATATATTTTTTTTATGTGTGTTACTTGTATTTAATACAAAAATTTTAATTCTATTGTAAAGTTACGAAAACGTATGAATAAAATTTTACTTTATCATATTCAAGCTTTTTATACGTAGTGTATAGTTAATATTTAGAACTCGCTACTTTGTAATATGAACTTTGTAATATTGAACACAGCCTTAAGCTGTTTGCTAGGCTTCCTACTTTTTTAAAAACTACGATCTCTCTCTTCTTATTTCAACCAGCAAAGGGTAAGCACTCAGCGCCTCAGAATTATATGCTCAATTGATCTTTACTTATAATACTCCTATTGTTATAATAAATATCTATATAAAATTCTAATTACAGATTTTCACTCAACTAAAATCTATTCGAGATTTAAAAAAATATTTGTGGCGCTATTTCTTAAGATCCCCCTAGTAATCTTAAGAACATCCCTACAACTCTTTGTTAAGGCTTTCAATAGCTTACTCTCTGACAAATAAGTACTCGCATTAGCTTTCCTTCTCTACAAACACACCACAACTCAATAAGAATTCAACAAGAATTCAAGAAGTTCAATAAGAATTGCTGAATATGAAATTAAATTAAATTATTGATGACTTATTAAATTATACATGACTTTAGAAGTTCTTTTTTTTCTGTCGCAAGTGATGAATCCCAGTATTAAATAAAAAAGGAACTTTAAGAGTAAAAATATTTTAAGCATATAAAGAGCAAGATTTCTGAAGTAATGCAAATTAAAAAAAAAATCCTTTGGTTTCGACTGGGGCTCGCAATTATATTCTACAAAAGTGCTTAGTAAGCTTGACCTATAAGGCGACGAATTTTTTGTATCAATTGCTTATATTAATTTTTTATATAAGTCAAAGATAGTTGCCTCAAAGCAAAAAGGACTTAGCGCTTCTACTTCCTCTTCGGCCAACATTTTGTATGAAAACGAGAATGTTAACATTAAAGGGTGTATCTACAAGAGGTGTATGTTTGCAAAGTCGTATTTTGAACAGCTGATCGTTTGACAGCTATTAAATGTTGACATTTGTCATTTATAAATACGGGAAATTTACCATGGAATGCTACATAGTGAAAGAAAGAAAAGAATTCGAATTTAATTCTGAAAATGTGTGTTCAATCGCAGTTACGATGCGCAAAATTCGATCGAAATGTGTGTGCGCAACATTATCAAAACATACCAACAGATTGGCTCAGTGTAAGATGTGAGGACGCCAAAATGTCGGAGGTTCGACCGAAAATAGACGTAGCAAAGGTAAGTGTTGAAAACGACCCAGGCTCCTCAATTCATTACCGTGCTCGTGAACTCACATTTCACATTGCAGCCGTACGTTCTTTGATTGGGTCTTGCACAGAAAATAAAAGAATTGATTTATTACCTAAACAAGTTTAGCTAATGTGAAAGTTTCTATTTCACCTAATCTTTTCAACAACTTTTCTACTTACACAGTTAATTTAACAATCATGCATTAGGTAATTCACCTAATTAAAATTAGTTAATTCAACTAAAATTTTGCTTATTAAATCATCTAATTCTTCTAGTTATTTTACCTAATGCAAGTTGTCGATTTGTTCGTACACTAGGGAAATAACGCTTATTAGCATTATCCACGCCTCAGTATAAATTTTATATAAATATTTACGTGGATAAATCAAATGCTTTCCTTACAACTTGTTTTTTTCCCGTATTTGAATTTTTTATTTCTGTGCAACGCAAAACATAAAAGAAGTGAAACATATCATAAAGTGTTAGCCCAAGGAGATCACAGCGCTCTCCTATAAAAAACATAAATAAAAACAAAGTGAGAAAATTTTACAAAAAGTACAGTCTCATGCGAGAATTGAACTCGGACCTCTGGCGATATAGTCAAACGCTTTACCGCTCTGCTGTTACGCCGTTTGATAACTTGTGAACAAAATGTATATAAGAATATGAGGTCCACAACTCTGATATTATTTTTCCACTGGGCATCTACAGCAATTTGATTAATTGGTATGTAGAGTAAATTCCTGTATTGGAAATTTAGCTCAATAGATAAGGTTGGTTGTTGATAAGTTGGTATATTATAATAAGTTGGTTGTTGAAATCTTGAGATCACAGGTTCGACTCTCAGCGGTGGCAAAGAAATTTTTTCAGTCATTTATACAATGTATATATCTCTCTCATTCTATCTACTATAAAACAAATCTTTCTTCTCTATCATGTGACGAAATGAAGTAAAGTCAACTAAGGAAAGTTTCACTTCAAAATAGAAATTGCAAAACAAAAAACATATTTTTTGCATATTCCCCACTCTTAAGTGGGAATGCTATCTAAATAATTAGATGATTTTTCTACACTTAGTAGGTGGCTTGCCTAATCTGAAGTGGTCATAGTTTAAAAAAAATTAGCTTATTCTTCTAATAAATTATGTGTCTTATCTATTTTATGGTTGAAGGTACACCTAAATATTTAGGTTTTTTTATCTACTGTCGCAGTTAAACTACCCAATATAATTGCATATAATTAACATTTAGAAATTGGTAGCGCACCTAATCAAATTCGTTGACTGAAAATCACCGGATTACTTTAGCTGAATTCACTACATTTTTAGGTAAAAGTTCTACTCTTTTTTTTCTGTGTGGAATGGTGATTATTGTAAAAAAAAGATCGTGTTCAGATATGCGGATCCGAAAACTTGAGAGTAATTCAGAAGATGCTAATGCACTTACAACGAATGATTAGGGCCATATTTTTACGAAAATGACGACGTAAGAGCCCTTACAGTCAATGGAGTGAGCTACGGAGATTCGAATAATGTGTCATATTATTATACAGGAGTCAGAAAATAAGGGAATATTAGGATCCTTAAAAGTAATTTAAGCAATACAAGCACTTTTACTTTTATTGATTATGGATTATTGTACAAAGAGTTGTAGGAATAGGTGTTGATACTCGTCCTATATAACTGTGACACTTTAAATCTATGGCTACTACAAATACGGACCTAATAAGAAAATGTGGCCTTTTGTAAATATATCTATAAACATTACACCCAAAAAAAAAAAAACAAAAAAAAAAAGCAAGAAAACCCTGTTTGGAGAAAAATAGTATTTGGACGTTTTGTGAGACTTGGTGTAATTCAGATAAACATAGATTTTAATATATTGAAGCATAGAAAAAATTACGAACATCCAACGTATTGTACTCAATAAGAAAGTAACTTATAAAATTCATGTATTTCGTTAACATAAATAGCGGGTTTGAAAGCAATAGTAGCCGTTTTTAGCCTGGTAGCAATTTAACACATAAATTGCCAGTTCTAAAATTTTAATAAATTTTTTACCCATAAATAAGGAAAATATAACTTTATAGCTATAGGACGGAGGTAAAGCAATAAATTATTCAGTAGAATAACACTTCATCAACTAGTGTAATTTATACAAAAAAAAAAAAAATTAAAAAATCATCAATGTCAAAATTGAAACCATACTTTAACAAACCCATTCATTACAGCGTCGACCATCAACAATGCGATAAATAATGCAAGCCATGGCAACAATTTGCCGTGGTAACACATTAATTGCAATGGTATCAGTTAATTATTAACATTGTTGCCGGTTCGGAAATAAAAAAAAATATTAATTGCAATGTAATTATTTTTGCATATTTAAGTAAAATTGCTGCACATATAATATTCAATAAAATTTGCGAAAATTAATTTTCATGCGGATGTTTTAAAACACACCTCGTACTCGGATCACTCGATGACGTCAGTGTATTCGATTCTTCACAGGCAACCTCCTCGGCTGGCCGTGCATGCGAATGATTTTGCAACATTTTGCAACTTTTCACATAAACTCAACGTGTAAATAACTCCAATGAAAATTGAAATGTTTGCGACTTAAAGCCATTTTGATTTGTTTTTTTGTTAATTGATTGAATTTTCAGAGTCCACAAATGAATAAAAATGAAATGGACTCGATATTAAAATATTTATTATTGCTCTAACAATATTGATTTCCGACTTTCGTGCACATCATAAACATTCAAACTGAATTGGAATGGTTTTTTTATTTAGAATTTTTAAATCGAACCGCGCATTTTTCGATTTATTTTCCCACTTTTGATTCATATTCCTTGTTATCTAAATCGTTAAGTTGGCTTTAAATGTTCCACATTTATTAATTGATTGTTGAATTTATATGATAAATTCTTTAGTTTCACAATTTCTTGTGTGGTTTCGGAAGTATGCACGTGTGTAGGGTATGCATGTATGGATGTAGGTATAAATTTAATTCCATGATTGTTTTTATCACTTTGTAAACAAGTTCGGTAAGTTTCTAGTTTTTATAGCTATGTTGAACATAATTTAAATATTTTACAACAGAAGTTTCTCAAATTAAGTGTTTCTCAATGTAATGTAAATTTTTTCAATGTAAGTGTTTCCTTAATTTTTTGATTTCTTTAAAGGAGTATTTAGTAAAGCAAGTCCAGTTTTGACCACAAATACTGCCTGTTTTCTTGGTTTTTCTGATTTGATTCTGTTCATGACAAATACGACACATTTTATGAAATTCACACACTGATTTCATAAAAGGGTGTGTATATTTTTTCTTTTACGATATTCTTAATATATTTTCCAAATATTTGATTAGAATGTGGTAAATTTTTATCACATAGTTAGCAGAAACACCAAGAGCTATTAGAAAAAACAAAATACAAAATGCAGAAAGAAATGTTTGTATTATTCACCCTAAGTCATTAACCCAGAAGGTCCAGAATGGACGTTCTTTGTTTGCTTTTTTCAGTGAGTGTATTTTTTTTAACGGATGCGAAAAAAACGAACATCGAAAACGTATAGGGTCTTCTAGTTTTATTAAATATATTACATCCGTCAATCAATAACTTCAAACTGTATAAGTATATGCGGAGAAATTAAAATTTCAGTCCCTAGCATCCAAAATGGCTGCTTAAGGTTGACACTCTTTAGAATTTTTTTTTTTTTTTTTAAAAATGATGAGGTTTTTTGGAATTTTCTTCGTTGTAAGCAGTGTAATTATCGAATTAATTATACAATTAATGCTTACAATCATCCATGGAACACTAGGAAGACGTTTTACCATGCGAAAAAATGTTTTGAAGAGAGGCAAAAGAGTATAAAATTAGAATTTTCCGTGAAAAATCATGTTTAATTAATTCCGATAAGATTTTATCAAAAACTCGATAAATATTTCGGTTATATCAGCTAAACTGTTATATCTGTATGTCTGTTTGATGAACATATTAGGTTTAAAAACTCTTTCTATAATAAATCAAGAAATTTCGTTGGGCAAAATAATTAAATGGAATCTTGAAAATATGATTATTCTAGCTTTTTTATTTGAAATTAATCATTGTATAGAGTGCAGAATATATAAGATACAGTTTTTTGAATGGCAGATTTTTAATACCAATTGGTTTTTGTCTTATGAAGTCATCTGGTGGCACAAGAGGAATACACATTTTTTTATTTTCAGGTAAAACAGTTGAGAAATTATCTACTGGTTTACACAGTTAGTTAGTTCGAATTTAAATAATTATAAAAAGTATTTATTCAAGTTCGAAAAAAAAGATTTGTTAGAGAATTCGACCCACTGTACTAAATAAGCTAATATTATTAGCTTCATTAAGGGCCGGTCAAGTTAAACCGAGGTTAACTCACCAAAATTGGACGTTTAAACTCGGTTGAACTAGATATTTTAGCATTCGTTGAAGGTAAATTGACTTAAATTATCATATAATGTGTTTCTTTTTTGCCTAAACCGAGTTTAAACGTCCAATTTTGGTGAGTTAACCTCGGTTTAACTCGACTAGAGTTTAAACTCGCACTGAAAAACTGGCCCTAAGTGGACTAACAGTTTTTCTTTCAAGTTTGAAAAGCAGAAATATTTCAAAGGGTTTAACCCTCTAATGTATGATTTTGCGTGCGAAACGCTCACTTTTACACTATTACAAAATATAAAATTTGCGATAAGATAGAAAAAAATTTACGTTACAAAAAATGTTACCCGAAGTGCATAGAACCGATATATGATCTATGATTTGACTTCTGAATTTGGAACAAAGATTTTCAGTTCTAGATTTGAATACGAACGTAAGTGTGCCTAAAGGCATTGGTATGCAGTAGAGGGTTAATCTTAAGGGTAAGGTGGATATTTATAAGCCCATTATAATGTTTTTAAACACAAAGATCTTAAAGGTTTACCTACAATTTTGATAAGTGTTCAATCGAGTTTGTCAATGTTCTGTTTAATAATTATGTTAATTTTGTTGATTCTCTTTCTCTTGTTGATACTTTTCTAAGATAAATTTTTGTCCTAGATGCTTCTCCTGAAATATCGTATTTTTTAAGTTGTGACTTTCTTACAAAAACGTGAAATTTATTGTTTATTTTTTTTGTTTTGGGTTTTTTTTTATTTTTTGGTTTAAATGAAAAATCGTCAATGTTAATGTAATGTAATGACTGTCATGGCTTTTTTATGTGTCTTCATAACCTTCATTTTAAATTTATTGGGTCAACTTTATTTAAATTATCTAGGATGGCAGATTATTAATTTTATTATTTCTTTTCATGGAAACATTCTTATGAGCTTCTGAAATTTTCAAATGTATACCCTCTTATATAAGTAAAATTATTCCTCTTCTTTGCTCCAGCTGGAATCTGGTCCAATTAATTCTGATTTCTTTTAATATTTATATAAATGGCTTCACGTTAGATATTAACCAGATTTCCAAGGTCATTAAGCGACGAACAAGAAAATGTATTTTATGCGAAATCGTTATCGAGAATAAGTTGAATAAATTAATGAGTTTCAGTGTTCGCTTGGGGTGCGCTTAGACAGCATAAAAACCGATTCTTATAAATACAGAGGAGTAGCAGAGAAAAAAAAAACGATTGGGGAAATGTTCATGTATATCTTTTCTTATTTTTGGAATTGGAAGGCTTAACTGCCTTAAACATATTAAATAACTTTGCCCAAGGTAGTATTATATTTTATTTATTTTTTATTTTTTAGTTTTGAACCAAGGATTTCAGTTGTTAAATATTCAGTCATGTCTGCCTTATTTGGAAAAAGGGTGGAGATTAGTGGGAATGAAGGGGCAATCAAGTGAAACATCAGTAGGATGTTCTTTGCTTGGCTGAAGCCTTAGAAACATGTGAATTTGCATCTGAGAGAAATACCTTTATCTCAGACAATTCAAGTAACTAAGCTATCCCCCCTGAAACTTTCTCTACCACCAACTACAACTTTTGAGTCTTAAGGATTGTAAATTTTAGAATTAAATGTTAATAAGAAATATGGAAGAAAAACAAAAAAAAAGGTTAAAGCTAAGGATCATGTCCTGGGCAAGATTCGGAACTGGAATCTCTAGGGTGGCAATCAAGCGCGCTTACACTCGACTATAGAGACCTACTGTATAGGCCTAAAATATTACATACAGATGATACAATATTGTAGAATAATTGCTATAATATGTATGATTGTTCAATGGAACAGTTTAGTTCCAAATGTCATCCAAATGTACGCCTCTGCCGTTGCTTGTGTAGAAATGCACAGAGAACTTCTGTAATAGGCAAGAATAAATATTTTGCACAGTAGAAGTAAAAGGACTCGGGCCAAAAGATGCGAATCAATCTATGTACTATGTGTTTGTGTGCATTTCCTTTGTGTGTGTGTGTGTGTGTGTGTGTGTTAGTTTAATTATTTCTTAGACACATTTTATTGGAAAATCAACAAACGACAGTTAATCGCATCAAATATTAATAGAAATGTTGTACTTGTCACCAGAGAGCTTAATGCAAAGAGAAAAAAGAAGAACTATATGAAAATGGAGGCGAAGTAAAAAGAACCAAAATGATAACTTAATCGCCCCAAAGGGGATTTTTAAAGACTATTGCCCCAACATAAGCGCTTCGACATCAAAAGGACAGACATCGACAGCGCTGGTTCTGTGTGGTTTAGCGGTTAAGTTTAAATTACTTTTATTTCTCATATTGATGTTGTTGCAGAATGTGTTAGTATTAGTGTTTTAGTGTCGGTGTGCCTCTAAATAATTTATCAAGCAAACTTTAAGGCGCCCTGGAAGGTAACCAGCTCAACGAGAACGCTTTAAACTTAACACCAAATTAAATGAAAACTATTTTTCATTGAAGTCGCAGCTGAGCTTTTACGTAAAACTCATTAGAAGCGGAAGTTAAGTTGGTTGGAAAGGTGTGGTGATGGAAGGAGTCAACATTATTTTTCAGATTTGCTGCCATGGCAGCTTTATTAAGCATAAAAAACACATGTTGCCAGCCATAACGTTGTTGCCAATTATTGAGCGAGACCCATTTCAAAGCAATCTAAGCTTATAATTAAGCTAATCTCAAAGGTTGCGTAGAGACAAAATAACGAACTTAAAAATAATGCCTCCTCTTTAGATAGCTTCACTCTTTTTTGCTGGGTTTTAGTAAAGCATCAAAAATCTCTCATTATCTGTTGTTATTTTTTCGCTCGTATTTATGTTGCTTGATGTTAAGATGTTTTATTCAACAATATTTTCATTGCATAGCAACATGCACCATCAAGCAGAAAAAAAGTTATCGTCCTTGGTCCGTAGACATAATTAGCTGGAAGATATAAAAGACTGCTTTGTTCAACTTCAAAGTCGTTTGATACGCCCTGTAACACCCATTTGTTTGTAGATGTATTTTCCAAGACGCATAATACCAACAACGTAATATATTTAATAGCAACATTTCTTCGGTGAAACTGTTAATTGTCGGCCATCATTTATTAATATCTATTTGCTTGTTTAAAGCACCTGAAAAGTGACCATTAGTTGATGTTACATGTACATAAATTTAAGTAAATGGATCCTTGCCAGTCTCTTCGGGTTAAACATTATGTTTTAAAGATATGGAACAAATGTTTGAAATTATACGAGATGGAAGTTCTTTGGCCTGCATATTTATTAAAATTAAGATGCTTTAAGAAGCTTGTTCATAACTAAGTCCATCCTTTTTCATTAACGCTTTCAGCCAACAATTTTTATGAGATGAAAATTTCAAACTTGTTATAAGACGTCTACTTCCATGAGTACACTGAAAAAAAAACATTACATTAAAATTTAACACTTGTTAGTTGGTACTTGTTACTTTTTTACATGCATTTTGCTTTTGTAAAAATATCGAACTATCGAACTGCCGAGTAACAAAGTAACAACTTAGCAACCCTGATAATTTTTTCGTTATTTGGCAAATACGAGCAGCTTCCATATTTTTAACTTAATGGAATTTTAGCGCCTTAAAAAGAATAGCCTGAATACAAATTAAATTGAAGTTTTTGTATTCTGCATATCGTTTGAAATCAAATGCTGAATTATTTCAGATTTTGCCCCTGTTTGTGGCAGTTACCTCTTTTTATTTATAAATTTTCAGCAATTGTAATTTATGAAAAGCAAAATCACAAACCACAACAACTACCAGGCTAACGAGATTAAACAAAAGGGTGTGTTCACATTTCACAAAGGTAACGAAGTAACAACTACCCAAATAACAAACTAACGAGTTCGGTGTGAATACCCCTAATGTGTTCATAATTTGACTTTTCTTCATACATTTTTCAAAAGTTTTAAGCACATTTGCTCTTTCTTGGACGAAATTTGTTGCAAGCTATTTTTTAAGCACAAAATTCGTCAAATTAACAACAATTGTCGACAATTAATTTTTTTTTTCAGTGTATATATAGAAGTAATGTATGTGTATATACTGCCGTCATAAGGAAGAGTGCGGCATCTAACATGAAAATCAAAATCAGTTTTATTGCTTTTTCTTAAACATATTGCTTTCATCTTCAAGAAAATAAAATAAAAATGACGAATTTTTTGGTCAATTGCTAAATATTTTAACCTGAAGTGTCATATATTTACAAATTAAAGCAATCATTCATGCAAAAAAGCGGCATGTCTGTTTCACAGTTTTTGCATTTTTAATAAAATCGGTAAAATATCATTAATGTTGAAAAAAAAACTGGATATTACTATGCTGAAGAATCAAATATTTATAAACATCCAAACCCTAGTCAGTGAATTTTTGATAAATTACTGTAAGTCGTTTATCTCAGAATATTGAAATATGTAGATGCCGCACTCTTTCTTATGACAATAGTATAGTGGGATCTTAATATAATTTATCCCATTAAAAAGTGGAAGTTTGAGAAGAATTGTTTTTAAAATTGTTTCATATTTCAAATTTTATGAAACCACTGAAAAATACACCCAATTTGCCATTAGAATCCTTCCAATTTTTGAAACATGCAATCAAGTGAAATATGTGTAGGATATGGATGATACTTCCATAAACTTTCTCTACCACCCATACAACTTCCGAGTCATAAGTATTGGCGATTTTTTAATTTGAAATGATTTGGAAGGAAGAAAGAAAATTAGAATGGTCTAAGCGTAGGACCATGATCTGGCCGGGATTCGAACCCAATACGTGTGGGTTGGCAGTCAAATGCGCTATCACTCGACTACAGTGGCCGCCAATGCAAGCATATACAACATATTATAAGCAATTATTGGTTGTTGGTTGTTGCCTTCTTTGTTCTTCATGTTGTCTTGTTGACAACATGCTTGGCCTAGAGCTCGAAAAAATTGTTTTCAATATAAATAATTAGAGGCCGTATACAAAATATTAACATTAAATTATAAGCAATTTTTAAAAATGTATCTAAGTTTTTAGAAACTTTAAAACCCATAAAATTTTCAATAGAAATCTCTAATAAGAGTCCGATCGGTAACTGGGTGGGAATTTCAACAACATTTTTCACACAAGTAAGGGTTTCATAGAGGTTTAACATATCTAAAAAAGAACAAAATCTTAGGGATGACTTGTTTTTAATGGATAAATGTACTCTGAGTTTGAAATTTAGCAAAATCGAATGAAAACCACACACAAACCAAAGAAATGTAATAATAATAAATAATAACTGGCCATTTCAGCCCTTGAAAGGACTTTGACCTACATAGCTTCTTATGATCAATTGTGTTGTGCGTGTTATTAAGTTTGTACACAAGAAGCTTTACATGGCATTTTGATTACTCTCTGAGGTTTGCCATTGTCTGCAGAGAGGTGGCGGCCGTACAGAAAAATTATTTTAATTCAAATAATTTTCTGTCGCTGCTGGGGGTCGAACCTGGGTCTCCAGGTCTCGGCCTTGCGGCCTCGGTAGTCGAGTTGGTAGCGTGTTCGACTGCCACCCCAGAGGTCCCGGGTTCGATTCCCGGCCAGGCCATGGTCCTTCGCTTTAAACCTTTCTAAATTTTCTATCCTCATTTCTAATCAACTGAAATTAATATTCATCAATATTTACGACATGAAGTTGTAGTTGATGGTAGAGAAGTTTGTGGATGAGATTGCCTTATAACTTGAATTGACATAGGTAAAGGCATAACTCTTGCCTCTGATTCAAAATTCACATGTTTCTTTGGCTTCCACCGCGCTTAGAACATCCTACACGTGTTTCACTTGATTGTTCCTTTCCTTTCCTTCCCACTAATCTATCACCCCAGTTCGAACCAAGGCAGACTTGACTGAATAGGTATTACACCTGACATCCTTGGTTCAAGCTAAAAAAAAAAAAAAAAATTTTGAAAATTTCATGCTTCTTTCGGTATCATTTTGTGCTCCATAAATCATTAACATCATTTCCTTTACCTTAAGATAGAAGATTTAGGATATATCAATAAGAGCTGTAAGATTTGTTTTTTGAATAAAATGAACAATTGTTTCAATATCGCTCAAATTTTTATTCGATTTATTATGAAATACAATATATTTTAAAACCGTTGATGCCAAAAATGAAAGAAAGCACAAAATGTGCCCATATTAATATGGACATTTTTTTGGGCTTTATGGGCTTTGAAGGGTATATCAGCCATTATTTATCAAATCGGAAAATTTTCTGACATAGCTATTTGTAAATATTTATTTCTTTGCAGAAGGTAGTAATATTCAACAATAGAAAAAAAAACACATATTCGAAAGTTTAATTTATATATTTTTATTTGTTTTTAAGTTATACACACAGGAAAATTAAAAAATTGTGATGTGGACATGTATCTTTGAAACCATTAGTTCTGCAAAAAATTTCTCGACTAAATTTAAAAGATATCCACTGATTATGTTTGTGGTGCAGATTTTTCAACACCTTAATCAAAATTAATTGTGCTTTTTTTACTCTTTGAATTTTCATGCACATTTTGAATGATTGGTCTGTTTGAACATTAAATGCCTTCTATCCTAAAAATTTTGGATTGAATATTGACTTTTACTATTTTTCAGAAATTTAAAAAATCATTCAACATTTTTTTTTTAAACATTTTTTCATTTAAAACATCATAAAAGTTTGTTGTCTGGTTACAAGAAGTTAAAGAAAAAAAAATGAATTTTTTTCAAGTAAGAAAAGTCCGTCGATAAGTATTGCTTGTTTATAATTGCGAGTTCTCCAGTATTAATTTTGTGCCATATTGAATAAACTTTTTAGTCAACGTTAAATGCAAATATTTGACCGGTAGATATAAATCTTGACTTAAGGAAAAAATTTAGTGAACAAATTTTTGAGAAGGGAGATAGATAGATTATATAATAAAAATGTTATTAAAAAAAATCTAACGAGTAATGTTAGATCGTATCGCATAATTTTGTATCCCGAAAAAACACCCACACGATTAGCAAGACACGAGAAGCACTACTTTATTCCATACAAATTTCCATTGCTTCTCATGTCTTGCTTATCGTTGGTGTGATTCTTCGTGATACAAAATGATGCCATTAATATAGAAAAGGCAAGCGTGCTGTTCCACACTTAATACTATGTTGCCAGAAAAGCACGATAAATAGTACTAATGGTATTTTTTAACGATTGTGGGATGTGGTAATTCCCATGGTATTTTGTGGTAAAAATCTCTCGCGTGGGAAAAAAAATACCACGTGTGCGATACCACAATACCTCAAAATACCTTAAAAGAAAATTTGAGAGATTTTGTGAAATTTTTGAGGTATTGTGTTATTTTGTGGTAATTTGAGGCATTTTCTGGTATTTTGAGGTATTTTGCGAGCGTGGTAATTTGTGAGAATTAAGTGTGAGAAAAAGAGAATTTTGGTGGTAATTTCATCTGTCGACACTGACTTAATATCGCTCAAACTGTAATTATTTGTTGCTATTACAGTGATTTTTAAACATTCACCCTGAAAGTATGCAGATATTTTTGCAAATTTAATAATTTGGGATGAATAAAGCCAACAAATTGTTTATCGTAGTTTTTACTCTTAATGGTCGTAGAACGGGTTTTTATACTAGTACTAAATAAAAAATATATAGGATTGATTACGATATCTTGAATAATTTGTAGAAATATTTTTATATATTAAAAAACTACTATTTATATATGAATAATAAATACTTAGTTTGGTTAAATCACTTTCTTATTTAATTTGGTTAAATTCATTTTACTACATTGCATTACTACAAATAAGTTTTAAATGATAGAAAAGAGATTTTAATATTTTGTATAACTACATTATTTTATATTCATTTCATTTATTATTTTTTAATTCATTTATTTATTTTTACCTGCGACAATAATATTTGCTTTAGACAAAATATTTGCTACGTTTGTGTAATTGTTTCATTAACAATCTAAGCACGGTGCAATTTGTAAAATAACTCGTTCATATAATCATTTTCTTGACTGTGTCGGTGCAAGAACACAAAAAATACAACAACATCAAACAGTAACTTCCTAACTTAAGATAAGATAACAACACTAAGAAAATTTAGTCAAATTCACAAAATCATCTCACAAAATAAGCAAGACTTTCAACACACCCTGAATTACTGTATTTTTCAAACGATTCAAAATTATTTCTATCGTTATCCTGCAGCAAATCAATCCTTTTGGTTTTGATAACAAGCACCGCTGAAGATGTCGAAGACGGTGCGGAGGGCCATCTATTTAAACAAATATAAAAAAAAGAGATAGACACAAACAAGCAAACATATATACATGGAGATAGCCGTTGCAGTTGTAAGGACTGCAATCATTAAATAAAAAATGAAAAAAAAAAAATAAAGCAGAAAGATTAAAATATAAAATATCAGATATTCAGGACTGCATCGAAAGACGTCGGAGAATTATACGATAACAAGCACGAAATAAAGACGACAGAAAAGTAATTTAATAGATTTATATTGAATGTACAACAGCATGCAAACTAGCGGTACTTCAAGCTTTCCTTTCCGCACCACAACCACCCACTTTTGACCTGGCCACCATTGTTAGCGACATTTACTATTCTAATGGGGAGCGCAATCAATTTTGTTGTTGCAACCAGTGGCATACATTTGATCGCTGGATCCTTCGTGTGTCCTCTGTTAAAACTATTTACATTAGTAAAGTGTCCTTCTAAACTATGATGTTTGTATAGATAAATGAAAAGGACACACACGAAAGAACAATATGAACGGACACGAGCGAGTGATAGACAGAGAGAGAAAAATAAAGAGAGAGAGAGAGAGGAGAGCACAGTAAACTTGAATTGCGTGTCTGGAATGGTCTCCTGGGAAAAATGCGGCTTTTTACAGGATATTCACGTTACAAGGATTAAATAACTACCAAGAATATTGACGTACGAATGTAGAGCTACGTGTGGGCTACAAAATTTTAAGTAAAAATACATGATTTTATGTGAGCATATAATGTTGTAGCGTATTCAAAGAGAATGCTTTTAATTAAAATCCAGCTCGAAGGACCACTTTGTGTGCACCTTGCTCAAAAGCTTTTCATTTATATTTTCAGAATATATACAGCTATAGAGGTAATAAACCTCAATAAAATATGGATAGTCTTTCTTCATCTAAGGTAAGATTCGCAAATAAATTTATCCATAAGGAATTCTGCATTTTCAATTTAAGGAGCACAACCCAGACATGTCCTTTGAGTAATGTTTTAATTTTAACATATTCTATACAACACAGAGATATAAAATTCCACATAAGCACACACAAAAACTTGTGTTAAGCACTACATGAAAAAGGTCAAAAAACGCACATTACCATCAATTCCAAATGGCTCTTTTTCGTTAAGAGGATGGCGAGAAGTTGAAAAATTTTGGTCGCATACTTGTTCATGCTCATATTCCCCCGAGTGCGAGTTTGAGTGTGTGTTTTTGTCTGTCCCTGTCTGTGGCAAATTGTGGTGCAACGACAAATATTAATATTTACAAACAAATCTAAGGACGAAACTCTGTCTCCTACCAACCACTCACGAATCCGAAAACTTACTAATACCAAATAGTTACATGCCACTGAGAGAGGGGGAGGTTGGGTGAGAAAAAACATAAATAAAAACTAACTGCATATGGAGCGTGATGAGATTCAACGAACCAAAGCAAAGCTTAGCTCTGCCACATCGTTTCTAAACGTTTTATTTGCACTGTGGTCCACACTTTTTGGTGGAACCAATTGAATATTGAATCATCTCTATTGTTGATTGCTTGATTTTTCCTTTTTTCTTTTCTATTGAATTTTAAAAGGGCTCTACTCTGTCAGCGCTGACCTCTGGCAACATTCACCATCCTTCTCTATGCATTGAATTGATTTTGTTTTCTTCAGAGTGCACCAAAAGGTTAGGACAGAATGGAACGCCTGTGGCTAGTTTTTGGTGCTGTGCAGTTTTGTGTACGTTTGCGTTCTTTTTGAAGCTTAATTTAAAATTCCGAAATTTTGCATTATTTAAAAAAAAATTTTCGGGAATTTTTTTTCATAGAAGGAAAAAAAAGATATAATTTTCAAATTTTGACATATATTAACTAACATTTAAAGAATACAAAAAAAAAAATTAGATCAGATGTTTTTTCAGAATTTTTGAAGTGTTTTTGACGTTATTTGATTTTTTTAAAAAACAAATTAATCCTTGTTTAAGTGGCTATCGCCTGAACTAGAATAATTTTTTCCGCCGAAAAAAAAAAACAAAATAGCGGCCATTTGAAAAAAAAGTCTATTTTCGAGGTCACGTAATCGGCCGCCATTTTGTTTGTTTTTTTAATCTTTAAATGTTAATAAATATAATTTGTTTTTAAATTTGGGACTTATGTATATCTCCCCTTAAATTAGACATTGGTTTTTCAACCATTTTTTGAACACGAACCCAATGTTACATTAGAATATTAGAAGAATAATTCCTCTTCTAAATTTCTTCTGTAGACATAAATTAAAAAAAAAAAATTAAAGATTTAATGGACTAAACATCTGAAAAATTACATATTCTTCGAGAAGACCCGGAAATAAAACAATTTGTATTTGAGCCCAAATTAAATACTTAAAAAAATTTATGAGTTGAGTTTAAAATCAAATTTCAAAATAAAATATTCTATAATAACAGGTCTGGGCTTATTTCTCTAATCATGTGATTTAAGGGGATATAATCAGTCAGGAGGCAAAATTTTTGATAAAATAAATTTATGCTGCAACGCGCAGGTTTCAAAAAAATTTGAAAAAGGCATCTTTAAGAATGCATCGGCGTTGCATGGAATTGTAACTCGCTGAACAGAGGTTTTGAGAAAAACATTACAGTACGGCAGTAAAGATCAATTTTTTGATTTTTGACCTAATGCTAAATACAAAAATTACGTCATCGGGACGCGTTGGAAGCTGTTTAAGGAACGAAACTGCAAATAAAGGTTGCATCATAACCCATACGATAACAATTGACACAAAATTTATGACGCCATGAGGCCGCGGCAAAAACCGCTCTAAGACTGAAAGTGCAACAATGATGAAATGGTTTTGCATGGAATCATTACTTTGTGAGTAGATGCCCCACAATAAATATAAAACAGAAATGAATGATTTATACCATGTATTAGGCAAAAAGATAACGAAAAAAAAATGCAATATTTGAATTGTTGCATGGAATTATAACACGCTCAGCAGAAGTACTACGTCCAATTTTATTTTGCTACAGAATAAATTTAATATCTGGCCTCATAATGAACATAAAAAAATATTTTTTTGCCACCAAGAAGACCATGGAGGCAACCGCATGATGCAGTAAAAATGCCACAATAAAAACAAAACGTTGCATGGAATTATAACTCCATGTCTATAGGCGCTACGGGTAATTTTATGGAACGAAAATAAAGGCTAGGTATTTGGATAAATGATAAGAATAAAAAATTTGGACAACTCTTAAACAAGAATTAAGAAAAAAATTGAGACAAGGATTGATTGCGACAGAAGTGTGACAGGAATTATGGAATGGATTCGTACAAGGTCTAGGACAAAAATTTGGACATGGATTAAAATAAGAATTTGGACAAGAAGTAGGACATGAATTAGAAAAAGGACGAGAACAAGGATTGCAACAATATTCAGACAAGGATTGTGACAAGAATTTTGACATCGTTAATGACAAGAACTAAAAAAATATTGGAACAAAGATTGCGACAAGAAGTAGGATAAGGATTTTGAATGTAGATTCGGATTCGGGAGTGGACTCGAACAAGGACTAAGACATTGATAAAAACAAGAATTTGTACCATGATAAGGACAAGGGGTAAGACAAATATAAGGTAAAATATATGAATCAAGACAAGAATGGAGACAAGTTTAAGGACAAGAGAAAGGATACGGATAAGAGTAAGGACATGGAGGACATGGAGGATATGTTGTCACGTCATGATACAATAAGAAGGTAGGGTAAGGAGCTTTGACAAGACCTACTGCTTATGTCAAAAAGCATTTTAGCGATACCACTTTTCTGTATATTTCATAAATTTGGGATAAACACATAGAAAAGGAATTTTATATAGGGTAAATAAGAAAAATTTGAATCAATGTGCCTATATTGGAAACAAGGAATTTTTTAGTTATTTTATAGCTTTATTTTCTCTAATTTAATATTGCCCATCATTTTTTGTTTATCTTTTTGTATTCTTTCTTTCTTGGTTAAAAATTTACTCTAATGTGCATACAATATCTTAAAAAAACTTTGTTAAGTCTTCTTAAGACAGTGTAACTGTTGAAGATAAATCAACTTTTTTTTAAAAGTTCCTCGATTATCAATATTTTCAGCAATGCATTTTATATAAAACGCTTACCCACGGAAACCATGAAACATGGATTTGTCATGGGATTTTTTCTTTAGATATGGTAGCACAGTATTTTATGGTTTTGACATTAGCAGTAGGTCTTGTCAAAGCTCCTTACCCTACCTTCTTATTGTATCATGGTCACGTCAAAATCTACGAGTGCATTCATAACACAACCAATTGCATCATTTTTTTATTCTATTTTCGCAATAAACATATATTTATGGTCACACAGAGAAAATTTCACGTTAATTTTACGAATATTCTCGAAGTTACGCGCAAACATTACGCGCCCTAAAAACGTCTCAGAGCGTCATTCTCAGAAATACCGCTTTTGAGTGGACAAAAGTCAGTGGACAAAATTTCTCAGAAACGACTAAACCGATCAGTTTAAAATTTTAACACAAGTTTTTTCAGTACAGGGAGCTCCATATTTTGTGTAGGTGTGAAAACATTGAATAACCTTGACATTTATCAGCTGATTGACTTTTTAGTACAATTTTAGTACTAACATTTTAGACTTCAGAAGACAGATTTTTGAAACGTACAATTTTAACCAAGAATCACTTCACACCGAAATTATCACTATGCCGCCCGAGACGTGATCAAAAACGCAGCAAAAAAGACACATTTGCTTGGCCAATAGAATAGGTTCACATACCGACATACCGACAAAAAAGATGACCCACGCTGTATATTTTTAACTAAATGATCGAAGTTTTTTTTCTCACCGATAAATATTTTTAATTTTACAAAAAATTTAAGATCTGAATACATTTTTAAAATCGGCTTGTTTTTATTAAGATGTTAATTAGTAAAAAAAATAATTGTATTTTACTTCATCCTTCGATTAAATACTAAATATTATTTCAATTTTTCATTGCAGATGTTCCGGTACAGAGATGGTCGTGCTCACTGCAAAACGCCCTTTTTAAAGGAGCTCAAAGAGATAGTACTATGGAATAAATAATAATTATTTTCACATATAAAAAATTTGTACGTCAATAAGTTGGCGTCCGTGGCGTAGTTGGTTAAAGTGCGTGGCCGCTATGTCAAAGAACCTGGAGACCAAGGTTCGAACCCCAGCGACAGAAATTTATTTGAATTAAAATAATTTTTCTGTACGGCCGCCACCTCTCTGCAGACAATGGCAAACCTCAGAGAGTAATCAAATGCCATGTAAAAGCTTCTTGAGAATAAGAACATTACGTTCATCGCCGTTCGGAGTCGGCGTTAAACATGTAGGTCCCTTTCTCGGTCAATTGTGTACAAACTTAATAACACGCACAACACAATTGATCATAAGAAGCTAGGTCAAAGTCCTTTCAAGGGCTGAAATGGCCAGTTATTTATTTTTTTTTTTTTTTACGTCAATAAATTAAAATGTCATCTCAGGAAAAATTTTTCTTGGCCTCAGAATTGCGTATTTAAAGGATTCTCTTATACGAAAAATTAAAAATATTAGTATTAACAATATGGATAAAGTTCAAATACTTTATTTTATTTAAGAATAAAAATATCTTTCTTCAAGGAACTATTTTCTTTGAAATGAAAAACCCTATTCCTGAAATTTCCAAAATGTAAAATGTTTATTTTTCCAACATTGGTAAATGATAATTTATCCTATCACTCCATCACAAAATATTTTCAAAACAATTTCAATGTGGTCTCAATTCCGCTGCTAAGAACTAAACTGACAGAAATTCCGATGAATCGCAGTTTGGAATTTGAACTAAATGTCGGTACGCAAAGCAGTTAGGATTGAAACAACTGGATTCAAACTTTAACGAAATTGAGAACTTAATTGATTGCATGAATTGCAGCCTCTACATAAGAAAAATCGCCTGTAAAAATTTATGTTTCCCTATAAAATTCTCAGGATTTCACACCTGAATAGTTGAGCCACCGACGATCAAAAAGGATTTCAAACTCAATAAAAGTAAATATATCAACTGAAACCCCAACTTCATCTATTACAAGAACATTTTAATGAATATTCCAAAAAACATGCAGCAAAATTCTTCATTTATTTATTCAAGTAAACGAAAAAGTAATTGAAAGTCCAAACCGCACGGTCGTCCTCTTTCTCTGCAGCACCCGCTGAAACCAATAGCATGCATTGCTCATATCAGCGAAAGCGCGGAAAAGGGATTGCTTGTCGGACGGAAACCATGGCCGCGATTTATCGGCGCATTCAGTTGCCAAGCAGAAAGAACTACATGTTGGAAGACACACAACGTATGTCCAGTTGTCGAGTGAGAGTGGGTGCGCAACGTGATCTTGTTACTTAATTAGTTTTTTGTGCTGCTGCAACAATAAGAAATTCTTTTCGTATTTGATTTCGTGCTCTTTGCTATGTTGAAAGTTTTTTCTTTTTTTTTTCAATTAAAAAAAGTTATGCGCTTGACTACAAATGAAGGTGTTGGCAGGTAGGGCATGCTGAAAATTAGTGATGTTCAGAGATTTGCGGGTGTGCTAATTGACTTTGCTGAACCTATTATTTGCACTCCGATTGTGTGCTTCGATTATCAAAGATGAAGGAATTTTTTTCTCTGTTGGATATTAAGAGCTGAACAGTGGAGTGATTTTACGTTATGAAACATCAATAAAATTAAGTTTATTAAAAAAAAAAGTTCACTTCATGTACAAAACACGTAGAGATAATTAAAGATCTAACTAGTTTTACAAAAGTGCCTACAAATACTAAACATCTCAAATTGTTCAAATTCAAACTTTAACAAAAAATAGTCTTCTGATTGGAAAATTTGCTTTGCATCTTATTTGTTAATATCCTCTTCCAGATTGTTTTTAATTGCGGCTCAACATTCAATTTTCTCAGCTTTTACCTCACGCCTGAACATATTATCAACTCTAAATTCGGCGATTCCAGCGCCACACCGTGCCATCATCGCACACACTTATTAACACAGTAGCATCTCGTGAGAACGAAGTCTGTCGCACCGCAGTTGTGCACTTGAGATTATTTAGAGTGCTGGCACGGGTTTGTGTGGGATCGCTTGCATCCAGTTCCCACACGAAAACCTTGCCATGCTGATTGCCTAGAGCTATAACCTTGTGCCAGGGATTAAAGTCGAAACGCACGAACCAGATTTCGCATTCGGCATAATCAAATTCATGAATTATTGTGCATGACGAGTCATTAGGCTTGAGCACTGTTTGATTCAGTTGACCAGGCTTCCAGCAGACGATGGAGTTTTCGCAGGACTTCGAGAGCACAAAATCACCGAACCACTGCACGCAGTCAACGTAATTGCGGTGTATATCTCTGGTGCTGAAATCTGGAAAATGCTGCATGATTGTGGGGAATGGCAAACTGGACTTGGCTGCCACAAAGGTGCGGGACTTTTCAATTTTATCATTGAAGTCGTCAGTATCGATGCGCCACAGTTTAAGCGAATGATCCATGCCGCTTGACATTATACGGCTGCCGCGTAGATCAAAGTCCACACTAAGCACTTCGTCGCGGTGACCTTCGACACCACCGAAGATGGCAATGCATACATCAGACTGCGTGTTCCACAGACGTATGGCGTGATCCTTGCTGCCAGAGAGCAACAGGTTAGGTTGACGCGGATGAAACTTCAACTCGTTTATGGCCTGTCCATGACCAATGAAGTTCTTGACGACTTCATTGCGCTGTATATCGATGATGCGTACAACACCGCGAAAGCCAGCGGTGGCTAGCAGCGGAAGTGTGGTCTTCATATCAAATGACCAGGCGCAGGTGTAAAAGATCTCATCGGGCTGTGCGAACGAATTGAAAAATATTATAACCTTTCAAACATTTCGAGGCTACTCACATCGGGATCTGCATAGCAGAGCAGCAACTTGATGCCACCATCGCGTGGACATTCATACACAGTGCAGCGATTTGTACCTGCCGTGGCAAATACCAGCGGTTGATCCTTGCTCAAACAGCGATTGAAGGAGACGCCGAATATTGCTTGCCCATGATCTTCTTTTACGTGGCATCTAGGCAAAGTGAAGTGAAGAATTGCAAAATTATTTCTTTTAATTATTGGACACACAACTCACTCATATTTATAAGCTGGACGTATAACTTTCGGCGTTTTTTTTCTTCCATTTCTGCCACGTCCAGATCGTCGCGATGATGGTGATTTGCTGCGTGAGGTGGTGCTGGTGCTTATGCTAGCAGTCTCATCCTAAACATATTTTAGTAATTGTGTTAGATACTTTTTTCATTCACTTTGATGCGGAGCTAACGTTAACTCACCGCTCCAGATTCGTCGCTATTTTCACCATGCGCGCTTCCTATCGTTGAATTCTTATCGGATTTAGCTTTTGACATATTCTTTACTTGTTATTTGTTTAATTACTATTTCTTCATAAGTGTTTAACAAATTTATTTGTTTAAATCTGACGTACCACATATAAACTATAGCAATTTTCAAGAATATGTTTAATTTTAGGTTTTGGCGGCAATTTATAGCAAGCTGTCAAACTATCAGCACTGTTGTATCGACACAGCTGTTTTCAATGCGATCGAGTGCTGGCTGTGTTCAGTGAGTTTGTGATTATGGCATGAAGGAAGTACTTGTTGAGGGAGAAGCAGATATGAGAAAGAGTCAAACATTGCGCGATATGTTAAACATGTCGGAAGAATAAAAAATTTAATTTCTTCACATATTTTAATGAGTCATGTATGATACATTGAAGAAGAATTGATATGGAAAATGTATTTAATTTCAAAATTGCTGTTTTGATTATGTATGCAATTTTCTTTAATCAGAAAAATATATAATATAATTATTAATTTGCTTTCTAGTTGTCAAAGGTTTTTCATGTTATGCATTAACTAGAACTTATGCTTCATTTAGTATATATGAGTATATATAAATGGTTTTTAATTCTCTATTTTGAAATGAAGTGTAAGGTGTTTTGATAAATAATTAAATTTTGTTATGATGTGATAGGGAATTTATTAGCTATTAAGTACGATTGGGATGTATCTTACGATTCATTTATGAGATATTATTTTGAATAAAATATAAAAAAATGTAACACTAGATAATAAACCGTTTTGCCTCTTTATAAATGTAAGTTTTCGCTTAATTTTAATGAATTGACGTAACAATCTGGTCACGTAGGAATTACCCAAAAAAATATAATAGTAATGATTTTATTTATTTATTAAGATGTATTAATTGTAATATCAAAATATTGATAATGCACGTATTAATATTAATTTGCATTATTATGTCAATAATCAACATATTGTAAATAAATTTTTTTATGTTTTACTAGTCCATTCTACTTTGCTGAAATAAATTTCGAAATTATAAACAAGATTTGAATTTTAAGCTAGAGTCTGCTTATATATATAAATACCTTATTCAATAGGGCAAAACATGGGCACAATTAAAAAAATATTAAAGAAAACTGAATAGAAAATATTTTGTAAGCCGTTTTTATAATTAATTCATAGTTGAATAACATAAAAGTTCTTAGATCAAGCAGTGAAAACATGCAAATTTATTTTTGATAGTACAATAAGTTCAGAATAAAGATTTGTACAGGTACGAATATAGATAATTGAAAAATAGTCATTTCAATAACGGCTATGTTACAAAAAACATATATAAAAAAGGAAATAATTAAAGTCATCTCAAACATACATAAAGACTCTTTATTAGCAAACGTTTTACATACATAACTGACAAAACAAACTTCACAAATGTGACAATCATGAAAGACCTCAAGCAATTTCATATTATAGAGAGATATTAAAATGCTTTAAGAAATTATTTTGTTAGATATCATTTGTGTTTGGGAGAAGTACTATATACAATAGATAGGCTTAGATGTTACGTCGAAAAGAAAGAGGATGTATCTCATATTTACACAAATATAGTAAGGTAAGAATAGACGATAGACAAGTTCAGGAGGAGTCAGTGTTTTGAAATCAACGAAAATTATTAAATTTGTTATTTGATTATTTAAAAGCAATTGATAAATAACTAAAATATTTTCAAATTATAGTGAAAAATAATTTAATTTTTCTGAAATTTTGAATAGAAAAACCATATTTGGAAAACTGTACGTTTTATTTGTCGACATGGATCTCGCCCAAACTGGTGTACGCAGGCGTCTCTGTCTCTGTACGGTTGCCTTATTACTATTACTACTACTACTGCCAATATTTTTGTTACCATCACCCCCGCCACTACCAACGCAACTACTGCTGCCAATTGAGCTTGTTTCGGTACCAACTACAGCAGCAGGTACATTTGTGGAGGTTTCAACATTGTCGCTAGTACTGTCAGCTGTCATTGTATCCGGCGGCCCTGTTGGCCCACTGTGCGTTTGTGGTGCTAGAGAAACACCTTTTGTTCGTCCTTCGATACAAGTTTTTTGATTGTGTGACGCCATATTGTTCGCTTGCTGCTGTTGGTTGTCATTTTGTTGTAAACTACAACTACTATTTGCATTATTATTGTTTTGTATATTTGAGCTGCTGCTGCTGCAATGATGCGTTTCATGACTATGATGACTACAGTTGAGATTTTTACAATTACCATTACAGCGTTCTCCAGTTTTATCGCCACTATCTTCCGGCGGACTGCGGGACGAGTATTAAAAGTGATTTGGGTAGATAGCGTTGATAGATTTAAATAAGTATTTATTTATTATTTTTTTTTTGGCAGTTGACAGTGAGTAATAGTAATTTACAGGGAGAGACAATTGAGAGACGTAGAACACGTATAAAAAATGTTATACGATTTCGGTAAAATTATTTTGTAAAGTTTTGAGATAGCGTAAAAAGAAAAGAAATAACATTATGAGTATCAAAAATTACCACAAAACGTAATATTATATACTAATGAATTATTCATAGCAGTTATTCATATATGCTATAAACTAAACCTAAATACTATCTCTTAACGACATCATATAAACCTGATCGTTGACTTTGGCTCTGCTGTTATTTCAGTATCTACATTTTACTACTCTATGTTTAAAAATGATTTGCAAATTTGTAATTCTTCAATTTATGTGTACTTGTTTTGCGAAATATTTTTCCTATTCTATACAGCTGATATCTTTAAATATAAAACTACGTGTACAACATGATATTTTGTTCGAGAAGCTTTATTTAGTCGTTTTTGTTTTTTTGTTATACATTCTCCATACATTTACTGCAATTAATCAAACTTTTGCTCAGCCCTACAGATGAGTGAGTGCTTGTAATGTTTGTACTGTCTATGGCAGTTAGAGTTACAAACTGCTATACGTAGCAACATAAAAAACTAAAATTGTTAACACATGAACTTTATGTTATTGTAGAGAAACATATAAAGTTTCTCTGTGTGCACCCATCTGTTGTACCGTTGTTACATGTCAGAGTACATGTTGTTTCCTCCTGATGTTGTTGACTTTTTACAAACTAGTTGTTGGTTTAAGTTTTTCTATTTTTATGATTTTGTGTTTGCCTAACCGGTTGACCAACTTTGTTTTGTGACTTAAAAAAATAACATGTATAAAGCAAATGTATAAAATTTAAAAATCTATTTTTCATTAAAAAAAAAAAAATTGAGTTTAAGTATTTCTTTACTCCTAATATTAATATTTTCTGTTGCACTAAAAATAGTTAAGCGAATATTTTCGGTTGAAATTAAAAAAAAAGCTATACTCTATTCAAGACATTATTTCTGATTTCTTAAAAACTACTGAAGAACGATTATTAAGTCTTACTATAAGTTATTTCAAGTGGTTAACGAAACCTCAGGAAAATATATATTTATAAAAAATTTAGTGAAATAGTTGCATCAATCAGTAACCTCTGTGATGAGAACAGGAAAAAATTCATCACCCGAATAAAAAAATACTGTTAATAAAAGAAATGAAATAAAGTAACATATTTCGTTTCCCAATATAACAAAATCTGTTAAATATAGAGTAGGGCGCATAAACTTTTTACATATTCAAGATAATGATAGAGTAATAAGAAGCTAACAGAATGGAGTAGATTATTTCAAATAGTGCAGCCAACAAGATATTTTTTATTGAAACTATTATATACTGTTACTGATAATTGTTTGTAAGTAGAGAGAAAAAAACCATTTTAAGCTACTGCTTTAAATGCTACTGTAAAATGTAAAATGCGTTTGCAAGCAAGAAAGAAAGAAATGCAATAAAAATAGTGATGAAGATGAATCAACTAATGACACTAAACTATATTTGTTCCAAGCACTAGCAGGATATCTGCAATGTATCTGCAAGATATTGTAAAACCAATATAAAAAGAAATGTTACAATCAGCTATTTAAAACTTAATTTATCATCATTCTGGATGCCAAAAGAAAGAAGAAACCGTTGCTTTGTCTGCCTTCGCTCGCAAGAGACAGACACGTTGTGAGAACAACAAAGTTTTTTTTGAAAATATGCACGGTAGCTGTATGTATACAAGAACTGAATTTATAGATTTATAGAATGAAAAATGGTGGCAATTGTGAATGATGGAAATGATGAAATGTTGTTATCGAAATGCAATTTGGCAATAAAAAATTATTATGAAAATAAAGATAAAAAACTTTCAAAACTTGAATAAATTTCTATGGGTTTAGCTGTTAGAGGAGAAACGTAGCGGAGCGTAAGATACATAAGAGCACAGAGCAAATAATATAATGGAACAAAGAAAAACGTGTAAGACTAAGACTTACTCTTCACCATCTTCAGATGTGGGTATATTTTGACCCGACTTGTGACTATTGTCCGTGGGTCTTCTGCAAGAACTTATGTCCAAATAAAATAAAAAATAAGAATACAAAAATGGCGGGTATAAAAATGTGAATATCTGTTTATATACAAATGACAGAGGTGAAGAAGCAAAAATATTGTACGAAGAAAAATAATATTTACGGTATAGTAGTAAAAAAAAAGAATGTGCAAAAAAGCACATATGAAGGTGCTGTTTAATGTTTGGGATAAATTATGATTAAAAAATTTTTATGAGAAAGAGAGTTGAAATATGATAATGTTGTGTATGCATAATTCTAAGATTCCTGCCTAGCAAATGATCAAGCTTGCATTTGTGCTGCCACATAACTCTTATTTGTAAAGCACTAACTTGACAACATTTAACTTCAGAGCGTCAACTAATCCTCACCATATAAAATCCAATTTGAGATTTCGATTGCTTAAGGTTTTTTGTTTGTATAAAATTTTACGATATTTGAATATTCAGAATTATAAATTTTTGTTTTATGGATCACTATTAAGCAGTTTCTATGCTTATGATACTGCAAGTATTAACTCTAAGATTTGCTGGTGATTAAGTAGATAATGTTGAATGAATGAAGGCTTCGAACAGTACTTACTTTGTTTCATCCAGAAAAACAGCTTCAAGTACGCGCGCTGCATAATGTAAATTCTTTTGTAAGATTTCGGGCGATATTTCGCCATTACCAAGGAGGCGAAGTAGACAACGAAGTCTGAAAAGAGAGATGATTAAAATTTGTGGCATTTATATTGAAGTTATCTACAAATTTTGTAAATGTGTTTATTTTAAATTGATTACATTAATAACGATAAAGATTTCAATATTCTCTTTTTTAACCTTCGTATACTCGCGTCACATAATTTAATACGTATACCCGCGCACGGTCTGTGAGGCCCAGATTCCTTGGTCCATTTTCTCATGTTTTTAGTAACATATCATTATTAGCTAATTACATAATATTAGCTAATAACAGTCTTTTAACGTCTTTTGCTAAGAAAATAATAATCTAAACGTAAATCGTCAATTTGAGAAAACAATGTACCAGTTTATGAATATAGTATAATAAAAGTGACTTTTCTATTCATACCACAACGAGAATGTTATGTAATTGATTATATAAATTAATATTAAGAAATGAAATACAAACGCTTGTATTTATAGAATAAGGCAAAAGTTCACATATTTGTTTTCATTGAATTTAAATAACTGATACCAGAACAAAGACTCTACATTAAAATGAAAATGAATTGAACTAAATTTTGAGACTCAACTAAATTATTGGAAGTTTGTTGGTAGTTCAGTTCTTACCTACTGCAATTTTGGTAATTTTGGAGTAGAATTTTCATAACTTCATTTAAAGTTCTAAATTTTAACAAATACACCTGCTTTGTTCACTAAATCATCAATAATCTGCAGTATTCACTCGGCAGCATTGAGCTTCTATATATTATCATAAGCTCACCAACGTAAAGAAAGCATACAGTAATAGGAGCTTATTCTAGATTTTAAACTTTATTTACCAAATGTTATTTCGCAAAGTCTGCGAAATAGTCTTCTTTTTTTCAAATAGATGCAGTGCTAGAAATTTCCAATCAAAACAAATGTTATATCCTCTATTTAAGTCTTATTCAATCCCTTTAAATTCATTGCGAAAGGGCCCTCAATTCTTACGATGAATTCATAATTGACCATCTCTAGTTATTATCGATAAAGCAGTGCCGATAAGAAAAATGTCGGTACTTAAAATATTTTATTCGAGCGATTACCGGAAATAGATTAAGATCTGACAAGTTATTTTTTAAAGAATTTATAATATTTTTTGTTTGTTTACCTTACTGCCGCCTTATCGCATGCATCTGGTGTATCGACAGCTGGTAAATTTTCCGTAGCCAAATCGACCGGACACGATGCCAACGTTATTGGCGTTATTGGCGAATTTTCCGTACCGGCCGCGTTTAGATCGTCGCCATCACCCGCACCCATTGCCGTTGCTGTGGGTGTCCCTTCGTTCGTAGTCGGCGACATTCTATCGGCGGCGGTAGTGCTGTTGTTAGAGCTGTTGTTGCTGTTGGTAGTGGTGGATGTTGTTGTGGTCGAGCCTGTTTGCATTCTTGACTTGTAGTGCAAGTGTTGCTCTGTTGCAGTAGCGCTGTTGGATTGGTTGGAGTTGTTGCAGGTGGTGGAACTGAATGTTGTGTGTAAAAGTGGCGTGTTTTCCGTTTCCGCTAAGTAGCTGCTGGAATAATCTTTTGTACGATTGTCGTATGATGCTGCTGTGGTTGTTTCAGGAGCTGTTGCTGTTGCTGAAGAAGGATCATTCAGCGGGGTTGATGGTGCGTCAAATGCTCCAGTTGTACCGATAGAATTTGTTGCTGTTGCTGATGGTGATAGAACCGTTTGCTGTGAGTCAAGTTGTGCAAAATTTTTACGACTGTTCGAACGGCGGACAATTGTCAGCGATCCGTGTCCTAAAAAGGAAGAAAATAATTATGTTAAATGATAGAATCAAAATGTTTTACAATATAACTACGTAAGAAATTGGATAATTTTCTTGAAAAACCCTTTTAGTGGAACGATGGTAAAGTTGCAATTGATGCATTCTTTTGAATGGTAAGCAATTAAGTGCGCGTTTGCATGAACATATATTGAAAATGTGGAAAATATTTAAAAATTTACGTTTATATAGAGTGGGCATATATTAAAAATACCTATTTTATTGGAATAGATACCTATTTCGTGCTCAAAAAAGTAGCAGAAATTTAGTATCATATCCTCTCTTATGTCCCCTTATCATCTCTTATGAAACTTAGTAAACGACCATCCTCAGTATGAACTTTGCTGCAGCTGGAAAACTTCTTCGATTTTGCTCAAAAAATCTCTTCGGATGAGGCACATTTTTATCTCGCTGGCAAGTTGACACCGTTAGACTTCTTTTTCTTTAAAGATCGATTCGGTGTCGATAATCTAAAAACGATTCAGTAACTTAAACACAATATTGGCTAAATTGAAAAGGTAAGCCAGCCGAGGCCAGCTGAGGCAGCTTTATGAAAGAGTTCAAATTTCTTATTTAATTGGAAGGTTAACTGTTTCTTTTTTATTTATTCAAAGAAAGAAACAAGTTGATAGCCCATCCTTAAAAAAGAAGTTCAAAATTCGACTGCTTTATCGAAGAACCTTTACAACTTTCTTTTCTTTTCGAAGAACTTGTCTGGTTCCAAACTGCCGTAGCCATTGAGAAAATGAACATCGGTTTATTGTTAGATAAAAGAATTTTTTGATGTTCCTACATTTAAAAAGTGGTTTTTAAAATTGGTTGTGGCTTGCAAATTGATTTTGATAAATTCGTGATCACTTGAATTGGCTCTCGCTAATTGCATTCACTTAAGCAGAGATGCTCACAAGAATTGTTCGAATAGTGCAAAAACAATTTCAACAAAGTTCCAAAATAAGTCCAAGGTCGGTTTGTTAAGTGACACAATGAAGAATTACCAACAACGATAGGACAACTACGCCTGTGATCGCAAGTTAAATTGTAGAATACATAAAAAACAACGCTGATCGATGGTGTGAACATACAACAAGAAAGAATTACAACAAAGATTAAAGAACTGAAGTTGTTGTAAAGAGTTAAAAGAGCCGAAAGAGTAAGGTGCTGAGCATAGCTCACCTAAAGCAATCTACGAATATATTGGAAGAGAACTCAATTTAAAATTTCTCTAAATATTAAAATGCACTTTTCGTGTACAAAATATGCAAAAACATATAAATCATTATATTAAAAAATAATTTAGCTAATCGATAGTTATTCTGAACGATTTTAATTGAAATACTCACATTTTTCTGTTGTTTTCATTTGTTGAGACTTATGGAACTTTTCTGGCTTATTGCTGATAACTAAAAGGTTTTCATTGCATTGGTAGCGTGGTAAAGTAAAAAAATGAGCCTTAAGCCTTGCGGCAATTTATTTCAATAAAAACCTTAAGAAAAATCTCTTAACTTTTTGACCTATGTGTATGAAAAGCATAGCGTTAAAATGTATCTCGAACTTTTTCTAACTGAAAATAAACTTAAATGCGAAAAGTTCTTCTCAACTCTGCACAAACAATAAAGTAACCCAAAATTCATCTATATGCAAGGATCATTTAATATTCATGTTCAGGGAGTGTGACATAGGATATGCTTGAGCAAATTTGAGCTAACAAGGAGCTACTTTATGCGCACACAAGCACACAAGAAAAACATCCTTATACTTTCTGTTATGCCAAATCCTTAGGCAGGTCGCTACAAGTGACAAAAGCTCTCTCTAAATGGCGTCTCAATGGTGCGTGTGTTGCAACATTGATTTCATAAATGTCAACTTATAAATCTTCTTCGTGAAAAATAAACACACAAATAGTAAAATAAAATGAAACTTTTTTCGGCAAGCAGCCAACATAACGAAGCATAAAATTTTGTGAGAAAACAAACAATGGAAATATTAAAAAAAAAAAATACAGAGCAGAAGGCTTCACACCACAATAAGAGCAAGAATTTAACAAATTTTCTAGCTTTGTATAAACTTAAGAAATACTGTTTAAGTTCAATAGGTGCTTTTTTTTTGTTCCTGAAGGATGTGCCAAAGTTATATGCTTTTGCAGGTTTGTTGCTTTTGTTATTGGCCTCCTCTTTGTTGCATAAGTAATAAAAACTTCTTTAATGCCGTGCTTTGTAGCGGTTTTCAATATTATCTTTAAACACACATAAATTAATATGTTACTCCAAGGATCGGTTAAGAGCCTTTTGCATTTATTCAAGCTTTTAACATGCGATGACTTTGTTGTATTTTGCTGCTATATCTGGGGAAGATTTATTTCAGTCGTAAAAAATCAGTGAAAATTTATCGTCAACAATTGCGGTCGGTATGCATGACAATAAAGAAGGAATTCGATACGTTTATAGATGAAAGTGAAGGAAGATATCGTTTTTATTAGCCTTTATACAAAATATAGTACAGAGAGATGGAGAGAGAAAGAGAGACAGAGACAATTTTGAGTTTACGATATTTGTTAAGTGCTTTTTTTTTGTTGTGCTATCGATATAAAGCGCTGGGAATCAGAAAACATTTCTAAAATATTTTACAGTGTATTTTCAAGAGAATAGCTTACTTTACAGCCATTATCGAATGGAGTGTAATGTGCCATACAGCGATGTTTTATGATAATTTAACTACTTTGTAGTCATACGAGTTCATAACTATTATTCTACGATAAACTTTTAGAGAGCACTTTGTAGATGTAGGTGCTTTTGTGGTTGTGCTCTGTTGTGCACAAAATGAAATAGGGGTCTCCAAAAATGTTATCGAAGCACAAAATATAAATTCTAACAAAAATATTAAATTCATACATAAACTCCAGGATATAAATATGAATATAAGGATACTCAATGCAAGAACACTTAAAAGTACGTTTTCCTGCATTTGGGTGAAAAGTATGGGCCATGAAAAATAAAACGATATAGCTATGAATGCTTCCTAATCACTGAAATTTTCATTATTATTTTCAATGAAGGTGAGGTCATGCCTAATCTTTTTTCGATAAGTAAAATTTTTCGTTCGATTTTATTTTTTAAGATTTTTCTTAATTATTCATAAATTATTTTCGAAAATGAAATAATCATATATATTTTTGTAAAAGTATTTATATCAAAGTGTGAGTTATGTTGTTAATATAAATATGGTATTAACTAGGGATGTTATGGAGGTGAGTTTACCGGCACCGGAATCGGAACCAGAGTTCTTAAGTTTGATTTATCGGGAGCGAAGCTGAAGTCGGAGTCGGAATAAAAAAAAAAGATTTATTATTTTCCCCAAAAAAGGTCGGAAAGGGAATAAAAGAAAACGAAAATACCATGCTGTCAGATAGGTTATAAATAATCAAAATTATTTAACGGAGAACTGTGCTCGTATGTGTGATATGCCAAGTTGTATCGAATCGATCGAATAGCTGTGTTTCGACCTTCCTTATAACTCCGATTCAAAGAGGTGTAAAATCAATCGGAAGTTCCGACCTTTCGGAACCGAATTCGAAGCTCCGTTACATCCCTAGTATCAACGACATTAAGTTAAAACAATGATTTACATTACAAGCATAAATAATACTTTTAGGTACTTTTGGTGTGGGGTTTGCCTCGAAAATATCTCCTTACTAAGTTAAATGTGCATGAAAATGATTTGAATCATTTAGAAAACATCTGGTAAAAATAAAATAAAAAAGCTATGTTGTTCAGAGTAAATACACCAACATTCCTCTAATTTCTCTATTCACCGGTTTAAGACAACTCTGCAGTATCGATAGAGATGCACAGCAGTTTCTTAGTTATCCTATGAATTATCGATATTCAGGAGTTCCTTGATATCAAACCCACAACCACTATTCACCAGTAGTGACACCATACATTTACCACGCGGGGTGAGTTTCATCTAGTGCATGTATAGCAGAAGTGAATGCAGGTATTAGCGAATACCGCAACCAATGTCGATAACACAAATAAAAAATCAAACATCACCCATGAATCTTACGTATACATATATATGGAAAACACAAATTATCGAGTATGGCCGAAGCCTGCTGAGATCACCCAAAGTAACGATAGTTTAACGTTATTTTGTTACATGGGTTTTTACTCCCCATTGTAAAGTGCAGATTTTTTATTTCCCCCGTCTACGCGACTAAAGAAGTTTCACTAAAACTGAATTTGCTTTGATGTTATTTAAATATCAACTGAAAGATTTTCTATTGAGTGCACTCAAATAACAACAGTTATGCAAACAATTTAATAAATCGTCGAAAACAAATTATATTTCTAGTTAGGTCTTTGGTCAGACTGTCAACTCATTCAAGTTTCATATAAAACTACTTAAGTTTGGATAGAATGCATTTTTGAGAAGAGCCTGCTTCGTTTACTTTGGACCAAAATGACCACGTCTGATCCTTTGGGATCCCTTTGAGCTAATGCAATGCAGATGAGTTTTGTTTTTAATAATATTTTCCTTTGTCAACTGCTGCATTTTGAAATAAGTAGCGATAGCCCTCCTACTCCTTTCTTCTACTAACAATCCTCAATTTCACTTAGCTGCTGCTGCTGGGCGCAGCATGTAATCAACTTTGTTTTACAGCTTTTGGGGATTCTAGCAATATTCCGAGCTCAACTACGAAATGTCTGCAATTTAAAATATGCAAATTGTCAACATTGCAGTCCAGAAACAAGGCGCTACCAACTAGCTTCATAAGCTTTTTGCAAATAGTTGCAGGACCAAGGATTACAACATATTTCGAAATAAAATATACAAAACAGATGAAATCATATTCAAATCATCACTGATTCTTATTTACTAAAAAAAATCCATTTGTAGCAATGGAAGTTAGAAAAAAGTATGTTTAAACATGACCCTCATGAGGTCACATAAAAGCATCTTTGTACGAATATAAAAATTACTCACTTGCAACTTGACCATTTATCGCTTGAGAATGTATTAAGCTGGCAGCATTTCCACCCACTGTAATGTTAACGTTGTTGCTTCCGCTGCCGCCACTTCCAGCTCCAAAACCTCCACCACTGCTGTTGCCCGTTGGACTGTTGGACCGTTCGTTGCTAGCACTGCCAGCTGTTGTGGAAACGCTGCTTGCTGCGCTGGATGTGCGTCGTTCGTTCAAGTTACTGGCGGAAGTAGTTAAGCCAGTTATGCTGCTGCTACCACCGATGCCACAACTTCCGGTAGAATCGTCACGTGTGGGACGATTTTCTGGTGTGCTGGCAACTGTAAGCAAAGAGAGAAAATTATTAGATATGCAAGCATCAAGAACTAGAAAAGGCTTTAAAAGAAGTGAGTAAAAGGTTTGTATTAGCTGTTAGAATTCTAAGGATCAGTTTAAATCAGTTTAAATTTATTGCAGATTGTTTTCTATTTCATTGAATTTACTGCTTCCTTAGTTGCCTCATACAAAATCTTTTTTGCTTCATATCAACAATAATAGCAAACAACAATTTCCTGTGCAATTCTGATGCTATGCATAAGGATGGCAATCAAAAATAATGTTTATCCTTCCGCAAGAAAATCTCAGATTGAAAGTTATTTGAACAGGTGCTGCTGCTGCTGCTAGGGCTGCTGCTAGGGCTGCTGCTAGGGCTGCTCGGCTTGGGCCATTGAAAATAAAAGCAGATCGGTTTTAAATGGCACAACAAGAGGAACAAAAACAAAATTAACAATAGAGTGCAGCAATATAATAACAACAAAAGCAAATTTTGATGAAACGAAGACATAGGTAGCTAATGGATACCATGAAGCTAGCTTCACAAGTAAGCCAAGTTATTGCTGTAGTATCCTTATAACTGTTTTATAACGTTGGCTGCGTTGTAGTAAAAGAGAGTAAGCCAGAAATCATTCTAGGATATTCAGCTGCAAATTCTTGCAAATACTGGGTGCAACATAATCCATACAAAAAGTCTGGCTTCATTTAAATCCATGGCTGTAAATGCATGCTCCTTTCAGCTTTTGAGTAAGAAATATTTAGATATAGAAATAAGTGAAATATTTTTCAATTTAATTCCAACTTCCTTTACTAAAACAAAAAAAAAAAACGAAACAAAGAGTAAACTAAAGGGAGTTGATTTACGTGTTGATTTATTTGTCGACTAGAGTGCCTCAGTGCGTATGAGTGATATTAATTAAAATGAAAATATTACCCTTTGCAAATTCTTGCATTTTAGTGTAAGAGGAATTTTTAATTGCATTTAAAGCTAGATATTTCCTAAGTGGTTTATGGCTCATTGCAAATTTAATTTGCAAAAGTTTTTTGATAGCTGCTTGAAGTAATGTTTAGTTGGCTTTGCAGAGTTTTCGGTTGATTAAGCGTCAGTTTCAGTTTGTGTGCAAAAATTACAACTAAAACAGTTGAAAAATATGCATAAATGTTCCTGGTAAAATAACAGATCCATTATATAAAGTACTGGACAGTCTTATATAAAGGATGAAACGGGCTGGACGAATTCTTACAGCTTTCAATCTCTTTGTGTTATCGTAACTACGAAAATAAGTTTGTTTTACGTCGTTCGTTTTGTTTTTCGTTTCGTTTTTTGAAAAGTTTCAGTTTTGTGAAAAGGCGGCCTCGATAGTCGAGTACTGTTCGACTGCTACCCCAGAGGTCCCGGGTTCAATTCCCGGTCAGGCCATGGTCCTACGCTTTAAACCTTTCTGAATTTTTTATCCTCATTTCCAATCAACTGAACTGAAAATTTATCAATATTTACAACTTGAAGTTGTAGTTGATGGTAGAGAATTTTGTGGATGAGTTTGCCTTGTAACTTGAATTGACTGAGGTAAAGGCATAACTCTTGTCTCTGATTCAAATTCACATGTTGCTGTGGCTTTCTACCATGCTAAGAACATCCTACACATGTTCCACTTGATTGTCCTTTCCTTCCCACTAATCTATCACCCCATTTCAAAACCAAGGCAGACTTGACTGAATAGGTATTCCACCTGAAATCCTTGGTTCAATCTAAGAAAAAAAAAAAAAAAAAATAAATATCAAAATCATACTTAAGAGACGGTTTTAGGTTTTTTATGTTGACTTATGTATTTATTAATATAAGCATCAAATTATTAAAAAAATCTCATCTTAAAACACAATTTTTTATATTAAAAATTAAACACTTCGAATACAACCTTTCGTATCACTTTTTTTGACAACATATTTTAAGAGAAGTGTGCTGAAAACATATGGAATATATATTTGTTTGTGAAGCTGTTTTAAAATTGATCCATTGATAAAAAATACATTTTATAGACTCTTGAATGCGTTCCATTCCAAGTTTTGGAAAAAGTATTCTTCCGAATTTTAATATTAATTCATATACATAAATAGTCGGAATTATGTGTGCGTAAAGTAACTGGAGAATCTGTGATCTGTCGAGTAAACCTGAGCTAATCAAGTAAACTTTAAGTAGAAATGATAAGGAAGGAATCAAAAACTTTAAGGTGCAATATAAAAATATTTCCATTCGTAACTAATTTTGTGCGTTTTTGTTGTATATGTCCAGTTTAAAATGTTTGAAAATTTTAAAATTTAAAATACCTTTCTAAAACAAAGGACGTGCTCTGCATCGAATGCTCTTCATCGAATTATCATGTTATTTAACATGTATTACATAAACATTTGTTGTGCCGTGTAATCAGTTAGTTACTATTAATTGGCGATAATAAGCTGAAATCAGTGTCCTTGTCGGCTTTTATTAAAGTAAGATAGTCTTGTTATTGTTATTAAAAAAAGCAATGTTGGTTCTTCAAAAACGATTAAAGCTTTTGAAGTGTTATTTGTAAACAGTTTTTTAAGCCTTGAATAAAATATGAGTGGTTTTAGCCAACCTTATCTGAATCAAAAACGCAAGGTTTTATAAATACTTGTATTATACGAAAGTTTTTTTAAAGGGCGGACAACTTCAAATTTCTTTCAAACTTTAACTGATGAAGAAAAAGCAATAACAGTATTTTGGAGTCTTGCAATCTCGCAGACCAATTTTACTGTCTTTCACGATTTTTAGCTTTATGCGGGCTTTTAAATATAATTGAAAAAAAATTTTATACCATTGAAAAAAAAAAAAATCTGGAGAAAACTGTTTCTTGAAGAATGCAATTAACATTTAATTATATTTCGGGATGATCTACACTTCTTATTTTCATCCCTATAAGTGACTGTTTTTATTTAAACTGATTTACCGAAATATTTACCGATCGGCAAAGATAACAATTTTTTTATGATGCAAGAATTCTATACAAGAATTCGAAAAAACAGTGTAAGTAAGACTTTAGTAACTAAGTGGATCACAGTCAAAGTCATGCAAGACCACTACTTATGAGTTGGTGTAGCGGCCAACGAAATTGTCTGCCTAGTCTGCTATATGATTTACTCCATACAGAGCTGTTGTTGTTGTTAGTTGTTTTCTTCATAAACATACTTGGCCTAGAGCTAAACAATGAGTCTCAATATAGTCGAATGAAAAAAGTCTAGAAATTTGAAAAAATCGGAAATTTTTTTTTCTACATTTTGATAGTTTAGATATTCAAGAATATCTCCCTTAAAGGATTTTTCAAAATTCTTATTACTTTTAAAGTTATAGTAATTTTAGTGACGTAGCACCTGGTTTGAGCGGAACGTAAGACTTTAAACGAGTTTTTCTCGAAACTACTTTTTTCTATGCGGTTGACATAATATCTCAAATTCTAGTCGACCGATTTACTTCAAATTTCCCATGAATATATTTACTTTATATCTGTGGTCACAAGGAATAACAGCCTAACTCAAAATATCGTAAAAACGGGATGTTTTATTTTCTTTACCTCGATTGTTTCCTAGAAGTTAATGGAACAATCGAACATGGAATTATAGATACATGAATGTCCTTTCATTTTGCATATATACCAGTTCGCTTTTTTACCGGGAAACAGACGAGGTAAGGAAAATAAAACATCCCGTTTTTACGATATTTTGAGTTAGGCTGTTATTCCTTGTGAAAAACAGATATATTCCTCTATCGTTTGAACCAATAAAAACGAGAAATTTTTCATTTATAATATTTTTAAAAAATTCTGGAAAGTTAAAAAATAAGTCGGAAAATCCATCTCAAGTTTTGAGTAGCCACCATTTTTTCACTTTTTCGGGTTCATACAATACTGGCATTTATACTGATCAAAAATTATCCATTATTTTATTTTTCAGGTGACCAGGAGGCTAGATATCATGACGACCGGGACACGGCTTACCCCCCCTCTATTTCAACTTCGCAAAACTTTCTGAAATAATAATAATTTTTTTGATATTTTTTTTATGTACTCTTGAAATATGAATAACAAAAAAATCTTGCTTTGCTGACAGGTAAGAAAGAAAGATGAAACTTTTGACCAAAATCAAGTTCACGATTGGAAAGAGCACCTTTTTAAGGAGGGCAATAGGTGTAGGGGTTTCAATATTTTTTTTTTCATAAATCGATATCACAACTATTCAATAATATACCCTAAAAATTTCAAAGCAAAATTCCAACCGAATTTTTGTTTTTTTTTTTTAATCCAACTGAAATTAACAGTATTGTGACGAAAAAATTAACACATAGGACCTTTCCCTGTATTTAAAACAGACTTTATAACAGAATATTTAAATTAATTTTTAAAGATATAGACTGTATCAACAAAAGGTGTATGACTTGTCTTCTTTTTTTTTAATATAACGATCCACTGTCTCTAAATTTTTATTATGTTATAAAGTAGACACTATCTTACAAAACTACTTAGCGACCAGCTGTTAAATAATATGTCTTTGCACCGGTACTACGAGATGCATAATATATACATCTCAAGTAAAGTTTTATGCATCAATACAACAAGTGACCTCATATTTACCGTTATATATGATATCTGATAAAAGTTCAATGCAAAAGAAAGAGGAAATTCAAGTTAAAAATAGCTATGAGGCAAATACTGAACCATAAGCAAATTTAAGACAAAAACCAAATTAGTTGCTTGAAACTGTTGCATAATTCTGCAAAAGTTAAATGTCAATGAATAATAAGACTGAATCATTATTATTTTGCCTGAATCCATTGCACAAAAAAAAAAAAAAAAAAAATAAAAAAATCAAGTCTTATCTCCAAAGCTTCACCACAAATCTCTAGCAATCAAGTCTGGTGCATAAATTATGGCCATAAATCCGTCCATAATGCCGTCCTCCACTCATACGGCCAGAGTAAATACAGGCATACAGTAGCCAAGACTTCAGTCTACTTGTTGCGAGTGACAATTCGTAAAAAGTTCAGTGCCATAAAACTTTCGATTAGAACGATCGATAAGCAGTTGTTTTTCTAGCAGTTACGTTCTAGAACAATAACAATGAAATAAATACATCGATAAAATAAACATAAATAGAAGTTAAATAACCCGAGCATATTTAGTTAAATTTAGTATTGAAAACACTTTCGTGCTTGAAACACGCTTTAAATTTCTATAAATAAAAAAAAAAAAATATGAAGTTCTTTGCAATATTTTCATTGCTGCTCCTGCTGGTTGTTGCAGTCGCTATGGCTACAGATGAGGCGTCGGCGGAAGACTTTTTGGAAATTGACGAAACTAAGTTAGCACATAGGAGCCATTGTACATGTCCTCGCAATCTGGATCCTATGTGTGGTTCAGATTCGATAACTTATGCTAACAGTTGTTTGTTTGAATGTGCTCGCAGGAATATGGCAAGGGAAGGCAAAAGCCTAACCTTGACGCATAAGGGCGAATGCTAAATGAATTAGAACGGCAAACATTGGAAGAGACTCATGATGAATGAATAGAGTTTAGTGAGAACAATAACAAAAAAACTGTGTAAATAAAATAAATAAAAATACCTTTATAAATAATAAAATGTGTAAGATCGTTATAAAGAAAATTCGATAGAATGTGCTAAAAGGATGATTGAATTTAGGAAATTGTGGCATATAATATAAATGAAATGAAAAGTTTTTGGAAATTTCGTAATATTATGTTAAGTAGGAATTGCATAATATAGAATAACTGTTCTTACGACTCAGTATTTCCGAAATCCGATATTGCGTAAAAAAAAATCGGGAATTTAATAAAGTTTAATATATGGTGCGTTTCATAATCATAAGGTACCAGCTTTTTTTAAATAAGCTGTTGACTAATAATTCTTACAGCAAAGAAGTATTTTGAAAAAATTGAAAAAAGGAGTTGGCTGTATAGTGGATACAATCGTAGGTTTTGACGCTACAACGTGTCTTTATCCTTGACCCTATTCTTGTCCCTTTTCTTTCCTTTGAACCCAAACTTGTTTTATCATGTGGCTGAATACTTCAGCTTTACTGTCGTTCCATAAAATTTACCGAAGCGCCAATAGTCACGGAGATATAATTCCATGCAACGGTTTTTCATTGTTGTTGCATTTTTTATTATATTTGGCGTTTGCCTCCGTGTCCACGTGGCTATAATTTTTTTTTTTAATTTTCGTTATGAGGTCAAAGAACCAGTTTTTGCTGTCGTACAATGAAATCTTTTGTAGCATTTCTACTAGCCAAGTAATAATTCCATGCGCAAATATTGCATTTTTGTTGCATAAGATGCTACCTACGCGATTTGACGATGTCATAATTTATTATTTTTCTTTTGTCATAAGGCTAAGTACAAATCCACAACCACACCTACCTCCCATATAAGATAAAAATTTAAAAAGGTATATTTTTTGGTTTATTTTATTCAAAGATATTATTTCTTTTGTTTTTATAAAAAAAAAATCATAAAAATAAGCTGACGCTTTTGTTATTAGAAACAAAAATGGAGAAAACCTTTTTTGTATTTTGCAGCAAATAGTTTCTGATTGCCACTGATGCCACTGGCCTCAGGCCCCCACCACTTGGGGGGTCTGTGTTAGAAATGGGAAAAAAATTTAAAAAGAACCAATGCCGAACCAATTAAAGAAAGAAACCCCAATTATTGTGTGGATTCTTGATGTATATTCTACTGTATATGTCGTAATAAAACCAACTCAGCTAGCTCGTATTATGTTGCATACTTGCATACGAACACGGAACGATATTTTTTCTATTATTAAGAGAAAAATTTTATGAAATTTTATATTAAGAAAATTAACTAGTTTTAAGTCAAATGGTCTGGTAACGTATGGTGAATGAAATCGAGACACGAGTTCCATAGTAGAAATATAAATTTCTTGAAACTAACAACAACAACATTTAATGCAAAAATTTAACGGAACATATCATTGATCACATGGCGTAAAAATATTCGTATATTTCCATTTAGTTGTAAAAATGTCATTGAACGAGTTGGAGCGTCGAGGAATCATTTGTAATTTTAGTAAAAAAATCCCAATATGAGCAAAAATGAAATTTCCCAGCATTTGAAAGACATGGGATATAAAAAATCAACTATATATAAGACAATTCAACTATTTAGAAATAAAAACAAAATAGAAAGAAAAATGGGTTCCGGTAAAAAGTATGTTTTACAAGACAGCAAAGTTCGTCCTCAGCTGAAAGCCGATACAGTGAGTCGGACTGCAAAATCTTACCGGCAGTTGGGAAGAAAATATGGTGTGGACAAAAATACTATAAAAAAATATTTGAAATCTATGGACATTCAAATTAAAAAACAACAAAGCAAGCCAGCAGCGACGGATAAGCAAATATAAATTATGAAATCTAGGCTGAGAGCGCTTTCTGGAAAATACTTTGTAACAACTGCTTCTTACATGTATGTGATGGATGATGAGAGTTATTTCAGTCTAACAATCACAAAGCACTAGACAAAGTCTAATTTATCCAGAAAACAAAGTTTTCAGCAAAAGTTTTATTGTGGTTGGCAATCAGCGAGCGTGGTATCAGTGAACCAATTTTTTTCAAAGGTGGTTTAGCAGTCTCTGCTGAAACTTATACAGAAAAATATATACCTGCACTTCAAAATTTCATCAAAAAATATCATTACCGCGATAAAATAGTTTTCTGGCAAGATTTAGCATCGTCGCATTATGCAAAGGCAACGTTGCAAGATTTGGAGAAGTGCGGTATTGAATTTGTTCACAAGGATTATAACTTTTTGGGCGAATTTGAAGAGAAGTGTGTACAGCAAGGGATAAAAGCAAAACATACAGGCTGCCTAGTAAATAAAATTAGAAATGAGCTCAGGAATATCGACACAAGAGGAATTCAGGAGGACACTGCCTCAAAAAATACGAAAAGCAAACAGTAACGGAGCATATTTGTTTTTGTAAATTTAGTTTACATTTCAAAATATTGAAATAAATCTTTACTAATACTTTTAAGAGTTTTTATATATTTTATTTCTTAAATGACACAATTGTCCAGATTATATTCAATATACGTTAGTAACACATTTTCTTTCGTCCTAGTTGTTTTCTAAAAAACAAACCTATTTCATTTAATAAAATTGCAGATTCATTTCTTACACCCCTATTATGGATTTTCATACGATATACGATAGACGCTTGCAAGCGTATCGTAAAAATCAAGCTTTCGTATTATCGCTTTCATACGACCGATAGATAGACTATTGTGAACTACAGTGATTTTTATTTACATTTTACTGTGATTTAAGGGAAAACAGCTGGAATTCTCAAACTTGAGTTATTTCAACACTTTAAAAAGTTTAAAAATAAAATATATAAACATGTTTCTGATTATATCCATTGCGTTCTATATTAGTAGAGAAAGCGATGAGACACGCATAGAGCTGTGGAAAGAAGGCAGTTGAGAAATGCTTTCAATCCTTTAGAAATGATCTCGACAATGTAAGTAGCTCATATAGTTTTTCATAATTATTTAATAATTATTACATAAAGAGTATTTTTGCAAGTTTCAATCTAATTTTCGAAAAAAAAAATTAAAAAATGTATATACAATTTCAACTATCGGCCAAGAAAAGTGAGTCGCTTGCAAACGTATGAAATCGAACAGCTAACCCGATACGTATCGTTTCATAATATCATATTTTTACGATAAACGACAAACGCTTACTATCGGATTTAATACGATAAAGGCAATTTCGCAATACCACTCAACAGAATGCAAGCGTTTATCGTGTATCGTATGAATTCATAATAGGGGTGTTACTTTGTTACAGATAATTTTCGTTGATTTATTAATAAACATTTCTTGTTTTTCAAAACTCGGAGAAAAATAAGGTTTATTTTAAAATGATGTAGAATTGACTCTTGGCAATGAACTGGTTCAACACGCCGAGCTTGCAAGGCTCTAAGAACGTAAAATCGGAGAATCTGGAGCACAATTTCTTTATCGCATAATAATGGAGAACAATTTGCGTTCAACTTTTGTAAATGCTGAAATAGTTCTTCGCATATACTTGTCCATGATGGTAACCAATTGCACTGGAGAGAGAACACTCTCCAAATTGAAACTGCTCAAAAATAGATTGCGTACGAGTATGGGACAGACACATCTTAACAGTCTCATGATTCTGAGCACAGAAATTTACATTGTTAGTGATTTATCTTTCGAAAATGTTAAATAGTAACCCCTCATACTATTCTGATGATTGTCATTAACGATGTATGTATTACAAATAACGACTTTTCTAATTCAATATTTTATACATAATAAAAATTATCTAACTTAAGGTATAATAACGACTCTGCATACGTTTTTGTGCAACCAACTTTTTACATTCATTATTAGGGGCCCCCACCAATAACTGGCCTCAGGGCCCCCATCAACCATAATCCGGCCCTGAACTTGTAAGCTATAATTATGCTTCACTATTTAATTTTGTAAGTTGTTCTGTTCTTCAAAGGTACAGAAAGATTTATAACAAAAAGTTAAACAATAATTCTTTGGTATATTCCTAACATTTTGGTTTAACTTTCGTACAGTGTTCGGATTGAAGTAACGCCTAAAAGTATAATAAATGAAATTGTTTACGTATTAAGGCTGAAAAAAAATACTTAAAAGGTATGTAGTTTTTGCCATAAGTTGTGAAAAGAGCACATTTAGGCTTACTTGTGTTATTTGAAACATTTAAGTTAAAGATCAATAAAAATTATTCCATACATGAAATAGAAGTGCTACGATGTGCTGTTATAGTTATATTTTGTTAAAAATTAAATTTTACTCTTTTTTTTCATATCGACTCCGGCGTTCAGAATTTATTTTAAAAATTTTAGAATACCATAGAAATTTTTGTGTATATTTCCACTTTTCAACTACTGTGTGTCGGTGCAAGATAGAGTTAAATCAGTCAAGTCTAACAAGTAGTTCTACGAAATTTTAGTTGAAGATAAGGGAGTTGAAGAAAAATTTTATAAAAATGTATCTCAAAAACTTATAAAATTCAACGTAACTTACGATGAAACATAAATTAAAATGCGTGAAATTTTCATATAAAAAATTGTAGATTGTTGCAAGCAAAACACTAAGGGAAATAACGCATATTAACATTATTCACGCCTGTATATAGATTTTATTTAAATATTTATGTGGATAAATCAAATATTTTCCTTACAACTCGTTCTTTTCCATATTTAAATTTTATGTATACCACACAGTAAAGCTTCTGACGTATGCCAAACAACTGAAATAGCGGACAAGCAGCCACAACATCGCACTCTGTTCCTGCAGTTTATCAATGAAATTTTTAGAATTAAGATTATTGCTTTCGGTTTCTTATAGTTCTCGTTTGGTTTTTGTTGCGAGGGTTATATAGCCTGGATGTTTAGACGAGATACTTTGTGGGTGCGATGGGTGATCGCATGATGAAATTATGTGGGGTGGAGTGACAACTCGATATTTTCTCACGAATTTCTTGCACCGATTGTCAGTTGTCTGCATATTTTGCTTCTTATTTTCTTTCTTACTTTATCGTTCAATACCACCAATATTATAGCACCAAATGTCAAAAATAGTATAAATTAGAGAACTAAAAAAGTAAAAAAGAAAATAAAATATACAGGTAAATGGCATTTAATGGACGCAGCACGTGAGAAAATAGCCAATTGTCAAGGCTACCTTGCATCATGGTTGGTGCAATATGAAAAGCTGTCGCTCCTACCTTGTATAATTATATCATGGGTGAGCGGAGCTCGGTTAACACACCCATCGCATATAATTTTCATTACAAAACCAAACGAGAACTATAAAACCATTAATAATATATTGAATTTAAATATGTTGTATTTTAATTTCAATATTTTTATAAAGCAATAGTTTTATCTTCAAATAGTAAATATTTGAAGATATTTTAAAAAAATTGGTGCAAAATTTTATAATATTTTTTATTCATTCTCTTTAAATATTTTAATATTTTATTTAATTAAAAAAGTATTTAAATAAATTTTAAATATTTACGTAGTTGATTACAGCAAATGCGTTATTGGTGCAAAAATGACTCGCTGTTTGGATAAATTAAATAAGTTTTTGGATAAATTTATATTTTTTTTCTCTTAGTGTAGTTTCTTTTCGTGGCGTCTTTTCTTTTTCGTGGCGTCCGTGGCGTAGTTGGTTAAAGTGCGTGGCCGCTATGTCAAAGAACTTTGGAGACCCAGGTTCGAACCCCAGCAGCGACAGAAAATTATTTGAATTAAAATAATTTTTCTGTACGGCCGCCGTTCGAAGTCGGCGTTAAACCTGTAGGTCCGTTTCTCGGTCAATTGTGTAAAAACTTAAGAACACGCACAACACAATTGATCATAAGAAGCTAGGTCAAAGTCCTTTCAAGGGCTGAAATGGCCAGTTATTTATTTTTTTTTATTTTTTTTTTAGTTTCTTTTCAGGACATGAGCCAATATTTGAATTTGAAATTGAAGAAAAGTTAAAGTGAGGCAATTTATGACATTTACTTTGTCTTGGTTTCAGTGTGTTTTTTTTAAATGATTTAATAAACTTTTGCTCGGTACTTTCCCACTTTTTCCGGTTATGTAACTCCTATTTTTCACGATTATCAAACACTGACTTTGGGTCTTACTTTACTCCTCCCACTTCTCCTCAACCACTTATAAGTTGCATTGCTGCGAAGTTGTTGATGAACAATAGATTTTCTCAATGAACATCTATCTATCTATTCTGAGAACTATATGCTTAAAGCAGCTGCATGGTTTTTTTTATGCTACGTGTTGCTGTTTAAATACTATCTTTTATGTAATATTTACTGATTTATTTGATATTACTTCGAAATATTTACACAATTGTTTTAGTCAATATCAGGGTTAATATTGGCAAAAAGAAGGTGTTTACTATCGGCATGCTAATAAAATTGAAGGTAGCAATATAGCAAGCTTATCGTGTGAGTTAGTAGAGGTGGTCGATAAGACGTAGGTAGGTTGATATAAATACGTAATTTCTTAGAATGTTTTTCTAAACAAAGCTAAACAAATAAATGTAATACTTAGAATCATTGATTTCCATGTAATAAAGTTTTATCATAGAGGTATTCACAACGTGTTTTTCAGCACTTGTATTGAGTATTTGTGATGTATTTGATATATGCAGTAAATTTTTGTCCTCCCCAAAATAAAAAAAACACATTGAGTTTTACACAGAAAACTATTAAATATGCAAAAAATATGAGAAAGCTGCCTGAACATTTCAAAAGGACATAATCATTTAAAGTAAAAAAATGTCACTAATTCGATGATAAATCTGGATAAAGTTTAAAGGAACATCAATTAAAACTACTAGGAAAGAATAGAATACAATAGAAAAGAATAGAATAAAATAAAATAGAATAGAATAGAATAGACCAGAATAGAATAGAATAGAATAGAATAGAATAGAATAGAATAGAATAGAATAGAATAGAATAGAATAGAATAGAATAGAATAGAATAGAATAGAATAGAATAGAAAAGAGTAGAATGGTATAGAGTATAATAAATAAGTATTACCTGCAAATAATAATAACGTTATAGTTGAACTAATTGAGCTGAACGAATTATATCACAAATTAATTTTGCAAATTAAAAAAAAAAAAATTCAATTAGTATTGAAAACACTTTTGTGTTTGCTACAAGCTTTAGTTTTCCGTAGAACTTAAACGTATGAAGTTCTTTGCAGTTGTATTACAAATAATGATGTTGCTGGCTGCTAGTATTTTTATGGCGAATGCTAAAAAGTATAAAAAAAAACCACAAGAGAACACATGTGGATGTCCCATTGAAGAACGTCCCATTTGTGTAGTTCAAAAGTTTCAAATGCTCAATAAATGTAAGTTCGACTGTTTTGGAAATATAACTGGAATGACAGGAAGATTCAATATAAGTAAGGGTTTGTGCCAGAAAGGAAATCATTGGATGGACATATACTGATTTTCATACATATATGAAGTGACAGTTTTGTGATTTAAATAAAAAAAAAAAAAATTAAAGTTTCAAAGAATAAATTATAAAATCGTTGAATAAGATGGGAAGTAATTCAAAAACATTCTGGACATCAAATTATTCAAATCATTCTAATTTTGTCCTGTTCAAAAACTGTTAGCAAAATAAGAGAAATATATAAATAACACGTTTCGTTTCTGTGCGGTCAAATGAAGTGTGCAGGACTAGTATCGCAGAGCTCTTGGTTAATAACTCAAGGGTGTAATAATTCAATAATGCATTCAAGGGAGTACGATTGGTTTTTTTAGTAAAATAAACAATTTTTTGGATGTTCTTAAAATTTTTATTGGCATATAGAGAAGACACATGGAGATTATGTACGAAAAATAATATCTTTTAAAGCTTCCAAGCGACCAGCTGGTATATAATATGGCTTTGCAACCCTACACCTCTTGTTATAGCCTTACACCCATGCACCCTTTATTATTCCACAATTATAATAATGATACAAGAAATATCTCAAATGGATCGCTCTTAAGCAACAATACAATGGTTTATCATAAAAAAACAATTAAAAATAAAAAAAAATATCAGAAAAAAATAACCGTCAGGAATCGACTCTTCAGAAAGTAAATTATTCTTCAAACCTTTGCTCTTCATACATCCACTTACCAGATGATTACAATAATAATTGTTTCAACATACTTAAACAATAATTTTTCCATCCTCTCAGAATATAACATAGTTGTGAAAAATATATTTTGTCTCTGAGTATAGTATGAAATTCGAATAATTTTTCATGAAATTTAAATTAAAAATCAACATTAAAATCAAATAATTTCTATAAGCTCTCTATAATATCTATCTCTCTCTCTATAAGCGCTCTATAATTAATAGATTTTGATAGATTGGAAATATTGATGGCGGAAGTGACAAAAGGTATAAAATGGATAGGTTGATCATGAGTTCACATCCAGACAATCCTTTGAATAATCAATTATCATCAGCCAATAAATAAGTAAGCTTAAATAAGCTTAAAATAAAAGTTTTGGTCGTACACAGATTTATTCTTAAGTTGCTTCCGTAAAGCTTGTTGGAATTTCTATAGAAGTTGAAATACTCGTTGGGTTGTTCATACAAATATTTGGTTGTGGTTGAAAGGCTATAAATTGTAAAGTATAAATAAATGCGAACACGATGTGATTTATCCAGGCGTATTCATTAAATTAGCCAATGATATAATAAAATACCCATTTATGATTATCTCAGATGGGAAAACACTCTCACACAACCACTTAGATCAAATATGGAAGATTTTACAAGTCCTCTAAGTAAGTATCTCATTCAGAAGAAGAAAATAGTAGTGCCGAAGTAAGTGTAAGTAATTTAGAAAAAAGTGAGTTTCAAGGATGTGAAATTGTGTGTATTTTTTCAAAAATTTTTTCAAACTAGCAGCTATAAGAATAACACGTTAAGAAATTACAATGGATCGGCTGAGTACCTCTTTGAGCAAATTTTTCAAAACAACCTCAGAGAATAAAAGTTGGTAGAACACCAAAAAACAACGGAAACTGGAAGTCATGTTGGATTTGATTATTTTGGAATTATGCATTTGGGCATCAATAATTCATCTCTAAAATATACAATGAATTCATTTAACAAATACCATTGAAAGTCCAACCAATACCAGAACAAACGGCAACGGCTGCAACGGGCCTAATTACCTTGAACTAATCTATTTATCTATAGTTTAAATATGCTCATTAAGAAATAACACATTTATTAACAATTTTAATTTAAAAAAAAAATTTAAAGTCAAAAGTATAAAAAGTTTTTAAAATACTTTTATGTCTTACACACGCCTCAATTTCCATTAAAACTTAAAATATGAAGTTCTTTAAAATTTTTTCGCTGCTGCTGCTGCTGACTGAAGATACTATTATGGATGATACAGCTATGGATTTTGAGAATACAAATTGTCAATGGTGTAACGAAAGGAAAGACATCCAATGTGCCTCAATAAAATTAACTCTTCCCAATATATGTTCATTCGAATGTTTGCGCAAACGAAAAATGCCCGAAGGTGTAAGTTTAAACTTTGTGCACTTTGGCGAGTGCAGTCTGAGTGAACTGAAAATAAAAGAGTCAGAACAAAATATGCTTTTAGCCAATGAACGATTTTCATCTTTCATGGCCAATAGAGGCATGTTAGATTAATTTAATTATGTATGAGTGAAATAAAGTTTGTTTAAATTTAAAAAAAAAAACTGATGGTGAATAATTGTGGTGAGACAGTTCAACAGTGTGTTTGCATAGGAATAACCGGTTAACAAAGTTCCAGTTGCACGTCGTCTTTTATTTGCACTGAAAAGTAATGCAAAGTTGTGGTCATAAGACAAGTGTCAAACATCATTAAAAAAAGGATGCTTTCTTAATTTCATCATAAACCAATAACTTGAATAGAACTACACCAAATATGTTATCGCTGGGTTAAATAACTTTTGAGATATCTCCGTTACCACAAAGACGTTTTTGAAAGAATGATTGAAAAAGTTAAAGAGTTAATTCATTCATCAAATCTGATCTTCGTTGGAATGGTCACTTTTTCGATGTGTCGAAAGAAGCTGCCAAGTGCCTAGGTTTTTAAAAACGGTGTAAAAAATACTTCACTCCAATTGATCTACACGTGATGCATACCTCATATACAGGGTTTTCCAATAAGAGGTGTTATTTTGGTATTAAAAAAAAAATGCCATTTTTTGAGATAAATGATCGGATGTTTATTTCATAATAAAGAGGAAGGTATGCTGTTAATAATGAAAAACAATATCAGCCAAATGGCCACCACGACAACGCTTTCAGGACAATATCCTTTTCATGAAATTTTCCATAACCAAATCGCAAAGTGGCTGCCCTATGTCCTCAATAGCCTCACGAATTCCATCTTTGAGGTCTTCAATCGATGCTGGGCTGTTGGCGTAGACCTTATCTTTCACGTGGCCCCAAAGGAAGAAGTCACAAGATGTTAAATCACGGTGGCCAATTGTGATCACCTCTCTGAGAGATAACACTGTACGGAAACTTTTCCCGCAAAAGATCAATGATTTCGTTGCTTGTGTGGCACCGTCTTGTTAAAAGTAAACGTTGTCCAGATCAATACCAACCAACTCCGACCATAAAAATCATTAATCATTTCTCGATAGCGCAATCCATTCACCGTAACTGCTGATCCAACCTCATTTTCGAAAAAGTAAGGTCGATTGACCCCGCCGGACCATAAACCACACCAAACAGTCATACGTTGAGGATGGAGAGGCTTTTCAACCAGATGTGACAATTTTGCTTGTTGACGTAGCCACCGAGGTGGAAACGGGCCTCATCAGTCAAGATGATTTTTCGATGGAATTCCGGATCATTTTCATGCATTTCAAGGTTTCAAGGATTTCCCAATCAGCAAAGACACGACGTTGTCGATGATCGGCCGGCTTGAGTTCTTGTGTTAACTGAACTTTATAAGCCTTAAGACCCAAGTCTTTATGCAAAATACGGTGTAATGACGTATATGGAATGCCCAATTCCGAAGAACGACAAGGAATGGGCAAACCTGGGTTTTCTTCAACACTTTGGGCTACATCATAAATATCTCAGTTGTTCTTGAGCGATGTGCACGGGTTTTATTCTTCACATCACTAACTTGTCCCAACAGCTCAAATTTTTTCAACAATTTCTGTATTGCGGTCCGTCAAGGTGCTTCACGACGACCAAAAAATGCTTTAGTTTTGCGAACTGTGACTGCAAGGTTTTCACCATTTTTGTAGTGAATTTTAATAATTTCAATGCGTTGTTGAAGCGTGTATCGTTCCATTTTTAGTAATGACGTAGTTTCTACTTGTCAAATTTCAAAGAATAAAAGCTTTAAAATTGAGCGATTTACAATAGCGGGCGATTCCCAATAACACCTCTTATTGGAAAACCCTGTATTAGGCCGCAGATGGAGTACAATTTGCACACTTGGGCAGAAGCTTCAAGATCTTATTAGAAGCTTCTTGACCGAATTCAATGACATGCGATATATCTGATTGGAGATGAAAATATTTCATCCTCTCTCAACTCTCTTGGGCATCGACACAATGTTGGTTGTCTAAGCCTTTTGTACATTTGTGCAGGTACTATTATGGGAAGTGTTCAAGGGAGATTCATAACCTGACGCCATCAGCTCGTGTGTTTCACAGCTCCACTCAGGCAACCCACCAAGCCTATTCCTATACCATTACCATTGCCTTGATGCACAATAGAACCTAGCATTTCCGATATAATTCGTTCTTCAGTAATACAGTAAAATTGTGGAACAATCTCCCTGCGAGCATGTTCCCCGGCAGTTTTGAGCTATGTTAATTTACAACTAATCTTCATCGTCACTACTCTATCTTTCCACACTCTAACTAACTATCACCCTTCTTCCGAATCAACACAATGCTTTCGTATTTATAGGGAGCATTCCCTGAACATTGGTTTAGTCTAAAAAAAAAAAAACATTCTGGGTTTAAGGAGGAACTTTTGGGCGGTTATGTTTGGAGAGAGTCACTATTTATTTTATGATGTGAAAAGTTTTTACATTGTTTTTTCTTACTACTTTTGAAGAAATTTTAAAAAAATTTAACTTACAAATGGAAGAGTAGTGGATAAGTCAAGGAAGGAAAAAACTGAATATATACCTCATATTTTATTTGCAACAACTTCTTCCCAAATTTGGGGTGTATAATTCAAATTTTTGGTATCGAAAAGCTTTAGAATCAACATTTGATGATGTCTTTCTACTAGAAAACTGGAAGGGCACTGGACAAGGGGGTATGGCTTCGCCTATACAAGCCAAATTTTTGATATCGATTAGATTTGGAATCAAAAGTCACAGAACATTGAAACTCAGAATGGAGTTATTATTTGATTATGTCCTGCGTATTTATATTATAATGAGCGTATTTACCAATATAGTTGACGGGTGAAGCAACGCGCGTCGGATATCGCTAGTAAATTCTAAATTATACTTGAAATAATCTTTAGACGATAATTCACAAGAACGTTGTAACCGGACTTGAAACACATAAAAAAGCTTCAATCCCACGCTGAGGCCTTTTTTTTGTCAATTAGCTATTCATTCATCCATACATTTATATGCATATTTATATTTATTTAAACGTCAAAAGATTGTAAAACATCAAACTCAAATTTGTAAAATTATGCCGAACTATAAAAAAAGGTACGTTTTGAACTGGGCCTTTTAAGTCCGATGAATAATTTAAATATTTTCTGTGAAGGTCGTAAACGAACGATTCTGTTCGGAAATGAATTCGAACAAGATTTTTTTGGTTTACTGGGTTAGTGTGTAAATGTTAATATATCATGAATACCTTCCCATCGACATGAATCAATTTGAATTTCAAACTAAGTAAACTTATTTAAATACTTTCAATTAAGCTGCTGTTTCCTGTTTTGCCAAAAGTGATGTCAACTTGATCCTACATAGTTTAATTTATGTAAATTACTTCCTCCAAATGAATTTCCATGGCTGGAGTGACATAAAAAGAACAACTGGAAGGTTTCCCTTCGTGTTATATGTTGTTGTATAAATATTATCTATATTGTTTTATTGACAGATCTTAAGATAATTTTGCAATATTGGCAAAGCTTATAGCAGGCTTGTATTTGATAAAAAACAGGTTTTTACTATCGATGAAATATTAATAAAACTAAATGCAGTGATAAGGTAAGCTTATCAGTGATAGTTGTTCTAGGCCTTGCAATCCGAGTTTGTAGTGTGGATATGACGCATGAAGCTTCTGCAAGAGACCAACGAGTAACAAAGTTTTTAGTACGAGAAAATATTTGGGACAATTTTTCAAAACCAAAATATTTCATGAAACACTTTAGTTTTTATTTTTGAGTAATACAGTAACATTTTTATAAATTTATCACTTAAGTAGTTGTTCATTAAATATTTGAAGTCATTATAAAATTGTTAAACATAAACCAATTAAAACAGCAGCAACATTTTTCAGCCTCGGTATTTCAATCAGCAATCAGCAATCCATCAAAGTCAGCCCCGGTATTTCAAATAAAGCCACTGTAGCACGTTTAACATGATCCTGAACGCAAAATTCCCAAGCTGCGCCCTTTACGCTCCAATTCACGTCGCATGCAATCGTATTCACAGCGATTCGAGTAGGTGATCTGATTCGAGGCACAGACAGGATCGTAGTTTCTCGGGCATGGACAGAAGGCACTAGCTGTATTGAACAACATGGTAGCACACACAAAAACAGCCAAGAAAAGTCCAAAGAATTTCATTTTGTTGTATTTAAAAATTGTTGGAAGGGAATTAAATTTGATTAATAATTGAGATAATAAGTTTGGGTAAACACGTTAACTTGTTTGCTTGAATGAAAGAACTGATTGTGATTCTTTGAAGTTTTTGTTATTTATAAATTAAAGCTTTTTCAAGCTCATACTCGTGCTCAATATCCGTCAAATAAAAAAAAACTTGTATGTTAGAATTTTACACAAGCGACGTTCTTTACATTTCCACTCGTTCTGACTCTCTCTCTCTATATATCTCTATCTCTCTCTATCTATCTCTACCTTTCTCTCTCTCTCTTTTTTTTACTGTCTCTCTCTCTTACTAATTTCAAGGCAGTGATTCTCAATGTTTTGATAAGCTTAAAATTAAATAATAACGAATTAATACTCACTTAATACTTAATTCTTAATACTTAATACTTAATACTTAATACTTAATACTTAATACTTAATATTAATACTTAATACTTAATACTTAATACTTAATTCTTAATAATTCATACTTAATACTTAATTCTTAATACTTAATACTTAATACTTAATACTTAATACTTAATACTTAATACTTAATACTTAATACTTAATACTTAATACTTAATACTTAATACTTAATACTTAATACTTAATACTTAATACTTAATACTCAATACTTAATACTTAATACTTAATACTTAATACTTAATACTTAATACTTAATACTTAATACTTAATACTTAATACTTAATACTTAATACTTAATTCTTAATACTTAATACTTCATACTTCGTACTTAATACTTAAGACTTAATTCTTAATACTTAATACTTAATACTTAATACTTAATACTTAATACTTAATACTTAATACTTGAAACTTAATACTTAATTCTTAATACTTCATACTTAATACTTAATTCTTAATACTTAATACTTAATACTTAATACTTAATACTTAATACTTAATACTTAATACTTAATACTTAATACTTAATACTTAATACTTAATACTTAATACTTAATACTTAATACTTAATACTTAATACTTAATACTTAATACTTAATACTTAATACTTAATACTTAATACTTAATACTTAATACTTAATACTTAATACTTAATACTTAATACTTAATACTTAATACTTAATACTTAATACTTAATACTTAATACTTAATACTTAATACTTAATACTTAATACTTAATACTTAATACTTAATACTTAATACTTAATACTTAATACTTAATACTTAATACTTAATACTTAATACTTAATACTTAATATTTAATACTTATAACTAATACTTAATACTTAATACTTAATACTAAATACTTAATACTTAATACTTAATACTTAATACTTAATACTTAATACTTAATACTTAATACTTAATTCTTAATACTTAATACTTAATACTTAATACTTAATACTTAATACTTAATACTTAATACTTAATACTTAATACTTAATACTTAATACTTAATACTTAATACTTAATACTTAATACTTAATACTTAATACTTAATACTTAATACTTAATACTTAATACTTAATACTTAATACTTAATACTTAATACTTAATACTTAATAGTTAATACTTAATACTCAATACTTAATACTTAATACTTAATACTTAATACTTAATACTTAATACTTAATACTTTATACTTAATACTTAATACTTAATACTTAATACTTAATACTTAATACTTAATACTTAATACTTAATACTTAATACTTAATACTTAATACTTAATACTTAATACTTAATACTTAATACTTAATACTTAATACTTAATACTTAATACTTAATACTTAATACTTAATACTTAATACTTAATACTTAATACTTAATACTTAATACTTAATACTTAATACTTAATACTTAATACTTAATACTTAATACTTAATACTTAATACTTAATACTTAATACTTAATACTTAATACTTAATACTAAATACTTAATACTTAATACTTAATACTTAATACTTAATACTTAATACTTAATACTTAATTCTTAATACTTAATACTTAATACTTAATACTTAATACTTAATACTTAATACTTAATACTTAATACTTAATACTTAATACTTAATACTTAATACTTAATACTTAATTCTTAATACTTAATACTTAATACTTAATACTTAATACTTAATACTTAATACTTAATACTTAATACTTAATACTTAATACTTAATACTTAATACTTAATACTTAATACTTAATACTTAATACTTAATACTTAATACTTAATACTTAATACTTAATACTTAATAGTTAATACTTAATACTCAATACTTAATACTTAATACTTAATACTTAATACTTAATACTTAATACTTAATACTTAATACTTAATACTTTATACTTAATACTTAATACTTAATACTTAATACTTAATACTTAATACTTAATACTTAATACTTAATACTTAATACTTAATACTTAATACTTAATACTTAATACTTAATACTTAATACTTAATACTTAATACTTAATACTTAATACTTAATACTTAATACTTAATACTTAATACTTAATACTTAATACTTAATACTTAATACTTAATACTTAATACTTAATACTTAATACTTAATACTTAATACTTAATACTTAATACTTAATACTTAATACTTAATACTTAATACTTAATACTTAATACTTAATACTTAATACTTAATACTTAATACTTAATACTTAATACTTAATACTTAATACTTAATACTTAATACTTAATACTTAATACTTAATACTTAATACTTAATACTTAATACTTAATACTTAATACTTAATACTTAATACTTAATACTTAATACTTAATACTTAATATTTAATACTTATAACTAATACTTAATACTTAATACTAAATACTTAATACTTAATACTTAATACTTAATACTTAATACTTAATACTTAATACTTAATTCTTAATACTTAATACTTAATACTTAATACTTAATACTTAATACTTAATACTTAATACTTAATACTTAATACTTAATACTTAATACTTAATACTTAATACTTAATACTTAATACTTAATACTTAATACTTAATACTTAATACTTAATACTTAATACTTAATACTTAATACTTAATACTTAATACTTAATACTTAATACTTAATACTTAATACTTAATACTTAATACTTAATAGTTAATACTTAATACTCAATACTTAATACTTAATACTTAATACTTAATACTTAATACTTAATACTTAATACTTAATACTTTATACTTAATACTTAATACTTAATACTTAATACTTAATACTTAATACTTAATACTTAATACTTAATACTTAATACTTAATACTTAATACTTAATACTTAATACTTAATACTTAATACTTAATACTTAATACTTAATACTTAATACTTAATACTTAATACTTAATACTTAATACTTAATACTTAATACTTAATACTTAATACTTAATACTTAATACTTAATACTTAATACTTAATACTTAATACTTAATACTTAATACTTAATACTTAATACTTAATACTTAATACTTAATACTTAATACTTAATACTTAATACTTAATATTTAATACTTATAACTAATACTTAATACTTAATACTTAATACTAAATACTTAATACTTAATACTTAATACTTAATACTTAATACTTAATACTTAATACTTAATACTTAATACTTAATACTTAATACTTAATACTTAATACTTAATACTTAATACTTAATACTTAATACTTAATACTTAATACTTAATACTTAATACTTAATACTTAATACTTAATACTTAATACTTAATACTTAATACTTAATACTTAATACTTAATACTTAATACTTAATACTTAATACTTAATACTTAATACTTAATACTTAATACTTAATACTTAATACTTAATACTTAATACTTAATACTTAATACTTAATACGTAATACTTAATACTTAATACTTAATACTTAATACTTAATACTTAATACTTAATACTTAATACTTAATACTTAATACTTAATACTTAATACTTAATACTTAATACTTAATACTTAATACTTAATACTTAATACTTAATACTGAATACGTAATACTTAAATACTTAATACTTAATACTTAATAGGCCTATTACTTAAAATCAAATAAAAATAAAAATAAATAACTGGCCATTTCAGCCCTTGCAAGGACTTTGACCTAGCTTCTTAGGATCAATTGTGTTGTGCGTGTTACTAAGTTTGTACACAATTGACCGAGAAATGGACCTACAGGCTTAACGCCGACTCCGAACGGCGATGAACGAAATGTTCTAATTCTCAAGAAGCTTTACATGGCATTTTGATTACTCTCTGAGGTTTGCCATTGTCTGCAGAGAGGTGGCGTCCGTACAGAAATATTATTTTAATTCAAATAATTTTCTGTCGCTGCTGGGTTTGAACCTGGGTCTCGAGGTTCATATCTTTAATAAAAAATCTAATATCTTTAAGTAAATACTCTAACTTCTTTGGGTTTTTAGAATAGCAGCTGATTTCAGTGTTACATTTAAACACGAAAAAAAAATTTGTCTTTGAGAAATACTTGATAATAGTTTGGGAACCTCTGCTTTTTGATGTGTCTGACTCTTCTGCCTGAGGGTATTTTTATCTTATCTTGGCATATATTTATGTGCTTGGGAATTCAAGCTGTACCGTACCTGTGCATAAGAAGTTCTTTTTCGTTGTTGAAATTTTATGCAGGTGCTTTTTCCCATCAAAGCCATGTAGTAGCTGCTGGTTTTGCACAATCATTTCTATACTTTCCTCATTTTATGAACAGCTGTAGATAAACGTGCGTACATCCAAAGTAATTAGACGCGGTTTGCCACTCCACCATAGAAGCTCTTTGATATGGAACAAAAGAGCTTTTTCTCCTCCACCTTTCGATTTGTTGTCGTTCTTTTTCTTTTAAGCCCACACAGTTATTTAAGTGAATGCCAATTGAAATTCATCCAACGTTTTCTCAGATAAGAGTTCGTTTCATTTGCATTAACATTATTTTCATTTTTATATTATTCGAATACTTCTTGTTATCACCGTATAATTTTTGTGGTCGTATTTTCGAGAAGTTTGTGTGTGTTGCATGTTGTTCGAACTGTGTCGAACATGTAGTTACGAACACCTACGTAATTTGACTTTTATGATTTTTATTTGTTTAATTTTCCATTCAAGTTCATTGAGTTTATCAATTGAAGCGATTGATTGTCTATTTTGGCGCTTTTATCTGCTTTGTTAGGTTTTCTGAGTCATCACAAAGGTACTATGTATGTGTACGAGTAGAGGTTCTAGAGTTGGTATGGTTACTATTCCAAATTTAGATAATTATTCGCAAATAATTTACAACTAATTTTTCAAAACAAAAAAATGGATTCTATTGAAATAACTATTTAACTGCTTTTGTAAGCAATTATTTTCTTCAATAATTTCACACCCTCTTTTTTATATGCAACAAAAATAATGATGCTGATTCCCGTTCCCACTAATTGAATATGCAAATTTCAGTAAATACGCTATTAATTAAAAGTGAAGAGAAGCGGAAATGAATAACAACTGTTGTATTCTTTTAAATTTTATTTGAAGTAAGCTCTAACAGCTTCTATTTATTTTGAATCATTGAAAACCGCTGTTTTCAATGCAAAGTAAAATAAAAGGAAACAACAGATAAAATTACTCCAGACAACTTGTTTGATGACAACTTGGGTTGTAGAGTTGCCAAGCTATACGTAGTAAAAACAATATAGATAAAATTGAAGTCTTAATGGTATGATTAAATAAAAAACTTTGTAGAGCTTTTATTTTAAAGTAAACTCAAAATTTCCGGTTAGTTTTGTGGTTAATGAATTGTATAGTTGACTTGACATGACTTGACATTCTGTTTGGAGGTGTGCGTTGTATTCATTTCATATCACCCATTCCTTCAATAAAATAAAAGCATCAGAAGCAAATCCTCACGTCCAATATCTCAAGTCAATTCCTCCTTTCGAATGTGACTTATGAAGGTTTTATTACATTCATATTAAAAGTATCTTTCAATCGAAGTATCGTTCAAAAGCCGAGAGCCAGATGTTTTTGCTTGATGTAAGAATAATAAGTGAAACAGTTGATGATAAAAGCAGTGCGAACGTTAAAAATTAATTTAAATGTGAACTTTAAGATTTTTAAGAAATATATAGAAAATGCTAAACTTTTATAATCTGGCATTAACGTAACTCACAATGAGAGTATTTGAGTAACGTAAGCGACGTAATAGTGAACGTAATAGTGAAAAAAAGCACTAAAATTTATTAAGTTCAATTCTAAAACATTTATTACATGTAACTTTCTGATTTTTAATAATAATTTTTTAAAGCGTTGCACTATGGCCTGGCTGGGGTTCGAACCTGGTATCTCTGGGGTGGCAACAAAGCTCGCATCCTACTTGACAACCAATGTCGTCAATCTACTACTTCACGCTACCTAATCAACTATTTGATTGAATATCTAAATTAACACATAAAATCAAAGCTAAAAAAATGAAATGATTTTAACTATTTTGAAATAAATTTGTTTTTTCTTCCTAAGTGAAATAAATGAATGAACGTATAATTACTTAATCCAAGTAAAGCTTCTAATTATCATTAAAATAAATATGACTTCAGTTTTTAAGCTTTGAAATATTTTATTTTCCGATTTGTAAAAATATTAAATCATTTTAAAGATACTTTATATTAAGTTAAAAATTTTTTTTTTTAATTTTGCGTTTTAAGTTCAAACATATGGTAATTGTCACAACTGTGACAACTTGCTCACCGGTAGAACTAACGGTTTGTTATTCTTAATAATTGCCCTTTTCTTAAGTTTTTAAGAAAGCTCTCTAACCCAGACTTTGTCAAAAAGACCAAATCGACAAAAATGAAAATAAGCTTCCTAATCTCATCTATTTTATTCTTAAAATCCATTGAAATAACACTCTGGCAACTCTTAACGTCAGCACCAGGCTCACTTAAATGTGAGCAATAACAATTGCAAACAATTAAAATAGTTAAAAGACGTAGGCTTCTGTTTCACTCTCAGCACATTGAATGGTATTTTTGCGTTCTCGTTCATGTTATTGTTGTTGTTTTTGGGGTATTGTTTTTCAGGTCGCTTAACAACACTTTCGCAGCAGTACACTTCAACTACATTTATTTGCAAAGCTGCTCATCAGTTAATTATCAGTGCCTGAAGTGAATAGATCGTGCTCTTTGGATTATAGTGTGAAAGAAAAAATAATTAAACATTCAAAATAATAAAACTATCTTTAAATCAAAAAGAACAAAATGAAGTACTTTTCATTTATCGTCTTACTGCTCGCTATTGCAGCAAGTCTTGTGAGCTACTCAGAGGCGGCCTTTTGCCCTTGTGACCTCACGAACAAGGAACAGATTTGTGGCTCTAACAAGGTCACCTACAAGAATCGCTGTGAGTTCGAGTGTACACAACGTGAATACAAAAGCTTGGGTCGCACTCTGAACATCGCACACACTGGACCATGTTAACGGACTGTTGAGGAGTGGCAGAGGATATGTACAGATACAGCTGATGGATAACGAAAGCTCAGATGGATTTGATGAGAAAAGTAGTCGATGACTGCAGTCACTAGAGATTAAAACTGATGTATTCAATGTATATTTTAATGAATAATTTATCCCAATAAAATATATTCTTAAAAAAATATTTTAATTATATATACGAATATATACATGTATATATATTTTTTTTTTTTTTTTGTCAAAAGCTTAGGATTTTGATGACGCATATTGATGCGAGATAATTTTGATAGTTTCTATCTCATCAGCTCCTTATCGCTTATGTGCGGTTATGGGAACCACTACATTTTAATCTTCTGTGTTATTTCTGGGTTTGTCTTTGATTTGTTGCGTTTTGTGTTGCTATATAAGCCTTTGCTCTCAATTCTTGCTCTCAACGCTCCCAGAGCGCACTTTGCCCATTGCTGCTAATGTGTTGTTTTTCTTAAATAGTAGGAATTATCAGTACTTCTTGAAATGTTTTCAAATATTTTAAACTCTACATGCAGCAAAGTCATGTGTGCGCTGTGTATGTGTTCGTGTGTGTGTATCTATGTGTGCTGCATATTAATATTCAAATCAATATAAATGCTTCACTAATGAAATTGCTTTGCCTGGACTTGGCCTGGCCTAGCTTGACTTTCCTTGGCTTGACATATTTCAAATAAAAAAAAAAATATTTTTTTTTTTGCAAATATTTGCCACAAGTTGACCGATAAAGGGTGATGGACGAACGTTAAAGGTCAGCTGTTTGATCACTCAATCAATCATGAGTGATGTTTTGTTTATTGTTTTTGTTGTTGTGGTTTTAAACATTTCATCGATTTATGTGCTCGGGTTGGCTGGCTTAATTTTATGCATGAATAGCAAACATGATTAGGATGTGTAATGAACAGAATGACTGGGCAGTTTATTATTTGTAACAGTAAAATTTACATTCATTTACCTTTAAAATGAGTGAAAGATGTAAACTTACATTTGCGGATGAATGAGTTAGGAAGGAATTTTGTTGATCCCAAAATAAAACACAGAAATACGGGAAGTGAGTCAAACTTATCCCCATAAAAGTGAAGCAATGTTATAAAAGATTTCTAATGTGCTTTTTTATAAAATTATATTTTAAAAGGTTCTCTACCAATAAAATTAAACCTATTGAGTGGTACATTTTTCTAGTGGACATATTTTCAAAGTCGTAGGTGACTTTGTTTCTCGGATCGCTGATTATGATTCTACACTAAGGGAAATAACGCATATTAACATTATCCACGCCTGAGTATACATTTTATTTATCTATTTACGTGGATAAATCAAAAATTTTCCTTACAACTAGTGTTTTTCCCGTATTTAAATTTTATTTATACCACACACCTACACACAATATTCCATACAGCTGAAATAGGCGACAAGCAGCAACATCATCGCACTCTGTTCCTGCAGTTTATTTCTTGAAGTTGCAGGTTTCTTATACTTCTCGTTTAGTTTTTGCAGCAAGGGTAATATAGCCTGGATGTTTGGTCAAGATGATTTGCGAGTGTGATGGGTGGTTGCTTAATGAAATGATGTAGGGTGGAGTGACAACTTGATATTTTCTGACTGATGTCTTGGACCGGTTGTCATTTACTTGTATATTTTGCTTCTTATAAATTCTAATTCTTATTGAATTTAAATTTGATTTTTTTTAAATTTAATATTTTTATATAAATTTTCTTTAAATGCGATAGTTTTATTTTCAACTATTAAATATTTGAAAGATATTTTAAAAAAATTCGTGCATAATTTTAATATATTTTTTATTAATTTTGTTTAAGTATTTAAATATTTTATTTAATTAAAAAAGTATTTAAATAAATTTTAAATATTTACGTAGTCAATTTATGCAAATGCGTTATTGGTGCAAAATTGCTACAGCAAACTTGCGTTTTCGGAAATTTTTAGGTCACTGATTATGACTCTGGTCGAATATAGGAACCATAGTTTTTAGTTTTGGAATTATTTTTAAATGATTTTTATATTTGTAAATTTTTTTTCGTTATTTGTTGTTTAACCTTTTTTATATGTAGTTTTTTTTAACGTTTTTAACTGAACTGATCTACTTTGTCCATCATTTCTTTTTGTTTTTAAAATTATCTATTTAGCAAGTACTTCTATAATTGCAATTTCCGATAAGTAAGTAGAAATTCGTAATTAGCAGCTCCAAAGAGCCACGAATTATAAATTTCAGTTCATTTACTCAGGTCTATTTTCATATTTGCTGGCACCATTTTAGATACGCGATCTTGGAAAAGTAGAAATATTGATAATTGACATGTGATCAGTGACTCTGTAGACATCAGAGTAGAATAAGCAATAAGTAATAGAAATCTATGGAAATTTGTCTCTGTTACATCCTAGCAACATAAAAAAATAAAATTTGCTCAATAGAATAGAAACTCCACGGAAAAATAGGATTGAAAGGAAAACTATTAGGTGGGACACAGATGACCCAGTGTCCCATAGAGACCCCTCAAAGTATTTAAGAGAGTGAATTCTTGTTTCACATAAGAAATTAAAACAAATCAACCCAGTTTTTATAACTATAACCATATCTACTACATCACACCCATTATAAGACACTCATCATTAGAATCTCATCAAACTGTACCCAACATACCATCCATGTCATACCCTTTTCATATTCCGATATTTATCATAATTCACCAATCATACCATATCGATAAATAACACACATCATACTATACCCAATATACCTAACTAATCATAACATAATTATCAAACCATACCCATCATTTGATGCTCATCCTACCATACTCAGAGTATAGACTTTTCATGCCAAAACCATCATATTTCATGCCAAACCCATTACACCACAAACCATTTTGCCTAAGTTGGCTTTTCAAATAAATTTGTGGTAAAAATAAAAAAAATTTTCTCTTTATTTTCACGTAATAATTTCCTTTAAATCGAACTTTGTTATAATACAGTTGTTAATATACGAAATATTTATATTATATGGAAAAAATACTGACGTCTTCAATTAAAAACTAAATTCTCTGTGTAGAAATGGCATAATGCTATGTTCACACAGAGAGTTTAGTTTGAGTTTCCAGTACAAAGTAAACTCAACTTGTACTGGAAACTCAAACTAAACTCCCTGTGTGAACATAGCATAAGATTAAGTTAGATCACAACAAATTTAAAAATGGACTCAGTGAACATACACAGTACGATACACAGTACGCTATCAAATCGTACCGTAGATACAATAACGCCTAACTATATAGATTTAATGTTTGTCTAAACAAGCGTACTACAATCACATTGCGATCGCAAAAATAAAGAACACAAACATTATCATTCTGTACCGTTCGGCAGACATGTATACAGTATGCAAACAGACGCAAACTTTTATTAAAAATAAAAAAAATTTCAATTTTAGAAAATCCTTTTTTTTCGAACGTTGATTCCCACAAAATAACAATTCTTACGTATTATCTCAAGGTGGAAATAAAATCGGACAGCACAAGTATTGCGGTCGGTCGTTTTGACAACATAACAAAGTCCAAACAGGCAAAACATTGGAAAGCATTAAAATACAATAAAGCCAAAAAATAACTTGAATATTTGAAATCAAAGAATTTAATAACCGATGAATTTTTAATCAAATATCATTTGTATCCAAGATAACTGCAAACAAAGTCAATGTTACATATTGCTTTCCCTGGTAAACCTACACAACACTTATTGCCATTTGAAGGACCATTTGGAGTGGCAAAGATGCTGGAGGGCAAATTTGAAGAATATAAATTGCAGAACGTAAGCAAGAATTTTCAGCCAAGAAATGCACAATTCTATAGTAAACTAAGGAACTCATACTTGTTATTTATTTATTTAATATTTACTCAAAGCAAGGCGATTTGGAGTAATTCGGTAAATAATTTTAATTAAAAAAAATAACATCCCATAAACATTCCATAGGAAGTTAACATATAAAGTTGTTTCCAATTTTCACGCTACTGGCTATGGCTGTCGATAAAGCGATAGCTGTAGAAGCTTCCTTCTTGTGTTCATGTTATAGCGAAAAGAATCTTGTCTGGTGCTCGAACAAATTTATCTTTAAAAATCAATAGTTCTGTTTCCGTACTCGTTTCAAAGTAAAGTTCGAGAAATAGAGAGTAATTTGATTATCTCTCAAAATGAGAAAATTTGCCAAAAAGTACGGAAACGACGAGCAATAAAGTCAAGTAAACAACAGATGTTCTTTGAAAATTGAAATTAACGGCTTCATTATGAATTTCTAACAAAGAGTTCAACGAACGATGACTATGCGAACGATGTTGCATTGAAACTGAAATATGTATTTCGAACACAGCTTATCGTGTCGACAAGCTTATGTTTGCTACTTACACTCTAACTGTTATACATTCACAAGCAGTTGTCAAACGTGGCACGACCATATCAAACATTAGGGAAGTTTTCTGTGTTTTCTTTTAAGATTTCATGCATTTTTTGCACTATTCGTGTTTGTTGGCAATGCTTGCTTTGGTTCTTGTCTGTGTTGTAGGTAGAATTGTAGGTTGTGGTGTAAGCTGTGCTGTAGGTTTTTCTATTGGCTACAATTGTGCTGCCTTCAACATAAGCAGAATGATATCATGGCCTGCTTCTATTTATTACTTGCAGTTAACCGAAAAAAATTACTGCCTTTTGCTTGGATGTTGCTATTCTTTTCTGTAATTTTTTTTTCTGTTTAGATCTGCCCAAATTTGAATTGGAACAAAAATAAAAAAAGTTTGAATTGGCCTCCATCTGCCTCACAAGCGCTGAAAAATATTGGGCCAAGAACCGAGCCTTGCGGAACTCCACTTGTTGTACCTTTATAAGACGAAAAATTGTTTTTTAACTTCACTCTCTGAGACCCGCCATTTAAGTACACCGAGAAAAAAGCTTATGTAAAATTATTAAAAAACCTAGTATAATTCATACGATGGCTTTGGCAGTTTTCAGTCTCCTAAGTTTTTAGGCAAAACACCTAAGTTCTACATGTAAACTTATCGATATTGATTTGGATGATAAATCAACGAAGTAGTTTGTAATTTATACATTGTGACTTCGACAATTTATATAAGCGTGCTTGCTTAATCTTTATATTTTTTTATTTATTTTTTCAGTGTTTAAGTCTTTGGAATACAATATCCTTACGGACAACTTATGAATAAAGCTTACAAACTAATATAAAAATAAAAATACTTAATAGGTAAATACCGAACAAAGTATTAAGTTGATTCTTTAACAACAATTTCGAAAAAGAATGAACTAAGTTATGTTCGATAGATAGTTCATTATACAATGCTAAGGCACGAGTAATAGGCTCATTAAGTGCATAAAGAGTTCTATGAGTTTGAGAATGAAATAACGCGTAGTGCCGTAACAATCTTGCCGTAATAACTGATCACCATCGATTTGACCTGATATAAGATCATGAATAAATGTTAACGATTGAATCTTCCTCCTTGTTTCGAGAGTTTTGAGACCCAACAGCATGATTCGAGCTTCATAGGGAGGCAAAATTTCTTCAGAGTTCTAAGAACGAAGTGCAAAACGTGAAAATGATTTTTGAATCTTTTCTAATCGCTAGCAATGAATAAAGTAAAAAGGACTCCATATGAAAGAAGCATATTCCAATCTTGACCTTACAAATGTACGAAAAAGTGAGAAAATTGTAACATTTCGTGTAAGTCAAAACAAAACACTTATTGAAATTTAGCGGTAAAAAATTCAATAAGCTCCATGTGAGTAAGTTATTAAGATCGCTCTGTAAAGGAGCAGCATCATTTAAATTAGATACTTTACTGAAAAGCTTTAAATCATCTGCCGAACATAGTGTTCAAGTTTTCAACAAAAAGCTTCGTTGAACTATCAAAGTTAATTAATAGAGTTAATCACAGTTGAACTATCAAAGTTAATAGAAAATAAAATCGTGGCCTTAAGCTGGTATTTTATATTAAAACTTTTAGACAGGGGTTAAGAAATATTTGAAGAATCCAAATTGAACAAAGTTTCTTTGGTACCATTTCTGGTACCCAGGATATAAAATCTTATATTCATTTTTTTGAAAAAGTTAAAAAATTGCATTCAAGTAAACATTTCTCAAAAAGAGGAAAATGCATATGCAAAAATTATACTAATTATTAATTCGGCAACTTTAAGGAAAACGTTAGCAGTATAATCAATACCACCAAAATTTAGACTATTGGGTAACAATCAAAAGTTCTGTGCTATCTCGATTTCAACTTTTGTTTTGAATATCCTTCACACAGGACACTATGGGTAAGAATCGTGAGTGGCTTCGTTTTAACCAATATATTGTTAGTTTAAGCCTATACTTACTTTTGCTTTAAAACATACGTAGTTTTTTTTTAAAAGTCAAAGCATTCTAAGGTCTTTATTTATTACTGTTTTCCCCAAAAAACAACTTTATCCTTGCGGCGCAGGAAGACATCCTTTTTTTTTCTTAAAATTTTTTTTGGGTGATCTTGACAACCCCATGCAACTTTTGAGACCTCTTAAAATGCGAAATTCGAAAAAAATTGTAATTCGATACGCCCTACTATACATATACTTAGGTAAAATTTTGTATATTGTTGTTGTGCCAAATTACCCAAGTACTTTAATGAAACTTCTAAAAAAAATGAACCAAAATTTTGTATTTTTACCAAGGAAACCTATTTTATTTAATGTAAATATACATACATTTACAAAGTTTACAACATAGATTTACAAAGTAAAAAAATTATGCACTTAGATCGCTTTTAAATATATCTTACTAAATGCTAAGAAAATGCACTCACAAAGGATTGCACTTTGGCTAAACATGTAGGCTATATCATTTTCATTATGAGTACTAAATGAGAACTATAACACACCGCGAGTATTCAGCGATAAATTTTGCTCATACCATTTTGATAAAGTGTCAAAGTTTTCGGTGGTTTACCTACACTATTGGGTAATATGTTATATTCTGGGCTTGGGTGAATCTCAAAGCAATGTATTAAACAATGCATTACTTTGGTGAATAAGCATAAGTTTCTAATGTCCATACAATTCTTTTTACCTAAGCCGACTTAGGTGATTTTACTATTGCTTTTTTTCTCGGTGTAACCAAACATGAAACTAACGGATGCATTAGAAAAACCAAAATTAAGCTTGAGTTTTCTGCACAATAAGGAATGGTCTACCGTATCGAACGCTTTTGAAAAGTCTAATAGACAGAGTAGGCTCAATTGGCCCTTATCATATGGTACTTTAATGTCATCGAGAATTTTTACCACAGCCAAGGAACAGCTATGTCCAGGACGGAAACCCGACTGCAAATTATGCATTAGGTCAAACGTGTTTATGTGGCGAAGAATTTGCTCAGCCATTAGGTGCTCGCATATTTTGGACAACGAGGACAATGAGCTTTTTGGGTGGAAATCGGATGGTTCATAGGCGTTAGATTTTTTTGCAAGTGGGCTCAGTACATTTGGCAAAATACATTAAATAAACATAGAAACAGTAATTCTTTTATGAAATTCAAGAAAAATAAAAGAATTTGCTTTGCTACACGCTTCATTTTGTATTTTATCGTATTTTTTTAATTTAGTTAATTTCGTGACACTGTGTAATTATAAATAGACGGTTACGCTAGAAATATTTACTTAATATTATTTTGCAAACTGATAAATAGATGGATATTTTTAATTTATATTAATTTAGATATTGTGGGAATTTATGAAAAAATATCTTCATGGTATCCTGGGTATCATAGGTATCATAGGTAGCTTATGTTATGATAAATATTTAATATATTCTTTGTTCAAATTAATGGTGTGAGAAAATATAAATAAATTAATAAATATCAAGTTTGTTTCATATAAGAAAAGCATATCTTAAGTGCTCCAAAAGGAGCCTTACAAAAGTGGACAAGGGAAAAGGTAAAAACTAGCTTTTTAACTTATGAAGTGAGTTCAAATGTTCGTAAGGTGACGTCATAGTCATCAGCTAAGGCATGAATTTGATAATGGTGCCATTTCCCTTGAGAAGATTTCACTTACAAGACTATCCTTTTTTACCTTTTGAGATATAAAAATCGTTAAATATTGTTTTAAAGAATGCTTTTTTTGCAGCTAATTCATACGAAAATTTTATAAGTTTTCTCTTCGGCTTGGCTGTTTCAACATTTTGCTATCCCATACTTCACAACGAACAAATTGACTATTTCAGTATTTTGAGATGTTCTTAAAGGTTTCTTACTAACTAATTGTCAACTAATACCAATGATAATTGCGATGTCATAAGTTATGTTTTACTTCAATTTCTAATGATTAGGAATATTTACTTGATATTGGAATTTGAATTCAGCTATTTTCAAATGGTCGTCAAGCCATAAACAGTTCTATCACACATTTGTTAGAATCAAAACTACTCGAACTTAGCCTGTTGGTTTAAAATTTGCTATTTAGAAATCTGGGAACAGAGTATATAGTAATAAAAAATTTTCGATTTTTTACATTTATGTATCTCAGTTTCTTGGTTAAATCAACTAAAAATACTCAAATAAAAATTGCCACGTTAACTTTGGTAATTTTAAATCGACTTCTGTTTTCCTCAGTGCTTAAGAAAATGATTAACAACGCTTTGCTTTCCCAAGTTGGGTAAAAATGTCATAAGTTTTTCTGTTGGATGATCTAAGGCTTTATGTACAATTTTCTAACTAAGCTGGCTTAGGTAAATTTACCTATGTTTTTCCATCTAGAGTTTAAAAAAAACAATTAAACTACAAGAATAAACACAAAATGGCACCATTAAGAAACATTTATTTAACATATTCTATTAACAATGAAAATATTTTAACAAAATTTGTTGCTTGCATTAAAAACTGCGTTAATTATTTAATAAAATAGGCCCATGTTCTCATTAAAATGAAAATATTTGAATAATTTTTTACGAAAAACATGCTTAAGGCTTATTACGTTTAATTTCATAAGTGTAGCATGCACCATAGTGTACGATTTTCAAGCCGCAATACATGTTGTTTTTTTTCTCCATAGCCTTTGCACATTCAAAAGTACAAAGATTGTCAAAAGTTTGATAAATATGATCATTGTCGGTGGCACAGAGTGGTTTATATTTTTCCTGTTCACATTTACATTCTTCAAAAGAAACAGCAACGCCTATCAGTGACAGCAGCAGCAAGAAAATTGCAGAAAGCTTCATTATTTTTAATTTTTATGAGAATTCTTTAGATGAGTAACAATAACAAGCACAGAAAAGTTTCAAAAACTAATTTTTCTCAAAGAAGCTACCTGTAATTTATAGACGAGAAATTCATGGACGTTAATTTCAATTCGTGATATTGAAAAACAGTCGCATTAGTTTCACTTTTTCTTATTGTTTTTTGTGTTTTTTTTTTCTCCAATAAACCAAATTTTTGCTATTTAGTCCAATTCGCTATGGATGATATGGAAATTAGTTTCGTTTAGTGGGCTTAGGAAGGTAAAGACAAGGTATCAATTTACCCGATTCCACCCAGACTTCCGACATGATTGAGAATCAACTGATTCGTCACCTACTTATAGCATTTTGGAACTTATGTATTTGACAGCATTTTAAAAGAAACCATAGTCCGTAAAAAACATAATTTCAATTGAAAATATTTTATGACAGCAAGGGGATTCGAACCACATGCCTTGCGGCTCGTAAAACTTAGCATTGAATGGTCTACGCACGCCAACGTTTTCGGTCACGGCCGCCACATTACAGAAAAAGATTCCTACTTTGAACTTACATTAACCTCCACACTCCCACTCCTCCAAAACTAACTTCTAAAGCAAGGCGAATTGGACTAAATAGCATGCAATTTAGTTCAATTTAAAAAAAGCAACACGAAAAAGTGGAATTAATGAAACTGTTATTGATTAATGCATGCACGACTATATATGAAGGTAGCTTCGTTAAATAAATTAGTGCTTGAAACTCTTCGATGCTTGGTATTGCCAATCCAATCTATAAAAACTTCATAAAAAGTTGACCAAAAAAATGAAGTTTCTTGTAGTTTTTTCGCTGCTACTGCTTCTGCTGGAAGCAAAAGCTCAACGTTCAAACGAAAAGAAATCAGAGCTCAACGACATAAGTCCTCAAAGTTCAAAAGAAATACAATCAGAGCCTAAGGACCCTCAACGTTCAAACGAAAAGAAATCAGAGCTTAATGACAGAAGTCCTCAAAGTTCAAAAGAAATAAAATCAGAGCCTAAGGACCCTCAACGTTCAAACGAAAATAAATCAGAGCCCGACGACAATAGCCCTCAAAGTTCAAAAGAAATACAATCAGAGCCTAAGGACCCTCAACGTTCAAACGAAAAGAAATCAGAGCCCGACGACAATAGCCCTCAAAGTTCAAAAGAAATACAATCAGAGCCTAAGGACCCTCAACGTTCAAGCGAAAAGAAATCAGAGCTTAATGACATAAGTCCTCAAAGTTCAAAAGAAATAAAATCAGAGCCTAAGGACCCTCAACGTTCAAACGAAAATAAATCAGAGCTCGACGACAATAGTCCTCAAAATTCAAAAGAAATACAATCAGAGCCTAAGGACCCTCAACGTTCAAACGAAAAGAAATCAGAGCTTAACATTAAGGACATAAGTCCTCAAAGTTCAAAAGAAATAAAATCAGAGCCTAAGGACTCTCAACGTTCAAACGAAAATAAATCAGAGCCCGACGGCAATAGTCCTCAAAGTTCAAAAGAAATACAATCAGAGCCTACGGACCCTCAACGTTCAAGCGAAAAGAAATCAGAGCTTAACGTCATAAGTCCTCAACGTTCAAAAGAAATACAATCAGAGCCTACGGATCCTCAACGTTCAAGCGAAAAGAAATCAGAGCCCGACGACAATAGTCCTCAAAGTTCAAAAGAAATACAATCAGAGCCTACGGACCCTCAACGTTCAAGCGAAAAGAAATCAGAGCTTAACGACATAAGTCCTCAAAGTTCAAAAGAAATAAAACAAGAGCCTAAGGACGCTCAATGTTCAAAATCAGAGCCTAAGGACATATGTCCTCAATGTCCAAAAGAAACGAAGCCAATATGTGCCTATCACAAATATACCTATGAAAATCGTTGTGTGTTCGATTGTTTGATTGAAAATAGAAAATTATTCGGATCACGTCTTGGCATGAATGAGACCATCATGCACGATGGCCCATGTTAACCTTAAGGAAAAAAAGGTGCGGATGCTGAATCATAAATATGAATGTATACTAAAAATAACTAAAAGAAGGTGGGGATGCTGAATCATAAATATGAATGTATACTAAAAATAACTATCTACGAGTACAAAATAAAATAAAATGCTTTTATTTTAATAGGCCCAAATCATATTTTGTAATATTTTTACTGTAAAAATAATGTTTTAAGCAAATGATTTTAAGTAAAAATTATCATAATATTTGTGAAATATTGTTAATTTTTATTAGAAACATTTTAAATATTTGGTTTATTAATAATTATGTTTAATTCTTTATAGGAAATATGAAACCATCTATAAAATAAGAAAACAAAATTCATAAAAAGTTTAGCAAATATCCATTGTGGCGGTCGTGGACGAGCACAGAGTTAGACAGTGCGTTGACTACTGGATGCTTAAAGAGCCCAGGTTCGAGCCCCAGCTGAAACAACAGAAAGTTTTTTCAATTGAAATTAATTTTTTAATCCGTCGTCATTAAATGGCGTGAAGCATTAAATCGTCGTCTTAAGAGATTCTCATTTTGTCGAAACATTTGAACTTACACTCACAATCAACATGTTCGAGCACCATTTCTGCAACGAACTTACCCGAAGTATTGATGTATGCTTCACCTCTTTGGCGTTTACTTTTGCGGATATTCTTTTTCCATGTTTGGAGATTTCGTTTCTTTTTCCTTGTTAGCTTTCGTGATTTCATAGGAGTCTGTTCTTCTGTATTTATGCTTTCCGTATTACTATAGGGAACGAGACATCGCGCTCGTGGCTGTATTTCATCATCACTGAATCGAAGAACAGCTGTTTGGAAAGTTCGTTTCAGTCATCACTTCTATTAATAAATTCTATTTTATGTGAAACTTACTTGCGTTTTGATAACTTATGGTTGAGTTTTTCTTTCCAAGGCTGAATATCAGATCCACTGTCACTAGATATTTCCATTTGGTTTATATTATAAGACATTTTAAGTTTGGACACCAAAAAATGTAATGATTAACACAAACACTTCCATAACACTGACGTTGGGTGCAGACAGAACCACATAGTTCTCCGTGCTGCCACTTTTTCAAAATTGCAATTTCATTTGGAATTCATCAATTCAAGTTGTTTTTTAACATTTTAAAATTTTAAGAAAAACTAAATCAAACAATTTATTCTATTTTTGTAACAGAATTGAAATTGATTGCAAATAGAACCTTATGGAACTAAGCGTATCCACTTTTTTGCATATAAAACTAAATAGGTCTGTTAGTATTTCAAAAATTATTAAAAATAAAAAAAAAGAGCTTCTGAAATAGATAAAAACCATTATAAAGAGTAGATTCCAATAAAAAAACACAAAAGTGAAAAAAAGCCAGATAGAACCCTCTGGTTCTCACGTCGCGATTTGTCTGCATACAATGGCAACCCTCAGAGAGTAAATAATGCCATGTAAAGCTTTTTGAGAAAATACACATTAGCAGGTCGAAGTCAGCATAAAACAAGTAGGTCTCGTTCTTGATCATTTGTGTACAAACATAACACGCTCAACACAATTTGGTCATAAGAAGCTCGGTCAAAGTCATTTCAGAGGCAGAAATGCACAATTTATTATTTATATATTTTTAAATATCTATTGATATTAAGTGGTTTTCTTTTATTTTTGAAAATTGCTGCATTATAATCCAGTAACTTTTTCTGATTCCGAGTATAAGAAACTGAAGTAAAGCACATCAGCACATCACATTCAGCTACTTGAAGTGAGCGATGTAAAGACAATACTTTGGCATTACAATTCTCTCCTGTTTTTGACTCACCTGATTATAAGCAGGCGTAAATTTTTATCTATTTATTTAGTTTATTTATTTATTTATTTAGTTATTACTTTATATCCACCGATATTTAACGGGAATTTTAAAATTTCGCAGGCTGTGTTGGTCCACTTGGCACGAGAAGTAATTCATAGACTAATAGTAGAATCCCCAAAAGCAGTATTTAACATTTCTAAGACTTTGTTGCACTTTATCTAATTCAAATTCTCTGATTCATTATTTATAAAAAATAGAAAAATTGGCAATAGTGTCAAAACCCGCGTTATTCTTTAAACAGCTGACAAAAAGTGAACAACCAATGTGTCTGAAAATGTATAGATTCCTTTTGACATACTTTTCAACATAACAATAACAAAAAAAGTCATGCCAATCGGACCAACACAGCCCGCGAAATTTTTCTTAAGAAATAATAGAGTCTTGTACCTATTTTTTGCTTTCAGCTTTCTCGGTTTTTAAAATATTGAGCTAAAATTTTCAAAATTCAAAGTTTTCTGAGTAAATACAGTGCTTTCTTATTTTCGAACTAAATTTATCTCTCTTAGAAATTTTCTCGACATTAGTTGAGATCTAGCAAATCTAAGTAACTGAGTGGATCATAGTCAAAGTCATGCAAGACTACTGATGAAAACAAAAAAAAAAAAGAAATGAGTTTTTTAAAAAATTACCAGACGTTTGAAGATATACCCGACTTAAGAACAGAAATTTTTTACAGTAATAAACGAAAAGTTTTGTTCAAAGTAAGCTATACAAACTGTTCTTCTCATAGCGAACACACTTGCATAAACCGTTGGCCGTTGTACTCAAAATTACCATAGTTTGAAGAATAAGAATGTTTTCGGTGTGAAAATAACGACCTTTTTTATATGATCTGTAAGAAAAACTTGTAAGATATCAAACATACATGATATATAAAGCTTAATGTAATGATCTTAAAATTGTCTTTTGCGATCTGTGTCTGTGAAAATAAATACACATCAGATCAAATTGTAGCTCGCATTTACTTGGTCTTACTCTGTCACACAAGTTTTCACGTAATACCCATGACATACTAGGTACTTTCAAAGCAAGACAAATTCGACTTTAAAGGTGTAGAACTGCATAAATTCGTGCATAAAAAGAACTTAATAAGAAACCTGTAGTTGGAAGTTTGACAATTTAATTTATCTTTAATATTAATTAATTAATTAAATTTATTAATATTTAGTTAATTGGAATTTTTACGCTGCTGATAATGCTGGATGCTGCTGTTTCAATAGATCCTTACCACATATGTTCACACTGTCCAAAAGAAATCAAACCACTCTGTGCCTTCCACAAATATACCTATCAAAATCCTTGTATATTCGATTGTTTAAGCGAATCTAAAAAAATATTCGGAGCACATCACAACTTGAACGAGACCATCATTTACGAGGGTGGTTGTTAAGCTAAGCAGAAAAGATTGTAATGCTGAAGCATAAACATAATTGTGTTAAGTGAAAATGTACCGTTAAAATATAATTATTGTATCATAATAATTTAATATTTTAAATTGAGTCGTAGGCCCTGGCAGCTAGTACTCCTTACTTCTTTAGTTTTAACATTTTATATTGTAACTAAAATTAATAAATAAATAAATAAATATTTTAAATTAATATTAAGTATTGAATGCTAACAAAATTTAATATTAATATGCAAATATTTTTTACTTTAATTGAAACATGAACATTTTTTTTTGCATATTGTCTATGTTGTTATTGTTTTGTTCTAATGAGATTGATTCTTATAATTCAAAGCAACAATTTTAAGATAAACATTATAAATAAAGCATGAAAAGTATCCATGAAAAGGATTAAAACTGTTTTATTTCCCGTTGATTAGAGATATTTTTCAAAAACAGAAGAAAAACAAACACGTAAACACTATGGAAAATTCAGTTAATTTATTTTCAAAAGCTTTGCCTATTTTATAGTTTATTTCAAGTAGCTCGGGGTTCCTTAAGTCCACACCAGCGAGAATTCTAAAGTAAAAAAGGAGTTGGCTGTGTCGTGGACACACCCGTAGGTTTTGACGTGACGAAGTTTCTTGTTGTTGTTGTTAACAATGTTGTTGTTGGAAGTTGATGTTGGTGTTGGTGTTGGTGTTGGTGTTGGTGTTGGTGGTGGTGTTGGTGTTGGTGTTGGTGTTGGTGTTGGTGTTGATGTTGATGTTGGTGTTGGTGTTGGTGTTGGTGTTGGTGTTGGTGTTGGTGTTAGTGTTGGTGTTGGTGTTGGTGTTGGTGTTGGTGTTGGTGTTGGTGTTGGTGTTGGTGTTGGTGTTGGTGTTGGTGTTGGTGTTGGTGTTGGTGTTGGTGTTGGTGTTGGTGTTGGTGTTGGTGTTGGTGTTAGTGTTGGTGTTGGTGTTGGTGTTGGTGTTGGTGTTGGTGTTGGTGTTGGTGTTGGTGTTGGTATTGGTGTTGGTGTTGGTGTTGGTGTTGGTGTTGGTGTTGGTGTTGGTGTTGGTGTTGGTGTTGGTGTTGGGGTTGGTGTTGGTGTTGGTGTTGGTAGTGGTGTTGGTGTTGGTGTTGGTGTTGGTGTTGGTGTTGGTGTTGGTGTTGGTGTTGGTTTTGGTGTTGGTGTTGGTGTTGGTGTTGGTGTTGGTGTTGGTGGTGGTGTTGGTGTTGGTATTGATGTTGGTGTTGGTGTTGGTGTTGGAGTTGCTGTTGAATTTGGAGTTGGTGCTTTTCTTTTAGCTTTTTTTTTGCTTCCCCATTGGTTGTGCTCTAATTTCAATTAATCCAGCAAAAGTAATGCATATGCGTCACATTAGGCGGTTCCCTTAGGGTCTTTGACACACCGTCAATTTTTTTTTTATTTTTGTCATATGCCCGAAGACCTCACCTTCGTTTTCGTTCCTTAAAATTTACCGTTGCACCAGTAGTCAGAGAGTTAAAAATCCATGCAACGTTTTTTCATGGCTTAGCATTTTACTGCATTATGTGATTGCATCCCTGAAATCATGACAACAAGAATTTTTTTGTAATTTAGTTGTAAAGCGTAATAACACATCCCTGCTGTCGTAAAACAAAATTTACCGTAGCACTCCTCCTGAGTGAGTAATAATTCCATGCAACGATATAACATGTCTATTACATAAGCTGCTATATTCACGACCTGACGACGCCGGAATTTTTTTTTTATTTTTGTCGTAAAGCCATTTATAAAGCTTTCATTTTCCTTTTTAAACTTTTATCGTAGGTTATTTACTCATTGAGTTAAAATTCAATGCAACGGCGCTGCATGAATGTTGCGTTATCGATCTTTGAGCGGCTCTCTCAGCGTCCCCATGACGACAGAAATTTTTTGTCTAATTTTGTTGTGAGGGCTTACAGTAGGCCTTTATTGGCATGTCGTATTTTTAATCTTAACACTAATACTCTGCGAGTAATAATTCCATGTAACAAATTTTCAGTTGCGTTGCTTACGCAGCTCCCACTACGTCCTTATGCCGTATTTCATTTTGTTTTTGTTTTTTTAATAAAGTCAAAGAATTAACCTTTATGGTCATACTATTTTTTTAATAATAGCTCTTATACTAAGCGAGTAACAATTCAATGAAATGCAGATGAATTTTTAAAAAATTAATTTTTCAACTTTTTTGGAAACTAGAGCAGTACAACGTAACTTCGTCACGTCAAAAATGGTGGCTTACTTTAATTTCTTATGATCAGGAATATAACTGGATCTTTGTGTTTCAAGCCAGCTATTTTACTCAAGCGACAAAAAATAAAAAAAGTTATCTAAACGAAACCATTGATGCATTTTTTAAACGTTTAGTATTTTTTCTGATGGAATATTTATAATATTTTTATGTCTCTATTAAAATTACACACAAAATCTCCATTTATTTAAAAATTTATATATTGACCATAATAATTTTACAACAAGTTTAAAAAAAGAAACAAAATGTCCATTAATTAAATTTTCCTTTTTGGCTGTGAAGATCGTATCCCCAAAACCTTCTATCAGGAATACATTTACCATCATGTACCTTGACCAAGACGAAGTTAGGTCCATATTCTTGTCGTTCTTTGTTTAAACATTCGAAATAACAGGGATTGTCCATGGTTCGTTGTTTCGAAAATGTGGTGATACAGAGTGGTTTATCTTCTTTTGGACAGTCAGGACATAAATATGTCCCCGGATATTGATCATCTTCTACAGAACGAGCAACTCCCAGCAGATACAGCAGCGAGAAAATCACAAGAAACTTCATATATAACTTTTTATTATAATTTTGAAGTGCTTCAAAAACTAAATTTTCGGAAAGAAGCTGCTTTTACTCGTACTTATATTCGAGTAATTCACAAACGTGCTTTTTATATCTATAAATAATAACATCAGTTCCACTTGTTCCAGTTATTCTTGTGTTTTAATTAAATGAATTGTTGCTATTTGGACTAATTCGCCTTGCTATGGAAATAAGTTTCGGCGAATGGGAGTGGGGAAGTTAAGGTAAGTGATAAGTAGTCGTTCTTTACTGCACGATAAAACTGTGCATTATAGGGTTCTGAATAATTTCTTATCTTATGTAATAACCTCGATCATCTTAGTTTCTTCACCGACGATCTACCAAAGACTCATGATATAGTTTATGACCTACCCCTAATAAGTTTTCATTAGGTTTCATAACTTTTGAACAGTAAAAGAAGAAATAAATAAAGTATGTAAATAAAAAGCGTGCTTAGTATCGGCATTTTCGTAAAAATACTTATTTAAATCTTTATTGATTTTGTCACATTATGATTTCACACACATTTTTCTCCCTTAATAGTACAATAGTTTGGGAGTTTACTGAGCTCATCAAGTATTGAAATATTATGTGTTTTACTTATTTAAGCAGTCTTTACTAAAAAATTGCTAAAGAATGTAGATGATTTCGAATAAGTAAAATACCATGTTATTGAGTCTTGTCCCTAATCGATATCGATATTTTTGATTTTATTATATAAATTTTCAGTCGACCTCTACAAAATCGCGATCTCCAGGATAGGGGAGGTATGGCCGGGCGCTAAACTCGAGGTTGTTGGAAGGGATCAGATCCCTAACCGACCAAGAGCGCGTTCCCGGATCCCTGCCGAACCTTCTGACCCTCAAACAATCCTGGAGCTAATTCGGTTGGGAAACCATGATCTACCTACAGGTAACTGGAAGGTGACAAAGGTGGAAGAGCCAAAAGGGGACTTCAGATCGGCAACATTTGTCATCAATCAGGAGTCCCTGGCTATCTTGTCATCCAAAAGTTACGTGGTAGACTATGGTTTCACCTCCATAGAAATGAGGGTCTTCAAAAAAGATGAGGCGTTATTGGAGGAAGAGCAGGCTTCCAGTTCAATTAAGAACGCCTCATCTCCTCAATCCTGCACTCCTGCACCAGATGAGGCTAGCTCTGATACAGAGCTAGCACGATCTCTCCGGTTATCCTCATTAGAGGACGACCTCCTCAGATCGGACGATGAGTCCGACATTACTGTCGTGGAGGTTAGTCCCACTACTAGCAGCGCTAATGCTGAGAGTAGTACAGATTAACCTCCACCACTCAAAGGCTGCGTCCGCCAGTCTAACTCTCCGTCTTACCAAGGGCGGAGAAGATATTGTCCTGATCCAGGAGCCGTGGGTAGTCTGCGGCCTGGTATGCGGACTCAGGACCCCTTCATACACGCTGATTTACACCAAAGCGCAAGGTAAACCGAGGGCGTGTATTCTAATTAAAAATAATCTGAGTGTTTTTACTCTCTCTAATTTCAGCAACAAGGACACTGTAGCCATTAGTGTCGAGACGGGCCATAACAGCTTGTGGCTTGTATCGGCATACTTGGCACACGACCACGAAGTCCTCCCAGAAGACGTCATAAAAGACCTGGTCTCCAAAGCGGCAGCTGAGAACAAGGACCTGATCATCGGGTGCGATGCTAACGCCCACCATGAGATCTGGGGAAGCTCAGGTACCAATAAACGGGGTGAGTCTCTTTTTGATTACATCCTCACTACTAACCTTATCATAAGTAACGTGGGTTGTGAACCTACATTTATTATTAGCAATAGGCAGGAAGTTTTAGATATTACTCTTGCCTCCGACAATATATCTAATAGAATAAAGAATTGGAGAGTTTCAAAAGAACACTCCTTCTCTGACCATAGATATATTCTTTTTGACATAGATGACTTTGCCCCGAGATCACGTAGTTATCGTAATCTCAAGCAAGTCAACTGGGATCTCTATACAGAAACACTAATGACAGAACTTCCTAACGGACCATCTTGTCTCCCCACTTGTAAAACCTCCTTAGATGACTTAGTGGACAAACTCACTGCGTCTATGAATAAAGCTCTTGACACTGCGTGCCCGCTCAAAACACCAAAAGGAAGGAAAAAGCCACCTTGGTGGGGCACTAAACTAGAAGAGCTCCGAATGAAGAGCAGAAAACTCTTCAATAAGGCAAAAGCCACTAGATCCACAGATGCGTGGACAATTTACAAAAGGGCTCTAAACGAGTATAAAAAAGAATTACGCAAAGCTCAACGACAATCCTGGAGAAATTTCTGTGAAGAAATATCACAAACCTCCGAGGCGTCGAGACTTAGGAAAATTCTAGCATCTAGTCCACCTAACCCGAGCTTCATGAAAAAAGAAGACGGAACCTGGACCACCAACAGTGAAGAATCTCTTAATATCTTGGTAGAAACTCACTTCCCGGGCTGTTCGAAGATAGAAAATGCTCCAACACAAGAGGTGCATTTTCCATCCATTGACAACTCTCTACAAAAAATTACACAATCGAAGCTAAAATGGGCCATAGAAAGCTTCAAACCGTTTAAGTCTCCAGGACTTGACGGCATAGCCCCAATTGAAATTCAAAAAACGTACGACATCATAAGCCAGTGGCTTATGATAATCTATCAAAGCTGTCTTAACCTAAATCACATCCCAAAACAATGGCGACACGTGAAGGTAGTCTTTATACCTAAGGCAGGAAGAAGCTCGCACGTAAACCCAAAAGACCTTCGACCAATTAGTCTCTCATCTTTTCTTCTTAAAACTCTCGAGAGACTAATAGACATCTACTTGAGACAAAAAATAGAAGCAAATCCTATCTCACCAGCACAACACGCCTACACCAAAGGCAAATCTGTGGAAACGGCTCTCCACTCCATAGTATCTATCATTGAAAAGTCCCTTCATCAGAAGGAATATACAATGATAGCCTTCATTGACATAGAGGGTGCCTTTAACAACGTCAAGGCGGAGGCTATCACAAATGCGCTGACGGAGCTTGGGGTGGATTCTGCGCTGATAGCACTTATAAATCAAATGCTAGTAGGCAGGATTATAAGCGCGAGTCTCGGAGCAGCATCCACGCTAAGATCTGTACCAAGGGGAACACCTCAGGGAGGAGTTCTCTCGCCTCTACTCTGGAACCTAGCGGTGAATGAACTACTGGGTAAACTAGAACAAGAGGGGTGCAGGGTGATAGCCTACGCCGACGATGTTGCTATCGTCACCTCAGGTAAATATGTGTCCACCCTCAGAGATATTATGCAAAATTGTCTTAACACTCTCGCAAACTGGGTTACCGGCTGTGGACTTAGCGTTAACCCCGATAAAACCGAGTTAGTGATCTTTACCAGACAACACAACTTGCCCACTATTAGTCCTCCAAAACTGGGAAATACAAGACTAAACTTCTCAGAACAAGCAAAATACCTGGGTCTCATTTTAGATAGGAAACTAAATTGGAAACCCAACCTGCTCGAGAGAGCCAAAAAAGCCAATATAGCCCTATACACATGTAAAAAAGCAGTGGGTAGCAAATGGGGATTACAACCTAGGGTAACTCACTGGCTTTATACAGCTGTTATTAGGCCAATATTGTTATACGGTGCTATAGTCTGGTGGCCAGCACTAAGCAAACAAACACACCTCAATATACTTCGCAAAGTTCAACGGTCAGCAGAGCTGTGCATCAGTGGAGCGCTGAGAACCACTCCTACTGACGCACTCGATACTTTGCTCCATCTAACTCCACTAGATATCCTAACAAAACGGATAGCTGCAAACACAGCAATCCGTTTAGAAGCCACTTCCCAATGGAAAGAGGGCACAATAGGACACTCTGACACCAGGAAACTCACTCCTCAAATACCCAAGAATATAGACTACATCACTCAAAAACTTTTATTCCACAAAAAGTTTGATGTATCAATCCCCTCCAGATACGAATGGGATATTGGAAGCCCTCCACCAAACAATGCCACTAGAATCTACACTGATGGATCAAAACTAGATGGCAAAGTAGGCGGAGGAGTCTACTCTGAATCCCTAAACATTAACCATGCCTTTAGGCTCCCCGACCACTGCAGTGTCTTCCAAGCGGAGGTCACTGCCATACATGAAGCCGTTACTTGGCTACAGATGAACGAAATATTAGCAAAAGATATTTGTATTCTATCTGATAGTCAAGCCGCTTTGAAAGCCCTGGAATCTGTTGAAATAACATCAAAAACAGTCCTAGGCTGCCGCAGATCTCTAAATGAGATGGCAGAGCAGCTCAATATATTCCTATGCTGGATCCCCGGACATAGAGATTTCCAAGGAAACTGCAAAGCAGACGAACTCGCTAGAAACGGTACCATCAAACCCTTATCGACAGATAAGGAACAAATTGGAATACCTCTCGCAACATGTAAGCTACTAATAAATGAACTATCCCTTGAAAACACCAACAACAGGTGGTCAACGGGTAGTACATGCAGCATATCGCGTCAAGTGTGGCCAACACTAAACTTAAGACGCTCAAAAGAACTAATATCCCTTAGAAGGGACCAAATAAGTATTACAATAGGCGTCCTAACAGGACACTGCCTGATTGGAAACCACGCCCAAAGACTGAATACTCCCCATAACGACTTCTGCAGAAGCTGCAGAGATGAAGAGGAAGTTGAATCCACAACACACCTCCTCTGCACATGCCCAGCGCTGGCCAGAAAGCGCCATCTCTTCCTAGGTAACTGGTTCTACAGTGACCTAGACGAACTCTCAAAAACTTCGGTCTACCGAATACAAAGCTTCATAAATAGCTCCAACTGGTTCAAATAGGGTGGAAATAATTAACCCCTGGTATCACAACGGGCCAAACTGGCCTAAGTGTGTCTCATAGGAGACAGCCACGTCAACCTAACCTAACCTAACCTATATAAATTTTCTAAACAGAACTGAATGAATGAAAAATTGCTGTTCTTTGATAGTTTCAAGATAAATAATCAAAGTTTTGGAGATGCTAGTTCAAAAACAATAAAAAAAAAATTAACTATCTGGTCAAAGCTGGCTTCAGAGGTAAATAAGTTATTACTACAATATAATGGTTGTTCCCGTTCAGACCTATTCAACGACATAATATTTGTGCCAATCGGTTATAAGCTAGTATAATGCTGAAAATTCTTGATAGTTGATGACACCAAAATCCCATCAAAGTAAGCTTTGTTAAGCTGAAGGTGGTCAATGAATCCCCTTTAAACAAAACTGTGTTGGTTTTATTCACCACATCACACTAATTTCAACACATTAGAATCTACTTCGATCCAATAAGCAATTGGTGTGGTGAAGTTATTTGTTGTTTTGTTTTAAGCGCTGCAAAGTATATATGTATATGTTTTTGTTTGTTTATTTTGTTGTGTTGTGCATGCTGAAAACAAAGAGAGAATAGAGTAGAGAGCAGCATGGAGTTTATTGAAGCTTTCACAGAACAAACGCATGAGAAGCTAACGATCAGACAATGCATGGCATTGTATATGATTTCTTCAAAAACTTAACGCTTTAATTAAAGATACTAATTATTAAAATTTCGTAAAGAAAATACCCCTATATCCTTTTGCAACACAAATGTGATATTTTTAATCTTATTTTATTAAAATCGGACCAGTACTTTTAGAGTTTAGCGGCAACAAAAAATGCACACTTTAATTTTATATAATGGTATAGATATAGATAAAGATAGTCTAAATAATTAGATAGGTCTAATTGTTAGAAACTATTTATTTACTGGAATATTTGGAATCTAGTGTATCAAAGGAATCTTTGCATTCAATTCGAAAATGCATTAAAAAAACCCATTTATTTCCTTCCAGGAGAGAAAGTTCTAAAATTAAATATTTTTGATTAATTTAAAACTTCCATAAGTCAACACTTCCATGTATACCTGGCTTACAAATCCCGCCTACAAAGGGTACAATGTAAATACAGATACATGCATCGCCATCTCCGCCACTACTTATTTAGACATTTTCGTCTATCTGTCTGTCAGTTGACATTACTACATCCGCAATTTTGAAGCTTTCGTAATGAAATTAAAAAAAATAGTTTATTTTTGAAAAAGGAAGTTAAAGCTCGAAAATAAGCCAAACTGGATGAAAGCCACGCCTCCCGCCCACATAAGGTAATTTTATAAAAACGGTAAAATCGTTCAAATTTAAAAAAAATTAAACCATCTAATATATCGTATATGTGATTTAATTGTTTTAACTCCGTCTACTTTCCATTCAATATGACGTCAATAAAATTGTAAAACCTTTATTAATTCCACAACTCAATTTTCTCATGCACATTGTATTGTGCATTGACTTGTTGTTTTACACATAAGCTCCGATGTTTTTAAAATTAGTATTTTGAAAACCACGCCTCTATACAAACTAACGCCATCAAAATAATAAAACCTTCATAACTGGAATATACTTAAAGACCATCCTGGGTGTAATTTAACTCCAAATAAACCGGAGAGCATGAGAACAGTTTTGGAAATAAAAATAGCAAATTAAAAAAAAAAAAAAAAACTAAAGTTCCACAATTCCTCTTTCAAAATTACATTTTTAACAATTCTCCTCTTTAAATATTTACAAGAATCCTCCTAAACAGAATTTTACAAAAAAACTCTGAAAAAGCGTACTCAGAGGTGCTCAACTATTGCAAAACTGTTGTTTATAATTTACTTTGACTATCATTTTAGATCAGTGGTGCTCACTACTTGGTTTCCCATAGCCCGCGGGCATCGTGTGTTGCTGAGATTTTTCACGCGAAGCAGCAATTCGCTCGTTGCGTTTGTACACTGCGTAAAAGTTTGTTTTTTCCGTTTCTGTTTAAATTTCAATTTAGTGCGATCATTGTGCGATCATGTGGCATGAGAGTCGCTCGCTGTTTTATTTATGAATGTACTTAAATATTTAGCAATGTTTCAGGAAAAACATAAATACATCCCATTCTTCACTTTTACTTTTTTTTATGTCTTCTATGTTAAAATAGCGAAGAACAAACACAAAAATAAAAAAGAAATGATTTATATTGAAAATACAACACCCGACAAGATTTCCTTGCACCAAATGTTGTGAGAGCTTTTAACAACTTCTGGTTTCAGTGTAAAGCTCTGCACTTTGTAAGCTGTTTTTGTTCTTGTTTGAACCGTGCGTTGATCACCACTGTTTTAGATTCGTAAGAGAGAACTTTGTAAAAGCAAAAAATTTTTGTAAAAAAGAAATTTTGAGCCAAATCCCAGAAAATTTTTGTAACATTATGAAATATAATGAAAAAATGTTATGACCTAATCTAAAGAATATATTTTTAAATACTCACTCAAAATATCAAATCAATCCAGGAAGCCACGATTTGCAGTCTAGAAATTGGGCTATCTAATCCACTAAAATATTGCCATTCAATGTTAAAAGGCAGTGGCCTATTTAACGTTTATATAATAGACCGATTTTTTTTTATTATGAAATAAAAAACAGGAACATTTTTTAAATTTTTGCCATGGTACGGTACCACTTCATTCACGTAGAAAAATAGAAATATTTCGTGAAATAAGGAAACAAACAAGCATCGAAGAAGTACTCTTCGTCAAGGCAATGCGAGCCTGACGGGTTTTAGAGCGTTTTAGAAAACATCGACTTGTGGGTCATCTGCCATACAATCCTGACTTGGCACCCAATGAGTTCTTTTTGTTTCCGTACATCTGCGTGAATCCGAACTGCGTGGTCAACGATTTTCGATGCCAGAAGAAGTCGTTGATGCGTTAAAAAACCAAATGTTTGGAGTTCAAACGAATGAAAATGAATCATAAAGGAGACTATATCGAGAAACAATAAAGAAAATATTCAGTCTTTGTATTTATTCCCGAAATATATGTAGTAACCTACGTATTGCTCAAAGGGTTATAATTTCTAATAGATCACTTGCTCTAAATCTCAATTAATGAAAGAACGTTAAAATCAGCTTGCATTTACTCGGTTTTGCTTCATCACAGAAGTTTTCACATAATATCCATAACATTCTCCAATCAAAGCAAGACAAAGTCGAGAAAAGAGGTGTAACAGCGGGTTCATCGCAAAAATCAATAAATAATGGCTTCAGGTTATAAGTTCAGTATTTCATGGAATATTTCTGCTTGGAACAAGCCTCAAATTGCCTAAAGAAGTAAAACTGCATAAATTGGTTAACATCCACTATTAAAACGATAGTTGATCCAAGTTTATAACTTTAGTATTTTATTGAATCTTATTGCTTTTGAAAAGTTAAAAGAAGTGACAACAATGAAGGTTTTTGCAATTCTTTTGCTGCTACTAGCTCTTGCTGTGATTGAAGCATTTGTTAATACGTGCTCTAAATGCACTATGAAAGATAAAAATCCTGTGTGTGCCTCCAACAACGTTACTTTTCCCAATCGTTGTTTATTCGATTGCGTAGTCTTGTTAATAGGATCAATCAAACAATTGCAAACATTACAATTAAAAATATTGTATGAAGGAAAATGTCGGCACGATCTTGAAAAGCAGCTTGACGAGAAATTGTTTGAGTTTAGTGTAAATGGAACAACTAAGTAGGTTTTTATTGAATGTTAAATTGAAATTAAGAAGATTGTAAAATTGTAATGAGTTATAATAAAATATTCAAAATATTTATCATTACATTTCTGATTTGACGTTTAATAGTATGAAAGGTTTAAAAAAAAAAATCGAAATTATGTATTTACAGATAAACATCTGTTTGTCTAGGCCGAGTGAAGTCCGAAACTTTAATAGGGAATGGTTATTATTGCACGAGGTAGAGCATTGAAACTCTGTGGCTTTTATTTAGTTGGCCATCAAAACTTTACTGTAAAACAATTAAGGAATTTATCAATCTCGGCTTGTCCGAAGTTGAAATACCCCCACATTCGTGTGTAATATATAATATCCGAAGTTATAAAGGTGTAAGTCATACAAGTAAAGTTTTGCTATTTCAATGACGTCACCTTACATTGGAAGTAGGCAAAGTTTAATTTTTGTGGAATTTAAGAGATTTTACCATTTCGATATTGCTACTTTTTATGGGAGGTAGGTGTGGTTTTCATTTGATTTTGAGAAATTTTTAATGAAGAGTGCATATTCAGAGCTTAAATACAAAATTTCAATTTAATAGATTGCTTTTTATTAAGTTTTTAAAGATTTACAGAAATTTTCAATTTTTTTTATGGAACTTTTAGAGAGTATAGGAGAAGTGACTTTAAATAGGAAGCAGGCGTGATTTTTATCTGATTTGGGTAATTTTCAAACTTGATATTCGTTTTTAAAAAAACAAGATTGTGCATGGCCGCCTCAGGCGGTGATGCTGATCAAATATTTATATTATATACATATATGTATATAAATACAGTATTGTGCAAATCATATGCAACTTTTTTGAATAGTGACTTAAAGTTATTTCTATTCAATTTGAATTGAAAAGTTTTCAATTTGAATTTTTTTAAATGATATTTAAATCCTCAGTCTAGCAGCATTGGAAAGTAAGACAAAAGTAGTTCGCCGCGCATCAGCAGTAACGTTATGACGCCGCCTGCGATTAAAAGTAGTTTTGTATTTGCGCAAAATATATGTAACTAGTTAAAGTTGTGCTCTTGTTGGTGTCACCACGTATTATTAAGCGTGAATATTTAAAAACTGTTGGTATTTTTCAGCTTAAATCGTTTTAAAGTGAAAAAATAAAATTTAAAAATAAATTTTTTCTTATCATGGCAAAGACGTTTATTCTAAGTTGGTGTTAATTTCGAGAAGGTTCTTTCCAAAAAGAATTTCTGAAAGGTTTGAAGTGCATAAATCTACTGTGTCCAGAGTTATTTGAAAGCATCAAAGAAAGTTACCGATTGAAATTATACATTCTGGGGGTCATCCACGTAAAACAAATGAAAGGACTGACAAAAGAAATCATCAACTATATTGAAAAAGATCCATATCTATTCATCGGAGATTTTAAATAACCTCAATGTGCTGATAAGCTCGAGTACAGTACATCGACGAGCGGCAGAAACCAATTTGAGAGCACACAGACCCTTGAAGAAGCCCCTTTTCTCCTTGAAACAAAAGCAAAAAAGGTGAAAATACACTGATAAATCAGTTCTAAGTTTTTAACCTCCAAACTAACTTCAAGGTTAAGCTTTGCTTGTAAATTCCTTAAATCGGACTGCTGCAAAAGGGAAAAACAGTACTATTTAGCGACGAGAGCAAATTTAATCTCTTCGGATCGGATGGGATAACTCACGTTCGCCGTAAGTCTGGTTTTCGGTTGCATAAGATAAATGTCGTGTCCACTTTGAAGCATGGTGAAGGCTCTATTATGCTTTGGGGTTGTTTTCTGTGCAAGGTTCCGATTCTGTCTAACAAATTAATGAAATCGTTGATGGATACACACATAAAAATAATTTGGAGACCACAATACTGTTATATGCCAAAAAGAGAATGCCCTTGTTGTGACATTTCCAACATTATAACGACCCCAAACACACTTCGAAGTGTGTGAAACTGTGGTTGAACGACAAAAAAACATTTCAGAACTTGACTGGGAAGCACAATCACTTGACTTAAGGCCTAAAGAAAGTCTGTGGGACATCCTTAAGCAGCGTGTCAAAGGACAAAGACTTTTCAGCGCCTTCAAATTTGAATGGGAGAGCATTCCTATGACAATAATTGAAAAATTCGTAAGAGATGTGAACAAGTAATTAAATACAATGGTTATTGGACAAAGTATTAAAACTACGATGCTTTTGAAGACTAAGAACATCTAGTTGCATATGTTTTGCACACATAGATACAACCGTTTCTTCAATACCAAAATATCTTTCATGTAAATATTATCATTAGAATTAAACTTTTTGTTCTTTATGTACCTAAAAAATATTGTTTCATAAAAATAATTAAAAAAAGAATGGATAACATGAGTTTTTTGTCATATACATATACTTACAAAATATCTGTTTCCATACAGTTGCACATGTTTTGCACAATACTGTATATACTTACTTTTCTATACCAACAACGCCGTCTTTTTATGTTGCAAATACTGAAAGTCGAAAACATAGCGCCATTGGGTCGATACGAGTTGAAGTTATTCCCCTTGACAATAACCTCATATTTCGCTTAATTTTCTGGTTTGAATAAACTCCAGAACTGGAACAAACTCATTAGAAAGCCACAAAGAATTTGCGGGTTTGTAAAAGGAGGAGTGTTATTTTTCAAGTTATTGAAGTTTTTACGGATAATTTTGATTCTAATTTACTTTGCCATCATTAGCTTCTTAAGCAGTTTTCGCAAAACATTTGGAGGAGTAATGTTTTTTTTAACATTGGAACAGTAATTTTTCTTAGCGTGGAGTCATTGGAAATTGAGAAGTTGGTGATCATTTTCAGAAAAAAAAGTTTCCTTAAAAGTAATAAATTCAAAATACTTGCATATTAAATCAAAATGTTTTATTTATATAAATTCTTATTAAGTCCTCATCCCCTATTCTGTTTATCCTTTGACTGCATATATTATCCGATATTATCGTAAAAGCATAAATTGACAAAATGCAAAGCACACACATAAAATTGTACCACACACAGTTGAGTACCTGCAAAGCGATTACTACCACGTTTAGCGAACAATGATTTTCAAATTGCTGATAAAAAAGAAAAATCTGAGATAAACGAAAATCTTGATAAGCAGAAAAGTAGACAAACACTCGAATATAAAGCCATGCGTCATAAAAAGCTTTAAAGGACAATTCAACAAATTAATGGGGAGGTAAACGCGTTGTTGGCGAGGTTGACAGATGTGTGAGGTGACATTTTAATAAAACCCAAAACACGATGTCTATACACACACATGTACGCACACTTATACACACACTTCAACGAACCTTAACAAAGCAAATATTTGCTTATATTAAAGTGCGTTCGCGCTAGAATATGTGCTGCAAAGACATCCGTCCGTTTGTCTTTCTGTCTGCCTCTCTGAACGTACGTTCAGCCTTTACATATAAAGGTTTTGTCCTTTACGTTAGTAATAAAAGTATTTGTGGAATTTTTACAACTTATTATCGGAAATTTTTATAACAAGGCAGCACCGCAGCACAAATAAGGAAAGATAAATACAGCTCCTTTACCTGCTTTGAGAACGTATTGCTACATAGGCAGGAATAGGTACTTGAAAGGATTTGCTTTTTTACAACAAGTCGACTGAAATTATTTTTATTAATTTAAGCAGAATATATTTTCACGCTTACAGTGGTTGAAAAATCACAACGAATGAAATGAAAAAGAAATGAAAATTCACGAAATATTTTGGAAATAATTGTCGTTTCGAAATAAAAACTAATATGTAAATTCAAGCATATTATCTGACCCCACAACAGTTATATTATAGCATCTATAACATCTATGTCGGTGCGACATTACCATAAAATTCGCCTGCGTAAGAGATGCGGCGGTATGATGCCACTCGAGGCAACCGCTACTTAACACCATGTTTTGAAAATTTAGTTATCTGTGTTTCTTACGCAAAATAATTTTGTGGTCATCTCGTAAAGACATTGCTTCAATGCAAGGATGTAGTTGCCATTGGATATGTTCTATTTCTAATTTAAAGAGCGAAAATATGAAATTTAATAATTTTTTAACATTTTCTCTCGTAGTTGTTGCGTTCAAAATAATCAAGTATCTGATGATACTTTTCACCATTAACGACATGTCGCAATGTTGTCATTTGCAACATTTTCTGCCTATGCGAGTAGAGCTAAAGTTAGAAAATAAAGTTAGAACGAGTAATCAACCGTTTTCTTTAGTATTCTCCTTCAGTCATAAATGTTAAAAGCAAGAACATGGATCCATATAGCGAATGCAACAACCTTTTTATAATAAGACCACTTGAACTCTCATTATAACATGACCCAAAAAGTATGCTCTGAAATTTTTATAATTTTACTGAAATCTATTCAACAGCATCTGTTTGCTATGAAATGTATAAGGTCCAATTAAGTTTTGTATAATCCTGTAAAGTATTTGTATTTTTTTTTTATTTTGTACATTGGGACATTGACAATTACATCATATTGGAAAGGGTTAATTGAATCGAAACGATTGCTTTTTTTATTATATTTTGGGCAGTTTGGAAGTTTGTCGGTAAAGCAGTGCTAGACTACAATTTACAAAATTATTTGCGTAAACTTCTCACGACTAAATTGAGAGTTGCCATATTTTGGTGACTGATCTCTATGGGAAATAAAGTGGGTAATTTAGGTAAAAGTTAAAAAAGCATTCAAAATTAATTCTTAAAGAGTAATTTTTTTTATATGCAAATTTAATACATATATTGCTTGTTTACGCATATTTTGTATGAATGTTTCTATATATTTGGTTTAGGACAAAATAAAGTAATAACTTCCACAAAAATCCATTCGTTGTTTAGCCGATCATCTGGCAGTGATGAGCTAGTGATGAATAAGATACCAATAAGCGCTACAAAAAATTTTTAAATTAAGTTCTCAAATATTATTTTGCACAGTTTAAACCTTTTTTAAAAAAATTTCGAAAATGAACCAAATCAAACGTAAACCACGCCTACCTCCCATACAAGGTGACGCCATCAAAATGGTAAAAATCTCTATAAATTCAACAAATGAATCTTAACTCTTGTAATTGTGCACTAAAGCTTTGATTTCCACATATGCACTCTAGGCATGACAACCGCGCCAACGACCCATATAAAGTGACATCATCAAATTGATCTCTATAATTTCCTCAAAAAGTAATCTCTTAAGCTGGACTTTAATATCAAATATGTCTGATTAGAAAACATTGAAAATCTAATAAAATATATGCCTGCTTCTCATATAAAGTGACGTCATCAAAATGGCAAAACCTTCATAAGTTTCAAAGAAATGAATGCATAGACTTGATATTTTCCACATGAGCTTTGCAAAATTTATTTAATTTAAATTGAAGTTTGGATGAAAAGTTTGGATGAAAATTGAATACAAATTGCGCTCTATCTCTCATAAAAGTAGACGTCATAAAAATAATAAAAGCTTTATAAATTCAGATAGAATATATTTCATACGACTGTGGGTGTATTTTACCTTCGGACATGCCAAAGATAAAACATTCTTGCTTAGTTTTTTTTTTAATAAAGCATTTCTTTATTAATTTAAAAGCACATACTCAGTAAAATAGATATCTTACATAAATTCACATTTCCATATATATATTCAAACCTAAATGACTCTACTTAAATGTTAAATGTTAAATGAAATACCAAATAAGCTAGGTATCCCTTCGTTTTATCACTTTAAAAAATGAAGGTGAGGTTGTGAGGGAAGGGCAACCCGATGTTGCTTACACGGGGGCCTCTTGGTTCATTGTAGTTCCCTTTGTCTGTGGACCTAAATGTGGCAAAACCAAAATAAAAATCTTAGTCACTGGAGCAAGGTTGGTTGAACCAACCGGTACTCCGTATAAATCTGAAAAGATCCATCAGTGGTACGTCCACGAGCTCTTGCAGTTCTCCGTACACTCTGCTTCCCATGTGGCCCATGTGGACGCAATGATGCTTAATGGTTTCTGTTTCCTCGACATCTCCACAGCTTCTGCAGAAGTCTGGGTGCGGGATTCCTAGTCGCGAGGCCATTGTGCCTATACAACAATGCCCCGTGAGGACCACTAATAAGATGCGAGTTTCATTTTTACTCATTGAAAGTAGAGATTGGGTCCTTTTTTCGCAGAGTTTAGGCCAGAGATGGCGAGAGATAACACAGTCGTCTCTATTTGACCAAGAGTTATTTGTGTTATTTCTGGCTTTATCATTTATTTTCGTCTTGAATTCTCCGATTGGAGCCATGATCGACCCAATCACAGAACTATTTTCCAGTTTAGAGCCCTCCCAAGCCAATCTGTCTGCTTTTTCGTTTCCCTCTATGTCACGATGACCGGGGACCCAGTAGATATTGATCTTGTGGGGAGGACTGATTCTGGTGAGAGCTTGCCGGCAGCTCAGTACAGATTTCGATTTTGTTGTTTCGCTGCGGAGTGCTTTTATCGCAGCCTGGCTGTCCACAAAGATTGTAATCCTTGATGGACTGATGTTCCTTGATTGGATTGTCGTAGCTGCTTTCTCGATCGCAAAAATTTCTGCTTGAAAAACACTACAGTAATCTGGAAGTCTGTATGACAGGGATATTTGTAGTGTATTACAGTAGACTCCGGCTCCCGTGCCATTCTCCATTCTGGATCCATCAGTGAAGATCTGGATTTCGTGTTCAAGAGGAGGAGGTTCAATATGACCTCCAGGCCTGCCTGAGGCGTTGATCGTTGGGCACCTATTATTCCTAGACAGGCCAATCTCTGTACTCTAGAGAGAGAGTTGAGGCAGCTTGTCTTCTCAGTGGCTTTCCACCATACAATCGAGCCATAGGTTAGTATGGGCCTGACAATAGTCGTGCACATCCAATGGATGACATTGGGTCTCATCCCCCATTTGGTGCCGAAGGTTTTCTTGCAGGCGTACAAGGTACTGGTTGCTTTCTTAATTCTTTCTTCTGTGTTGCTTTTCCAAGTGAGCTTTGAGTCAAGGATTACTCCGAGATATTTTGCTTTATTGGATAGCTGCAGGGTTTTGCCATTTATTTTTGGAAGGCAAACATTTTCAATTTTATTTCTTTTTGTGAATAGCACCAGTTCGGTTTTATCGGGGTTGACCCCTAGGCCGTTTGGTACTGCCCACGAGACAGTTTCTTACAGTGCTGTTTCTATCATGTTGCTGATGGTTGGGAGAAAAAAATGAAAGCTGATGATCTATTCTTGTCTTTTAGGTGAAAAAAATATTTCTTATCGCTGCAAAAGCTAAACAAAGTTATAAATTTTCTTTACTTGCCAAGCACATTCGTAATGCAATATATGCAAGTAACACAGTATGTTGCATACTTTCAGGGTTGAAGTATTTTATTGATATCAATTATAATAAAAATTTATTAGCAATGGACTGCCAGTTACTTAACCCTAGAATACTAAACATAGCCTGTGAGGCGAAGCAAAAGACTTCTGTTTACCTCAGATCCAAATATGTGGCCTTCCAAAAATCCTTTAGTATATGTAATGTATTTTAAAAAATGAATTGTTTTTGTTAATTTTTTTTACTTAATATGTAATAAACATGTTTTTGTCTTTGTTTTAATATATTTTTATTTTTTTTAAAGTAAAATATGGATTTTATATAAAAATCGCCTCCCAGGCGAAGTTTAGCATTAGAGGACTAAAAAATATGTTTAGTATTCTAGGGTTAAAAGAGGGCGAACGGTTTACACAAAAACTCTCAATCGAGGTATTGGTTCGTAATTATTTTGTTTTATCTAGAAATAAAAAAATGGTAGGCGTGCACGTTGACTTATAACTTCCATTTTTAAAATTGTTCTTAGCTAGCTGTTAATAAGCAATCATGCAAAATTTCATTGTCATATGAGCATTTCTATTTTCTGCTAACAAATATGTGAAGCAACCCCACTGTGCGTCGTAACGCAAAATTTGCATTTATCTTCAAGAGAGGAGAGAGAAATGAAAGCTCTTAGAATGTTGTAAGAAGGTTGTAGGAAAAAGATTCACAGAGTTATACAAAGTTTGCTGTGATGAAGGTTAACATTATTGATTCAAAGTAAGCTCGGCTTTATTGCTTTAAGATATTTTTTTAATTTAACGATCTAGTAAAATATTGACCTCCACCTTTTATTAAAAACTTAAAAAAAAGAAAATGTTATGACTTGAATAAAGGAAAATCATCTAAGTGTCAATTTTAAAAAACCAGTTGCATAACTTTGCCTCACTCACCTTTATGGCTTTTTGAACTTTTTAATAAAACTCTGTGTTCCATTTGTTAATTGCCACGAAGAAAAAAAAAATCGGCATTGATGAAAAATCACAGCCAGTAGCATTTGCCAAACACAACAACACTATTGCAATTTATAACCAAAATAAAAGAACAACTCTAATATTTGTTAACTTGCTGTGCAAACACAATTTCATAAATGAAACATTTTTCCAATAATTTGCAATTCAAATTTATTAAGCAAACATTTAGAAGTTTGTATGAATAAAAAAAAAGGAAATTCAATCAATATTAAATTCTTAACAAATAAAACTTGCAAAAATGTTGGCTTGAATGAGCAAAATACGATTGTGAAGTCATTCGATGAAAAGGGTTTAGAAATTGACAAGCCACAAAAGTGTTGGTCCATTAAAAAAAAAAAATGGAAATATAGAAAAAATAAATACAAAATGTAAGCAAGAAATCTTTTAGAATGCAAAAAAAAAAAAAAAAAAAAATTAAATAAAAAAATAACAATATCAGCAATAATAACATCTACAACAATACTTTGAAGATATTTAAACGCAGTTGGCTCCTAAGGGAACTTTTGTAAAATAAAACCTTTTTTGTTGATGCTTGGTAATAATAGAGAATCTTGGCTAAAGAGAAAACTGAATAATACAAATGAATAAAAAAAAAAAACTAACACAAAAGGAATAAAAATAAAATACCATGAAAGGTAAGTTAAGTGAAAGATGAAAAGCGTGCTAGTCTTATAAAGTTTCTAAAAAACCGTACTTAAAATCAATGACATTAAGAATATAAGGTACAGATACAACAAAAAAGAGATAGAGTGGTGGTGAGTGGAGAGCAAGTCAGGGATTTTTTCTCTAACAATAATTGGGTTAATTGGATTTTGAACCCATTTCATACCGTTGAATCTCTAAGTGGAGATGGTTGCAAAATGATCAGTGCTGTACGTAAATGAAAGAAATAAGTTTTTGCTTAAGCTGGGTCACCTTGTGCCAGGGCTGGCCACATAATCAGATCACTGTCAAAAGTGGACGCCTAAAAATTTTTTTTTAATGATTTTAAATAACTAGAATAAATAAGAGATTTTTGTTCTAAAGAAGTCTTCTTTGTTATTTGTATTTTCACAAGGTACTTTGAGGCATAAATTTATGTTATTCAAAAATAAATATTAGTATTATTTATTATTTTTTTAAAAAAGGTTCAATTTTATTTAAAAAAACAGTGTTTACATATAAGACAGAGTCTTTTAAATGTAATAAGAATTACAGAATAATAACAAGTAATAAACACCAATGAATAAATACAACAAGTATAACTAATATAGCTTAGTTAGTTAGTATATGAAGTAAGTTAAGGATATGAATGTTTATATAACCCACAAAGTTTAAGTATATTGATGGTATTTAGTTCTCAGGTTAGTTTTGAAAATTGTGTCCTACAAACTCCGGTTCCAATTTGCCCCAGATTTTGAAAAGAATCTATTTTTACTTTGATTTGTTCTGTTTTTTTAGTTGTTTTATTGTTGTCTTAGTTAACCCATTACAGCATAGATATCTTATTTCAAAATAACTTTATATCAGACTTATACCTGTGAAGTTTTTTGTGTTTTTGATCACAAAGCTGTGATCAGAATGAAAAAATCTTAAAATATCAAATCGCAAATCAAGAAGGGTCAAAACAAATTAATACTAACTGCAAACAACAATCGTAAATATAACAACGATATGATTAACAGTTCATTAAATTATTTTATTAGTTTCTTACACAGGGTATTTCAGCTACTTTCGTAAAGGTCACTTTGTGTTCACACGAGAACTTTTTTCTAGGAAAGAGATATTATAATTATTTTTTCAATTTGTTGGGTCCAAGTCCGGACAAAATCACAAGTCCGAACAAAGTCCGCACATGGTTGAAAACTCCGGACAATCCGGACTAAATCCTGACGTATGGCAAGCCTAGTCATATGTAGCTTGAGTGGATCGTCTTGAAAAGTTATGCAAGAGTACAAATGACCTGGTGTAGCGGCCAACGAAACAGTCTGAGAGTCGTTGTTGTTGTTGTTGTTGTTGTTGCTGTTGGTTGTTGTCTTCATTGTCTTCAAACTGTCTTTTTGTCAACATACTTGGCCTAAAGCTCAAATTTGTTTTTTTTTTTTTTTTTTTTTTTTTTTTTTTTGTAGGTAGAAAATATATTTGTAATATTTATTTGTGAATAAATGTGAATACAATTGTGCATTGAGACTACAGGTCTGTATAATTTTCGGAAAACTTAAAAAATATTAAAGATATATAAATGCTAGATACCCGGTTTTACTCGGGCGAAAAAATGTAAAACTTTGATATATACATGGTTGAATAAATAAGGTTATCTCAGGGCTGCTCGTACTCTCTTCTTAGTGCCCACAATTGTCAAAATCAATGAATAGCAACAACAACAACTTCATCGGTTAAACATGTAATCAATTTTCATTTTCAGATTTTTTATGAGCTGTTAACTTCGATTTGACATTTATGGGAACTCGCTCTCACCCATGCGACAAACTTATTTATTCAACCATGGATATATATTTGATAAAATTTTTTTTTGTTTATTTTTATTTATTTGGTATTTTTGTAAATTTGTTTGTATAAAAAGTAATGGTGTAGTAAAGAAATCATGACAATTTCTCAATTCGTTTTTGAGTTATACTCTTAAATACCCTTTTTAATACTGCCACAGCAACAACAGCGTCACTTTTCATGCCAAATTCAGATCTAAGCCATCTACAGACCCAGCCGCACACACACATCAAATTTCATAAAAATCGGTCCAGCCGTTTAGGAGGAAATAACAAATTCATAACAAAATTTTAGTTTTTAAAACTATCTTTTATTCCAATGATTTAAAAGGAGACTTTAATTGATTGCCTTAAACTTTGGCTAATGAATTCCAGGACACCCATTGACGAAGCAATTTTTAAGAACATTTTAATGTTCATTTTCTCTATTTTTTTTTAAATGTAAGTTACTTTTGTGGCATCCGTGGCATAGTTGGTGAAAGTGCGTGGCCGCTATGTCAACGAATCTGGAGACCCAGGTTCGAACCCCAGCAGCGACAGAAAATTATTTGAATTAAAATAATTTTTCTGTACGGCCGCCACCTCTCTGCAGACAATGGCAAACCTCAGAGAGTATTCAAAATGCCATGTAAAGCTTCTTGAGAACAAGAACATTCTGTTCATCGCCGTTCGGAGTCGGCGTTAAACATGTAGGTCCGGTTGTCGGTCAATTGTGTACAAACTTAATAACACGCACAACACAATTGATCATAAGAAGCTAGGTCAAAGTCCTTTCAAGAGCTGAAATGGCCAGTTATTTATTTATTTATTTATTAAGTTACTTTTACTTGTTGATAAAACCGCGACACAAAATATATCAGAAAATATTATCAAATCGCTAAGGTCAATATTTGTTCAATATGTACAGCAGTTTTATTTTTATGATATGAATAAAGAGCACCCTCTAATTATTTGAAACTTAAGCATCTTAAATTAACCTGCATAAAATGTTTTAAATACACTCGTCGCTTAATTTTCACTATTAAAAAAAAAAGAAAATATCTTCACAACCCTCGTCACTTAAAAAATAAAAAAACGAAGGTAGAGAGAGCGAACACTTTACCTCAAAGCTGCTGAAATGTGTTGAACTTGAAACTTTTTACTCCCACAGCAACGAGTCACACACAACCGATTTGGCTTCAATGCGAGAGATAAACACAAAAAAGTTTTCTTTATTCTCATGATTTTGCACTCAATTTGTGAATGTGTGGCACCAGATTAAGACGAGTTTCAGCGGGAAGTAACTTAAACAGAAAGCATTAAGCAAATTAAAGTGCAGATATATGAAGTATGTGTTTGTGGGAGCTGTCTGTATGATAATGTGTGGGAGTGTAAAAGTTACAGCAACTCTGATGTATTTTGGGCTTAATTAAATAGTGTTGAAAACTAAGAACTAGCATGATTATTTTTATTTTTATACACGCAGTTTTGGGAAATTAAACTTAAAAAGAGTATATATTTGGGCTTAAAGGTTTACATTAAAAGTTTTTAAATATTTACGCTTGCTAATGATATGAATAGTTTTGTTTATGTTACAAAATGAATAAGCATTGGTTTTAATTTCGTATTGTTGACACATAGTTTTTATTTTAGCTCTTTCCTGGCAAGAAGCTAAAGAGCTGTCAAGTATGCTAGAGACAGTGAGAGAGGGAGAGAGAGAAGCGAAAATTATTTTTCTTCATCAGTGCTTTGTTTGAAGAAGTGCTGCTGTACTAAAGAAGTGCAAAATGTGGAAACTTCATTGCAGATTGTGTCGGAAATCCTTTTGAAATTGTGCAAAATACAAATAAGCAAACTTTAATTAAGTAGTACACATAACAGAGGAGCAAATGTGAAAACAACAGAGCAGAAGGAAAGTAACAACAATTTTATAATTACATTAGCGAGCTGGAAGAACTTTTTTGCCTAGTAGCATGTTTTAAATTAAGTGTAGTTGTTATATAAAATTTAAGCTTTTTAGGATTAGTTGGTGTTGCTTTTTGATGACTATGTTAAATTTGCACCACCATCAACAATAATTATCAGCAACAAAAACATGAACATCACTAACCAAATCACCCTCCTCATCAACTTCAACATCAGCATCACTATAATCTTCCGCAATGCCTCACGCTTTAGTTGCTTAAAACAAGAATTCTGTTGTTCACTTGTTTGCTTTTCTGTTCTGAAAACCAGCGATGAACAAGCAAGTGAGTGAACTTGTCTTCCGCAGGATTTTAAATAATATTCAAGAGCAACTCATGGTGGCTTGAAGGTCGTTGCTCAATCTTGACATGACTTGAAAATGCGCAATAATAGCATAAGTGGCAGTGAAAGCCATGAAGCAGCAGTAAACATTGACAACCTCAGAGTAAGCGCGTTGAGCCAGAAGTACTCAAGCTGCACTGAATGGCAATGAACTTAACTGTAAGCAAATTAATGTGTAGAAATATTTCGAGTTAATTTGGGAAACACTGTATGCTGAAGGTTTTTCCAGGGTCCTTTGAAAAATAAAACACGAACTCATGACAGTGAATATATTTTAATTTAATTTTTAAAAAAGTCGAAAGCTGCTAAGCTACTAAAAACTGATGATTAACAAAATTCATTGCGCCTTAAAGAAAATGCCTGAAAGTATGCTTTGAAAATAAAAGCAAATTGAAAATAAATGACATATGCGACACAGAACTAACACCCAACGCAACTCTTGTAGAAATCATTTATATAAAAATTGGGTTGGCAAGGATTTGCAGGTTCTCTTAAGCTTTTACAAAGCTTTTGTTATGAAAATTTGCATTTAGGAGACGAAGCTTGAATTTTCGCTGTAATAAACGCTTTATATTCTATTTTTATTTCTGTTTTACTCAAATTGTCGAAGTCTGGTTGGGGCATTTGGTTTTATATCCAATAATATTATTGTTTGATATTTTTATATTTAATTTTATCCTTACTCGTCTTTGCGTACTTTATTTGTTTTCATTTATGTGCAAATTATTCGAAAAATATTTATAAAATGTTAAAAATAAAATTCTTTTAATTAACATGTCAGTTGCAGTTACAGTTCGTGCGCGCGGTCAAAATCCTTCAGATTTTTTTTAATGAAACACAACAAGCTGTTAATTATGGCAAACGTGCATAAATAACACAAAGCAAAAGTGGTAAAAAGTATGAAAAAATTATGTAAATATGAAAAGTTTGCGATAAATCAGCAAAATCCAATCAGGATGACTGATTAATTTCATTTGGAAACATTTTTTTGTGTCAGCTGCATTGAGCCTCACCGCTCGCCACCCGAAATTCGGCATTGAATGGTCCTTGAACTTTTCTTTAAAACTGGGAATAAGACAAAACTGAGAAATAAATTAGAAACAGATACACTGCCAGGAATTTTAGTTACTCAAAATTTTCAAATTTTTTAATTACACAAAAATGATTGCATCGTGTCAGGGAGCTTAGACAGAATATTAAACTTTCGAATCAATTTTGAACAATGTCAAGAGGAAGTATTCGAGTTATAATCCATTTTATTATATTTTCATGTTTTTTAATATAATTTTTTTGAGTTATGTTGAAATTCTTTAATTTTGCGAAGTGATTTTGAGTAAATTTTTATTACAAAGTTAATCTATCTATATATATAAAAAAGGAGCTTATGTTTGTAACTATGCAATAGACTCCTAAACTACTCATCCGATTAGCATGAAAATTTGTGTGTAGGAGTTTTTTGGTACGGTGCGTGTTTGTGGGCTATCAATTTTGATCCACCTTGAACACCAGGGGGCGCTGTAGTACAAATCTTTTACAAAACTGCCTACAACTCACAAACCGCTTATGCGATTAGAATGAAAAGTAGTATACAGTGGTTTTTATGTACGTTGAGTGTTTTGCTGCTATCTTTTTTGACCTAGCTTGAACATCAGAGGGCGCTGTAGTACACATTTTTTGCAAAACCACTAAAACTCCCAAACCGCTCATGCGATTGGAATGAAAATTGGTATATAATAGTTTTCAGGTACGATAATATTTTTGACGGTATCTTCTTGGACACCAGATGGTGCTGTAGTACAAATTTTTTACAAAATGGCATATTTTCAGTTGTTTTCTTAGGTTACATATGCAGCTATTTAGAAAATATAAAATATTTCTTAAATTTAGTAAAATTAAAAAAATTTCCATTACTCTGACATCAAAAACATGAACATATCTTGAAAACTATGAAACATTTTATTACAACGATATATTTAATGCAACATTGTTGCTCAATAATGAGAAAAAAACAATCAGACAATTTAACAATTTAACAATTTAATTTTGTGACTTTCGATTCAAATATCTCCGGATTTTTTATACATTTTGTTAAATTTGTTTCAAAGTATCAAAGTATTATGTAAACCTTATTGCAAAAATACCGTTAGTTGAGTATAAATATTTTAAATATTTTTTTCAAAAAAGGTCTGAAATTTTGGAGTTTTCCTCAAAAATAGGGTCAAAATTTCTTTATGATGTGAAACTAATTTAAATTCAAATTCGCAAATTTTCAACTCAATTTAAAAACTATAACATTTGTACCCAAAAAATATTTCAATTTTACGCAAAAATTAAAAACCATTTTTGTGATTCAAAAAACAATGATTTTGATTTGTTTGAACAAAATTTTTTTTCCTATATTATGTTTTTATATTTTTGAAAAAATATACAAGTTAAAAAACTAATTTCTTAGAAAAAATTATCCAAGTATCTCTTACCAATCAAAAGTTATAGCCAATAATCTATATATATACAAAATGCAAAACGCTGTCTGTGTGATGGCTGGAAATTTCAAAATTACTGAGCCGATAGAGCTGAAATTTGGGCAGTACATTTTTTTTAAGTACGAGATGGCTTAAATTTCTGTCACACCCCCTTTTACCGCCCAAAAATCAATAAAAATGCTATATTTCCTACGGTTTTCGTCGATTTGGCTACATTTTGGTAATTTAGTTAGTATGCTCACTGTCGGAAACTGTACTAAAACTGGGTAATGACCATCTACTAGAAAACTGGGATGGGCATCATATAAGGGGGTGTGGCTCCGCCCATACAATTTGTATTATCGAATAGCTTTGAAAGTAAAAGTAGCAATACTTACATACAAACTCAAAATGGAGTTACTATTTGGTGATCTCCTGCTACTGGGAAACTGTAACGGTCAGTGAAAAATGACAGTGGTTTCAAAGTATGAGTTTAAGAAAAGTTTTGAATACACCTATTATGTTCCCATATAGTTGCAGGGTGCAGCAACGCGATCTGGGAAAAGGCTATTTTATATAAAATTCCATTGTATAAATACTTAAGTTCAGTTCATATATAAAACGATATACAAATTAAATTAATTTTAGCTATTTTCCTATCATCTAAATTTCTATTTTTTTTTTGTTATTTTCGAAATGGTATATTTTAAATTGCAGAATGACAATTTTGAGTCACAGTTCTCTGGCAACACTGAACTGATAGGTAATTTTTCGCTCTTTTGAGAAGCTAAGTGCATTAAATTACTCAAAATAGCTTACTACAGACAGTGATGTGATTCTATTTTGGTAAAAAATCCCGATCGCATCCCCATTTTAACCTGTTTATCCCACCAAAATTACCCAAAAACCCACAAAAAATCCCACCAAATATTTATACCAATAACGTTTGTGTATCCAATTTATGAAAAGAAATAATCATCAAAAACTATTTTTATATAAAAGTTTATTTATTAACGAATTTAAAAAAAATAGATTTTGTATGTATATTCATATAAAAACTTTTAAAATCTGAATTTTTTGCTTGAAACAGTTTTCCAAAAATTATTAACAGTATACTCGCTTTGGTCATTAAATAAAAAGACAAGTCATTCCATTCATCCTTCAAGGAATACTTATGTACCTCTACAAATTCGAGAGGAAGGAAAGATCTTTTGAATATTTTCTTTTTTTTTTATATCTAAAACAATGTAAGGGTCTAAAAATTCTAAATTTTAAAAGAACTTATCGTTTATCGAAAATTTATCAAGCAACTTAGCAATACATTTTTTTATAAAATTTCTGCAGTTTGTGTTTACTTTGAGAATTTCATCTGAAGACAAGTTCTCTTGAGCTTCTTCATAGGAAAATTCTTGTCCTGATTGAATTTTTTTACAGTGACCTATTTAAAACAATTTTTCTAAAATAATCAACACATGCTTAGATTCTTCATAAAGCTTATGTATTAGTAGTTCATTTGCTTGAAATAAAGCATTAAATCTATCTGTTAAAGTGTAACAATAAATTCTTTAAAAAGTAGAAATATGCTTATATTTCAGACTTATTTAATATTTCTTGGATTCTATCTGCTTTCTTTTTCTCTCTGAAAAAGTTGCTTCAAACAAAAAAAAAAACAACTAATTTTTCCGACATATTCTTAAATTCCTATATCTCTTAAAACTATTTCGTATTCATCCGGCAAACAAATTAATCCTACTTTTACAATCAATGCAGATGAATGACATATGCAGTGGCGGATCTAGGATACGCCAAAGGGGGTTTGAAACGTCTTTTGGGGATTTTTTTATTTTTTCCTATGAAAAAAACTTCTCCAAGGGGGGATGGGGGCTAAAGCCCTTTCAGCAGGTATGTGAATCTGCCACTAGACAGATGAATTTAATCAGAACCAAGAAATGGGCCTATTGAATATACATATCCCTTTCTTACATATTTAGAATCAATGAAGCACCAATTGAACGAAAAATCGTAAAAGATTACAAAAAAGTGATGCCAACCAGTTCTTTTGTAAAGAATTTAAACATTATTTAAAAATTATGACACAGTAGAAAATCCCACCTAAGTATCCGAAATCCCACACGTTCTCAAATTGGCAAAATATCCCAAAATGAGCCCGAAATCCCACCATTTCACATCACTGACTACAGATCACAAAAGTACTCAAGATCTCTGAAGAGCGATAGCAAGAAATATAGAGTGGGAGAGAGAGAGAGAGAGAGAGAGAGAGAACAAAAAAAAGAACTACTAAGAACAGTGTTGCCATGAACAAAAATTTTTGAAACCGTAACTTTAAAACTGCGGCGGACTTTTATCATAATCGGTGGTGTACAAGGGATACAAAAAATAACAAAGTTGTGTTTTTGTTTAATTTTTATATTTACACAATAAAAAAAAGCAAATGCTGGTGATGTCATAATTTATTTAAAATTTTTTTCGTAAGGCTAAGTTAGAATTCTTCATTTACGTTAAATAACATTTACAATAGTGCATATACTCCGAGTAAAAATTCTATGCAACGCCGTTGTATGATTGTTAAATTTTTAATTTCAGTTGTAGTTTCGTTGCTCAAGCACCTCCCTCCGCATCCCGAATAAACCTTATTGCCGTACCATTACATTTATCATTGCATCTATAAACAGCGAGTTACAATTCCATGCAACACTATTCGTTTTGGAAAAAAAATTCCTTTTTTAACTTTTTTGGAAATCTGTGCGGTAAGACGTAATCTTGTCAAGTCAAAATATCGGATCCAAGTCTGAAAATCGAATTTGAAAAATGGGACTATTTGGCAACACTGGCCAGTAAGAAAGATTTAATCGATTTGAGCTTTTTCATTATCATCCTTTTTCATTTATTTTAATTTAGTTCTAGCACTGCTGTTAATTAAACCACGCAAAGAAATAAACTATCTGTTTGAAAAATTTTAATCACATAAATTTGCAACGAATAAAAGAAAGGAAATAATTTAAAAACAAAGCAGCACAATAGAAAATACATTAAATTAAAGAGCAAAAATTTGTCATTTTTTGTGATTTCAAATTATTTGTGGTTTTGTGTAGTTATCAAATAGTGTGCATCGAATGGTCATTAAGTATTGTGCTAATTTAAGTGTAAACAACTAATTATTAGGAATTAAATTTTCTATACTTGCTGACTGCAGCTAATATAAAGAAGCAAGTAAATCAACAAATTATTTAACTAATAAGCAACACCTGAAAAAAGACGAAGATCAAAACAAAATAGAAACTGATTATGTGAGAAAAACAAAACTCTATTTTTAGTCCGCTAAAAACATGTATATATTAGAGTGAGAGCCTAACAAGTGATAGAGAACAAAATTTTAAAAGAGTAACGAGTGCAAAAAAGAGAAAAAGCAGACTATAGCGAACCAATAATACACTGAAAAAATCTTTGCAATAAGTTCATAAATAAATTTCAAGAGATCCTTAAATGAAGTTGCCAAATTATGAGATTTATTGCATTTTTTATTTTATAAAAAAAAAAAAAAAAAAGAAAAAAAAAATTTAATATTTTTAAAGCATTTGTTAATGTTAAATATGTTGTATAGTGTTAAATATGTTTTTAAAGTATTTGATTTGTTGAAAAGTTATACCCGAAAAATAAAAACAATTTAATTTGAAAAAAAAATATATATATCTTAAGGAAATATTTAAGTTAAAAATATTTAGGGGTGTTTATGAATCAAAACATTATGGTATATTGTCAACTACTCTGCAGTCCTCATTCAATTGAGGATGTAAGTTTTTTTTTTTAAAAAGAGATTGTCTTCTATGCCCGACACCCTATTTTGCCATATTTAAAAAGATCTTGAAAAATATTTTGAAAATTCTTAAAAGTTCATGTTCTATTAAGACTTCCTGAGAATATAGAGAAAAATGAATATGCGGAAGATTTATAATCTTGAAAGCTCATTACAATTATATTCGTTTGGAAGATTTTTGTATAAAAATACAAGCATGTAGCACAGAGCAGTCAAAACTAGAAGAAGAACATATGTTTTGGAATTAGTTTTAAGTAATTTATTGATTCATAAGGCTTACAAAAGTAAAAAATTTGTAGATCAATGCGCCATAAGTAATTCAATATAATTTATATCTACCTAAAAAACTTATCTGGAGTTTATTAAATAATAATATGTGAGCAAAAGGTATTTTTCAAGGATTTAAGGGTTTATGGTACCTATACGTCCCGTTGAATCCTAAAAAGTTTATGAATGAAATATTTAGTTTTTACTTCTTAGCTGGAAATTATTTTACTGTGTATGTAACGTAGCTATAATAAAAGTGTCTGCTTTGTTGTTGACCCATTTAAAAAAATATGTTTTTTGAGCGATAATCATTAAGACAATACCAAAAATTTCGTTGCTTACAAAAGTTTCTGGTTTTGCAATACTCACAAAGGGTTTTTATTCAGTTAAAATTTTTAATATAGTTGACAACCTTATTTTATTTAAATTACGATGCTTACACACAAATAAGGACAATGGAAAGAGCATAACAATTTTTTTTTTTTCAGTGATCTATAGCCTTCATCATTCTATTCTAGCATTTTAATTAAAAACTTATAAGAAATTATCTTCGACTGGGCCGAAGTTAAAATACCCCAAATACCGCCGAACAAGAGTATATTCAAAGTATTAAGCAGTCAAAATAATGTTTATTTGTAAAAACATTTTCGTCATTTTCGTCATAATAGAAAATTTTCGCTTTTGTTTTATAATAAAGTCACTTTGTAAGGGACGTGGGTGTGGTTCTCACTCGATTTGGTTGAATTTCATACATAGAGTACATTTTATATATCAAAGTTCATATGCAAATTGCAAGTCCGAATATTTATTTTTGTGGAATTTAAAGAGATTTTACATTTTTGATAAAGTCACTTTGTATGGGAGGTAGGTTAAATTTCAAATTAAGAGTGTATATTAAATAGCAAAGCTCATATACAAAATTGCAAGTCCATATATTAATTTTTGTGGAATTCTTAAAGATTTTACCGCTTGGATAAAGTAACTTTGTATGGGAGATAGGCGTGGTTTTCATCTGATTTGGCTCATTTTTGAACTTGATCTTTATTTTTTAGATAAAAGTTAAATATCGAATTTCGTGACGATAGCTTGAAAATTACGGCTTTAATTGTGATTACAGACAGACAGACAGACAGACGGACCGACAGACATGGCTAAATCGACTCGGGTGGTGATGCTGATCAAAAATATATATACTTTTTATACCTAATACGCCCCCTTATGGACGTTACAAACGGAGTGACAAAATTAATATACCACTTTTACGTTTTTTAAACGTGGGGGTATAAAAATAACCTTATAATGACACAAATAGGCGTGACAATAATACATATTTAATATTGTTTAAATAAAACTAACGCTTAAATAAGTTTTTATATCACCAATAGGCTTTAAGAAGCGTCAGGTATCACGCTCAGAGCGACATGTACGTATTCTAATTGATTTATCTCTTAAAACAATTTAGATACCATTCTGCAATTTTTATGGTAAAATTCATAAATATTAAACTTTATTTTGCCGTTAAAAAAATTTAAATTAAAATGGTCGAAGTTGTTAAAAAAATATTTGAAATATTTACTTCCGGTTTAAAACTGATAGAAAAATAAAATAAATAAAACTGATTAGAAAATCAAAAAAACAGTAAATTTCCTATAAGAAAATTACATTCTTTATTTTATAATAATTATCTTCAATATGAAAATAAAATTTCAAAAATACCAGTGAATCTGACGAATTCTATAGAATTCCATATCTTAACAGCTAAACCTCAAATCAAAAAATATTATGTGAACATGTTCATATCCCCTAGAAGTACAAATATGCCCAATATGAACGAATTTCAGAACTTTTTTATTCGTTGTCCGCTCCACATGTAGTGCCCCATATAACAAATGCTCCACATTATGAATGCCCGTATTGAAAGCGTTCATTATATTAAAAAGAAAGTTTAAACACAATCCTACAACGTTGAAATAAATGTTAGGAATTGAAAATAAATTCATAAAAATATTTCATTTGAAATTTAATAAAATACGAAAATAAAAATAAAAAATGTGGAATTAAGAAAAAGAATAACTTTGTGGCATTGAGATAATTTCTGTATTCTTTCAAAATATAGGTTAGCTCTTTTCACTCATACATGATTTCATAAAAAAATTGAAATTGTGAAAATATTTAATTCGATTTTTTTTTATTATAAAATAATTAGTTTCTTGAAAATTAAGCTGTATTGTTTAATTAGTTTGCATCTGTTAAAAGCTTAAGTCATACTTTAAGCATTTGCTTAAAAAATAAATAAATAACTGGCCATTTCAGCCCTTGAAAGGACTTTGACCTAGCTTCTTATGATCAATTGTGTTGTGCGTGTTATTAAGTTTGTACACAATTGACCGAGAAATGGACCTACAGGTTTAACGCCGACTCCGAACGGCGATGAACGGAATGTTCTTATTCTCAAGAAGCTTTACATGGCATTTTGAATACTCTCTGAGGTTTACCATTGTCTGCAGAGAGGTGGTGACCGTACAGAAAAATTATTTTTAATTCAAATATATTTCTGTCGCTGCTGGGGTTCGAACCTGGGTCTCCAGGTTCGTTGACATAGCGGCCACGCACTTTAACCAACTACGCCACGGACGCCACGCATTTGCTTAAATCCACTTATAAAACTTTTTGAACTTTTAAATGAGTTTTGTTTCTAACAAGAATTAGATTTCATGGGTTTGTACACCTGACTTTTTAACAGAAGTTTGAAAAAAATAGCTTGTTAAATGAATACCTCAAAATACTGTGACAGCTTAAAACACAGTTTAAATAAGCTTAATATTTAATACATAAATATAAACAATAAAATAATTAATAATATTTTAAATCTGCTCTTTTATCGAATACCCTATCTTATCCAGAGTTCATCAACTTGAGACAAATAGTTTTCGTAAGATTCTTGTGAGCGATGTTAAGATTTTTTTTCGGTGTAAACAATCTGCGGTGGGAAACTTGCTTGACTCTCTTTAGCTAATACTCTCACTAACTCTGATCACAATAGCAGGGATAGGCTTGCCAACTCAACAAACATTCATTTATGTCAATACCTGTAACATAAGTTGGTTAAACCAATAAAAATATTTTGGGAAATAAGTGAATAATTCTGTTTTTCTGTTAGTTAAGTAATTATTTATGATTTTGTCGCGAATTATTGAATATTTTATTAATTTTGAAAGTTTTCAAATATTAGTAATGTTGCCATAACTTCAAGTTCGAGAAATAACATTTGAGCAACTCTGATTTCTCCGTAAAAATTGTCAATCTCTTTTTTGTATCTCTTTATAACGACGTTAAAAAAATTTTAATTGCCAACCATTTGTTTTTTGTTTGTTGATATACAAATATGTTCGTTTGTATGTACTTCAAAACCAGATTAGCTCAAAAATTATAAAAAGGGAAGCTTTGAGCGAAAAATGCCTAGTTTGATTATAACTTCAAAACTCAACGTAGATTAATTTAAATAAACAATAAATTTTAAAATTATTTTATTCAAAATTTAAGAAAAAATTCTTCAAACCTTAGCAAAATCTGGTCGTTCACAATGCGTGGCTGTTGCAGAAATCTACTCAACGTAATGTTTTTAATTTTTAGCATCTTAGCCATGACTGCAATTGCCAAAACGTCGGCTCAACCAACCATAAGCCCTTCTACAGAATGGTGGAAAAATGCCGTTATCTATCAGATTTATCCGCGGTCTTTCATGGACAGCAGTGGAGATGGTGTGGGAGATTTAAGAGGTGAGTATTTTTGCGATGTGCACAAAATCAAACTCTTACATTTGAGATGCCGTTACTTATATTAGGCATCATATCGAAGCTCAGCTATTTAAAGGATTTGGGCATTACAGCCACTTGGCTGAGTCCCATTTTCCAATCACCAATGGTGGACTTTGGCTATGACATCTCAAATTTTACGGCCATACATGAGGAATACGGTAACATGCAGGACTTTGAGGATCTAATAGAGAATGCCAATAAATTAGGTTTGATTAGATCTTTGGTAATATTTGTTTTAAAATAGTGATGGTGGTTTAATTACCGTTATAAGATATAAAAGTTATGCTGGATTTCGTGCCAAACCATTCGTCGGATCAGTGTGAATGGTTCAAGAAGTCTGTAGAACGCGTTGAGGGCTTTGAGGACTTTTATGTTTGGTCCGATGGAACTGTAAATCAAGCAGGTGAACCAGAGCCGCCAAATAATTGGGTGAGTTTTCATATGATTTATATTTTTTTTAAGTAAAAAAAAAATATGCATAATTTTTTCTAAAGAAAACAAAAATCCAAATGATAATTAAAATATTTTAATGGAAAATTACTTTTTTAGTATTTTTTGGATTTTAAATATTTAATTCATTTAATTTTTTTTTTTAAATTTGTGGTATCATTCTTTTCATATTTATGCATGATTTTGTAAAATATTTATGCACAAAAGTTTTTTATTTGTATAGTTTTTGTTTAATTTTTTTATAACTTTTGACTGATTTTTATTTAAAAAATTTTTAAATTTGTAACGTTTAAGTAGACTTTAAGCTTGATATGTTCAACTATTGTTTTATGAACCTATTAAAATCTGTTCCTTTCCCCCACTTTCTCAGCAATCAGTCTTTTATGGCTCCGCTTGGACTTGGAACGATCAACGTGAACAATTCTATCTGCATCAGTTTGCCGTTCAACAGCCTGATCTAAACTATCGCAATCCCAAGGTCATCGAAGCCATGGATGAGGTTGTGCGTTTCTGGCTTGACAAGGGCGTCAGTGGATTTCGTGTGGATGCTGTTAATCATCTTTTCGAGTCGGAAGAACTTTTTGATGAGCCTGTAACTGGCTTAACCTATGACCGAAAATCTTACGACTATACCCGACACATTTATACTAAAGACTTGGTAAGCTCCACAAGATCATTCGAAAAGTTCCTCTCATGTTTCACAAGTAATATTTTTACTTTTATCTTTCACCCAGCCAGAGGTTTATGATATGTTGCACCATTGGCGTCAGCTGCTTGATAACTACACCACAGAAAATGGCGGAGACACGCGCATCTTGATGACTGAGGCCTACGCGGAAGTAAAGACGCTCATGAAATACTATGCGGATGCGTCGACGGGAGTACAAGGTGCTCATTTTCCCTTTAATTTCCTCTTGATTGGCGGTCTTAACAAGGATTCCGATGCCCACGACTTTGTTTACAACATACAAAAGTGGCTGACGTATATGCCAAGAGGTCATGTGGCCAATTGGGTGCTGGGCAATCATGATAATCCACGCGTGGCCTCGCGTTTCAATCCCGAACTTGTAGATGCACTGAATATGATGTTGATGACTCTGCCAGGTGTCGCCGTGACATATAATGGCGAAGAGCTGGGTATGCAGGACTATCGAGACATCAGCTGGGAGGATACTGTCGATCCACCGGCACGCAATTCAAACCCAAAGGACTACAAAAAGTTCTCTAGAGATCCGGAACGCACACCATTCCAGTGGGACGATAGCAAAAATGCCGGTAAGTTTAAAGTTTCTGTCTGTCGAAGCTTTTATTTAGAATTTATTTTGCCCAGGTTTCTCCACCGCTGCCAAGACTTGGCTGCCCGTGCATCCCGACTATAAGCAGCTCAATATGAAGCAACAAGAAGCTGCCGCCAACAGCAGCTATCATGTCTACAAGCGGCTAGTAGAACTACGCAAAATGCCAACGCTGCGTAATGGACGCTTTCAGGCGGAGGTGCTCAACCGTCAAGTCTTTGCTTACAAGAGGTTCGTTCGTTCATCATGTCTTCTACGTACTTTGTTTGCTAATGTCCATTTCTAATAAGGGAGTTGAAAGGTGAACCTACCCTATTGGTTGTCATCAATGTGGGAGCCAGCACTGAGACAGTAGACTTGACCGAATGGATTGATTTGCCCGCTAAGCTCGCTGTTCTGGTTGCTGGTTCTGCCTCTTCATACGAAAATGGGTGAGCTTTATTTTATTTGGCTTTTGGTTGGCGCTGCTTTTCTTTGTTTATCCTGCAGTATCCTCTTTCATTCATGCATTCACCAACATTCTGTCATTTCCTTTGAATTTGTAGCGACGAACTGTCAGCTTCTACTTTGCATTTGGCGCCCTATGAGGGTCTGGTTTGCACGCTTGAGTACACAGCTGAATAATAATTGGACGGGCACAAATCATAAAGTTTAAACTAAATTAAAAAATCTGCGACACGGAAACTCAAACAAAATCGTAAAATAATTTTCTTGAAGTTATAATTTTGAAATTAAATAAAATTCCGCTCCTTAATAAGTGATGTTTGTCGGGGCCAGTGCATTAAAGCGATTTCCCAGTGGACTGGCAAAAATGGCTCGCTTGTTTAAACTGCGATGGTTTCGTTTCACTTAACTAATTAATGGAAAGTGTCTAAATTACGCAATAATTAATTAGGGATTGCGGCAGCACACTAAAAGGTTTCCTTTGGAAATTAAATAAAATGCTAAAAAGTACACAGTTGGGAATAACCAACATTTAATTTGCCAGCCTTGAAAGCTGTTATGTAGGTGCGCCATTTAAGCGACTCAGTGGCTCCTGTGGGGAGGACGAATGTCAGCCAAAAACTAGGACGCATCATTTTCTTATTTACCGCTATATTTTGCAAATGAAGAAATTTGTGAAATTTATAAAGAGCAGCAGGCAAAGGTCACTGGTTCTAAAACACCTTGGAATCATTTGCCGCCATACAAATTCGAAGTGAATGTCATCTAATGTCATAAATTGAGCAGCTACAAATACTCGTATTATTTTCATGGTAATGCTATTAAATGAATTTACCATGAGGAAAACGTTCCTTAAAGTATGCAACAAAAAAAGATTGCAAATTAAGTTTGAATGGTGATGGACAACGAAATTTAAGAGTTGGATACCCATAGCTCCTCTATGGCTGGAGATGAATGATGTGATAAATGCTATTGATATAAAGTAAGATGGTGTTTATCAGGCATTGACAAGTGGGCGGTTTTGGTTGATAGAGGTAATCTCGAAAAGATTGCTTATGGCGAGTGAAAAAAGTAAGCATGATGATAACAGATTAACAGAAAAGGATAACTGATGACAGATGGTAGAGTTTATTGGTTGTGAATGGGTTCTTTTTAATTACTTGATTGAGATAAGAAAATATTTATTGAGAGTCTCAAATTTGTAAGATATTTTGAATGAAATAAAAAAAAATTAAAAGGAACCAAGAGAATATTTTTAGAAGGAACGAGAGAACGAGTTTTAAGTTAATTTATTTTCATGTGTTAATAAAAAAAAGTTTAAAATTTGTTAAATTAATATTTGATTTGAGGGTATTTTATTTTATTTTTATTTGATGGTATTTTGGAGTTTAAAATAGGTAAAAACCTCTCATAGTGAAAAAAGCAATGCCAGTTAAAATATTGGAGAAGTATCCATGATAAACTGCTAAGATAAATTTATATAGATTGAATCTTTTAGATTTCAAAATATATATGCAGTTTCATCAAGACTTATATTTTTATAATAAAAAAACAAAACTTTTCAAAACTAAAAAAAATCGAGTTTCAGGGTAAAAAATGGAAATATAAAAAAGAAGCTTCAGGGTGAAAATGAAACGCATGAAGAATGGTTGAAAATAACTTATAGATGGGAATATATACTTATATTTAAAAATACTACTTTTGGGTTTTGGAAAGTGCAGCCCTGCATTTGGCCAAGCTGGTTCTTGTGTAGTTAAGGGTTTGCCATTTTACAATATATAACGTTTTGTCACCGAAAAACTCGTTCAAATTGTTAAGTTGTTGATTTTAGTTAAATGCTGATTTCTCGAAGCAAATTTTTTTCAGCGATGAGGACCATTTCGCGGTAGATGGATATGGGAATAAGAAAAATTGCAATAAATGGGGCTCTGAAAATTCCCAAGTGATTGTGGAGACGCCATTGCATTCACAAAAAGTGACTGTCTGGTCTGCATTATGGTTTTGTGGTGTCATTGGTCCGTATTTGTCTAAAAAAAATCAAGGAGCAACCAATACAGTCAATTCTTAGTACTATGGCCCTATGTTAACAAATTTATGTTGGGGTTGAAATTGAAGATATGGAATTGGACGATATGTTGTTTCAACAAGTTGAGGCCAAAAGAAACACAACAACACCAATTAGTGCTTTGTTGCAACAAAAATTTCCAGGAGGACTTATTTCGAGATTTGACGATGTTAATTAACCTCAGCGATTTGACTCCTCTGAACTTTTTTCTTGGGCTACGCAAAAGATCATGCTTACGTGAACTAAGGGGGACTATATACCCAAAGGCGAAAAAAAGTCATATTTGTGGATTTTTTTAAGGAAAACTAAGGGATCAATGTTGGTTTTTATACCTTAAAATATACACATCCAAGAGTATGTTTATTTTTTTTATTAAAAAATAATTTAATATTAAGGTAGATACAGCATTTTTTGTAGAGCGCTCTGAAAGAAAGGTGAAATGCGGTGACCAAGATTGCTCTTTTTATATTCAACTGAAAAAAAAATGAAAAATATACGACAAGTACGAGATTATTGTGAGTAAAATAAGACTCCAAAAAAATTAAAACGATCTGTTAACTGAGTTTCGAGAAATCTTGGTCACCGACTTTGAAAACATGGCTTCGAGAAAAACACGTTTAAAAATAAGGGCCAGCACTGCGCGCTCTAGAAGGCGGTTCACTTACTAGGCAATAACTTCGTTATTTTCTGGGTATATAACCCCCCTTAAAATCAAACTCTTGAGCATTTAAAAAGTAAAATTCTTCAAGTCATGACCGATCTATTTCCTGAGTTGTACACAAAAATCATCGAAAATTATCTCAAAAGGATTGAGTCTTGCAAAACCTCCCGTGAGCGACATTTGAATGATATTGTATTTCACATATAATGGCAATGTCCAAACATTATAACGAAATAAAAGTTTTTTCGACTTTTTGTTGTATTTTTTTAAACTTTTCTTTCCAGAGGAGAAAATGAACAATCCGTTATAATAATGGAAGTTTATATATCAATAACGATAACAGGATAACTATATTGAGTTAGAGCCATCATTTTGTTATACTCGATTATATGGATTTTAATCATCCCAATAGACTTCCTCCCCCTGAATAGACCACCAAAGTCCTCTGTAATTTCTCATTTCAATTCAGTATTAAATTTATATACTATATATGGGGCGTTCTTCAACAAATCGGCCACCCCCCCCCATTAAACGTCTTAATTTTTTAATTTGGTCCAAAAAAAGTGGCCAAAACACCTCTTAATTACAAATAATTTCAAGAGCGCCAAACGGGGGCAAAAAAAAATTTCAAGGAACATTTTAAGCCGCTGTGGAACTTTTCATCTCAAAAATTGAGACGTTTAGAAGGGGAGGGGTGGCCGATTTGATGAAGAACGCCCCATACATAAAAAAAAAATAAATTTATCTTAAAACATGCAACGTGATGTTTGAAATGAAAAGATTATTTGAAGATTTATTTTTTTTAAAAACTGATAATGAAAGAATTTTGTCATAAGTCCTCTTGTCCAATGAGAAATGCTAAGAATTTGCATGCTTAACCAATCCTATGGATGTTAACCCTAGAACTGTATCGTGGGGTGAAAAAGCACCCCATACTGGCTTAAATCTCGCGCCAGACACAAACACCTTTCGTTTACGGCCCTGGACCGTAACCATATTTCTGTTTCAACGTCTGAGAGTAGAGGGAGCATGCTCGCGGCATCCGTACCACGTGCTTGCTCAAGCAGTGAACATCAGAAGTGCGTCTGGGGTGCTTTTTCACCCCACGATACAGTTTGTGTATATTTTTCGTCATCTTAAAGTTTTTTTATTTTCGTGTTGTTTAAACTTTTTGGACAAGTAATGAGTGCATAGTGGCCCCAGTTCACATATATTTACATATATACGCTCCCTTCAACTTGATTAGTCGCACTTGTTTTAATAACAAAAAATGCTCTGCTCTCAATATTGGTTAAAAAAATAACAACAACAACTACTTGGGAATAAATGCTCATTGAGTGTACTTACCAACAACAACCAAAAATGTGCACTCTCTTTAAAAAAAACGGTACCTGCTAACAAGTATTTAAACAGATATAAAAAATTTACAATTCTTACTCGTTCATTAGACTAGACGCAGTACGAAATTAAAGTTTTCAGTGATACAAGTTAACTTTGAATGATGAAATTTTTTTAATCAAGTGTTTTTGAGGCGTAGTACTTTATAGTTTCAAATAAATATGTTTTTTTCCAATTTGAACGAAATTCTTATTCATTGTAACGATCTGTGCGGCAAAAATCGTTTTTTCAAATACTTGCTATTTGCGCACTTTGATTTCTCAAAATAAATAGCATTTTTGGAAAATTGGCCAAAACCACTATAATACCCCTTAAACATAGTATCTCCCCTTTAGAACCCCGTTGGAATTACTAGATTTAGTCAAAAACTCACTGAGATATCGTAATTTTAACGAAAAATAAAATTTTTCCTAGCTTTTCACGTTTTTTGCCCTTCTTGGTCAATATTCCCGGACCCTCCAAACTTTTGGCCAAACAATTTAGTGCACGTGATTCTAGGTCAAAAGACGAAAAAAATGAGCCCCCATGGAACCATCAAAGGCACACTGTGTCCGAGATACGGGCCCTTGAAAGTTGGGGTGTTTTTTCACCCCGCGATACAGGAATAGGTAAAAAAAAATAGCGATGCAGTTCTAGGGTTAAGGTTATTTGCATTTAGAGCTTAGTAAGTGAGTGCACTGTCACCGCAGAGATTAGGTGGATCACGTGCCAAGCGATGGTTCGGTACCCAGGTAGCTTGATTTTATATTATAAAAGAATAAATTAGTCTCGAAATGCTTTGTCCCGATACTTCTAATTTTTGTGAGCTGCGTTTATGGACACAAAGACATTAGGATATTAAAAGGAGCTCTGGATCTTAGAGCTAAACATTCCAGGAAATCTCAAACAGAATATAAAAAGATGGTGTCTGGAAAATATCTTAGCCTTGATCAAGAATGATAGAAACAATATTACGCGTTCCGCAGTACTGTTATCTAATGCTCTCTTTCTCAATTGAGTGCATGACGTCACACAGTACTTTTGCTTGACAAAAACGTATGCACATTTGCATTTGATCGCTTAGGCAAATTGACGAAATTGAAAATAAATTCTTTCGGAAAAGTAAAGTAAAAATATTTACTCTTCTGTATAAAAATATGAATGTTTTCGTATACGAAAAATATGAATTTTTTAAAATTTCAAGATTTTTATCTCATAAGCCATTCAAGACGGACAAAATTTTATTGCACCAATAGGCTTAGGAGGTCCATATACATATTATAAAAATAAGAAAAAGGCGTTGGCCCCAAAGTAAACTTATTTCAAAATCTGACAATATCTCTTGTGACGTCATGCTCTCACTCTCTCTCTTAGTTGCGGAACGCGTAATCTTGTTTCTATCATTATTGAGCCTTGATCATGCGTAGAGAACTAAGTTTACATTTTAACAAATACAAACAGATAAACAAAAGAAATTTGATTGATTTAATTTAGGGTATGCAAAACCGGTTCGAATTATTCGGCGTTTCGGTTTTTTTTTTATAATTCGAACCGGTTTTTTTAAAAATCGCAATTTTCGAATTTTTTTGGCTCGAATTATTCGACTGCTCGAATAGTTAAGAAATTTATAAATCCACAATTTAAAATTGTAAAATTCTCCAAACCACATTTTTATTGCATTTGAGCGACCCTGTTTTTTACCTACTCACGTTTTTACATTTCATTAACTTTTTTAACATTTCTTGGTGGATATCCAGGTGTTTTCGACTCTAAATAAGATTTTTATGAATTTCAAAAAATAAGTTCAGTTTTTTTATTTATGGTAAAAGTTCTCACGAATTTAATCTTATATAGCAAGCACTTCTAAGCAAAAAAATAAAAAATCAAAAATTAAAAAAAAATTCTACCCAAAAACGTTCGCAAAACTCTGATCTTACGCAAAACCTTCGCTTATGGTTCAGTGGGTAGTACTGTATAATTACCTTTATTTACTTTATTAAAAAATAGTTGCTATTTTTGTTAAATAAAAGCTACATAGATAGGTAAATACATAGGCAAATAGCATAGATAGTAGGTAAAAAAGTCAAAAATTTATTTAATTTGAAAACCGGTTTTCCCGTTTTTTTTTCTGGTCGAATAATTCGAAAACCGGTGGAAAACAATCCTCTGACCACAACCAGATATTTCATAAAGTCCACATAAATTGTTAAGCAAAAAATGAATATTGGCAGCTTCCTTAAGAGACATATTAAATCTACTTACACCTCTAACTTAGCATACTTTAGTTTTTTTTTTTGTAAAAAGGAAAAATATGCCTGAGGCAGGTGTTGTATGGGCGAGTATCCAATTAGTACAGTGCTACACAAATATATTGTACGAAAAACTTGCTTTAATAATTTCCCATAAATACCACATTTTTTTTTGTGCCTTAACACCCAGTCAGTTTTCTTGTGAGTTCAATTTCATATTATATACATTAAAATGAAAAATTCCTGCTACTAATGAATGCTTTTACTTTCGCAAACATGATTTTTTTATAGCTTTTTCGTTAATTAAGAAATATTTTCATTAAGTGGAAATAGTTCTTGACTGGTCTATGATGTTTTTTTTTTTTATTTTCTTCATATTTTTTTAATGAAACTCTTTCTGCCAAAGCATTACTGTCAACTCAACCGCTTTTATTTTGCAACCTTATGAATGCCTGATGTTGGCAGGAAGCACCACACTCTCAGCGTAAGTTTCACCAAAGTTATTTTTGCCCAACTTTTGCTAAATGTTGCTGATATTATTTTTATTTCTATTGTGTTTTTTCTTTATTTTTTTTATTTCTGCTACACAGTGAACGACGCGCACTCATCAGAACCATCATTAAGTCGGTAAACATCATACTTGTTGGCCTCTTGATGTACAACTTGTGGAACAATAAGTGGACCAAATTAAGTTTCGGTGGCGATGCATTTGGTTTAAAACTGAGCCAACAACAAAAACAAAAACAGAAACAGAAGCAAAAACAAATGTTTGCAAGAAAATACTTGAGCAGTTAATTAGTTGTAACAATAAAATTTAAGAGGTTTTTCACCCACTAGCCGGGCATTGAGTTCATTTCATTGTCATTTACAAGGATTATTGCTCTGGAGATGTCAGCTGAAGATTCGATAGCCTTAATTAGATTCTGAAATTTCTTATGGGTTCGACAGCTTGTGCTTTGTGAAATGGAACGGAGTAAGACGCAGTAGTTTTCATTGGCATTTATTCTTAAATTAATAGGGATGCTTCAACGCATAGCTCCCTGGACTGTCATTGGACTGTCAACATTTCGTATTTTGTTTTTTTTTAGCTTGGTTCATCGTTGTTGTTGTTGTTGCCTTTACTTTTGTATTGAAGTAAGGCATGTGTTGTCTTTATTTCATTGTTGTGAGAGGAAATAGAGAGATAAAAAAACAAAGATAAAAAATAGAAACAGTGATAAAAAAGAAACAATAAGAGAATCCTTACAACTGAAATTGAAAGTCATCAACGTAGTAACAGAGAGTCATCAACATGAACATCCTCATCAGCATCAGCAGCAGCAGTTCAGAATGTGTGCGTAGCACTTCTTCGGGGCAACAACACAACAAAAGCATTAACATCAATGTTTAAAGCAGCCATAGAAAACAGCCAAGATAAAGACATAAAATGTGATCTGTCTTTGTCTGCTCTAGCTTGTATCCGATGTAGTTATTCAAGGCTAGTCCCAGTTGTGATAAAATTTCCACTTATGTTGCCTAATCTTTTCATTTTTCTCGTCTCGTTTGTTTCGCCTCATATTTAATTCAAACCACTGAACCATTGTGCAAAAAATGAAGCAACTCTTAGTTCCAAGTGAGGCAGGGATCAACAACATCTGCAAGTAAAACTATGATTGAAGCAAAAATGTTTTAATATGTGACAACATGACTAAGCAGAACCACAAGATTTAATCTGCCCGGAAACAATCCAGTTAACCTAAGGCAGCTTTTATGAATTTATTAATGGACCTTTTCGTGCCGAAAAGTTTGAATAATTTTTGAATCATAAGAAGGACCTACAATTTTCTCATTTTTTTCCTAAACAAGTTCGCAATATAATGAAAACTTAATAAAAAATGGCGGATCCAATGTGATATTTCTTCTTTCTTTAATTATTTTTTAAGTATTTTTTAGTTCCTCGTTAGTGGTTTATTTTTTATTTATTTTAATTTTTTTTGGATTTTTAATTTTTATAAATTTTCTTGTGATCAGCAACTCCGAAAACATCAGAGTGTAATTAACAGTAAATAATAAGTCGAGAAATTCGAGAAAATTAGTGCTTGTAACATCCCAGTTCATAAAAGAATAAAATATACCCGTATAAATGCTGGAATCTATATCTTTCTCAAGGGTCTTTCAAAGGGTTAAACCAATCAAAAAAGTTTAACAGTAATAAATATTAAAAAAAACTACTTGCAGTTGAGTTATTTTTAGAAACTCCTCTTAAGGACTATTGAATGCAAATTCATATTTTTTTTCTTTTCAAATTGGTCAACATGTGAACAGCTTTTAGCGCAAGATAGGAAAAAGTAAACAGAATGCATCACAACTCAAATGTTTTAAGCCTGCGTCCTGCCATAATCCTTACATGCTAAGCTATAATATGGCTTCATCACTCGCAGGCACTTCCGCTGGCGACAACAACGCAGCCCTAATGAATGCAACAATACATACTAACTCTGTCATATACACACACACATTTACTCACTTATTTATTCGTTCACTCATAAAGTAAGCCACACAGCGACAGCCACTCACATAAAGCGAGTCATCCTTAGCACACTCGTGCCTGCAGCTATCGGTTGGCTCAATGTTACTGTTATTTATTATCCGTCACTTAGTTTGTTTGGTTCAATGCAGATAGGTGCATGTGTATATGTGTGGCTGTGTGTGTGGTTGTAGTTTTGTGCTCTGCAAAGCAATGACAAGCGGATGTGACAATTCTGTTTTCTGCAGCAGAAGCAGCAGCACCAGCAACGAAGCGGCTTGCAGGCATTTCAATTGAAAGGATAACACAAACGTTGTTTGTGTTGAGTAGCAGCGTCAAGGATAGGAGTGTCTGTTAAGCAAACACGCAGCCTTAGATATTTTTAGCACATACACACATCTACATTTAGCTCATAAGCTCAAAGCATTGCCAGAGCAGCAGCAGCATTTAAAGTTGTAGCAAAGCTTAAATTTTAAAAATATCTTAACTACAATTGAAAATATACAGTGCATGCAAGTCTGTATTTGTATGTGAGTTTGTGAGTAAATATAACAAAGAGCAGTTTTTATCCCTCACATTGTCAGGATATGAAAAATGAAGACTTCGAAGAATTTTAAAATCTGTGCATGCTTCATACTCAGAAAAACTATTCAATGCATAACAGATAAGGTGTGCATCATGTATCTGCGTTATGGTCTCATGTAGATCCCCAACCAAGCTTCCTTTAATAGCTTTTCTAAACAGATTATGGAGAAAATTGTTTTTAGTTTCATTGGCTTGATTGACCAGTATTAAATTGAACAAAATATTTTATGAAATTTCGTTATTGAGTATATACTTTATACGAGTACACCAAGGATATTTTAAATTGGTTTATCTCAGAAAACTAATTTTCTTTTTTAACCTTGGGTAAAATTCAAGCAAGTTATATTAAGGATACTTCCATTTAATCGTGCTAAATCGGACCGAAGGATATAAAACGATGCAGTCTGATGACTAAGCTACATTTGAACAAATTTTGGTTTTGAACGAACTGGCTTCACTGAAAGGAATTGTATTGCCACGCATTGGATGTTTGAACAAGAATATTGTAAATGTTTTTTAAATGTTGATGATTATAAAAACTATGATTTATTTTTTATTACTGCAGGCTTTTAAATTTTTTTATAATACATAAAATACAAAGTAGAAATTATGCTGGGCATAACTAAAGCAACTTAAACTAAAGAAATTTAAATCGATTCAAAATACTGGTTATGGGGTTAATATTTGCTAAAATAACCTTTGTTTTAATAACCGCAACAAATCTGCGTGGCATTGAAGCTATAAGGTTATCAATTATAGTTTGTGATATGCTTCGCGACTGCTGTCTCAGTGTCTCAACGAGTGCAGCTTTATAAGAAAACCTTTCGTCGCTTAAGGATTCCGAATAGATTTTCTATTGGGTTAAGATCAGGCGATTGAGCTGGTCAATCCAATACCTGAATCCCTTTTGCACAAATTCACGTCTTAACGATCATTGCGGTGTGCTTAGGGTCGTTGTCATGCTGAAATATCCACCTGGTTGGCATTTCTCGCTCAGCAAAGGGCAACATGACTGTCTCTAAAATCTCTTTATAAATAAATTGGTCCATTTTTTGGGTTATTTCATAAACTGGATCTTGTTCAAATCTAGAAAAACAAGCCCAGAACATAGCCGAGCCGCCTTCATGCTAAACTGTGACCTGACAGTTGTGAGGTTTAAGGCTCTCACTTTTTCGCCGATGTAATGTGGCCATGCCATCGCTGGTAAAGAGATTACATCTGGATTCGTCACTAAAAAGGACTGTCTTCCATTGGTCATTAGACCAATTTAATGAGTTTTTGCAAAATTGAATTGGGAATATAAAAATTTTTATTTGATTTAAGCCAAAAGAGATTATGTCTTAAAAGCAAACCTTCGTTCTAAGTTTTTTTTTTTTTTTTTTTGTAAGCAATGGCTTCTTCGCTGGTCTACAACTTCTTAAGTCAACTTCCAAAGCTCATCGGCGAACAGTACTCGAGTCCACGCTTAAACTTAGTTGATTAACAACAGACTGAGATGATAAAAAAGGATATTTTTGAATGTCGGTCCTCTCTCTGTGCTGTTTTAAGCTTCGGACCACCCAAGTGAAGGGTTTCCACATTTTTTTTAGTCTCAAACTTTTTTATAAGACGTGAAATTATTGATTTATTTATTTTGTACGTTTTGATAAAGAAATTAGTGATGCTCCTCATTTATACTCATCAATTATTGCTGTTTAAAGGACTCTGGGTATTTATCACGCGAAATGACGCTTTGATAATTTCAAAGGTCTTCTTCACACAAAGAATTATTTGCAAATGACTCTTTTTAGTCTAAATCTAAATCTAAATAACTAAACAAAAACTTAAAAATATAACCGAAATTTACCGTTAATCGGAGCAAAAATTATTTGACTTAAGTAAGTTGCTTTTGTTATGCACACTCAAAAATCGCTCTTTCCGTTTACTGCTCTCATTGCTGTAATATCGTAATTTTTAACTTCATTTCTTTTGATGCTATATTGAACGCAATACATGATTAAGTAAAAATAACTGTTTAAATTTTGGGGAAAGAAGTAAAATGATAAAAAAATATGAAGAAGTTTGCTACGCCAATTTTGGTTGCTTTTGATATGCACAACACTGTATATAATAATGTGGTCCTAAGTTGCATGCAGCAAAAAAAAAAAAAATTTTTTTAAATAAAAAAGACCTTAAAAAGATTTTGTTACTCTAAGAAGTAATGAACCTCAGATATAACTTCAGTTCGATCGAAGAAAGTTTAGAGATGCCGCAACAAGCCTTTATTGTTCAAAAGGATTTATGTGGGAAAAATGTGGTATTAAAAAAAACCAATAACTTTTTAAAGGACACCCTTTATCTTGGCGACCCAAAATGCAATGACTCGCTAAAAATTAAATTGCACAAAAGTTATAAAAGATATCGACAAACGGTTTTTTATTGAATAGATAAAATATAAAACTTTGTTTAACAAATTATTGTTGTTGTTGTTGTTGTTGTTGTCGTTGTTGTTGTTTTGTATGGCGTATCAAAGTAAACCAAGAAAAAAAGGTATTCCGCTGGTTGTTACAAAAAATTTTTTGTGCATCATCTGAAAATAAAAAGCAACACGGCAATATGTTAAGAATTAATGCCGTTATCGTCGATACTTGAATTGAGAGGGTCGTTTAAAAATTATGTAGCACTCAAATGCCAAAATGTAAAAAAAAGGTATTTTTAAAGACTTAAGATAGCCCTAGCCCGGTTTTGGAGCTTCCCTCATGATTCTTGTACCGACGAGAATGACTGGTGTCTAAAGTATAATTATTTAAGTCGGACAATTTTTTCCACAACCAATCAAGAAAAAGTGGTTACGAGATAAAATCATTTAAAGTTATGGCAAGTATTTTCGAAGTAAAAATATTATTTACTTTCTGATTCTTACTATTGTCAGCAGAAAAGTAATTGCTGAACGGAAAAATTAATTTCTATCGAAAAACTTTTCTCTGTGAGAAGTAATTTGAAGCCGGAATCTACCGGTTCGTAGAACTGGCATAGAACGATCCACACACCTTAACGTATTCAGGCACAATCACCACAACTGCCTTGCTATCAACTGACAGGTACCTATTTGTCAAAGTTTATACGAATATTATAAGATATATATGTGCACGATTGCTATACTGCCGTCCGGAGAAAGAAAGTCACAACTCGATTTTAGTAGTTTTGAGATATTTAGCTTTTACGTTTTTTATCTATCGTTTTTTACACTAGAAATAGAGATGTGACCATTTTACTTAACGGTTGTGGGTAATTTTCAGTTGCAAATCGTTATTCTTCACGTTTCCGAATCTGCCCATATCTTAATTTTTGAATTTTGGCGCTTGTGACTTTTTGGATTATAACGGCAGTATAAGCTTATACTTTATACTTTTAATACTTTAAACTGGCTCTTAATAACATTCTGAAGTGCTAAGAAGCAACTGAATACGCCAACATTCTTCAAATCGTCGATTTATTTCAAATTTACCATGATATATTTTGAGGCTTTGAGTGCTGTTTTGCATTTAGTTGTAATGTTTGATCTAAGCCACTTCTACGGCTAAATGTGTGGATTTTTTTTTATAATGTCAAAAGTTGAACTTCTCCATATTAATTTTTCATGTAAATTTATATATTTTCATCCTTGTTTTGTTGCTTTTATTTATTTTGCACTAGAAATGACCAAACAAGATAGCTGTCTATCTTCCCAAACAAGCAGTCAGATTGTCAGTTTGTGAGAACAAAACCACTGGTGCATTTGTTATTCAAGCATCAAGAGTAGCGTATCCTTAATCCATTCAATACAAAAATAAATTTGAAAAATTGCAAAGAAATTTGCTCGAATGGCTGTCACTTTAAAACCATTAGTTGACTTTGACAGTGAAATATTTTCGATTTGCATTTCGCCTTAAAGCTGATGCAAAAAAACAAGAAATCCTTACAATCACTTATATGTACTACACCTGAAAATGACTTTAGAGGAAGTGTCAGTTGTAATTTATACAACGATTGACATACAACTTAGGTTTCGAGAGAAACATTGAAATTTTCTTAAGCATCGAAATTTACTTTAATTTATACTAAATAGCTTGGTTCTCTTAGAAATCGACTTTATTAATAGCTATGTTTTTTTTTTTTTTTTTTGTTTTTTCTAATGTGGTAATATTTGTGTACCAGTAAAGTCCATGATAGCATTTTTGAGATCTTGAGTAGCTTCCTCGTGATCCTCCTAAAAGAAACATATCTATTGCATAGTGGAGCATACAACTGGGGTATTATAGATTATTTAAGTCGGATTATATTATGTTGAGTTAAAGAGAGCTTTATGAAAAAAAAACAAAAAAATAAAATTGGAATATAAGATTGTGTTGGTTAGGAACGTACGTCACCACACAGTTAAAGTTATTGTCATATTGGAGTCTTGTTTTGAATTATAAAATCAGCAATTGTTTGGCCGTTTTCTGCTTCGAATACAATTTGTGATTGATCATGACAAAATGTTCTCATTATATCTCAAAAGCTTGTTGAATTTAAAATGAGAATAGTACGAGGGTTGTTATTTATATTTCTGACCTAATAATGAAAAAAAAAAATAATTATGATCGAAATTGGTTTTATTGTTTTTAAAAATATTCTCCAAGAAGATCAATATACTTTTGCATGCGTTTGAACCAATTTTTGAAACACTTTTCCATCAGTATCGAGGTAACTTAAAAAAAAGATGTGTGTAAACACCACGTACGGTAGAAGTGAAACTCTAACCCAAAAGGGTTGATTTTTAACTTGTTCATTTATTTATGCTTTAATTTACGCCGTGTTCTTCTCCTCAGGTATTAGTGACTTTTTTCAATACTTGAGGCAGTAAGAAAAGATAGATCGAAAGGTGTTCGTCTACCTTAATAAAAGATTTTTCACAATTTTTATTTTACGCTCAAAAATAAAAATCATTCGTCCAGTTTTATTTTTTTTTTCCTTAAACATAAAACTCTAAACAACAGATAGCTTTGTTGCTGGCACATGTCAATTTCTATTACCTACACCTGAACAGGGGGCTTTAAGGGAGGGCCGGAGGGACATATTCCCTCCGACTACTCCTTAGGGAGGCTCCCATACAAATTTTATGATGTTTGTATATTTATTCCCTACACCTCAACAGGGGGGGAGCTTTAAGGAAGGGCCGGAGAGGGTTAATATGTATAACTGACCCGCATTACTTTTGCAAAAGGAAAATTTTTCCCTTTGAGACCTATTCCCTCCGACCACTCCCTGAGGGGGCTCCCATAAAAATTTCATGATTTTTGTTTATTTATTCCCTACAGGGAAGTGGGTTAATATGTATCATAAAACTATGTGATATGTAGAGTTTTGTGTCAAAAACAAAAATATATAAGGAAAGCAAATGCAATACAGAAATATACTCTGTGTACTCTTTTGTTACTTTCAAAAGTTTGAAATATACTTTAAAATGTTATACATTACAACTCTGTTACTTAACAGCAGTCAGTGTTTGCCTTTCTGACGTAGAATACGTCATTCTCGGAGGTAAGTAGGGTGGTTGATAGTGATCATGTGTCAGTAATTATATCACTTTTTGAGCATTTGGTGGGCCTAAAGTACTGATCGTACAATGTTGATGTTAGAACTTGTTGGTCTGCTTGATCTTCAATGGGACAAAAATTCATGTTTGAACTCTCTAACTTATATAAATTTTACACAATACATGAAATATAAAGCCAACATTTGATGTTTTTGTTGGCTAAGTTTGCTACTTATTTATCGACGGCTTCCGGTTTTATCGACAAAACCATAAAATTTGTATGGGAGCCCCCTAAGGAGTGGTCGGAGGGAATAGGTGTTGAAGGAAAAAATGTTCCTTGTGCAAAAGTAATGGGGGCCGGTCATACATATTTACCCTCTCCGGCACTCTCTTAAAGGTCATATGCTCAGGTGTATGGAATAAATAAACAAAAACCATAAAATTTGTATAGGAGCCCCCCTAAGGAGTGGTCGGAGGAAATAGGTGTCAAAGGCAAAAATGTTCCTTTTTCAAAAGTAATAGGGGTCGGTGATACATATTAACCCTTTCCGGCACAAAAACCATATAATTTTTATGGGAGCCCCCCTAAGGAGTGGTCGGAGGGAATACGCGTCAAAGGCAAAAATCTTTGTTTTGCAAAAGTAATGGGGGTCAGTGATACATATTACCCCTTTCCGGCACAAACACAATAAAATTTGTATAGGAGCCCTCCTAAGGAGTGGTCGGAGGAAATAGGTGTCAAAGGCAAAAATGTTCCTTTTTCAAAAATAATGGGGGGTTGGTCATACATATTAACCCTCTCCGGCACAAACACAATAAAATTTGTATGGGAGTCCTCCTAAGGAGTGGTCGGAGGAAATAGGTGTCAAAGGCAAAAATGTTCCTTTTTCAAAAATAATGGGGGGTTGGTCATACATATTAACCCTCTCCGGCACTCTGTTAAAGGTCATATGCTCAGGTGTATGGAATAAATATTTTGCTAAATTTTTTTTAAAAAAGATGTCATCAAAAGCGAATTGAACAATTCTACGTCTTGTGTTACGACATAATCGAAACTACTGTATCTTTTTTTTGTTTAAGGTTGATGTTTTCAATATGAATATCAAAGACTTGCTCCATATGCTTTGAGTTTTTATGGCAATTTGATGTATGAACCATGCCGTTAAAAAGCTCCTGTGTCCATACTATATTCTAATTATTTAATTTTGCGTAACACTATGCTAAAGACACGCCGAAGCGTTTCACGGCGAAGTGTTTCATCGGCGAATTGATTCATCGGTTTTACTCTCCATCGCAGCTGAAGAAGTTTCACTTCAAAAACGTTTTGAATGCTAAAATCGCTTCTTCGTTAGTCGAAAATAGTTGTCCATATAATTTATTTATTTTTTTTTATTTCTAAATCAGGGCGGTACCAAATCAGGGCAGTACAGCGGATAACCCATCAATACGATCATTTGGCTGTTTCAAAAGGTCCTTGTTCGAAGAGATGTGTGAGCGCACGCATTGTCATGATGCAGAATAATTCGCCTCTTCTTATACTTTTCCTGAATTTCTCCGATGACTTGTGGCAAACAAATGGTCGTGTACTATTCAGAATTGACCGTCCTATGTTGCCTTAATACCACTGTCACCACATGACCGATAATGTCGAAGAATCATATAATAGTTTTTTTATTATTTTAGCTTAAAACTCATTTATTTATTTTTAAATTTGTGTTAACCTTAGCTTAAGTAAATTGAGTATAAAAATATTTTATACCCCACTACCTCGCAAACAATTTCTTTTCAAACAAATAAAATCAATAAAATTCGCTCTTTAATGCATGAACAAGCATTTAAGCAAATTCAAACTTTCCTTATAACAAATACCATAAAGCTTAAAGTATTTTCGAATTTTTTTTTATAAGAATGGAATAAAAAAAAAACACCAAGCGATTTAATAAGCTTTTTTAGGTATGTATATGCGGTAAAATAAGTTAACAAACAAAAAAAAAGAAAAATCAAACACAATCACAAGGTATGACTTGTTACAATAGCTGAACTCACAAAGTGGATGACACACATTCACACATCAACCACTTGCCAAAAGGCAACTTCATTTACTAAGACTGCATTTACCAAAACACACACATACACACACACACACAAACTAGCAAGGCATTGACGACAGCAGTGAGCTTAAAGTTTTCAAATGCTTGTCACGAATACAAATCGTGGCGCACTTTTATTCCCAGCACCGCAAAAGGATTTGGCAGTGACAATGACTGCAACGATGATGATGATGATGATGGCTACAATGTGTGCAGATATTATGCAGAAGGGTTTTTATGTTAGTTAGTGTGTTTGAGTCCCAGAGTGTCCTTCTGTCAGTAGTAGGTGAGAGTAAGTGCATGTTGTGCATTTATTATCTTCCCTAGTGAAATGAGCGCCTTTAAGTATTTTTTTTTTGTTTTTTGTTTTCTTACCAACAATGCCAACAACTTTCAAAATTATTTTTCTATTATGTCCTTTAAGTGCTCGTTCTTTTCTTTCCATTTTTATTTATTTTACGAATTATCAAAGCATTAAATTTTCTTTGCTTCTTTAAAAATCTGCTGTGCGTGACAAACTTTTCCACGCTTTAAGTTGTGATCAATTTTATCGAGCAAACGAATGTTTATGTGCGTCTTTCTCTCTCGTTGTGTGTGTGTAAGTGTGAAAAAAATTGGTGAGCATGTCCTGCGGCAGCGTGAAAATCAAGTTATCTTATTTATTTTTATAACGGTTTTTTTATTCCTCTTATTGAGCTGCTTTTTTTATGACTATTTTTATTGGATTTTTTTATCTCTCTGACGATTACAAATAATAAAGTGTGCAATTTTTGATTGAAACGTATTAAGTGCTCCAGGATAACGATTGCGAATTAATAGCAATTTTTTCCGGGCAGCTTTCAAAGATGAAGTTGAAATGTGGAAGCACTGGCTATTAAAATATTGAAATAAAGCAGAAAATTTAAGAAACGCTAACAAATCAAACATTTTTGAGTACTAAGCTGTTCCAAAAGTTCCTGGTCTATCCGAGAAAAATGTAATGTTTTTGACGTAAGTTGACTTTAATTGTTAGATAAACATTTCGATACATTTTGTACAGTACGGTTTTGTCCAAAGTCTTCATAATTTGGTTTCCAATTTAACTTAAATGTGATAATTTTTCTTTCAGTGTATCGATCAAATGGTCCAGCTGCTTAGTATTCGCCTGTTATGGTTTTTCTTTTCAAGATAGTCGATCAATAACATGCCGTGAGAATTCTAAAAATATTGCCCAAAACCTTTCCAGTCGTTTGTTAAGTCCTTGACTGCTTCGGAGCCCTTCTGCTGGACCTAAAGCGTTGTTTACTTCGTTGTAGTAATTTAGGTGATTCAGTTGTGAATCTATGTTTCATCACAGTTTACTAGTCGATGCATAAAATCTTTCGAATCATGATTAAACATGAACATTGAACAGAATCATGAGCTCATTGTATTTTCTGGTTTCTGGTTAACACACGCCGTAACCATCTTGTGGTTTAACTAAATTTTAATAGTCATCGTTAGAAAGATGCTAGATCTAAAAAATAATATCGATCGAGCATAGCGATACTATCTATGTGTTAGACTAAAACATATTAAACAGCCTAGTATGATAACATCCGAGCATGGAATCGAAAGGAAATGACTAGACGTCACCAAGTCGCTTTATTTCAAGTCCATTTTTAATGAACCGAATTCAACAATATGCGTTGTCTCTAAAACATCTGTGATGAAAATATTTCACCTTCTAGGAGAAGTCTCTTGGACATCTCTTGGACATCGACACAATGTCTTAAACATTTTTCAATAAATGGTTTGAATAATTCTAGCGCTTTAAGGTGGTTTGTATTATATTTGAACTTAACCCTTTGACGGGCATTGGGACACGGGTGACCCTTTTACTTTCAAATTTTTCCTGGAAAAACTATGCAAACGATTTTTCTTAACAAGGTACCATTCAACAGGAAATGAATGTGGCTTCCAGAAAGTACTTAATTTTCAAGGATAGATTCGTCCCTTTGTCTACCAGACCACCTCAAAGTCGAAAAATCTTTACGTTTTCTCCCCCTTCTTCTTGCTGCAATATTTTGGGAGTAGGAGGAGCTATAGGTAAAAAATTTTTGGAGAAGTTTTAACAAAAAATAGCAACAAAAGATAGTCCACTCGGGCTATCCACGCGACCACCAAATCTGACGGGACCTACATGTCCCAATGGTCGTCAACGGTAAAAATCTAAGACATATTTAATTTTGTTGAAAAATTGATTTATTTGAAATAAAAATAAATTTGCATTTGATCAATGACGAAAAATAACATTTTTGATCAATGCATTGAATTTTGATTTTCTTATGATGAAATTTTAAGTTATTTCGATCATTGGCGAAGCAAAATGTTTTTTTGAAAAGGCATAAATAGTATTTATTCGATGGCCTTTGTGTTGTTTTGAGCAGAAAATACATCCTTACGTCCCGTTTCACTTTTGCAGAATTATCGGATAGGGAAGTGATATCCACGAGTTTAAATCTCTTAGGTACCTGTCTTACAACTTTGCGTCTGGTGACAGTATTGATAATTTGAGTAGCCAGTTGCCCGCGGACTTCCAATGCAGATATAGAAAATGAATCATTATTCGAAGTAGAAATTTTGTATTAACCACAATGCACAGCGGCGGATTTACATACGGGTTGAAAAGGCTTTAGCCGCCATCCCCCTTGAAGAATTTTTTGTATGGGAAAAAGAATTGAAAAAAGCGCTAAAAGCCGTTTCAGCCTCCCCCTTGGATTATAAAACTGTTAGCTCAGCCTTTCCTCTCTCTAATAATCCTAGATCCGCCAATGATTGAGCACACTCAAATCAAAGCGATCACAGAAAAGACGCAAGTAGAATTTGGTCTTTGATTTGCGATCGTGTTCGTAGTAATACTGAAATAAAAACACAAAATCAAAAGTGTAATTTTCTTTCTAATGGTGGTACTTTGGCCACTCTACGACTATTGGTCCAAAAAATATTTCAAAAATAGGTCAAAAACTCGTTAAAAAATCCCAACAATTTTTTGTTACGGAGTTTTGTTTTGCATCAAATGAAAGATCCGATTTTTTGGAAAATTTAACCGATTTTGCGATATTTTGAATAGTCGTAAAGAGTTCAAAGTAAACACCAGTGGAAAGGTTATTTTTCAACCTTTCATTGGATATCAAACATTACGTCTGAGCAAATATAGAAGGCAAGATATTATGTTAGAATTATTGGGGTTTTTCAACAATCTTTTTAAATATTTTGAGAATATCTCCTAAACCAATAGTCATATAGAGGTCAAAGTACCATCATTGCAAAAGTTATTTTTTAAACTTTCATTTGTAAACATTTTGAACAGTTTAAAAATAACAAGTTCTCATGAAGTAAATCTAAATTCAACCTCAAACTTTTCGTTCGCATACTGTCGAGAGAAAATAGTTGTATAGATTTTTACCATTGACGACCATTGGGACATATACGTCCTATGATTTTTCACACTTTTGCAGGTAAAAGGATTGTTTTTTGCGACACTTTTGTTTGGCAATTTAGAGTCGCTTAACACGAATCCGTTGTAGGATTAACGAATTTTCCAGCGGTTCAGGAGCTGTCTTCAAAGGGTTAAGGCCTGATAAATTTTTTCCATGTTAGTATCTGTAAAGTTGCATCTGTCATGTTGGTATCTTACTATATGTACTATATGTAATGTACTATATGTAATTATGTCTATTTTAAAGTTTCAAAACATTGTTTCCTTTTTTATATATATTTTTCGGGATCCTTTCAAAAATGTAATTGCAAAGGAATATTTTTTAAAGCCTCAACTTTGGCCTCTATAAATTGTATAAAATTTGAAAATTAAACAATATATATTTTCTTTATACGTAAAGGATTAGTTTCTATTAAAAAAAAAAATTGTATCATTATCGAATACAGGAGCTCAGAAAAAACTTCTCCATATCCGTTTTGCAACTCAGTTCTTGAGTAAGTCCTTATAAGATATAATAAGGATAAAAATATGAATTTTTTTCTAATAGCCTTATTGTATGGGCTATATGGCTGAAAACTGGAGAAGATATAAAAAGACTTCACATTTGTTCACAAGAAGAGAACAAACCCGCTGAAGCAGGACAACATCTCCTAAAGTGCAATCTTCAATTAAAATAGACAAGCCTTTCAATTTAAATTAAATCAACTTTATAGTTATTCTTTACCCATTTCTTTCTTTTCTCTCACCGTTTCCTTGTTTAGCTTATGCCAACTTCTTAATTGTTTTACTAATTTTTCCAATATCTTCAATATCCAATTTCCATTCAATACATTTCGCTATTAGTTTTTTAATGTCTTTTTATTTCTGTTGCCTCAAGCATTAAGATTTGAACATAAAAATGTTGTTAAAATGCTCGAGTTGTTCTAATGCATCAAACGGTGGCTAACATTCGGTTGGTTTCCTGTCATTTCTAATAAGAACATCCATAATGTTTGTCGCAACAATTTATTGGCTGCAATTTTCTATAAAATCTGCAGCACAAATCAGTTAACCGCTACGTGTAGCAAGCTCAAAGTTGACAACCACAAGAATAACAACTACAACAAAAATTACCTCAAAATGGCAATCAGATGGCACAGATTGGCAGTGAAGCAGCTACTGACTGACTCGCACAACGAACAGCGGTTGTCTCTTCGAAACTTTGCGTCGCAAAAAGGCACGCTAACTCTTCCCTACGCATTTCTATTCTGTTAACATGTAACTTTTCACCCCTTTTTACCCTAAGCGCTGCAATCAAAAATCATCTATTTATCTGAGCTCGGAATGCTGGCGGATGTGCTGCTGCCACCATCTTTTGCTAAATTACGTTGTTGGTTGTGGTTGCGTTTGTTTTGCGCACTATTTTCAGAGTTGGTCGTTTTGTTTATTGTCATGCTTGTTGGATTTATCGCAAAGTAGTGCTGGGAAAGCGAGCGAGCAAAGACCTAAAAGAAGACGGGGGAGAAACTTTCGTTTCAGTTGAGGTTCAATAAAATTCGTTGGCATCACATGAACCTTGAATGCTGCTGTGGTATTGCATTTGCGCTCGTGGCTATAATTCAGAAATGTTGTTGTTGGTGTTGTTGGTGCTTAAATGCTGAACGACATCACCACATTAAGCTGGGGTCTTTGGGTGCTGGATAAGACATGGCTAGAAATTAACGTGTTTTTGTGGTTGGATCAAACTTATTGTCCTTCTTATAGTTCTTTTGAAAATGAGTTCATTAGAAGAGTTGAATGGAATATTGAGGATTTTTTCAAGTTAATGAAGGCAAAGGTCAAGTTCGAGTAGGACAACTTAAGAAATCCAGGTATATTTTTATTTTTCATGTGTATAGTAAGAGGTTTAAGGATTAACTCTAGTTTGTTTGTTGTAAAAATTCTATGCAATTTTTTTACGGTATTTTTCCTGCATTGGAAAATGTTAAACATATGTTGTTGATGAGGGCAAATGTCAAGTTTTATTTAAAAAAAAAAGCCTAAAAATTCGGAATTGTTTTTTTTGTTGTAGCTAATATACGAGAGCTAAGAAGGGGAGAGGAAACATTCCATTCTTGTTTTGCTCGTTTTTTTTAAATAGTCTAAAAAGGATATATTTGATGTATTTATTAAGCTAAATCTACTTAGTGTTCAAAATCAATGATGTCACAAAAACTGACAGTTGCTGCTGTTTATCCGTTGAAGCAAGCTATTGTTATGGCTTTGTCCAAATTGCTTTGTCGACCGCTCTGAATGGGTGCTTGAATTTTTTTTTTTTGCGTTTCTTAGCAATAAAATGTCCTCCGTCAACATTATTGCGTAAATTGTTGAACGTTTGACATTCAAGTATGGACGTATTTGCATAATTTTAGGCACAGACAAGCAGAAGAGCCTTTCTGCTCAGACACACACACACAAAAGCACCCGCTGTCGCATCATTTAGATACCAAAAATACCGTTTTTAATGCCCAAGGAATTCATATTTGAAGCACATCCCTGCGTCATATGACAAGATTTTTTAAACATAATTTAAGCAATAAATTAGTCGGTGTTTGTATAGAAATTATATATATATATATCTCTGTGTGTGTGTGAGTTGCGTAGAAGGGCCTTGAAATCATTTTCAGACATATTTTCAGTGAATAAATGAATAATTTTGTTAATATTTGAAGATATGCTTTCTACTTAAGGAATCAATTAAAATTGATGACTAGCATTATTATCATCGCCATCATCATCTACATATCCATTATTATTACTGTTTATTTAATTTATAATTTATGAGATTTTTTGGCTCATTTGCTACCAAAAACTCCAACAAATGCTGTAAATCATGGTCGACTTAATATCCTTAACAAACAAATCATCTCTAAGAAGCTAAAAGCTGAGAAAGCATTCAAAGTTCGAATGCGTAAGTTCATACACACACACACACACCCACACAAAGTATAGTAACCGCACACTGTAATCATTTTTATGACCTCACCAATAAACCCATCAAGTTTTTGTATCTGCAAGACATAAGGATAAAATAAGTTCGAGTACCATGAAAACTTTTAGCAGCATCTTTAAGTTGAGTTTTGTGTGGTCTTGGACGATTTTCTCACCCCAAACACATAAGTTGACTCAACTTTTAGATGACAACAAAAAAAAAAAAAAAAAAAATCATCAGAAAAAACTTTGTTCTTAAAGCTTTAAATAAAATGAAGGCTTATCAAGAATAAATTTGATTATCATGGTTTTTAAGAATTGTTTGTTCTACATAAAAACATAAAATGTTTAACTCTGAAGTTCAAAATTTTCGAGTTTCTGAAAAAAAAACTGCTTAGCGAACTAAAAATATGTTTCGAATTCATTAAAGAAGCTTTTTGGAGCATTAGAAAAGAATTCGCTAAGAATTTTTTTAATTGAATTATTTTCATTTTAGTCAGATGATATTTGTTATACTCAGAAAACTTTAAAATACCGCGAAGACCACAATATTTTTTTTTCATAAACAACCATTTTTAAGTAAAAATGTTCTGAGTTCTAGAACTAACACATGGTCCAATAAGTCCCGAGACTAAGTAATAAAAAAACTTTTTTTTGCAAATATTCTTCTTTATTCATTAAGATAGGTTCATTCAAGAGCAATACATTCATTCCACCGCTTTTCTTACTTTTCAATACCGGTTTTGTAGAACGATTTGTTCTTCACCTCAAAATACGCTTCAGTTTCAGCCATCACCTCTTCATTGGAGCCAAATCTCTTGCCGGTAAGCATTTTTTTGGGGTCAGCAAAGAGCCAGTAGTCACTGGGGGCCAAATCTGGTGAATACGGTGTATGAGAAAGCAATTCGAAGACCAATTCGTGGATTTTCGCCATCGTTTTCATTGATTTGTGACACGGTGCATTGGCTTGGTAAAAAAGAATTTTTTCTTCTTCAAATGGGGCCGATTTTTCGCAATTTCATCCTTCAAACGCTCCAACAACGCTATACAATAATCGATGTTGATTGTTTTACCCTTTTCGAGATAGTCGAAGAACAAAATTCCATGCGCATCTCAAAATATTGTTGCCATAACCTTTCCAGCCGACTGTTATGTTTTTAGTCGCTTTGGCCTGCTTTCATCGGTTGCCCTCCACTCAGCTGAAGACCGTTTTGATTCCGGTGTGTTATCGTGGATCCATGTTTCATCCATTGTCACATACCGATGCAAAAATTCATGTTTATTCCTTGTAAACAGTGCCAAACAGCTCTCCGAATCATCGACACGATGTTGTTTTTGGTCCGGTGTGAGAAGACGCGGCACCCATTTGGAAAGCAGCTTTCTCATCGACAAATGTCACTGTAATATTGTTACAACACTGCCTTTCGATATCTTCAGAGCCTCAGCTAGCTCACGCACCTTCACTTTATGGTGGGCCAATACCATTTTGTGTACTTTTTTATGTTTTGTGGAACATTTGGACATTTGGGCATCCTGAACGTCTAGCATCATTTGTGTCTGTACGACCCAGTTTAAACTCAGCATACCATCGACGGATGCTTTTGACGGAGCAGAGTCCGAATAACACTTTCGAAGCCATTGTTCAGCTTGGACGGTATTTTTTCCCATCAAAAACAGTGATAAATCAACACACGGAATTGCTTTGAATCCATTATTTTGAAAATATCAACAGTAGCGTCACATAAATCACAGCAACTTCTGAACTAAACGTTAGATTGTCATGAAATTTTTACACGTATTGTTTGAAGGTTGGAACTATCGAAACATTATATCGATATTTCGTTAGAGGTGCCACCTACTGGTTACTCTCGCGACTTATTGGACCATGTGTTATTTAAGACCAAAGATCATCTAAGACCGTATCTCTACCTATGGATTGAATTTCAAAAAAATTGAACTCTACTTAAAATTGTATTGATATTAAAATTGTAACTGTATTTTTAACACTATATTTTTCAAATTCAACCAGTGGTATATGTTAAAATATTTTTAAGATTAAAAATGTAACACTCATGTAATGGTGTTGCATGGAATTATTGAAAGTTTTGGACTTGGGCCCTATGACAAAAAAAAAAAAGTAAATAATGATGTCATTCGGGTCGCAAGGGAAGCTGCTTATGCTACAAAAATGAAGTATTGTTGCATGAAATTATTACGCGGTCCAGTATAGAAATGACAGAAAAGGGTAGTTCTTTGACTTTATAACAAAATTATAAAGAAAGTTAATGGCTTCATGTCATAACAGAGGTAAAGAACTAAAAAATGCAACCGAAAGGGAAAGACCTTTATATAGACCTTTGTATAGTGCTAGACCTTTGTATAGTATTATAACTCAGCGAAGTACAGTAAAGGTGAGTTTTTGGCCTCATAATTGAAATAAAGAAAATATTCATGACGTCATAAGGCCCTTTTGTGAACCGATTAATATGAATAACATAAATGCTCCATCGATGCATTGTTTTCTTGAATGGAGCTACGGTAAATGGTAAAAAAAATGAAAAGGACATGGATTATGGCAAAAATTTCAACAAGAAATAGGGCAATAATTAATGTAGGGCCTACACCAAGGATTTGCACAAGCATAAATCAAGTATAGGGTGTTTTTATAGCTGCATGAGAAGTTTCGATGGTTGTTGTCTATGGTTTGACAGTTGAGAATGTCAAACTGGGTTGATATTTCTGTTCAATAAAGTTTGGCAATTCATCATGAATCGTTTCCAAATTGTGGAAATTTACTTTGAAAAAAATAAATCTATTCGCGAAGTTTATAGAGCACTTTGTCCATTTTACGGTCAACATAATCGGCCTAGTGAGCAAGCAATTCGTGCAGTTATTGATCGTTTTTGCCTTAATTTTACTCTTCTCGATTCAAAACTATCTCGAATCACCATAACATCCATTAAAATTTACTGTTTGGTGGGGTTTACATGCTGGCGGCATCATCGGTCGTTATTTCTTTCGAAATGAGGAAAGAGCTGCCATTACGTTAAATGGAGAGCGCTATCGATCCATGCTGACTGGTTTTTTGTTTCCAAGAATAAATCACCTTAACATCGACGACGTTTCGTTCCAACAAGACGGCGCAACTTGCCATACAGCGCGCTTAACCATAAATTTATAGAAAAATCAATTTGTTGACAACTTTTTTTCCAGAAGTAGTCCTGTTAACTGGCCCCCTCGTTCGTGTGACTTAACGCATCTCGATTTCTTTTTATGGAGCTATGTTAAGTCATTGGTTTATGCTGTCAAACCAGCAACTCTTAACATATTGGAAGCCAGCATTGATGCCAGATTTATTGGAAAAAGTAGTGAAAAATTGGACTAATCAAATGGACTATGTAACTTTAATTTAAAGTAATTTTCTTTAATGTAATTTAAACAAAAAAAATGTCATAAAATTATCTACCAGATTATAATAATAAAAAATTCCTTCCAACAATATTTCTGTCTTTTAATATTATTCAAAGTTCTCAAGCTCTTAAAAAGCATCCTATATATGGACAATGATTAGGACAAGGATTTAGAAAAACTTCAGAACAAAGATTAAGACAAAGATCACTACAAGGATTAGGACTAGGATTTAAACAAAAATATGGACAAGGATAGTGATAAGTAAAAGGTTTAAAATACGTTGCCACAGTGTGTGTCGATAACACAGTTAATTACATATTTTTTTTACTATAAAGAAGTATCTACATTCATGGCGAGTACCGAATACAATAAAATCACGTGCTAAATTAACTGTACACCGCTATTGATATAGTCAAGCAAATGAAAATCGAACGACTTCACTGGATTGGTCAGGTTGGGCGAATCAAAGACGATGCTACAGCTAAAAAATTATTCTACTCATACCACTTGGCGGTGGTCACCACAAAGAGGATATCCAAGCCTATGTTGGAAAGACCAGGCTTGTACAACCTGATCTGTTTGAATAATCTGACGAAGCTTTGCATCTTTAACTGTGGCCAAAATAAATTCTGGTCTTAACCGTATCACGGTTGTTAGCGGGATTTGATTTTTTTTTAAATATATACGGAAATAAATTATTAATGAAATGGTTTTTATTGTATTAAATTTTACTTAACTAATTGGTTAAGAATTAAATTTAGAGCTTTGGTTGAATTATCCATCAAGTAACAGGTTGCTACAACAACAAAGTGCTTTAGAGAACGAATCACCAGCAGACTAGACACTTGTTTCTTTGGCTACTACGCCGTTATGAGTCTTCTGTAGCTTCAGTTGTTGTATACAAACAAGTGTGCTTTGAAGGTATTTTACATACAAAAAAGTATGCGGAAAATTTAAAATATTCAAAATATTTAAAATAAATTTTTAAGAGGAGGCTAAAGGTGAATGACTATTCTAGCACTTAAGCCAACTTCAATTAATTTGCATATAAACTGTGAAATGTATTTATTTATTTTGAAGTAGCGCTAATGCGGAAATTTCAAATGAAATTCCTTTTCAAACTTCAAAGTATTCCTTTTTTTATTTCAAATGTCTGCAAAAAGCGTATTTGCAGCGCATAATAAGAAGGTGAAGGATGTAAATGAGATATTTACGGCTATAAAGGAATTAAAGTTCCTTTAAGATAAAAACAGCAGAATAATCTTTGAAATTCAACAAGTTATTTCAAGAATTTTGTTGCGGCTTGAAAATAAAACCAAAAAGATAACGTGAAACTTTTCAATATTTATTTAAAAAAAAAGAAAAAAAAAAATGTTCAAAGATTATTTCGCAGGTCGTTTTAACGCTGTTCTTTGAGATGTATTTATTTTTTAATACTGTTATACCTTCCAGCTAAAGTAAAAATTTACAAAGGAAAACTTTTTCTTCCTTCAACAATATTTAAGCATTTTTTCATTTTTTAATCAGAAAAATAAACAACTTACAGCTTAGCAAAGAACGCCGGGCATTGTTTGAAGACGCAGTTTATTTTTTTTGTTCAACTTACCTGAAAAGAAAGCAGAAAATATAAAATATACAAATTAAATAATCATTTAAATTAAATTTTCTCTGAATAAACATAAAGTGTAAAAATATATATGTACATAACTTGTCATTATTATAATGAGTTCGTGCTCAAAGAAGTGAAGAAAAAAAAAGAAATTCAATTGATGCTTACTTGCCACAAGGCATCAAAGTAACCACTACTGAGATACCCAGATGTCAAAAGGACTGAACTCTGAACAAAGTTCAGGCTCAACTTCATGACAACCACAACAAGCTGAGCGCCATAATGAACCGGCATAAAAACCCAGACGACCATCGCCATCCAACAAACAAAGCGACAGCAACGCTATCGCAGCACAGCCCTAACATACCCTGCAGTAACTTCAAACGTTGTAATAATAATAAACTTTTTAAAGGATTCCTTTTACATTAGCTGGTTTATGCAGCAGTCAAGGACAAATGAGCAGAAATTAAAAAAAAAAACAAACTAAATAATAACAACAAAAAAAAAGATACAACATTTTGCATAAAGGACGAATCTTGGCTGCTGCTGCGTGGTCTAACTAACAATGAAAGGGCATTGAAAGAGGCACAGTTCAGCAGCTTATTAAAATGTCCTTTTCTACTGGTACGTTCAGCTTGTTCTGCAAAAGGAGAAAAAAATAAAAAAACAACACCAGCAACATCAAAAGCAACAACAGCCATCACAATAAGTTGAAGCATATTAAAATTCTGACATACGATGTTGATAAGATTGTGAAAATATCCCTGATGATGTTGCCGTTGTTGCCAATGTTGTCGTTGATGTCAACCAAAACATTTCGTGTTGATAACGAATGCTTGAGTTTATGTTCTGTGAAAGCTTCATTTGTTATTTTTTGATGTAAATATCAAGTCTTAAAAGCAAAAGGCTCTTAAATTTAAGCGTAGTGATGTTTTCCTCGAAATTCATGAAATATTTATATAAAAGGTATTGTCTTTCGTGCAAACATTAAGTCAGTTTTTGTTGTTTTATGTGAAATATTCAATTTGCAGCTCAACAATTTTGATGATAAAAAGTCGATTTCATGAGAACAATTTTAAATAATTGGTTTTAGACTTTCCGAACACATCAAAAGCTTTTACTTTGCAGAATATTCTTGCACTTCAGTTGTTGTTGTTTGATACAATTTTTATCCAATTTATCGTAATTTGTTTAATATTTATCATTTTCTTAAGGCCTACGTGCGAAGAAAGCTATTGACGTTACAGTGTTATTTTTGCCTGGCAGTCTTTTAAAAAAGTCAGAAAAGCCATTTTTAAAAAATACATGCAATGTTACTTAAGGTGCTAAGATACTAAGAGAAATGTCAGCGTACGACAGTAAAGGCCAATTCTTTGATCTCAAGAAAAAAAAACAAATATAATAATAATAATAATGTTGCATCGATGCGCAGAGAAAGCTCCTTAAGCAATGGAAATAGCCATTTGATACATGGAGTTATAATTCGCAGCGTATAAGTGTTTCGATAAGAAATATTATATTTTATTATAGGCTCGTTCTTAGCTCTCAGGACGAAAATTAGACAAACATTTTATGGAATCAGATCGCCGTGGAGAGAAGCACTTCAATATTAAAAATGCAACAAACATGTAAAAGTGTTGCATGGAATTTTTACTCGGTAAGTATATGCGCCACGTAAAATGTTATAATAGTGAAATGATGAATTTGTACTTTGAAATGTAAATGATGACGGAGTCAGGTTGGAAAGATAGCAGCATATGCAACAGAAATGCAATATTGTTGCATGAAATGATTGCTCGTTCTGTGAAAAGTTATGCTTAATTGTCCTTAACGACCGCAAAAAATAGTTAAAAAAAATGTTGTTTCCATGACACCATGACGGCAAGCGCTTAATTCAGTGAAAATGTAATGATAATAATAAAACTTTGCATTCAAATAAAACTCCACGACTATTGGTGCAATGGTAAATTTTATGGAACAAAAGTATAGGTGAAGTTATCGGTCACATGAAAAAAATAAAAATAAAAACATACTTGCACCAAGAGGCTCCTGAGGGAAGTGCTTAAAGTAATCGAAATGCACTATCGTTTGTAAGGACCAAAATTCTGGGTCATACATTTTGACCTACATAATGTGCTTCCACCTTTATTTCAGGCCAATATCAAGAGACGGGAGATCGGAGCTCAACTTGGCCATCCAACGGCAGGTACCGCGGCCGCCGAATATAATTTTTACTTTTTTTTATATATATGAAAAATAGTTTTTTTTTATTAAAATACATTTTTTTTTATTAAATATATATATACTTGAAAGATAAAAGAATATTTATCCAACCAATTGAAATAAGGTTGTAAGAAATTTTTAAGAAAATACTTTTATTTCAGAACAATAGGGTAGGACCCCCTTAGGTTTCAAACTTCACGAAAAAGCATTTATTTTTTTGCCAGCATAGAGTCGAGAGTATTTCAGTTAGTTTTTATTTTTATTTTCATGTATGCGCGTGTTCCAAGGGAAACGGAAAAAGGGAGAAGAAAATCACGCCACTTGTATGCAGTATTGCCATATTTTTTTTTAAAAAATCTTTAATTTCCAGAAAAAACAACTTGTTTTTTGGTGAAAAAACTTGATATTAAAAATTAACTAAAACATGTTGACCGCCAAGACTCGACGAAGGGAATACGAGAGAAAAGAACAGAAACAATGACAGCAACAATAATAGCAGCAGCGCTGCCATCAAAATAAACTTTGAAAAGGAGTGAAAATTAGTAGTAGGAGCTTCAAATGATACGTATGTTTTTGTAGTAACATACAATTTAGTTTATCTATTTGATTCATAGATTCACTAAAATAGAAAGCATCGTTTTAAGGGGGGAAATATACCCAGAACTTTTTTTTCCAAAAATTTTTTTTTACATTTTCTTAAAGCTTTAGGTCTCAAGAATATGTGGTGAAAATTTCAAGTCGATATCTCAAAAAATAATAAAGTAATGGCCTAGTGAGTGAACCGCCTTCTAGAGCGCGCAGTGCTGGCCCTTATTTTCAAACGCGTTTTTCTCAAAACCATGTTTTCAAAGTCGGTGCCCAAGATTTCTCTAAGCTCAGTGAACCGATCGTTTTGATTTTTTTGCAGGCTTGATTTATTCATAATAATTTTGTACTTGTCATAGGATTTTTTTTTCGTAACTTCATTAATTTTTTATAGGCAAAATAATGACGAATTTTTGGTCGAAAATCGTTAATTTACGTTTGGAAGTCCGCCATTTTGTGAAAAATCAATATTTTCAAAATCGGCTATGACAAAAACGAGTTTTAAGTATCCCGTTCAATAATATATTTCAATTTTTTGTTTCAATTGAATTTAGGAGGAACAATCTTAGTCACCGCATTTTCAGAGCGCTATTCAAGAGATGCTGTATCTACCTTAATATTAATTTTTTTTTTAATAAAAAAACACAAAACATACTTTTGAATGTGTATATTTGAATGTATAAAAACTCTCATTTATAAATAACCCTTAGGTTTCCTTAAAAAAATGCACAAACATGACCTTCTTTTTCGGCCGCTGAAGACTTTCTTCCCTCGCAAAAAACTGGCAAAACAAGTTTTATCTGCCCACATGGCAACACTGCTAGTATGCCTAACGCTGGGAACGGAACGAGCAGGCGAGTGTGAGAAGAGAACGTGAGAATTCGATCACGCCACCCGTTCGCCTAACGCTGGAAACGAAACAAACCAGAGCGAGTTAAGAAACGATGGGTTTAAGCTTAAGCGGAGAATGAAAAACCAGGCAGTCAGTCAAGGGCCACGGTGGTGGCAAGTCGAGTCAGTCAATGGCCACGGTGGTGGCGAGTGGAGTCAGTTAAGGGCCACGGTGGTGGCACGTTAAGTCAGTCAAGAGCCACGGTGGTGGCAAGTTGTGAAAGATAAAGTATAAAATATTAAAGGAGAACGTCGACAGCGCGCAGCAGCATCACATATAAGTGAACATCGACAGCGCGTATCAACAGCAAGTGAAGAGCCAACGTCGACAGCGCGCAGCAACAGCAAGTGAACATCCAACGTCGACATCGCGCAGCAGCATCAAGGATACGTCGACAACTATTCTGCAATATTCACGTCAGCAGCGAAGCCAGGGACTAAGGGATTTCTGTGAGACAACGAGCTGGAGTGACAGCAAGGACACGACACCAGAAACGCTCGTGCCACACCACCACTGCCCAGACGACGACTCTCACAGTCAGCCCAGGATTTTGTATCGCAAGGACTCGGTGAAGTTGAAATATTTATAAATATTAAAGTTTATTTTAGATCTTTTTCCCCGTAATTAATATTTAATTAATAATTATCATATTAATTAAATAATATCAAATGAACTTATTATACCGTTATGAATTACTTATAACAGTATACCTGTCCAACGATTGTTAGGGTTAAGAAGGAAGAACATTATAACGACAAAATTAAAAATATATATTTGATTGATTTAGTGTCCAAAAGTTATAAATTTTTGTGAACGACCCTGGACAGCCGCTTTGTCTATCGCAGCTATAGACCCTGGTAAACAGGGAGTCTTTACGCGTTGCTCCATATTTCATGGCGCTAAGGTAAATGTTAAGGTACCCTACAAAAGAAAAAGTAAAAGAAAATAAAGATTTAAAAAAATAGAATTAACATAAAATTACGAGAATTATTAGCACAAGTGTTAAGAGAAGAATTTGGATAAACCCAGAATAAGATGAAGAACAGGACAAGGATTTGGTCAAGGCTTTGGTCAAGGATTTGGTCAAGGATTAGAACATGAATTTGGACAACAACCAGAACCAGGATCTATACAAGGATTGGGAAATGAATTAGGACAAATATTTAAACGCACTTAGGACAAGACTTAGCATTGATTGAGAAAAGGATTGGAATAAGGATTGGAAGAAAGAATATAACAAGGATTTGGACAAACTTAGGAAAAGATTTATATCAGTGATTGGGACATAGACTGGGACAGGAATAATGACAAGGATTAATAAAGTCACTCAAAAAAGGATAGGGTCAGGAATGCGGACATGAAATATAACAAGAATTTAGACAAAGAGTAGGACAGATATTAGGAGAAGTATAAGAACAAAGAGAGGGATGAGGACATGTTTGTAAACGAAGTAAAAGAGGATATAAGAATAAGAACAAGGATAAAGATAAACTATGGGTAGGTTCGTGACGATTGAAACTCCTTTTTGTGTTCAATGGATGGAAATTATATATAGTCACATATTGACATCTACTTAACCTTACCGTATCCATACTTACTTATATATTTACTTTCTCGTAACATTAATCTCTTTCTTTATTGAACTAGTCTTTAATTATTTAGTTATAAGTATTATTAGTTATTTATTATTATTGCTCATCTATTGCTTATCCATTCTTATTCCTAGTCCTAAGCTCTTTTTAAAGGTCGTTAACTTCTAATCTTGTGTTATTTATGATGTGACCTAGTATATAAGTTTCCAGTTTGTAAGCTGATGTCAAACAATAAAGACATAATATTTCAACTCATAACTATATCTTTATATTACCTCAGCCTTTAGTAGATATTTTCAGATATTGATGGCTGTTTTTTTCTGGTTAAAGTCCTGGCGCAAAGTTGTAAGTAGACAAGATAATGTTGTATCTATCCATTGGAATCATAAAACCAAAATATGCTGCCGTTTTTAAGTAGTGATAATTTTTATTCTTTGAGTGGGTATTTGACCCCTTTTAAGATAATTTCAAGGAAAACAATGCTGGTAAATTTTGCAGGCGAAAGATTTTTTTTTATATTTTGGAAAAGGTCTTACAACTAAATTTCACTGAGTTTAATAGAAAATAAAACGCGTTTTTTAAAAATAAACTTTTATCCTGAAAAATCGCTTGCATAAGCTATCATTTTGTGGAGTATGTTCTATGCGACTATGACTAATGGACACTTAGGAGATATTTGTACTTCTATCAACACCTTAATTGTTGCACAATGTTATCAATAATTAGTTCAAGAACATCAATAGCCCATTCAGGAAATTGATTTTAAAAGTTAAAATTAAGAAAAAATCGAATGTTTTAGAATATGATTTAGGACTTAGTTCTTTCACTTTCTGATTCAATATGAATCTCTCTTTTCTGCAATCTTTGACATTTTAAATTAATATATAAAAAATAAATTTTTAAAAGCTAGCATTTGTAACTTATTACTTACCTATAACATAGGAGTACCCGTCCAGCGTGAGCACACATTTTCTAGTGGTTGCACCACCACTGGACGGATACCGAGATGGACGGCCAAACAAAGATTTTCCAAAACTAGCGCCACTTGGACTTGTGTCATCATAGTTAAGACTCTCACGGCGTACAGTGCTATCAGCTGTGCTGACTAATTCGGCATCATTGCCACCACAACCACTACCACTAACTGGAGCTCTAACACTGCTGCGACCCGCAGAATTATCGCAGGAATGTTCACGTTCATCACTACCGCTGGCACTGCTACGCGCGCGACTGCGTGCCAAACGCGACGATGTCGCTTCGTCGCCAGTAGTTGAAGCTGTAGTTATTGTTTCAACGTAAGTATGTGCGGGTTGGGCAGATGAGGAGGAGGTGTGAAGGGAAAAGGAGGCAGAGGAGTCTTTCATGTGTGTTGAGCGGGAATTGCTGTTGAGGTTTTGTGTCGGATGTATACCGGCGAGTGTTTGTGGTTTATCGCGACGCGGCTCACGCGCGTTACCAGGCGGATCATCGAGTGCATCGTCCATAGCGAGGCGCGGTGATTATGCAAACGTACAACTTTCAATTTTTATTTTCTCGAAGTTTAACGAATTTGGCTGTCGCAAATGTTGGGTTAAGTTTAGAAAATGAATTTTTTCTAATAATGTTGTTATTTTTCAAGCTGTCGCATACACCTGAAGAGACGCGATTTTGTTTTTTATCTTGTTTTTTTTTCAATATTTTTTTTTAATTTTCAAGTTATTTTTTATAGTTTCTAGCACTTTTTTAAGAATAAAAGTAATTTAATTTAAGATGATAAAGAAAAATATTTAAAATAAAAAAGAGTTAAGAGCAGGATATTAATTAAAGGAAACATAAAGAAAATATAGGCCTCCAATTAAGTTGTAAAAACTTTTTTACAAATACTATGTATATGTGGTCTAAATAAAAAAAGAAGCATATGATAAAAAAAATAAAATTCGAAAAATGCGCTATTGTTGAAGATGCATAAAAAAACTAGCACACAAATAATCTTGAATGTCACTCATACGCCACGGAGTTCTGCAAACAATTCAACTCAGCAGTTTAGCAAGTAAGCAGATAAGCAGATTTGTCTGAAGTCTTCGACATAATATTTATGGTTTTACATTCATTTTTAATTATATAATTTATTCTCAAAACTTTTCCATACAGCTGGAACTGTTAGAATTTCAAGTTCTATAAAAAAAAAAAATAAAATTTTTCTAGCTAAATTTTTACTTATTTCGAGATATTATCATTAATTTTTTTCACTTTAATCACTTTTCAGTTAATAAAATTAAAGATTGCATCAGAAAGTTTTCAGAACCATTTCTTTTATTCTAGATAAATTTGAATAATTGACTTGTATGTATGTGCAAACTGAGCTCTGAGTTATTTTATGGCTTTTTGTTAATTTCTATTAAAATTAATAAAAAGCTGTTTGTGAACCACCCAAGTTGAATATGTCCCATTCTGATATTAAAATTCAATGTTGACCTTATTTCCACGATTTTTATGTGCAATAAAAACAGGTTAGAGTGGAATGGAATGAAGTATCGATTTTGCTAAAGCTGTTACATTTTTTTTATTATTGTTAAAAAATGCTTCTCAGCTGCACATTAGAAAAGAAAAAAAAAATAGCAGAAGATGACAATAAAATTTATTATGAAAACAAACGTTTCTATACAACTGCAATAAATACAGCTGAAAGTGCTGAAATTGAATGCTACAATGCACTCCCTCACATACACACACACACACACACACTTCAACTCATATCAAGCAAATGGCAAACAGCTTTTTACAAGTAGCAACAAAACCCATGCCAGGAGCTGATTGCAGCTCTTAGATAAGCTGTGCAGACATGGCAATATGTTTGTCTAGTCACAGACAATAATAACACTAACAACAACAAACACAACAACAAAAAAAAAAAACAATGAATGCTCTTGTGTAGCAACAAAGTAAAGAGCAAAAACAATACACTTGCGGAATAAAACAACTGTGCAGTTGTATTTTTAATGTTTCTATGCTAATAAGTTCAACACAACAACAACAACAACAACAACAATAGCACAACATCCACAGACATGTACTACAAGCAGACAAAGTTAAGCCTCCTTTGTTTTTCATCCTTAACACTAAAGCACACTAGGGCAAACTAGGATGCACTAGGACACTTTAGAACTGGCATGTTAAGAGCTTTACCTTGCGTTGTTTCCTCTTTTTTTGCTTTTGTACTGCAGCGCTGTCAAGTGTGGCACTTGCTGTGTGTTGTTGCATTGTATAAATTTTACTTTTTAGCATTTGTTGCAATGGTAGCGTTTGTTTGCGACTTTTCAACATTACAACATTTTGTGTAATTTGTGCAAGGAAGTAACTGGCACGTTCATGCCAGGATATGCATAGCAGTTGATGACTTGAAAAAGTTTTTTGTAATGTTTTTGTTTTGTAATTAGTTTTTGAATGTTTTTTGTTGCTCGTATGAACTGCTTTAAACAGTTATTTAAATACTTGGCTTGGTAATCTAGGCTGGTAGCAAGAAATGTTTGTGCTGTTTGTCTAGAATAGAGTTTAAAATTTTTTTGGTTGCTTTCTGTGTTTAACAATGTGTAGTGCTAAGCACTTAACTGTGTTCTAAATAGTTTTTGCATTTTATTCAAAGTACTGCAGAAATGTATGGTGGCCGTGGCACAGTGGGTAGAGTGCATGACCTGTACGAAATCTAACTTTGAACCAATGACTTTAAGTGAAGCAATTCTTCAGTCTGCGTTGGTTTCAAAAGTAAAATAAAAATAAACAACTGGCCATTTCAGCCCTTGAAAGGACTTTGACCTAGCTTCTTAGGATCTATTGTGTTGTGCGTGTTATTAAGTTTGTACACAATTGACCAAGAAATGGACCTACAGGCTTAACGCCGACTCCGACCGGCAATGAACGAAATGTTCTTATTCTCAAGAAGCTTTACATGGCATTGTGATTACTCTCTGAGGTTTGCCATTGTCTGCTGAGAGGTGGCGGGCGTACAAAAAACTATTTTAATTCAAATAATTTTCTTTCGCTGCTGGGGTTCGAACCTGGGTCTCCGGGTTCATTGACATAGCGGCCACGCACTTTAACCAACTACGCCACGGACGCCACAAAAAAGTGGTTTCAAAAGTGCTGATAGATAAATTGGAGAGGAAAAAAGTCAAATGAAACATATCTTAGATATGTGGTGAAATGGTTTAGAAATATGGGAATAGATCAAGTTCGAGAAATTGTTTAATCGGCCTTTGTTGGCCACCGGGCTGATATGAAAATGTTGTGTAAATGGTGTGGACCATCTAGTAGTTTATTTTTAAACCATAGTTTATTTTGACACTGACAACTGTTTCGTGCTCGAAATCTTGACATAAAGTCAGTATTATACCTTCGCGGAAAGAAAGAAGTCGCTCTACGCTTGAACAACATTGGGAAATATTGGAAACTTATTTCTAAAGTGAGTGCTGAGTAGTCCAAATAGTACGTTATTTGAAAAGAAGTTTTGGCCGAAAGGAAGCACCCACCGCGCCTGCTGTACAAACGTTTGTGGAAAAAGTTCGTGAGACTGGTATGCTAGTGAACAACACTCATGACCCCCGTCATCGTACGGTGCGTACAGACGAGACTGTGGCTGCTGTAGCCGAGAGCGTTAGACTCAATTCACGAACATCAACTCGGCATCGATTTCAACAGCTCAACACTTTACGCACTAGCCTGAGGGGAATTCTCCGCAAAGATCTTGGATTATTTGTTTACAAAGTCCAATTGACTCAGCAGTTGAAGGCGTACGACCATCCGCTTCGTTATCGCTTCGCAATTTGGGCCATAGAGTAGCTTCAATTGGACAAACATTTTGGGCGAAAAATCATCTTTTCTGAAGAGGCGCATTTTCACCTCGGCAGCTACGTTAACAAACCAAATTGCCGCATCTGGAGCTCGGAAAACCCACACGTTATTATCGAGAAGCTGATGCATCCACAGAGAGTAACAGTTTGGAGTGGCGGGTGGCAATAATTGGCCCATTTTTCTTCGAAATTGAAGCTGGGAACGACGTTTCGGTCAACGGTGGACGTTACAGAGCCGTGTTAATCGACTTTTTTTTACTGAAAGTCGAGACATGAGTTTGGACGACCTCTGGTTCATGCAGGAAGCGTCATGCCACACAGCCCATGCCATAATCCACCTTTTGCGCCCTAAATTCCCAAATCGTGTTATCAGCCGCCTTGGAGCTGCGATTTGACCCATTTGAGCATTTTTTTTTGTGGGGAACCGTGGAAGACTGATGTTTTGCCAACAATCCGGAAACGATTTCAGCACTTAAGGCCAATATCATCCAAGCAATCCGTTATCTATAGTTCGAAACCATCAACAAGGTCTAGGAAAATTGGATTGACAGAATGCGCTACTGAGAAGCCAGCCGAGACAGCCACTTGAACGACGTTGTGTTCCAAAATTAAGTGGAATGTTTACTCTTACTAACTAAAAAAACCATAACACATGGAAAAAGTTCACTTTTGTTCAATTTGTTGCATTTAAAAAAAAAAATATAGTATGTAGCCTTGTGTTGTCGTAGATTCTCAGACAAATGATAGATTTTAGAAGTAGTATCCAAAATGTTAAAAAAGTATTAAAAATTACAGTCAGAATTTCAGAATGAAACATTCCATATTAAGTTGAGATAAATAAGAACTACAGTGCAAAACAAAAAAAAAAAAAAAAAAAAACAATACATTAAACCATCAACACTCATACAGTGGCGAGCAAAACTGGCGAAATGTTTGTCACTTTCATGCATTTTTGATTGCTGCAGAGTAATTTTTCAATGTAACGCTACCAAATTTTCAGGTTATATTACTTCATTTATTAAGAACTAGTTCAAGTTTGAAAAATGTATAAAAATAAAAAAAAATATTACAAAAATAACAAACATTTCTATTTAGCCAGTTTTGCACGTATTCAAATTTGTAAGCGTCGGTTCATTATTTATACCGTTATCCTTGCCGTTTTGTTTTTGTAGCTGAAATTTACTGTTGCTTTATTCAAGATAAATAAAAAGAAGTTAAGTAATTCAGTCGTGTTTACTTGATTCGTCGTCAATTTGCTGACTGTTTTTATATTTTTATCAAAATGAGGCAAATTAATAAAAAGCCTGAAGATGAAATTGTATCAATGACTGAAAACGGTGGTTCATGAATAGAAATAACACAAAGCTTACAAATTTGCCATCAAACTGTTCTAAATGTTCTGAAACGACGGAATATAAAGGCTTCAAAGGTTACAAAAAGGCGCCCCAATATACTTTCGGTCAGAGATGCTCGAGCCATGAAGCGCTTAGTAACTAAACAAGTAGCTAAGACACCAAAAGAAACTGCACAAAAGATTGAAAGGCTAGTAAGTGAGTGGATAGCATGCAGAGCGTTGAAAAAAAAAGGGGTTGGAAGCCGCCATTAGCCCACAAAAACTAGCATTGTCTGACAAAAACGTGAAAGCGAGGGTGAATTTCTGCCAAAAGTACAAACACTGGAGTGTCGATGATTGGTAGCGTGTGGTCTGATCTGATGAGACCCGTATTAACTGGTATCAGTCGGATGGGAAACAATATTACTAGCACCGAACCCACGAAAAGCTGCAGAAGCATCAAGTTTAACAAACGATGAAACATGGCGGGGGTAGCTTTATAGTGTGGGGCTGATTTATATGGTGGCATATTGGTTTACTTGTAAGAATATTCGGTATAATAAAGACAAAAGCCTACCATAACATCTTACAGACTAATTGGCTGGATATCGTTTACCTAAGTGCATATCCAACAGAAGCGGTGATATTCCAGCAAGACAGGGATCCGAAGCATAGAGTGAAAATTGTTCCAGAGTGGTTAAAAAATCAGGATTTGCAGCTTTTACAATGGCCAGCACAGAGTCCTGATTTAAACCAGATTGAAAACTTGTGGCTATTCTAAAAAAATGACCAGCATCTTACGAAATGGCCCCAAATAACATCGACGAGCTATGGTCAAAACTTCAGAAGAAATAGCGTGATCTTCCACATGAAACTATTGAAAAACTGGTCAAAAGTATGCCGAGACGTATTAATAGCGTAATTAAGGCCAAAGAACTTTGGACAAAACATTAAGTTTATATTTTATGTAATAAAAATGTCCGCCGTGCAAAACTGGCTAAATATAATTTTTTGTTATTTTTGTAATATTTTTTTTATTTTTATACATTTTGCAAACTTGAACAAATATGTTTTGTTTCTTAATATATGAAGTATATAACTTGAAAATTTGGTAGCGTTTTAGTGAAAAATGACTCCACAGCAATCAAAAATGCATGAAAGTGGCAAATATTTAGCCAGTTTTGCTCGCCACTGTATGAGTCTATTTAATGTTACCACAGGAAATGCATAACTAAAACGTACATTATTCTCCAGAATAGGGTTGATGGTTTAATGTTTTTTTTTTTTTTGTTTTGCAGATAGTAAAACTTTTAATTTATCAATAGTAATAAAAACCAAAAACACCATTGCGAACATTATTAAAATATATGGCTTGATGTGAATAACATTGGGTACCAACTTCTGACTGATATCCGACTGGTTTAATTTTGTTGCTGGTACACATCTTGATAGAAATTTCTTATTATCAATTGAACTTTATGTTGAAGTAGTAAAATATTTCTTTACTCATCCAATTTAATTTTTATATAACATTTGATATTAAAGCAATAAATGGGCAATGCACATTTGTGGCATTCTTGATCTTCATAAATTTGAAAAATTGAGATATCATAACAATAACAAATAAATGTGAAACCTCAATATGTGCCTTCTAGAAAAATTGTACTGAATGAGTGAAAACAAATCTACATAATGTGATTATGTAGATTTTGGCTTGTGTTTCTATTCAATTTTTTTGTTTTAAGTATTTTTGTAATGTTTTCGGAGCCACCAGCCAGCCAGCCGTAAAACAGCTACAAGCAAAAACTTTAATAAAGCCAAAGAGCAGAGTGTATGAAAAGGACATTTCCGCTATTGTTGTTTTGTACTTTTACTCATTTTCGTGCAACTACCAGTCTAACTATACCTCGATTACTGTGGCACTTAAATATGTTTAATGTAGCTAGCTTAATGTTGTTGTTGGTATTCTTGATTTAGGTTAAGTTGTTGGCCCAAAAAACAAGTTGCTTTTGCAAAGAAAAAGCGCAGCAGTTCAAGCAGCAGGCTGTCTACAACAAATGAGTTCCTTTAAAATTTACGAGGATTTTAAACGAAATTTGTTGCCTTTGCTCTGCTGCCGTGGCTACCGATTGTAAAGCGGAAGTGTGCACTCATTTTTATTTTTTAATTATGTACTTTGCTGTGTATGTTTTTGTAGAGTAATGTGTGTTGGCACGCGTGTTTGTTTTTGTGGCCAGTTGTGTTGTTGTTGTTGCTTTTTTTTAGGAGACCACAAGGAATTGGGTTTTTATGGAGACGCAATTTAATTTTCAAGTGCGGTCTGTTTGTTGTTTATGCATAAATATTTGATGGGATGAAAATATAACTCATACGCCATGGTGCAATATGCTGTGCTCATTGAGTTGCGTCAAATAAAGCTTTATGGTGTATAGTTTTGAGCGGTAAATAATCAAATTTAAGGTACAATATCTGGTGGAAATTTAAAGGATAAAAAAAAAAAATGCAAAAAAGCGACAAAAAAATTTCCGAATTATATAAAGATTTGTGAACAACAAAAAATTATTTTTTTTACATACGCTTAACAACACTTTGAAAAGATGTGAGCTTAATGCCTAGAGCACTAGCCACTGTTGGTGATGAGATCCTTTGAACTCAGCTTAATTAAAGCAGCCTGATTGCGGATTACTTTCAGCTTGTAAGCTTAACTAGTTTTATTCCCTGAGCTGCTTTAAATTAATTTTCGTGCGTAGTACGTTACTCGCAAAAGCTACAAAGCGAAAACACACGCTTACAATTGCACCAGCGGCACACACAAACGCTTAAGACACAAGCTAAAATTTTAATTATAAATGCATGTCAGTGGCACACGCACACGTACACTTAGCAACAGCAGCCATTTTTGCACAGCCAAAGGCATCAAGGGTTAATTTAATACAAGCCAAAAGGCAGACACGTAAACAAATAAACGCACGCACTCAGTGCTATTGCAAAATGGCAAGCGGAGTACCCCGATGACGACGACGACGACGACGACGGTTGTGAAAAAAGCACGTGGAATGTTTTGAAAAATGTGATGATGTAATGCAGAGCAAAAATGGAGGCACAATCAACAACAATAATAACAACAGCAGCACTAACTGTAGCTATTGCAGTGCAATTGCGACAACATGGCGTCAATATTGAGCACTTGTTGTTGCATTTTAATTGCATAACATTGTTGTTAATTAAGAAAATGAATGCAAAACAGTAAAAACTACCGTTGGTCTGTTTGATTGTGTGTTTTTTCTTTTCTAAAAGGATTAAATGAAAGTTAAAATTTCAATATTGAAATGAATTTAATTGGATTTCCTTCAATTTCAGCTTAAAATTATGTCATAATTTTAAAAATATTTTGTTTGTGTTGGCAAGAGTTTCCTTGTGATTCCAAAGCTACTTTATTGAAATCAAGTGGAAATATTTTTAAGCAGAAATCTTTATTTATAACATGCAAGAAGTGGTTTTTTTTTTCAATAATTAAAAACAAACTTCTTAGGCAACGACCAGTAATGCCATCTTAGGAGACTTTAAGTAGCCGCTCGGTTATGGACACTCAAATATATGAACATCTAATAGAGTGAACAAAATATCAAAGACAAAATTTTATACACGAGGTTCTAAAAAGTGAACAGAACCTATCTCTATTATGTGAACAATATCATAAGATATCTTTCTTGCAGTTCTTGGTTTATGCTCTGCCGCACGTTTGTCTCTTTTGGCACGTGTTTCTTATTTTAACCCCCCTGCGCGCTGTCCCGAGTATACTCGTCCAAACGAAGTCGCTTCCGTATTCAGAATGACGAGTATACTCGTCCAAAAGTAAACGGGCATATCTCTGAATCTATACAACTTTGAGACCCCCGCGAGGACTCAAATTAGAGGGTGAAATGTCCTCTACAAGATAACACCCTGCTGATATGGTCAATAAATTTCGGGGGGTTGAAAACAGGGGTAGGGGAGAGTCCGGAAATAAAATAAGCAACATTTCTGACGTGAAAAATCGTAGCCCGGGGCTGGAATCTGGTACTTGGGGGTTTTCGAGGTCGCCTGATCTGAATCCGCCATTATTGGGCAGGCAAATAAATTCTTAAGGTTTGAAAATAGGGGTCGGGGGTTGAAAAATTTGACGAAACGCAAAATTCAAGATCTTTGGTAAGACTTGGATAAGCTATAATTTTCAAGAAGGAAAAATATACCCAGGATGTGCCGCGTGGAGGCTCCAAGTCTCTAATACATCCCTTGTTTAATTTTTTTTTATTTTTGTTTTTTTTTAATTTTTTTTAATTTTTTTTATTTTTTTCTATTTTTTTTTTCGTTTTTGTCTTTCTCACAAATTTCCACCACCCAAACCCCCATTTTCACCCCTTGGGGGAATTTTTTCGCCCCAACAGATATCGGGAATGGACTCAGCGCCCCAAAAAACCCTATACCAATCATGACTTTTCGGAAATCATTGTCTAAAAAAATGCATGCATTTGGAAGCGTTTACTCCGGGATAATTCATGCGCAGGGGGGTTAATAATGGGATTCTGTTATAAAGGAGTTTTTCGCTATGCATTATTTAGTTTACAATATAAGTAGTTATTTCGCGATCCCTCAACAGTGAGTCAAAATGAAGCATAATGTGTTGAGTTTAAAAAAAAAGAAATCATTGTTTCTTAATAAAAAGGTGGAAGTATCACAGCATTAACTGTTCATAACTGCAACAGAAAAATTTTATGAACAGATTAAAAAAAAAAAACCAATACGATGTGGAGAAATGCCAAAAATGCTGAAAGCTATTTATATGAATGGTTTTGTGTTCAAGGAAAGAAAACTTTACCCGTTTCTACTGACCTTATTAGAGAAAAAGCAAAAATTTTAAAACAAAATAAAAGAAAAGGAGGGGTTTCGTGGCAGTGAAGGGTGGCTATAAAAATTCAAAAAAAGGTTTGAAATCAGATTTTTAAAATTTCTGGTGAAAAATTGTCATCCAGCTCGCACCTTGTATCCCCCTTTAAAATACATTTTCAAGCCTTGATTATGGAACACAATCTATCACATGACCAAATTTATAATGTTGATGAAACGGGCTTTTTTTGGAGAATGCGAACGTCCAAAATGTTATTTCAAAAAGAAGAACGAACTGCACCAGGAAGAAAAGCGGATAAAGCACGTCTTAACTTTCTCGCTGTACCAATGCTTCTGGCGACTATAAAATTAAACCTTTGGCTATAGGTAAAGCCGCAAAACCACGGTTTTTCACCAACTTTACGTTGCCTGTTGATTATAAGCACTCAAAAAATGCATGGATGACTGCTGCCATATTTGAGGACTGGTTTAAATATTCTTTTATTCCTCAGGTAAGATGAATCTTTTTGATCTGTTCCTTGATGTTAAATAAAATAGGAAATGATCTTTTTATTTAATGTCATAAAATATTTAAAATAAAAGAGTTACCGATCAAAGCAGTTCTTATATTGGATAATGCCCCATGTCAACCACCAGCTAAAAACTTAAAATCAGACGATGGAAATATAATCGTCATATACATGCCTCCTAACGTAACACCGTTGATCCAACCCATGGATAAAAACACAATAAGAATAACTAAATTGTACTACAGATCGTCTCTGTTGGCATCTCTTATTTCATCAAATAGTGATGATCCTGGAGCACTGATGAAAACACTATCAATCAAAGATGCTGTAATCCACTTACGTCTTGCTTGGGATAAGATCAATTCTGACATTATCAAGAAATGCTGGTCAAATATCTTGAGTATGGATGAACTTTATGATCTTGAGAATGACATTCCATTAAGCATATTAAGAATATATGAAGCATATAGAAAGGACACTAAAGCGCCTGCAGCTGAATTATCCAATCTTATCTGTCAGTTGGGAAGCGAATTTCAATGTTCAATTGACGATATATAGAATTGGAGTGATGGGTGTGTGTCCGAGGACGATGTAAACAATAATTGCGTAGAAAGCGAAGATGAAATTCAAGTAATTTCCAATGCTAATATAAGCACTTCTGAAGTTTTGTATGCTTTTAACAAAATAATCACTTGGGCTGAAAACAATTGTAATGCTGATGACATGATAGTATTTCGCAAATGCAGAGAGCAAAAATTAAAAAAAAAAATCGGAATCTAATACTGTTAAAAAAAATCAACAGAATTCTTTAGTCAGCAGTTTAACTTTAATTTTCATAAATTTTTATATGTTCTTTTATATTTTTAAATAGTTTTGTGTCTTCAACTGAGAAATATCAATAACTAGCGACCACCGGTGCGCGTTGCTGCACCCAGCAACTATAATAATAATAATTAATAGTAATATCCTAAAAAAAAAACTTGTATGTATCTTGGTTGCGAGCGTTCAGCGCGAGCGGCTTGCGAAAGCCTTACATTTTTCTGACTTTCATTTTGTTGTTAACAGACGCTCTAAAAAGAAGAGACAGAAGAGAGCGAAATGTGAGCAGCGAATAGTTTTGCTCTGAGTTTGATAACGTTGTTCTCAGCTGCTGTTAATAAAAGAAAAACCAACATAACAACAACAATTATATGCAATAATAAGCAAACTTTAATAAGCTATAACTTGAAAAATATAAATTTTTAAGAAATAAAAAGTTCAGTTTGCACATCTACAGGTCTAAACCTATCAAACCATACTAAATTTATTAAAATTGGACTTGTACTTAAAAAGCCTTATGCCGGTCAAAATTTGGGTTTGCGTAATATATATAAGATTATTTTTCAAGATTAATTTTTCTGTTTTTAAGTATTTATTTTTAATGAACCAATATTTCATTGCTAAGAACTTTCATTTTGTTTTCATATACATATATCTGGTTAAATATCAGTCCAGTGGTATATCTATTCATTCAACCTCCATTATATGAACGATTCATTAAAGTCAAAAAGACCTGTTTGAAATAGTTCACATAAGCGAGTGGCTACTGTATTTTTTAATTAAACTTTTTATAACCATCGTACGCATATTTCTATAAATAAAACACTATTAAGCTATTTTACTATATAACAAAGAGTAAAATAGCAATTGTTTACTATATTTAAGTTAACAAGATTAGCTTAGATTATATTTTTGCCTACTTAAGTCAACGAAAAAGTATTAACAGAGATTTCTCTGTGTTCTTATTTAGGATCAAAAACTTTTAAAAATTCAGAATTTTTTCTGTTTTATGCTGGAGTTGTGCTGACATTTGTCAAAGATGAAAGAAAATATGAAACCATTGCCTAGTTTTACAGGTGGAAATATTGCATTTCTTAAGCTGGTCTTTAATCTTCTGCTGGCAAGTGTAAGTGGCATCTTGACGTTTAAAATTTAAATCGGCTGTGCTGTAGTATGCCACAGTAGTAGTAACTTCATTGAACATTTTTGTGGTGAAAATCTCATTTTTAGTTTTATAAAGCACAACCAATAGTGTGCTGTAATGCTTGTTTTAGCACAACTCATTTTGTTTGACCTGAATCAATACAGAGCTGTTTTTTTCGTATGAATTTAAATTTTACTCTGAAAATCATGAAAGTATTCTGAATTTTTTAACTTTATTTCGTACCATTGTAGCACAACTGGAGCTCATTATAGCACTTTTATCAAATTTCTAAAAAATTTATCAAAAAAAAAAAAAAAAAAAATTCAAACCCCTAAAAAGACAAACATCAGCTAATAAAATCGTAACAAAAGTAGGGAAGAATGCCCACCTGCTGAACAGTGCCACCTACTGAACACTGTCGGTTCTGACGTCTGTATAGATGACAGCGCAAATATTCTTAGTGTTGCAGTAACATCTCATTGAATATTCACATTTGATAAATTGAGTTGAATGCGCGTGCTGCTTTAGCCCCATGGCCGTTGAGAAATAAAATATTCGAATAAAATGAAGGTGAACAAAAGTTCATCCCTATTTAGTGAATTTTCAAGTGTTTTTTATTGATAAAAAAATGTGATTATGAGTGTAATTCATAGTTTAGTATTTATTTTTCACAATTCGACGAGCACTCGAACAATATTGACATAAGGAAAAAAAAAAAAAATATATTTAACATCATGTCGTGAAAGCATTATTGCCCACCTACTAAAGAAAACGTGGGGCCCACCTACTGAATAGATTTTCAGACATCGTGCATGCATAAAATTGTCATTTATACGATTGCAAATGGTGTTTGTAATCATCTTAAAGTTTTTCTTTTGCATTTAATTGATATTTTTGTGATTTTCGTCCACATTCAGATAAAATTTCAGAATGCCGTCGCCGAAAAAGCTGAAAAACAGAACGAATATAGATTCTATAGATCCTTTTAGTAAAAATAAACCCTAAGCCACTCTATTGCTTAAGGTGACTCACTGTCAGGGCCGTAACTAGCGGGGGAAAAGGCGGGGTAAGCTACCCCTTACTTTTTTAGAGTCAGCCTAATTGTTATTTTTTAGTGAAATTTGTTTAAAATATTGATTTTTATTAACAACTATTATGAATGCATCAAAGCCACTTGTACCTTTCATTGCCATTTTCATAACAAACACCAACTTTAGTCGTCTATTTAATTTTAAGTCATACCCAAAACTATCTTTACTCGACCAAATCTCTGTGAGTCGTAATTTAAACCAAATTCAGTCGGCCAACTCACTTTCCCTTGAGATTTATTTATATTGACCGAACGGATGAGTAACTTTAGTTAATTCAGCTATGTTATATTTAAAACAAAATTCGGGACTTAAGGGTATCCAGTCGGCTGAAAAACCTTGCTACCCTCCCAATCAAAATGGCCTTGGTACGCCCCTAGTCACTGTGAACCATAGAAAGAATGAACTTTTCATAATCACTCAAAACTTAATTTTCTAATTTTTACAGCAGTATTTTAGGTGTTCAGTAGCTGGGCCGTAGATTTTTTCGGGAGTCGATTTTCAAGATTTTTGCTAGATCGACTGTCAAAATTGTATTTCTCCGAATTTTTGAATTCCGCTTAAAATTCTTATTAGGAATTGAACTTAGCTTTAAAAAAAAATCAAGACCTCTGAAAAATGATGTTTTAAGCCAAAGTTATACCCTCCAATCAAAATGTGTTCAGTGGGTGGGACCCCTCTCCTATCTATTTCATAGCGATACTGTACATCAAAGTAGATATTTGGCACATTAAAGCACATTGTGCAAATTTCTGAAAAAAATATTGATGGCTTATTCTTTATAAAAATCAAAGCTAAGGATACTTTTATCCCGTGCTCGAAAACGGCGGAATTTTTCAACGCTATAATTTTTATAATAATTTTATTTGCTTAATATAATTTTCTAAGCAAATCTAACGCGATTTTATTGAAAAAGATATCCTTTCAATATCAATATACTAACAAAAAACTTGCTCTTCCAAGATTAGCTTAGGTCAGATAGAGAATTTTTTAAGTATTTCAATTAAAGCAAATATTTTTTGCATTCAACTCTAATGTAACACAAAAGAAAATGTTCAAGGCTAAAGATGTTAAGCTCCATTAAATATTTTTTTTTTCTGACCTATTTTTCTACTTTCTACACAAATATTCAATGTTTTTTTATTAGCCAATAAAAGTCTTTTATTTAGTTATTTCGCTATAGCTCTCCTTTGGTCTCTTTTGGTTATGTTTATCTGCGGTTATTATTATTGTTGTAGTTTTTGTTATTTGAGTTGCCTGCATGACTATGTTTTTTGCCAGTAACAACAACGATATTAATAAACATAGTAGCACAAAAAGTTACCCACACCATTAACCACATCGAATACAACGCAACAAAGCATAAGCTTCATTCTTATCACTGCGCTTTGTATTTGTTAGTGTTTTTTTTTTGTTCTCTCCATTATCCATGCTTTCCTTAATTCTTTCATTTACGTAGCTTAAACCTATTTATAAATATCCTTATAATAAGGATAATTGTTGGCGATTTATTTTTATGAATGTTTCCTGGGGACTGGCTTGGAATTGTTATACATAACAGATCATTTCGACTAAGCTTAGCTACACAGCGTATTGTTGGCGTAACTAAGTAGAAACATTTGCTTGTGGCTAATTAATGTTGACGCAAACATATGCTTGTGTGGTAACTGATATCAATAATTTGTGGTTTCAATGGAATTTTTGTTAAATACATAACATGGAAAAAATTTGAATCATTAAAAATGAAATTGCTTTAATTATGACCTCTATTATTTTCAACACGAATTTTACCAGCTGAAGTATGTATATAATAGTCTATTTTTATGTATTTTATAACTTTTGTGCTCAACTTAAACAAATTAAATGTTTAATATATAGGTTTTATGCGTAGTCTTACTATTGGGACTCGGTGGCGTATGATTAACATTTAATTTAATTTTGTTTTAAAATGTTGGGGTTGTTCGTTTAAAAATAGCTGTTTCTGTATGAATTTGTATGCAAAACTTAAATAAAATATATTTAATGAATGAGCAAAACATGTGGAAAGCTCCTTTTAAAGGAAATTTTAGAAGACTTAAATAGCTTCTTTTGTACATTTTAGTGTTAAAAATAACTTGCGTCTGCCTCACTCAAACAAATGCAGAATGAGTAATGATTGTCTTCACTATAATTTCCTTGACAGTAAACATATTATATTTTATTCCCAAAAAGACCATCTATTAATTAACTGACCTACTTCCGACTTTATATATCCTGTTCAAAGTTCACCTGTTGTTGCAGTTCTCTGTGATTAGTATATTTCTTGAATTTTTATAGACTTTGATTGATGTATCGAACTTAAACATATCCCGAAATATATCCCCCTTCCCCCCTCTATATGAACTACGAAAATGCTTTCTGTTTTATTTCGGTCCTCCTTGCATCTCTTTGTGCTAGTTTATTGCCATATATCTAGTATTAATGAGTTTATGACTGGCTGAATAGATGGCTGAATAGATGGCAGCACTCAATATTTTGTGTATTGTCATAATGCGATCTAATCGAAATCAATAACAAAACCATCAACATCGTGTGTCTACATATTTATGTATTTTATGAGAGTACGCAGCGTATGTGCGTGCTCATACTTGTAGATACTTGTATGGCAAAGAGTACTAAGCTTAACAAGAAACAATATAATTGGCTTCACTGCTAAGCTGTGTAAAAGCTTTAACATGTATTTTGTTATCAATATTGCGGTTATGTCAAAGAAATCATGTTCATGAATAATTAAACCTTGAATTAGGCTTAAACTGCTCCAAGCATTCGTTAGATAAATGCTGCTAACTGTAAATTTTTTGTGTGTAGTTGATAAATAAAGAAGAATTCTTTCAGAGAAAAATTATATTCTAATTATCTATGCTATGCTCAACTTGCTAAGTAAAACCTTCTAAAAAGATGTGCGATCTTTTGAACTGGTCGTGTGAGAAGACCCCGAAAATAATGGTTATTTTTCAAACATTATACTATTTAATGGTAATAATAATGATTAAATCCTTAATAAACCCTTACACGATTGAAGTAGAAGTTTTAGCCAATAAATGTGATGCTAAACATTCACTCATGAAATTTGCAAAAAATTAGAACTTTCGAACTTATGTGACATAAGAAAAATCATAAATCATTATATCCTTATATTGCTCACCAATAACTATTAACGTTAAAAGTTTTAATTTTTTCGCTTAATAATGAAAAAAAAACTCTTATTGTATGGGTGTTTTTTTTTTGTCTCACATATCATCGCTCGTATGACTAACTGACGTATCCGTATTTTCTTAATTGTTCAGAACAGCACTTTTTTAATTTTCGATTATGTTTTCATATGTAATATGTTAGATACGACTCCAAACCATTTACGTTTTTGAGCATTTTGATAGTTCTAATATTTTCTGACATGATGGTATGGTCACCACATTACATTAGGTCTGTTCCCGTACTTTTTGGGCTAAAAATGGTAAAACTGTCAAAAACGTGAGAGTAAGGAAAAATCTCTCAAAAATATTGAAAAACACAAAAAAGTACGGGAACGCTTTTCGGACTAAAATTGTGTAAACTGTCAAATAAAATCGTTTGTTTGATGTGAAGCATTGGCAGTGCAGACGAAATGCTAAAGATTTTGAACAGTATAAAAATTAATTCTCAAATAAACATTTATATTTAGTTTTTATACAATTTCCCATGTTTTTGGTTTCCATTCCAACAGTTTTTTATTTATTCCAAAGAACTTTTATTGTTTTGCAAATTCTTTGATAACATGTAAACATATGATTTTAAGCAGTTTGACACTTTTACCATTTTTGCCAGAAGTGAGTTAGCGACGATATTAGCTCCTATCATCCATAAATAATGGTTATTTATTGCATAGAACAATATTTTTTTTGTTTTGGTTTTATTTCTTACTCAAAAAATATCACTTAATTTAAAGTTTAAGCTTTGGTTTTTGTGTAACAAGGATTACTTTGATAAAAGTGGTTGAAGAAAATGTTTATTATAAATATTTATTGTATTAAATGTCAAACTATTTTTCTAGAAAAAAAATTCTATTTCTGTTATATTTCTTCTAAAAAATGGATAAGACCAAAATCTGAAAACAAGACAGTGAGTATGAGCAAAAATTACAAAACTGAATTTCCGAGACTTTTTCTCTGTGAGAGGAAAAAATACAAACTTAAGAAATGTTATATGCGTTCGAAAAAATAAAACTCTAAAGTAAATTTTATATTTTGAGTAAAACAAAACTCAAAGTCTTTTTGTTATTTATGAAATATTTATCAAAATAAATCAGAAAAATTGCACATTTTGAGCGAAATAATAAAATTCTGATTCAATTTTATTTAAAAATTTTTAAAATTATTAAATTTATTTTTTTTTTTTAATAAAAAATTTGTTATAATATTATTCATAAGATTGACTCAGTAGAACTCAGTAGAACTTAAAAATTTTCCTCAAAAATACTATGACATAAATATTCTCTAAAAAGGAAGAAATAAAAACTTTCTAACAAAAAAAAAAAACCGACTTCATAATCACTAAAAAGTGAAAAATAATTTTAAATAACCTTTCCCATTAATTTCTTGGTCAAATTTTAAAAGTTATTTGTATGTATTATAATATTGGAAATCTTATCATTTCCAATTTTTTTTTTGTTTTATTATCATCAATATATTAATTGCTTTATGAACATAAAAGCTTTAAAGTCGGCGCTTAACTTACTAAGTCGAAATCTTTTTATTTTAATTTTTTCTTTTTTCTAATTTGTTTTATTATAATAAAAATATTATTAAATTTATGAATATAAAAGCTTTTTAGCGATTTTTTTTCTTTCAGTTGCAATTGTTGAGTACGCTGAATGTAGCCAATGTGTTCCATGCATTATTTGTGATGCTATTACTCACTATGTCATATTCAATATGAGCTTGTAAAGCTCACCCAAACTGGTATAGTGAGAATGTTTATGTGTGCAAAGCTTTTAAAATTACCACAGTGTCACCAAGGCAGCAAAGCATCAAATAAAAAGTTTAAAATAGTGCAGGGATGGTAAAAGATCATGATTGTGTGCCAAAGATTAGCGCCGACTTCAAAGCTTTTATGTTCATAAAGCAATTAATATATTTATTTATTTATTTATTGGCCAAGCAAGGCAATTTACTTATTCTAACAGGAACATTTTTATTTTTATTTCATTTTTTATTTTTTTTTTTCTCCTCTTTCCTTGTTTTGGTGTTTTGAGATATGCAATTGGATGTGAGCGTAATCCGCCCACCTAAATGACATGATTTAACGAAGAAAAGAACAAATAAAAGTTAAAGCTACTTACTTACATACTAGAAAGCTACTTACTTAAATACTAGTATATTTTATTTTTATTTAGTACTAGAAAATGAAAGAGGAGAGGGAAAGTAAATAGAATGAAAGTTCAAGGATTGGGTTGATTAGGAAGAGAAAGAGACTTGGATAGAGATCGCTTGAATGATGATTTAGACATGGAAGGTGAGTAGTGGGCGGAAATACTATTAAATTCTCTACAGCAACGGCTGATGGGTTCATTACTTGCGTATGCAGTATGATGCTGATATTCAGTTAACAGCCGAGTATGTCTAGTAGGTCTTATATCTTATTGATGATAATAAAACAAATTAGAAAAAATGAAAATGATAAGATTTCTAATGTTATAATGCATATAAATAACTTTTAAAATTTGACCAAGAAATTAATGGGAAAAGTTATTTAAAATTATTTTTTGCTTTGTAGTGATTTTGAAGTAGGTTTTTTTTTTTGTTAGAAAGTTTTTATTTCCTCCTTTTTAGAGAATATTTATGTAATAGTATTCTTGAGTAAAATTTCAAACATGAAACTTTGTTCATAAAAAATTTGTTTTATTAATTCCTGAAAGTTTATTAGTTATTTTCTATTTCTGTCTCTTTACAATTTTTATTAAAGTGCCGCGCCCTTTTTATAATCCTGCCCACTTTATTGATTGTAATTTATAATGACTCTACCTAGCCCTGCTGTAGCCAAATTTCAGTTTCCAAGTATCAATATTAACTGATATATACTACTTTCCTTAAAGTGCCAGACCCTATGTACTACAATGCCACCCACTTTTGTAATGATTCTATCTACCCTTGCATACAAAATATTAGAACGCTAGTGTCAATATTAACTGAGATATAATATTTTTTTTAATATTGCCACACCCCATTGGTAAATAAAGCCCACTTTCTTGACCGTAATTTTAAATAACTCTGCCTTCCCATGTACTTATTTTGAGAACCCTATTGCCAACATTATTTGATATACAGTGTGTTTCTAATATTGCCATACTCCTTTGTCAAATAACGCCCACTTTATAGACCGTAAATCTAATATTAACCATGTCAATAGTAACTGAAAGACAGTGGTTTTCTAATAGTGACACGCCCATTTGTCGAATATCGCCCACTTTTATAAAAAAGAACCTAAGAACCTCCGCGTTAATGGTATCTATCTGTTGACAAAAAATTAGGAAAATCGGGCAAGTGCTTTGGGAAGTAGGCTAAAAATAAGCGAAATTTTGAGTCCAAAGTGTTTTATGAAATCGAAATAAAAAATTTCCAAAAATAAATATTGTGTTTCGAGGAAAAACTAAGCTCAGATGTAATTTTAGTTTATTTACGAAGGTAATGCATTTTTGTATGGCTTACAAGAATGTATACATCCAAAAGATGTTTCACTGAATTTAAATAAAATCTTTTGTGAGAGTCTGGTTAATAAATTATTCTGGTCGGACATAACCTCTATATAGACAATGGTAAGCCCCGATAATAAATAACTGCTATGGAAATTTCTTAACAACATGAATATAATCCATTCCGATCGGTGTAAAACTAATAGGTCCAGTTCCTGCTCATTTGTGTATGAGGTGTGTTTAATAAGAAAGGGGATTTTTAATTTAGCGGATTGTACTGGTTCAATTGGCATGATTTTTTTGTTGTTGTATAGAAAGTATTTATGAATTTTCAGCCGTTTTAATTGTTTATTTTTTGTCAGCTGTCGAAAAAATAACATGTATGTCGGTGCTGTTGAGGGTTTTGACATGTATTTAAATATTTTTTATTTAATATCTTCTTCAGTTAGTTTAATTTAGTAATTTTTAAACATTATTTCATTTGATTAAGTAACCAAATAAACCCGTTTGTAATGCAGCACTACCAACTATATTGCTCACTAAAAAACAAAAAAAAAAAAAAAAAATAATATAAAAAAATGTTTTCTATGCTGTGCAAGATCTATAACTATAAAAAAAATTGTAAATAAGTCAGAAGCATTCATAAAATTTTTATTATTTCCTGGTTTTTTTTTTCAGTCATAAAATTTTTATGAATTCAGCTGCAGCTCTTAAATTTGTTCGTCGTAAGAATTGCTTTTGTGGGTTTTAACAATAACTTCTGTTGTTGTTGTGCATATACGGTGAGCTCGTTGAGTAGAATTAATTACATTCGAATTTTATGTATGGCAGCTTGGAAATAAGATAAAGCTGCTGTTAAAAAAGAAAAAGCTAGAGTACAATAGCATAATGGCAGTAAAGACCATTTTAACTTAAGAACTCTTTCATGAGACTTGGTGTTTTCTGATAAAAATGCTCCTCTTGAAAATGGGTGGGGTTTAAGAGTGTGTGTGTGTGTGTGTGTGTGAGTGTGTGTGGATGTGTCCAATTGCAATATTTTTAATGTTTACTCTTCTATAGAGTAAAAATTTTTTTATTAATTTGTCAGGTATTTCTGATTAGCTTAAGAAAATATTAAATGAAAGGAGAAATGCTTAATGTCGATGTTGTAACAACTTAGCGTTTGTTGCTATTAAAAATTTTGGTTATATATAACGTTAACACATATACATACATATTTTTTTAACATCCCAATAAACATTTTGGCGAGGGGTGGTTCGTTAACGAATCGCTTATGAAACTTTTTTTTTAATTGTTTTCGAATAGTTTCGTTACGACTGCATCATAGGTTTGCTTGATGCTTAAAAAAAGCACCGATTGAAATTATGACTTTGTTAAATACCATTGAAGATGTTTTTAGCCCAATCTAAACAAAGAAACAATTTTTTTCTAATTAAATATTTTTTTTTGTCAGTCTCAACGATTCGCTTTCGAATCGGCTTTCAACAATTTTATAACTCGTTAGTGAATCAATTCTTTCCCTTATACCCGTTTTAAAGACAACAAATTCGAATGAAATTTATTTGAAAGTTCTGGTTCATACCAAGTGCACAATATAATTTTTATTCAAAATATCTATCATTAAGATAAGATAAGATTCGTCTCGGTGAATCGTAATATTATTGCTTTCTTTATTTTTGGAGACTCGTTAACGAATTGCTTCTTATAGTTTTGGCGAATCGTTAATGAATTCCTTCTTTCGGATTCGTCGATTTGTTAACGAAGGAGGAATTTCTCCCGCTCGCGATATTAGAAGTGAATTGCTTCTAATAATTGCTAATGAATGAAATGTACGAGAATGCGATTCGTAAACGATAACATTAGTGAAACATTTTGTTTGTTGGGATATGACTGAATATTTATATTAAATTTGCATCCTAAATTTACAGAATTTCAACTAATATTCACATTGTATAATAAGCATAATAATCAAAGCTTGTCTATTCTATTTTGCTAGTTTTCTAGTCCTTTAATGCATGGAAACATGGATCAAAACGATTTAAAGCGAATGCATGTTGCTTATACGCCATGAAAAACTTATTTAAATATGCATGAAAATTGCAACTATGTCTTTTCGTTTTTGTGTGTAACAAATAATTTTTTCAATAATTAATTTAGAAAATTGTTTAAAAAGTTTGACCAACAAGCACATCAAATCACTTAAGTTCATTTTAGAGCACCAATCATTGTTATTTGTGGCCTACTAGTTGGCTTGTGACAAATAGCTTAGCTAATAAAAGGCCTAAAAAATTTATAAAAAACAAAACACATATGCAACAACAACGACACACAATTGTGTTCTGCATGCAGCGTGACATCAATTGTCGAATATAATTTTTATTTACATATATTTTCTGAGTTTTGCTTTGACTGACGTTTGAGCAGTGAATAATTACAAAAAAGTATTTGTGACAATGATGAATGTTGATGAATCATTAAGCGTATATTTGTCTTTATAAATGACTGTGCCTAAGATATTATAATATTTTTTCATAGGGTGTTTTAAATTCTATTACTATTGCATTAGTATTATACCGCGACTAATGCAATAGAAAGCCTTGGTTTGTAGAGCGAGGCTTTAAAACTCGGCAGACGAGCAATTAATGCCCTTTTTGAGTTCAGTAAAATGACAAGACAGGAAAGTTCTAGTATCAAACTGAGACTGATTTTTTATTTCAAATTTTCCAACTTATATACTAATTTACAAATTATCTGACACATCTTGCATTTCATTCGTATATCCAAAATGCCCAATGTAACATGGTGTTCAACCTTTTGTTCATGTTACAAATGCATTTAGTCATCAATTTTAAACAAATTGCATTTCCCCATTTATGATATTTGACATATCAAAAATAGAAAGAAATAAAAGAAATTTGATTTGCCATTGTCACCAATAAGTACGGTCAAGCACCTGAGCAATGAACTGCATGTGCAGCAAGTGAAATACTCATGTTTCACTTCGCTGTAGGTATTTGGGTATACGTATGAAATGTTAGCATTTCTTTACCATACGTGTGTGTCATAATGTTCATGTGTGTCATTGACATGAAAAACAATATTGGAAGAATTTCTTTTCTTGGTCATACATATTTTCGGTTATTTTTCTTACAAAAGTATTGTGTGATGTTTTTGTGGAAAAGTAAAATGATTGTACAATGAGTGTACACCACACCCTTACCCTTAAGATAAAATTTATGAGATTTTGAATAAATTTAAATCTGAATACAAATTAAGAGTATTGAATTTGTTTTTTTTTTTTTTTTTTTTTTTTTTTTTTTTTTTTTTTTTTTTTTTATGTATATAGTTAATGCATATAATATGTATTGTAAATGAGAATGTGTCTGATACGTTCTTATTTTATTTATATTAAGAATATATATATCTATTTTATTTTACAATTTTTTTTTTTTTTTTTTTTTTTATACAATTTTAATGAGTTATTATGGAATACTCTTTCTTTATTATTTATTTCTAATATTGAATTACAATTTTGTCTTTCCAGTATTCTATATGGACCAATGTAGGGACTCTGATTTTTCTTTCTACTTTCTAGTTTTACTAGTACTAAGTCTCCTATATCAAAAGAACTTTTTATAATATTTTTATCATATTCTAATTTCGATTTTTCTTTTGCTATATTTATTAAATTTTTAGCGTTATCTAAAGCTCTCTTAATCCTAGTCCTAAGTTCGTTAGCATAATTTTCTAAATTATAAACTTTAGTATTAGTGCAAAGTGCGTCCGATGGCAGAGTTGGTAATTTGCCAAAAATCAACTGGTATGGAGAATAATTGTTGTTAACATGAGGTGTGGTATTATACGCAAATGTATAATAAGGTATCCACTTGTCCCATTCTAAATCTTCTGCAAAATTTAACATGTATTCATTTAGTACCCTGTGATTTCTTTCTAGCGTTCCTATAGATTGATGGTGATATGGTGCTGAGAATTTTTGATCTATATTTAATAATTTGCATACTTCATTCATTAAATCGTTTTTGAATTCAGTGCCTCTATCTGATTTTAATACTTTAAAACAACCATATTTCAAAATAAACTGTTCTACTAGAGTTTTAGCTATATTCTTTGCTTCCTTTGTTTCTATAGGGTATGCTACAACATATTTTGTTAGTTCGCACTGCATTGTTAATATATACCTATAATTGTTTGAAATTCTTAATGGTCCTACTGTATCTATTTCTATTATTTCAAAACTAGTACTTGGGGTTTCAGTGATATTCATTTCTTCCTTAATATGTTTCGTTTGCTTATTTCTTAAGCATTTATCGCAATTCACAACGTAATCTCTAACCATTTTTCTCATATTTTTCCAAACATATCTTTGTTTGAGTCTTAGTACAGTTTTTCGAATGCCTAAGTGTCCTGACAATGGTGAGCTATGGAATTCTTCGATCAATTTATTTTGTAATTTCTTACTTTTAATGTACTGCAAAGGTTTATACAAGATGATATTCAAGTTAAGGTTCTTATATTTTTTAGATTTTATCAATCTTTGGTATACCTCATCATAAATTCTTTTCATATATTCTATTGATATCAGTTTGAAAATTTCATCGTCGCTAGCTAATGCGAGATCTTTAATATTCTGCTTATGCATATAGATTATCAGCTTCTCTAGAAACAAAACGTATTTTGCAAGATCATCACTAATATTCATATGATAGCTATTATTTATACATTCAATGGTACCATTGCTTTTCTTATTTATACTGGTATTAATTATAAATTTCAATTTGTGCACATTTTTAATATCTTGTAATGAAGTACATTCCCATATATTCGTATATTTTTCGTTTTGAGATATGTCTTTCTTATCTGAGTTGTTTTCAGTTGTTTTACCCTTTGCATTCATTCCACGTGTAATTGCTAAGATTTTTGTTGGTTTGGTATAATAGTCTTCTATTGGAATCATGTTTTTCAGCATATCGGAATCTATCTTAATTCTAGACAATGCATCAGCATTTGTATTAATTTTTCCTTTTTTATATACAATTTCAAAGTCGTAGTCTGATAAATCAATCCGTACTCTAGTTAGTTTGGAAGAGGGGTTTTTATGTGTGAAGAGTGAAACGAGAGGTCTGTGGTCAGTTACTACTATAAATCTTCTACCATATAAATATGGTCTAAAGAATTCAATGCCCCAATGTATAGCAAGTAATTCTTTTTCTATTACGGGTTTATTAATTTCGTGTTTATTCAAAGTTCTGCTTGCATAGGTTATTGGCAAATCTGTTCCCATTTCCCCCTGTGATAAGATTGCACCTAGAGCATAATTTGAAGCATCTGTCGTTAAAATGAATGGTTTTTGAAAATCTGGATATTGCAATATTGGAGAACTAATTAATTTTTGTCTTAATATGTCAAAAGTTTGCTGGCATTCGTCTGTCCATTCAAATATTTTCCCTTTTTTTGTTTGATCATTAAGACATTTTGTAATTTTAGCGAAATCTTTTATGAAACGTCTATAGTAATTACAGAAAGCTACAAATCGTTTTACTTCGTCCGAATCTTTAGGTATCGGATAATTTTGAATTGCTTTGTGTTTTGCTGGGTCCGTTTTAATACCCTCTTTTGTTATTAGATGACCTAAATAAACAACTTCTGACCTTAGAAATACACATTTTTTTGCGTTTAATTTTAAATTGAATTTTGATAAACGTTCAAAGACTTGTCTCAGATTGTCATTGTGATGTTTCAAACTACATCCAAAAATTATGATGTCATCTACATATAAAAATGCTTTACTATCGAGATCTGAAAGTGCTATTGTTAGCATACGTTGGAAACTATTTGATGAAATTTTTAGACCAAAAGGTAGTCGTTTAAACTGATAGTGACCGTTAGATGTAGAAAATGCTGTTGGTTTTCTTGATTCTTTATCTAAGTTAATTTGATGAAATGAGCTTGTCATGTCTAGAGTTGAAAAATATTTTGCTCTTCCTAATTTATCTAATACATCTTCAATTCTCGTTAGAGGAAATTTGTCATTGACTATTTTCTTATTTAATTGTCTAAAATCTACTACAAGTCGCCATTTATCTTTGTCTCCATCGTTTTTCTTAGGTACAACAAGTAATGGTGAGTTGTATGGACTGGTTGAATGTTCAATTATATCGTCATCAAGTAGTTTTTGAACTTGTTGATTGATTTCCTCTATTTGAGTTTGAGGAAGTCTATAGTTTTTAATGTAAACTGGTGTTTTATCGGTTAAATTAAGATGTTGTGTATAAAAGTTGTTTGCTGTTAAAACTTCGTCTTCTAGGTGAAATATGTCTTGATAGTCTTTAAAAATTTTTATCAACTCATCTGTTGCTCTAGTGTCATTATTGTCAATTTTGAACAATTGTAATAGTTTGCTAAATCGGTCTTTATTGTTTTGTTTATTGTGATTTTCCGATTTAGTGAGAAAAACGTAGTTCCTTAATGGTTCTATTTCAAAATTAATATTTTTTAATATTACATCTTTATCTGTTGTGTTTAGAAATTTAACATGACTAATGCCTTTTCCTGGAACTATTGTATTTCCTACAAAAATTCCTGGCTCCAATTCTTTACTTAGAATAATGCTATCTTCTGTTATATTTAATTGTATCGGATATATTAGCTCGGATCGTTTTTCTATTTTAATGTAGTAGTCTCTATGTATTTTAGATTTCATGGGAATTGTAATCTCTGTTTCTTGTAAAGTTAATGAGATCGTGAATGTTTCGTAATCAATTTTGCATAAAAATCTTGTGAAAAAATCTCTCCCTAAGATTCCGTCCGTTGGTATTGGAAAATTATCATTGACTATGTGAAAATTGTGTTTTGATTCGAATTCATATAAATTAAAATTTAATTCTGCGATTCCAATAGATTTTACACTTTCATTTGTTATACCAGAAAATGAACACGATTGTTCTTTTTCAATAAAAAGGTCTTCATTTAATTCACCTAATTTACATAATGAAATATCAGCCCCTGTATCTATTAAAAATGTTAAGCTAGTTTTTGTGCCTATGTCTAATTGTATATAATTAGTAGTGTTTTTAGAAATAGAAAAAATTTTACTCAATTCTGCTCCGGAGGATGAAAGTTTTAAATTTGATTTTTCATCTCCGGGCCTTCGGAGTTTTCCTGAACTATATGTACGCTATTTCTATTATAATTATTATTGTTGTTATTACCATTATTATTTCGGTTTCGTCTACCATTATTATTGTTGTTTTGTCCATTGTTGTAACGGTTATTATTCTGGTAATTATCATTCCCGTTATTATTATTTCTATTATTATTATTTCTATGATTATTTCTGTTATTGTTATTGTTATAATTCGAATTTCTATTATTGCGATTCGAAATGCTGTTTCTGTTATAATTATTATTTCTATAGTTATTGTTTTTATTATTCCGCTTATTTGAATTGTTTCCATTACGAAAATATAATACTTGATTTTCATTACTAGCAAAGTCTTTTTCTAGTTCTATTGCAAGTTGTACGGCTTCATTCAAATCTTTAGGCTTAGACGCAAATATTGTGGGTTTAATGTCTGCATTAAGACCATTTTTGAATATGTTTAATGCATAGGTGTTATTGAGCGAAATTATGGTGTTTTTCTGTATCGCGTTGCATTGAGGAATTTCATTTATTTGCAACTCATTTAGTTCCGCGATTAATTCTAAGAGTTTTTCATTGTACGTTTGTACCTTCATATTCTTTTGTATGAATTTGCTCAATGTTAGCTGTACTTGAGCTATTGTTTTTGTGGGCTTGTATCTTGACTGTAGGGAATTTTTAAGAGCGTTGAAATCATTTGTTTCACTAGCACTTATTGCTGTTCTTACACTTGGTGATAATTTTACGTGAACAACAAAATCTATTAGCTGAGTTTTTGCATCAGATGTTAATGAGTTATATACTATTTCGACTATCTTTAAAAATGAAGTGAGATCTTTGAAATTTCCAGAAAATTCTGGTATACTTTTTAACGATAGCTCTAAGTTAAATGATGCCATTGTGACAGAATTAGGAGTTGATCTTGAAACTTGGGGAGTTGGGTTTGCGTTAGAATTTTCCGTCTCTGACATGCTGTGAGTTGGGATCGTTTCTAATGTGTCTAGTTTTTGCTGTAATAGTGTTTTCGCTTTTTCAAAATACTTATAAAATGTTTTTGTATGTCCTTCTTTTATTTCCCTGGTTATGCTAAATTCTATGAATTGTTTGTTGATGAGTTCTACTTCTTCTAATTTTAAAATTAGTGTTCTGCTAGTGTATCCTTTACTACCCGATTTTCTAAGATTCGTTATAATTTTGGCTAAACTATCTATTAGTTGGTCCATTTACAATTCATATTGATTTTTTTTTTATTATTCAAGCAATAGTGTTATTCACTTTTTTATTGACATAATTTTTGTAATATGCGTTTAATTTTTTAATACCTATAATTAGGATTAGTAGGAAGATGATTATTATTAGTGTAGTCCAATATTCTCCTCTAATTTCTTTTGGTTTATTGGTGTTGGCGCCCACTTCGTATCCTGCAATCGCTATCAGAATTGCGTTGCTGACTTTGCTCCACCATCCCATTATAATATTATTTTTGTGTAGGTTTTTCTAATTCTTTTAGTTTTTCGAAAAATAGCTTCTTTTGCGGTCCGCTGCTGAGTCCTATTAGTCGTCTTAATTCGGCCTTTTCTCTGTTCAGGCGTTTCTTTTTTCCGCCTTTTGATTTCTTCTTGATGATTGCCGGTTTTGGTTCCACAGGACGTTGTAGTTTTCTTTTATTCCTCTCCAAGTATTGCTCTATTGTTATCGGCTTGGGTACGCAATGGTTTGGTGTAGGAACGTACGGTGGTGCTTGGATTTCTATACCTTCAGCGGGGTTATATTCCTCTTCTGCTATCTTGTCTACCAAGCTGTTAAAAATCTTGTGGAATTCCTTGTCCATTAAAAAGGTTTGTTAAAAAAAATAAAAATTTTATTTTTCTTTAAAAACAGGAAGATTTCAGTTAAGTTATGGGGCAGGATCGCCATATAATATATTTTCATAGGGTGTTTTAAATTCTATTACTATTGCATTAGTATTATACCGCGACTAATGCAATAGAAAGCCTTGGTTTGTAGAGCGAGGCTTTAAAACTCGGCAGACGAGCAATTAATGCCCTTTTTGAGTTCAGTAAAATGACAAGACAGGAAAGTTCTAGTATCAAACTGAGACTGATTTTTTATTTCAAATTTTCCAACTTATATACTAATTTACAAATTATCTGACACATCTTGCATTTCATTCGTATATCCAAAATGCCCAATGTAACATGGTGTTCAACCTTTTGTTCATGTTACAAATGCATTTAGTCATCAATTTTAAACAAATTGCATTTCCCCATTTATGATATTTGACATATCAAAAATAGAAAGAAATAAAAGAAATTTGATTTGCCATTGTCACCAATAAGTACGGTCAAGCACCTGAGCAATGAACTGCATGTGCAGCAAGTGAAATACTCATGTTTCACTTCGCTGTAGGTATTTGGGTATACGTATGAAATGTTAGCATTTCTTTACCATACGTGTGTGTCATAATGTTCATGTGTGTCATTGACATGAAAAACAATATTGGAAGAATTTCTTTTCTTGGTCATACATATTTTCGGTTATTTTTCTTACAAAAGTATTGTGTGATGTTTTTGTGGAAAAGTAAAATGATTGTACAATGAGTGTACACCACAATATGTTTGATGTGTACAAGTATGCAACATGACAGAAAAATGACAAATTTTAATGATGTTGCGCTGGTTTTGTTTGAAGATGTATTATTTAACGCATTTTAATATCTCGCACAATTTGATGGAAAAACGTATTTTTTAATTGTAAAAAAATATAAACAATTATTATTATGAAATTTTCTTTACTTCCATTAAAAAAAATTCACTTTTTATAATAACTTAGTTACCAATAACAATAACGTTGCTATGACAGCCATTTTTCTCCGTTTACTACAGTTCATATAACAATTAAAAGTTCCTCATACGCCCCGTGGATTAAGTTTTTATCTCATCGACTGACGTCAGAACAACCAATTAGATGCTGTCATCGTACATAACACCAAAGTATTCATAAAAATGTCCAAGAATTGTTATTGAATATCTTCCAATTTGCGCTGCGTATTCTTTACATTTTTTTCCGTTTCTTTTTTCCTGCGCTTCTTCGCTTGACAATAAATAGTTAAACGTGTGTGTGTCAGTATTTCCCCGTCAGCAAACAGTTTGAAAGGTTTAGTGGATATGGCTGTGAATGTGGATGCGGATACTTTCGACATGTTTTTGCAAACTGTCAGAGTTGAGTTCAATTTCGTCTCTTTTAGCACACTTTTTTCCCAATTTGATGAAAATTGCTTAAACGTAGATCGAAAACCGTTTGCAATAACATATTTTTCCTATTCACATTGAGTGACATGGTGATGTCTGGCCTTTGAAAGCTAAAATATCAAGCGTAGAATTTTTTTTCGTTTTTTTTTTAACTTAATTGGCACAAAAATCAAGTTTATTTATTTCCCACATCCTTGATTTGCGAACCAAAAGAATCTTTCTGATATCCATTGTTGATGTAACAGCATTTGCAAAAATCAATAATGCGTTAACGTTGTGTTGAACGCAGCTGTTTCTTACAGCCAATTAATTCTATTGACTTATATTTCTTTCTTTAGCTTCATGGCAAACATATAACCCCACAATCTTCCTGCCGTTATAGTAGAAGGCACTCAGCTGCTGTAAGTATGCAAACAGATTTGCTCATGCATGACTTAAGAATTTGCATATTTTGCAATTCATATGATTTTGTATTTTTTTTTTTTTACATCGTCTGAGAATCTTTCATAAGAAAGCAGCCTGCATGCGTGCAGCAGTAGCAACTGAAGCAGCAGCAGGATTAGTTGTTTATTTTTTCCACTCGAGTGCAGTCAACTGTGTGCATTTTATTGTGCTTCTGCTATCTAAACACAGCTGTTGCTGCCACATTTTTGCAATATTTAAACATAATGAGTCAATAACATTTGTTCGACATGCATTTGTGCTGCAACTTTTATTGGTAAGATGCAAACTTTGCCGAAGTTCATTGAAGTGTTTGAAATATATTGGAATGCATCTTAAAGTTAAATTTTTCTTTATTCTTTAGATGTAGTTGTGGTTGTTGTTTGGAAGAATCCTTTGTATGTATTAAAAGCTTCCAAGTTTCAAAATTAATTATGGTGAATGCTTTCATTATCGATTTGTTGTGTGTTTCATCGTAGAAAATATTTTCTTGCTTTTGCCCAAGTAGAAATTCTTCTTCAACTTTTATGCGAACTTTTCGCTTGTATAAAAAAATTGGAAGAGTAGATAGTTAAAGCTCCACATTGGCTTCTATAGAGCTTGCAACCGGAATTTAATTCTCAAACAGAGCAATTTTTAATTTAAAAGCAGTTTTAAGGTCCTTGTACTGAAGTGAAACTTGGAAGCTTTTATAGCAGTGTTAAACAGCTCTGCCCCGAAATACATTCACAAAAGCAAAAGCACGAATATATCTCACATACAGCACGATGAAAGCTTCAGTTTGAAATTCTCCGTCGAGCAGTCAATATCTTTGCTGTTCGTCTGCTTATGCTTTCAGTTTTATCAGATCGTCGTCTTACACTGAATAAAATTTTATTTTATTTAATTTATGTAAAATTTAATTTTCAATAATTTACACATAATTTTTAAATCAAGTAATTTAATTTCTCAATACTTAACTTTATTTTAATGCATACGTTTGTCTTTGTAATAATTTTCTTTTATTTATTCATTCATCATTTTTAATTCAAATAAGTCATTTAAAAAATTAAATTTATACTTGTCTTTTCCTAGTCGTTTTCATTCTCTTCATTTATTTTTTCTTAGCCCGTATCTTTTTTATATACTTTTTCTTACTTTTATCAATTTCACTTTTCTTAGCTATTATTATTATTAGATTTTCTAGGTTTGGCTTTGCCTTAATTTCACTTTTACCTTAGCAACCTTTGTGAATTCCATAAATAAACTTGATATAAACTGTGTGCAATAGCAAGTCAACTTGCTTAAGTCTTTTTGCAAAATAACACGCAATTTTCTTTCAGTGAAAGCTTAAAAGCTCGCTAGAGTTAAAGCAAAATGAGAATGTATTTGTGAGGCAAAGCTGTTTAACACTGTTTTGTAGGGATTCAAAAAAATTATATATATGTTTATATAAATGACTAAAAATTTACAACACGATTCGGAAGTTATGAGAGGCTTTGAATACTATAAAGCTTCGGAAATAGTAATCAATTGTTTTATAAGAAAGTATTTAAGGCTAAAGAAAAAAAAAATACTTGCTCAAATCTTGATAATATGGAGACACAGAAGTGGCTAAATTTTTCCCATATCATATTTTCTAAATTTTTCTACCGAAGCTTTATGAAATTGTAGCGAAAGCCTTATGGGAATGTCACTACAGCCTTATAGAGGTTTTACCGAAACTTTTAATAAAACTAGAAGCTATACCCTTCATTAAAAATACTGTCTCAATTGTTATAAATTCCAAAAGTATTATTTAAACCTGAGATATATTAAAAAAAAATATTCGAAGAGACAATTCCGGCCATTTAATTGGTTCAACTATGCCCGCACGTTTATTTTTAGAGCTTGCATAAATTTTTACCGAAGCTTTACGGAAGTGTAATCGAAGTCTAATGGAAATTAAAGCGAAGCGTTATGTACATTTTTTTGAAGCTTTTAATAAAACTGTAAATTTTACCCTTCATTACAAATAGTGTTTCGATTTTTATAAAAGTCAAGGTTTCTTAACCCAGATATGCCGACCGTACTACATGTAGCACACCTGCTTTTTTCAGTGTGCTGCATTAACATTGCTTTAAATTCGCTAACTAATTTGTTGTTGCGTTACAAAAAATAGCGGTTGAGTGTTTTATCAAAGGTGTCAGTTTTATAAAATTATCAATAGTGTGAAGATGTCACCTGAACGATGGGAAAAAGTTTTATAATTATATATTGTTGTTGTTGCGTTTCTGTGTTTTTGTATTGTTAATAGTTCTAATAACTAAAAAGTAGCAAAAGTACTTGTGGAAAAGGAAATTATATGTTATTTAAGTTGATGTATTTGCTAGCGTACTACATGTAGTACGGCTTTAAAATCAAAGCAACAAAAAATTTTTTTTAATTTTTTCATTTTTGCAATACATTGGTGTCAAAATAAAGAAATTTAAGAAAAGTGCAAAGATTATTGCACCAGCAAGCTCGTCGGCATATCTGGGTTGATGAAACCTCAACTATATCTGAAAAATGTTTGCTCAAAGCGTGAAACCCCGGACAATATTCTGACTCGCCTTTGCCTAAACGTCTCATTTTATAGCCTGCACAATTTGTTACCAAAACTTTATGGAAGTGCTACCGAAGCTGATTGTAGGAAAAATACATTATTAAAAATATTGTGTCAACTGTTATAGAAGCTATGATTTTTTTATTGAAGCTTTTACCAAAAGAAAACATTTTCAATGCTTCTTGGGTCTACATGTGGTCGATCCCTATTAGTAAGTATTTTTTTTTTGTTCTTAAGTCGAGAGAAAAATTTAATAATTCTTTTTTTATAATTATAACTAGCAACCCTCCACAGCTTTGCCCGCGATGTATCTTGAAATAAATTAACGCATTTTTTGTAAAAAATTTGTCTTATTATCGTTTTAATAGGTTTATTTTTTTCATGAAATATTAAAAGCAATCATGTAATAATTTCTGTATAAACAATGTTTTTTGATGTGTTTGGGTTATTCGTAAGAATAAATTGATTTGAGGGATTTCCTATCCTAGAAATACCAACATATAACTGCCCGTGGGAAAAGCAGCTTTCTCGTAAAAAATAAAATTCATTCATAATATTTACATTTGTGTCGATCTCACATCAAGTTATTTGTTTAAAAAATAAGGTTTTAGGCAATCGTTCATAATTTGTTTGCTTGTAACTAAATCTATAGGGTCTCTTTGAGGAAAAGTAAGCTTAAATAATTAACTTTCGTTTGGCATAACAACCATGGAAAAATATTAAAAACACACACAATTTTTTTAAGATGCAATGCACTTCGGCTAATTAACACAATTTGTAGCTCAATTATATAAAACTCGTATTCGATAACGTGAATTGTTTTGGAAAGATATTGGTTTTAATAAGTCCTTACTTTTTCAAATGTAAATTTATGTTTATGGAATGATTTAAAAATACTTTTTTTTCACTTTCAATAAATAAAATCATATTAAGTTAAAATATTTTCCTAGGTCTTATTACAGTGACGAAATTATACACTAACGCTATGTAATGCCGTAAAAACATGCTAAAAAAACCATTCAACCCATACCAATGCGCAGCTTCAAAGCGATGTACTTTTACATCGCACGGCGTTTCAATTTAAGTTTAAATTGTTACCATAAATTTCATGCACTTCTATTTTGAAGCTTCAGAATTCTGCACGCAGCTATTCAACATTTTGAATAGAAAAACTCTTTCTGAATAATGAAACATTGAAGCAGCAGCAAGAAACGACGCGCTTTAAATTTGCATTCTGCTGTTCGCGAACAAAGAGCTATTTCTCTCTGCTTCAATGCAGAGAATCTCTTTTCTAAGCATTGAACAGCATTTTGTAGCGAAACCAAAGCAACATTCTGCTAGCTACAAGCAATGACAGCGTCGAATCCAATGAACAAATCAATGCTTGCAAGAAAATGATTTAATTTTTCAATAAAATATGAATTTTACGACCAAACTATTGATCTTAGATGCACGTCACCATCGACTTTTTTGTTGGAATCGGCAAGATCATTCATTTGTCCATATATCATATTAACTTATCTTTTACGGTTTAAGCAGAAAATGGAAAAAAGCGCAAAATTTTTCCAAAAATACCGAATTTTGCCAGTTTCTTAGCCAATAACTTCTAAGCTTCGAAATATTTCAAAATTTTAAGTATACAGTGTTAATTTACAATTAATTATAATTTGAATAGTGAAAATTTCATTTAAATTCGTTCAGCCGTTCTTGAGTTTACTTGCATCAACGCCAAAAAGGCAATATTTCAAGTTTCATTTTTATATAATAGTAAGATTACAGTTTCCAGATCTTTAAATAACTTTATAAAATGAAAAAAATGTATCACTCTTGCATCAAAAGAATTAATAACGAGCGCTTATAGAAGCAAACCATATTCTTCATCTAGCTTCTTCAAAGCTTTCTTCAAAGTGTGTTTGTTGCTTGGGTTTCTACATCAGTGGTGCTCACTACTTGGTTTTATATAGCATGCGGCCATCGTGTGTTGCTGAACTTTTGCACACGAAGTAGCAATTCCCTTACTGTGTTAGTACACTGCGTAAGAGTTTGTTTTTTTCCACTGTTCTTTAAATATCAATTCAGTATGCTTTGTTCACTGTTTTATTTATGAATGTACTTAAATATTTTGCAATGTATCAGAATAAATATTAATACATCCAATTCTTCAATTTAACCTTTTTTGAAGTTTTCTTTGTTAAAACAGCGAAAAACAAACAAAAAAAAAAAAAAAGAAATGATTATATTGAAAATCCAACACGTGACAAGATTTCCTTGCACCAAATGTTGTGAGAGCTTTTAACAACTTCTGATTTCAGTGTAAAGTTGTGCACTCGGAAAGCTCTTTTTGTTGTGGTTTGAATTGTGAGTTGATCACCACTGTTTTATATGCAATAAATACCTTTATTAAAGCTCAAAAAGCTCCAAAGCAACTTCATTAAGTGATCAAGGTAAATTTATTCCTTGTCGTAATAGTTGGCATAGTTCATATAAATTTTATGAAATATATTAATGACAAAATAGTTTTTATGGCAATCACTTGACATTTAATGAAATTAATTCGCAATATTTTTAACAATTCATAAAATTGACAATTGCAGTGCTGTAAAAATGCAGTGCAAACTTTTAATTTTCATTTGGAAAAGTACTCATATTTAGTCGGACAAGCAGCTGAACTTTTTAATTTGAGTTTTTTTTTTTTTTTGCTTGACGCAATCCAACAAAATTTGCAGCAGGCAAAATACAAACATTTTCATCCCCTTTTCAAAGTCCCAATGACACTATAAAAACTTTATATGTATTTTAATATATAATGCCGAGGCACTAAAAATAAATGCAATACAAACAAGCAAAAAGGAAACAAACAAAAAGACCCACTCATAAAGATGAGTGTTGATAAAAAAACTTATAAGCAAGATGATAACAAATAGACTAAAATGTGTACCTCTTAAAATTGGTCTAATTTATTTACTTAATTATGTCATCATCAATTTATGTCATTCAAGTTAAAGTTGAAATCTTGTAGCAGCATTTTAAGCGCACATATGCAAATATGTGCTCTTAACACAACAAGCCAAACAAACAAACATGCAAATGACGGCATTGCTAACGACGCGCCAAAAATCATACAAACTACTCAGGCTGAGGCTGAAGTTGCAGGAAGAGGCTAGGTTACAGGGATATTTCGGCAAAAGTGGCATTAAAGTATTTTCTCTTTCTCTCCTCTCTTTCTCCTCGTTCTTTAGTTAGTGTGTTTGTGTTTTTGACAGCTTTGTTTATTAAATTCTTTCAGTTATGTCTGAATTTTTTTATTTATTTGTTTACTTAATACTTCATGTCTTACTTGCTCTTCATCAAACAGCTCTAACGAAACCAAAAACAAAATCGACAACGACAGCGTAAAGGAAACACATTGCAATGACAAATGAAGAACAACAATGCAGACAGACTGATGGACAGACATGAAGCACTTGTCAGGCTGAGTACTCAGAGCAGCATGAGTGTGTTTCAGTGTGTTTGTTTTTATATGCACACGTTTATCGTTCATCCTTCTGCTGTACTGCGTTGTTATTATGCACTGTCATTTATTTTATAAAATTTGCAGAAATATTTTTTTCATATCCTTGTGAAACATTAAAATGTTTGCTGTTTTTTAAGAAACTTAAATAATGTTACTGTGGTTCAAGACACATACACACACAACTACGCATGCAGTGTGTTAAAATTAATTTTTGCACTTGAATGCGTCGCCATTTTTCAATTCACTACATGTCCTCTTTTTTTATTGCTAGCCATTTGTTTGACTGTATTGTGTACTATTTTGATGTATAATTTACAGTAGCGCCTTAACCCTTAAATGCACAAGGCGCCCGATTTTTACCGAAAAAATATATTTTATGTAAAATTGAGTAAAAATAAAAACTGCGTTATTAGTTTTGAAATTTTTTATTTTAAAAAAAGTGGTTGTATCTATAAAGACTTAATGTGAATTTACCCACATCTAAAATCCCCATTAAAATATATCAAAATAAAAGAAATGTGTTATGAAATTTTTATTAATTCATTAATTTTAAAAAGTTAAAATTATCAAAAACTGCAGGGAGTGCACACTGTATCTTTAGAGATACAACCAACTAAAGTAACCCAGTGAGGTGCCAAATGATCGAAATTTTTTCGAACCACTTAAAATCACTAAAGGTCATGTTTTTAAAGCAGTCAGCATTTTTTCTAATCAAAATTATTTATCTGTTCCTAGAAGTTAAACTGTTAAAAATAGTGTTTGTTTAATTAAAAAAAAATTTTTTTTTTACTTTGTACCTAATTTTTTTAAAAAGTATGACAAAAAGAAGTAAAAACTATTTTTTTATTTAAGACTTATAATATTATAAATAATATAGAACCGATTTGAAAAAAATCACACCAAAAATATAAATAAAAAAAAAAAATAAATAACTGGCCATTTCAGCCCTTGAAAGGACTTTGACCTGGCTTCTTATGATCAATTGTGTTGTGCGTGTTATTAAGTTTGTACACAATTGACCAAGAAATGGACCTACAGGCTTAAAGCCGACTCCGAACGGCGATGAACGGAATGTTCTTATTCTCAAGAAGCTTTACATGGCATTTTGATTACTCTCTGAGGTTTGCCATTGTCTGCAGAGAGGTGGCGGCCGTACAGAAAAATTATTTTAATTCAAATAATTTTCTGTCGCTGCTGGGGTTCGAACCTGGGTCTCCAGGTTCTTTGACATAGCGGCCACGCACTTTAACCAACTACGCCACGGACGCCACAGATGTCTGTCATTCAAAATTTAAAGCTGACGCTGCAAAAATTAATAAAGGGCTGCATGAAAATTTTGTTCATGCTGGTAACCGACTCAGGAAAGGTGATCGGGCCAAGAAGGATGATGAAAAAAACATAAAAAAAAACATTAACAATACAGAACAATTCTTTTTATTTTGAAGTATTTATAGGACCAATTAAAGATCGTCTTGGCGATAGTTTGAAGACTCTTCAGCGATTCTTTTTGGCGCATCGTAGACGACCCATTTAGGGGATTGATTAGGATAAGGGGATTGATTAGATTGAGTAGGAACAAAAGCGCCTTACACGATTCTTTTCAGCGCATTGTAGACGACTCAAATGGAAGAGTCGCCGGCTTGAAATAGTTTCTCCGGTTGTACTGAACTTGGGTGATCGGAATTGGACATCTTTGACGATTTATTTAATCACCCAGTCCCATCGCAAAAGAGTCGTCTCGATTGAAAATGCTAGCTGGGTTACCGACTGTTAAAGATTAGATTGGCTTGTTTGTGTGAGTGCGGTACTTAAACGTAACCGTTTGTGTTAAAATTTTACAATAAAAAATTAACAAAAAAAAAGGCTACTCCTTTCTAAAAAGGCTGTAGTTTCTAAGAAACATTGGAATTTTTTGATAAAAATTTAGGATATAGTAAAAAAGATTTTTATCAATAATATCAGGTAATAAAATTCATTATTTAAATTCACGCAGGTAAAATAAATAAAAATAATTGGTAGTACCAAGGCAGATTCCCTAACATACACAAGGCATATTCCCCAACATTGAGCCAGAAATATAACAAAAAAGCAATAAGTCAAACAAAGATATCAAACGAATATATGAAAAAAAAAAAAAATGTTAAAAATCAAAAAAATTCAGGAGGTGTGCTTTCGATTTTTTTCATATTTATGTATGTAAAGACGATCCATTAGAAAATTTATGATTATTCCAAAATAATACCCGAATAGTAGTAAATCGTGACCTAGTTTGATAAAAATGTCAGAGTACATATCGCTCATTTACTAAAAGAGTGTCATAACTCAAAAAACGCGATTTTGCAGAAAACGCGTTTGAAGTTTTTAATTGACTCTCATCTTGCACGGCATCCCAACGGCACTTTATCTTCTCACGCAGAGAGTATATAAGTTATGAGTGTGAAAATTTTACACAATATAAAGCATGACATTACGAATAATTCTGCATCAATAAGTCGAAAATGACATTTTTTGAGTTATGACAGTCTTTTAGTAAATGAGCGATATGTTAAAATATGTCATAAATATGTCACAATTTGATTCAAACATTTTAACGTAGAATACGTCATTCTCGGAGGTAAGTAGGGTGGTTGATAGTGATCAGGTGTCGGTATTTATATCACAATTTGAGCCTTTGGTGTGCCTAAAGTACTGATCGTACAATGTTGATCTGTTGGTCTGTTGGCTTGTTGGTCTGCTTCATCCTAACTGGGAAAAAATTCATGTTTGAACTCTCTAACTTATATAAATTTTACCCAATTACACGAAATATAAAGCCAAAATTTGATGTTTTTGTTTGCTTAAGTTTGCTACCTGTTTATCGGTGGTTTCCGGTTTTTTCGACGGTGAAGACAGTGCCATCTAGCGTGAAGACATAAATCTTATAATTAAAAAAGCATACTTTTGGGCGCATGTTGTTTTTAACAGAATCGCGTAGCCCAGTAATTCTGAGTAATTTTGAGGGGCATGTTTTTTTAACAGAACTTCTTATTGAAATGTCAAAATTCCGCAGCCAATTAAATATCCGGGCATATTATCGACAGTAAAATTTTGTTATTTCGACTCTCCACATGGGTTGTTGAACTTGGAAGCATTGAACAAATTTTTCGACTCTGCAGTGTACTAGGTAGCAAACAAAAATTCCACTGTTGCTTTATTTATCCATTCTTGCTAAATATTTTTTAAAAAAGATGTCATCAAAAGCGAATGGCAGCAAATATTAAGCGAATCGCAGCAAATATTATGCGAATCGCAGCATATAATTATTCGAATCGAAAACGAAAAATAAATATCGACAAAACCATAAAATTTGTATGGGAGTCCCCCTAAGGAGTGGTCGAAGGGAATAGGTGTCAAAGGCAAATATGTTTCTTTTGCTAAAGTAATGGGAGTCGGTCATACAAATTAACCCTCTCCGGCACTCTTTTATAGGTCATATGCTCAGGTGTATGGAATAAATATTTTGCTAAATATATAATTCTACGTCTTGTGTTACGACATAGTCGAAACTACTGTATCTTTTTTTAATATCGTTTTATACATTACATACTTTCAAATCCTTTGAAACTTGTTATAAGATCAAGAAAATATTAAGACTCCCTTGGAAATAACTTACATTCCCTTGGAAATAATGTATGAAAATTGAATACAAACATTGTTGATACAAACATTTTTAATATCATAAATTTAAAACAAATGTTTGAAATATTTTCAAAGGTTTTCTAAACATTTCATCTTCTGAGAAAAATATTTACGTGTCAAGCTTGTAGTTACTTTATTTAAAATTATAAATCTTCACTGGTTTATTAGATTGACGTAATGATTAACAATTTCCTCAGCATACTTTTTGGCAGAGTAGCAAAAAACAAAAAAAAAAAAACAAACAAAAGTTAAATGGAGCATAAGTTTATTCAAAGAGAAATATATTAATTCTGTAAATTTGCAAGTTTTTCGCATTGGTTGTCATAAATAAAAAATTAACCAACGCTCAAATGACGCCTTCTTGTTCTGCGACAGAAAATATACAGACACACACTCCAATTTGGTCTCACACACATACATCCACATATTGCGACAGATAAAAAGTCAAGCTGCCAAAAAAGTGAAAACAGGAAATGCGATGTCATCGAAGTTCTGTGGAACTTGGTGACCTGAAACTCTATCACGCTGCTAAAGCACTGTGCCTTGCAAATGACAGTCTTACTGTTGTTGTCATGGTTGTTGATTGTTATTGTTTTAGTTTTGCGCATAGTATTTGCTCTGCTCTTTTAACCTTTTCTGGCAAAATGTTCGCATTGTTTCTCGGATCTGTGATTTCTTTTGGCCGTTGGTTACAAATGAGTTTCTGACACATACTTTTTGGCGCTCTGTTGAGGCTATAATTTATTGATGCCATTTTAGAGTGCGTGGAAAAGAGGAGTAAGATTCAGCAGTGATTTTTGAGAATTAATGTGCACTACTTAGCGACTCTATTTGTTAAATTTTTTTCCAACTCAAAAACTTTGCAGAGCATGACAATTAAAAAACATGGTCTGAGCTTTTGTGTGCTTGGTCAGGGTCAACTGTGACATTTATCTAATTTATATTTTGTGTTTTGCATTTTACATTTCACTCGACTCATACAAAACTTAGCTCATTAAAAAAAAAAAAACATTGTGGGAACTCCAACAACCTAGATTGTGTTTTGTTTATCTTTTAGATAAAAAAAAACAAAAACCCAAAAAAATTGCAACATCATTTTGTGCTGTAAAAAGCTTTTATCATTTGCATAATAATATTAATTTGATGCATAGCCTCGTTTGTGTTCGTACTTAAAATTTGGTACAGCCTACATTTAGGCTGTTATAAATCAACTTAATTTTTTAAAATTTTACTGAGTAACTGTTCTGATGTCAAGGAAAAAAAAAATAATATATGTCTTTTGTATTCGCAGCAGCAGTTTCCTCACTCTAAGTTTAAAGCTTGTTGATTGCTTCACCCGGGGGTGGGTATAACCTCTCAAAACTCAAAGGCAGCACCCGCATTATCATCCATCTATTTGGTTTGCATGGCAGCTGTTGCGGCTTTTGTACATAAAGTAATTTTAAACAAAAAATAATACTTATGGGCGGGGCGCATACATGTCAAGAGCATGGAATATATAAATAAATGCATAACTTTAAAAACCACCGAATTAACATAGAATCTCAGCAAACTGACCGCAATTAGCATATCTATGCTGAGGGTTTCAAAATACCCAAAAAAAAGTCTTTGGTTACCCATAGTACCTGTCCATGTTGCGGCTTGAGCCACTTTAGATATTTCAATGATGCATACAATTCCGCACATGTTGGCGTATTTTAATCAATTTTATTCTAAAGTAGAAAAAAAAATATTTGCCTACTTTTAGACAACAATGGAAAATCAATCCAAGAGCTGCAGCGTTTTTAACATAAACACTGAACACTTTTTTCTTATGCACTCATTACCACCAGCATAGCAGATTTAAGCTTGAATTTTTCATGTTTTCAAAAGTGTTTGGCAAATTGGTAAAACAAAAATCAACGAACCAACTAAGCCATTAAAATTGTGGATTTTGGCTTTATTCTGTTATATATTTTTGTGTTTTGCAGTATAATGCCGTTAAAACTTGTTTCTTTGTCTGTTTTCTTAACTCAACAGTACCTAGGTTACACACTGCCATAAGCAAAAGGTTCCGCTTTGTGTTTATTTCCCGTAGGTTGGCTAAGAAACAATTTCTTATTTTGGCAATCATCCAATATAATTCAACATGTCATGCTTTGAAATATGAAAGAAGCAGAGAAGTGTGTGTGAGTTAAAAAATAAAAAATAGCTTCCTTTTTGTTGCTTTTACGTGCACAAAAATATGTTTGGCAAAGTTCAAACTTCAAGTTGTCTCATTTCAAGCAGAGTAGCATACAAAAGTAGACTAAAATTATTATTATACTAGACAAATACTGTGCTAGGTCTTGCTTGAGGGCTTAAATTATGTAGTTACGCAGTTTGAAGAAAATTAGAAATAGAAATTAATTCGAGTTATCAATCTAGAGAAAGTTTGAGTTAAGATTTCAAACTAAAGTTAACTCTTGAGTTACCAGTTCAAAAACGCAGTTAATTGATAAACGACAGGACATATGACATGACATGATATCCACATGAAATATGCCATAATATTTGACATGACATATGACATGACATATGACATGAAATATGACATGACGCAAGATATGTCATGTCACATGAAATATAACATGACATGACGCATGATATGTCATCTCACATGAAATATAACATGACATGTGACATGACGCAAGATATGTCATGTCACATGAAATATAACATGACATGACGCATGATATGTCATCTCACATGAAATATAACATGACATGTGACATGACATATGACATGAAATATAACATGACATGAGACATGACATATGACATGAAATATGACATGAAATATGATATGACATATGACATGACATATGGCATGACATATGACATGACATGTGACATGACATATCACATGACATATCGTCGCTCGTATGACTAACTGATGTATCTGAAATTTCTTAATTGTTCAGGAGAGCAGTTTTTCTTTTTTCGTTCATGTGTTTTAACGTATAATATGTCAGATACGCTCAAAGCCATTCACGTTTTTTAGTCAAACTGTTTTATTTATAGTTGTAATATTTTCTGACATAATGCAGTATGACTAAATAAATATATTGACATCCTTACTCAATTTCACAAAAAATATTAGTTATGTCGGTAAGTCATACGAGCGACGACGTGACATATGACATGACATATGACATAACATATGACATGACATATGACCTGACATATGACATGACACATAACATGACATGGCCTATGACATGGCATATGACATGACATAAAAAAAATAAATAAATAACTGGCCATTTCAGCCCTTGAAAGGACTTTGACCTAGCTTCTTATGATCAATTGTGTTGTGCGTGTTATTAAGTTTATACACAATTGCCCGAGAAATGGACCTACAGGCTTAACGCCGACTCCGAACGGCGATGAACGAAATGTTCTTATTCTCAAGAGGCTTTACATGGCATTTTTATTACTCTCTGAGGTTTGTCATTGCCTGCAAAGAGGTGGCGGCCGCACAGAAAAATTATTTTAATTCAAATAATTTTCTGTCGCTGTTGCGGTGCGAACCTGGGTCTCCAAGTTCATTGACATAGCGGCCACGCACTTTAACTAACTACGCCACGGACGCCACCATAGAATATGACATGACATACCACATGAAATATGGCATGACATATTACATGACATATGGCATGACATATAACATTACATATTACATGACATATAACATGAAATATGACAGGAATTATGACATGACATATGAAAGGACATATGACATGGGATATGACAAAATAAATATTAAGACATAGGTATGATGTGATAAAGCAGACATGCTGTTTATGCGTAATCATAATAAAAATTAATAATTTATTGCACTGGTGCCTAAGTTTTGAAAACTCTAATTGACTGCACTGCAATATAACAACTTAACTTAGCATTATCAACACTTTGTCGTTACACGGATTCCTGGCACACCTTGATATTTTTCCCCTCCATCCATAATTCCGTCACTATACTTTCGTTTATCAGCCACAGCATTTCAAAGCCATCATAAATAATTAACCTAATAGTGCGCAACGGAAGAGCGTTTAATTAATATCAACACAAGTAAAAGTAACAGCAACAGCAGCAGACAAGCATGTTGCGATTGCTGCAGCTAACTAGTGGCAACAATGTTGCTTTTGCTGTTGCTGCTCTTCTAGTATCCGCTGTACTTGCAATTTTTGTTTTGTGTTTGAAGTGTGGTTCTTGGCTGTGTGGCTAAATGTTTATCCTGATATTTATATGTCAGGTTGTGGTGTTCATGCGCCTGAAATATTGTCAGTTTATGTGTTAAGTGTATTCATGTGTTTGTGTGTGTGGGTGTACATGTCAGCCGCCGCCTTGTGGTTGTTTATTGTAGAATATAAATGACGTTGTTGTAACTATTGTCGCTACAAGCGACGACATGGTTGGTTGGATGATAGTCTGACTCTTGAGGTGGGAAAATTCCGCAATTTATTGTAATAATATGTTACAAGGTAGAAATATTGAATGGAAATCCTTTATTATGATTGAAAATAGAAGTTGAATCAACCTTCAAACGCCTAAAAGCTATCAATAGTTGCATCAATAGTTGTGTTTTATTTCGATGAATAAAATTATTGTCAAAGCTGAATGAATGTTGGCTTTAACTGTCAGTGTGTGAGCTCAACTATATTATCAATAGGCAGCAGTTGTAAATAATATTCAACAATTTATAAATTTAAATTCGGACAAAATTCAAACGTTATCATATATGTGTTTATGAAAATGTTTTTTTTTTTGGTTTCGTACAAAATTATTACGTTTTATGCATCATAATGAACATTAGTGGCAACATTTTTTTTTTGTTTTTGTTTTTTGTGAAAGCAATTTGTTTTTTTTCCGCTTAACTCTTAAACTAAATAACAACCTCAAAACTGATTTTATTTAAAAATCTCTTGAAATCCTGCTTAGCCCTAAAGTATGCCTTGTATATTGACATGCCGCCTGTTTATTTTAAATAAATTGGGTTTTTCGCTTCAGAGAGGAATATATATATAGAGATATAGTGAGAGTGTGAGAGAGAAAGAAGCACTTAGAAAACCAAATATTATGCTTCAATAAATGTGAGCTCAGAAAAGCTCTCTTTTTATTACTTGAAGGTATTTGTGAAAAGCAAAGGATTTCACGTTCCATGCCAGTATGTTTGTACTTGTATTTGCTTGGCTGTGTGTCAGTGTGTATAATTTTTTGTTTATTAGAACGTTCGCTGCTGATGTATATCAATGGCACCTGCTAGCACTTCACACTGATTTGACACGAATGTGTATTTTATTTAAATTATCCCATTAAAATTTATTCCATATAAAAACATGTCTATTCATGAAGCCTAAATGTAGGCATTAAAAGCTTTTCTTTTTACAAACATACCTACTTATTTATGTGAGTGTTTGTTTGGTTTGGCATCGGTCTCAACATCGACTGAAGCTACTACATCATCAACAGCAGTTTGCTTGCTTACGACAGATGCATTAATTGAATAAGTGTGTGTCTGTCAATGTGTCCAAGTGTGTGTATGTGCGTAATTGTGTGTGCAAAGTGTCAATTTAATTGCCATTTGTTAACAGGCGTTAATTAAAACAGTTGGTTTTTTATTTGCTGTGTGAAGAAGTTTCCGGTGAAGCTCACCTCAAATAATGCATCAAGAGCACAGAAAATATAATATTTTTATTTAATTACCAAGGGGCACGTGCCAACTAATTTTTTCTCCAGCAAAAAGGCAATCATAAATCTAGAATTAAAACAGAACTTTTCTGATTTAAAGAACGAAACATTTTAATTTGAGTTCAGAAAAAACAAATTGTTGTGGAACAAATAAATCAAGCGACATTTTTATAAATTTTATTTGCAATATTTTAACTTTTGGCAATATTTATTTTTTATTATTTATGTTCGGGCTTATTTTATGGGCAGCATTTCAGAAAAAAATGTTTGGCATTGAAAATACAAAAAAAGTTTTTTTGCTGCTTTGCATTGAGTTGTCTAAAAAGTTTTCTAGTTAAATGACGCGTATCCATTTTTTTTATTGTAATAGATTGGTTCACGTCTATGCTACTCAACTTACAATTGAATCTCAAAAGTTGCTATTGACAAGGATATTTCCGTAAAATTAAAGCTGCTTGGAATCGCACTGATTATCCAAAAGACGTTTCACTAAAAGCATACTAAAATAACCTGGTTCAAGTGCTTTGGACAAACTTCTCGTGGTACTAGCAATGCATGATCACTCACCAAAATTTTAAAATTGCTTTTGGAAGCACTTTAGAAGGAAGATCGATGTAATAGATGTATGTAAAATACTTCCGCTGCCAAGTTTGAAGAAGCTTCACGTCTCAGCTTCACCTCGAAAGCATAAGATTGGCTTTTATTATTTTGCTAGAGCTTCTGGGAAGCAAGGACAACAAGCTGGATCACAAAAATATATTTTTCTGGAAGATAAACTTGTATTTACAAGTGTCTTAGAAGCTATATCAAGGTTACAATATCTAAGTATCTTGAGAATAGAATCTGTTGGAGGTTTAATTCTGTATTATTGGATGAATTGACAACTGACCATCTAAAAATCACTTTAGAGAGAAAATTGAGCGATTTTATATTTATTGTCGTTAGAAATACTTCCCCAACTTTAAAATGGAAGACTTAATCGCGTGAAGTTTGTAAAAAGTTGCATGAAGTTTATGCTAACAATCTTTCTCTTAAACAGAAGTAAATGTCTTAAGGAACGGCAGTGCCAATGATGGTTCACTAAATTGCGAGATGGAAGTTTTGACTCTTATTAAGCTCCTTGATCAGGGTGGTCAGCTGAGGCTCATGACGATTGAATGAAAATGACATGACATAAGAGATTGCAGAAAAATTGTACAACCATTTTACATCCGTTCAAAATTCATGTTCATCTAAAGAAACTGGGATACACAAACTTTATGTCTTGGCGTCTCATAAACATCTGCGTTATGAACAATAAACAGGAGGAAAGCAACTATTTCTTAAGTTGAATGCTAACAGGAGTAGAGAAGTAGATTGTTTACAACAATGTGGTGCTCAAATGGTCTTTGTCTCGCTGTGGAGGATCGTCCCAAGCTTCATCAAAAGCGAACATTTCTCGCAAGAAAGTTATGCTCTTATTTTGGAGTTTTAAATGTATCGTACTATTAGAGCTCCAATCAAGAAACCAAACACTCAACTCAACGTCAATCGAACAATTTGAACAAATCCACCATCAAGGACTCATTAATCGTAAAGGTGTTGTGTTCATCACAACAATGTGTGAACACTACAAGCTTGGCCAAAATTCTAAAATTATTACTTGGATTATTTGGATGAGTTGTGTTGCCATATCCATTATACTAGCCTAACCTTGTACCTTAGGATTTCCTCTTATTCCATATTCTACAAAACACCTTACCCGGTACTAGAATGAGTTTCGATACAGATAAAACTGTATAGCAGCATCTTAGTCACTTTTTTTTTATTTTTTTTTTTTTTTTTTGTTGTGCAGATAAAGACGGATCCTTCTGTGAACGAGGAGTTATGAAGTTATTAAAATATGACAAACTGAGACATTTCCGACAAAAAATACCCACTGAACCATATGCGAAGTTTTTGCGAAAGGCGAGAGTTTTGTAAACGTTTTTGGGTAGAAATTTTTTTTAATTATTGAATTTTTATTTAGCCGCTTAAAATTTTGTCGTTTTCACGATTAAATTCGTAAATAAATAAAAACTATACTTCTTTTGCGAAATTCATAAAAAAAACTTATTTGGACTCGAAAAAAAACAATTTTTTATCATTTCAGTAGGCAAAAATTCCTCGTAAATGGACCATTTTTGTTCATAAAAGAGTTCAGAAATGAATCACAAATGTTTCTTTTTTACATTCTTAAATGAGTTAAAAAATAACGATTTTTTAATCATATCAGTAGTCGGCAGTAATTTCTAATATATAAATCATATTTTGTTCATTTTATCGAACAATTATATATTCAATAATAAAATGTATAATTTAAAAAAATTTCTGAACAAAATAAAGCACTTTTTGGAAAGGCAATTCAGTCCGGCGATTTATACAAAAAAATACAAATTTCAGAGTGTCGAAAAAAATTTTTTCTATGGTAAATTTTTTTAACTCATTTACGAAGAAAAATAAAATTCGTTTCTGCGAGGCATTTTCGTCTGTGATTAATTAAAAAAGGGTTCATTTCCGTGTGCTGGAAAATAACTTTTCTATGGTTCCTTTTTTAATTCATTTCCGAACAAAATAAGGTTTATTTTTGAGAGGCATTTTAGTACGACGAATGATACAGAAAAGGTTTATTTATGACTGAAGAAATTGAACGTTTCTACCCGAAAAGGTTCATAAATGAATTCGAAAATGGTAGTTTTGGTTGTTGTTTGTGCACTATCATAGCTAAAATTTGAAATATATTAGTCATATACTTGTAACAAAATTCAAATATTCTGTATATATAACTAAAATAGAGTTTTTTTTAAAAAAAACAAAAAAAAAAAAGAAATAAAAGAAATTTTTCCAAAACTTTTGGTAAGTCTGAAGGATATAACTCCTATTTTGCATCATGTTACTTCTGTTAAAGAATCTACAGTTTCTATAAGTGTATGTATATCCAGGGCCGGATTAAGAAAAGTTGCCGCTGTGGGCTGGACTAAAATGCCGACCTAAAAAAAAAAAACAAAAAATAACAATAGAAATGACACAACCCCACTAGCAAAATTACATATTTTTGATAATATTTTTAAAGGCTTTATCGGCTAAAATCAAATCGGAATATTTTCAGATATAAGATATTTCAATTAAATATGAGTTCGTTTTGAAAAATATGAATCTTTAATAAGAAAAGATTTTGAATTTTTGCTTCCAAAGACATCAGTTTATACTTTTATTTAGAATTTATTTTGTTGCATAGACTATTTTTTTAGGATCTGAAAATAATTACTGCAAATGTTGAAAATAGTTTAACTACTTATGCTGAAAATGTGAGTAATTCTTTAAGGCATGTTCCTTTTTTAAAGAAAAACAGTAAGAAATAATGGAAAATTTTTTTTGGGGTGAATAAATACACGCAAAAAAGTTTTTAGAAAAACATTTTTTTTATTAATTTTTAACATTTTTTGAAACTTTAATTTGAAGTTTTGTACATTTTATGCCTGGTTACCATCGTTACAGAAAATTACCTTATCCGATTATCTCCAAATTTTAACCACATTTTTTCTACATGTGTAGTTTCCGTGTGAATTAAAATATTGCAAAATTTTTATTTTTTCTATATTTTTTTGCACAAAATCCAGAAAAAACTTGCGTTTTTTTAAGATTGTTTTTCAAATCTTCATCATTTTTTTTAGTTTTTTGCCAAACATAAAAATTTCAGTTCACACGATAACCATACTCATATTATTTATGAATTTTGTTTTTTTAGGTGCTGCCAAACTTTAGTTATTTTGTAACCAACCATCAGCTCTTTCCGATATCGACACGTCAACTTCAAATTAAAGTTACATGTTAAATATTAATAAAAAAAATTTTATTTGTAAATTTATTTTATTTGTAAAAAAATTTAGTGTATTTATTCACCCCAAAAAAAATTTCCATTATTAATTGGGTTCACTAAACGTCCTTCAATGAACAATACTGCAAAGCAGTTCCCTTTTTCATTTGTCATGGTTGCTCTTAAGAAGCTTTTTATGCACTTTATTCCTGATAATGATCTTTCGGATAATTTGTTGCAAAAAGGCATAAAAACATTCGAAATGCAGTGTCCAAATTTGGGAAAATATTTTCACTTTGGTTATTTCGAATTATATTTGCCATCTGAGTTATCATATTTTCTTAATTGTGGTTGCTGTTTTCACATAAGCAAAGCGACACTTCTTTTATGAATGGTGTTAACCAGATGCACAGTCGCTTCTTTCGGAAGCTTCAATGGGACTGAATAATTTTTGTAAGACGAGATGTATTTTTCAAAACATTGTATTGGTCTTTCATTTTTTTAATCTTTTTTTAATCTTAGAGTATTGGCAGCCACTAAACCGTTTCCGTCCATCCATTATTGTTACTTAACCCTTTTATGTTCGAATTAAAATGGGGCTTTAAGTTTTTTGTAGACAAATATGTGTTAGTCTTGACACAAATATGAACTGATAATTATTTCAAAGTCCTTGGTGATTCGTTTGCTACAGGATGTTGTCTAAATGCAACATTGGGGAGTGGTTGGACAAACTGAGCACTTTTTTCATGTTTTGTTTTTTAATAATTATTTTTATTTGTTTATTTCGTTTACTTGGTTTAACAATAAGACAATAATTTTATTGTTTTTAAACATTTTTTGTAAAACACTTTCTTTCGCGAAATGATCTTGATATTGATTTTGACAATTGCACTCTACAGAGAACGACTACTAAATGAACAAGCTCACAGCTAACAATAGAACAAATTTAGTTTCCAGAACTCATATGGCTACATAATGCAAAAACCGCAGGTCAAAAAAAAAAAAAAATTTAATTTAGCGGGACTTAGAAGCCTACAAGCCATGAGAGGGTTAAACTTAATTTAACTAAAGCAATTCACTTCAAGCGACACGATGGAAATTTTGTAGAAAAAATATTAGTTCTTTTTTCACTATTTAATTGATAGAAAAAGCAAAGTCTACTGTTTGAAAATAATTGCTGTTGCGCCATCTTTTGAGGCGTAGCAAAAATATATAAAACAGCATGACATCGTTAGAATCACACAAAATAGTAACCCACTGGACTATTTACATTATTTTTTTTTATAACATAAACAGAATAAGTTTTTTGATTACATATTTATAATATAATAAAAAAAAAGCTCAAGCCTGTGTTAGATAACACGGGCGCATAGGTCAGACGTAGAATACGTTAGTCATTAACAGCCTTATTCAATAGATTTCCTTAAACAACCTTTAAACCCTTGTTTAGTTACGCACTGTTTAAGACTTTACGCAGCTTCTATGCAACCTTGCTAACATTGTTATTCATAAATATTTTTTCATTTTCTGCTTAAGCCCAGTATGCTGTAGAAGCGGAAAGAAACTTTCCATATGGAATGCATTGAGTTTTTGACAGCGAAAAGGCAGCGGAATTTTTTTTTCGCTACTTAGTACGCTGAAGAGATGAAAAATTTGTTCAATGCTAGCAAGTACAACAACCATGTGGAGAGTTGAAATGTCAAAATTTCGCTGTCGATTATATGTCCGGGCATTTAATTGGCACCAGAATTTTGACATTTCAATAAGAAAACAGTTCGACCTCGCTTTACGCAACACTCGATAATCGCAATACTCAAAAATTTACATTGTTGACTCAGTAAACGCAACTTAAAAAAAAAATGCACAATTATCGCAACTTCCATTTGCGTACACTTCCATAAACTTTTATATTATTTACTTTGAGTTCTTCTTTTCTTGTAAAATACATTTTTGATGTACGAAAAATCTCTTAAAACAATATTTAAGGAAACAAAGTGCATATCTTAATACATAAAACCACAATATCTAGGATTCAGAGCCATAAAGCTTTATGTTTAGAAGTTTAATTGCGTTTCTTCAACATTAACTACGTCAACTGACCGAATTTCTATTAGTTGCATTGAGCTAGGTCGTACTGTAGTTGCTTTTTTCTCCACACAAACATTTTTGACTCTACACTAATATTTCGGGTGTAGAATTATATGCCAAGAAATTTTCGTTTCTACAGCATACTAGGCTTGTTGATTGTAAGGTTTGTGTCTGAACTATAGAAAATCTCTACAAAAATCAAGAATTCCTATGGATTTACAATGGCCGCCGCATAAAAAATGCTGCAAAGGGCGCATATGGAGCATGTCTTTGATATTAAAAGAAAAGACAAACAAAAATCATGGTTGTATTTATCATGGTTGTCGTTCGCTACTTGGGAATTATACTTCTCTCTTTCTCACGCTGGTTCTGTGATGAACACACAGATAATCGTACTGCTCTTACACATGATGTTATAATACATAAAATACAAAGCATATGAAAATTAATACAAAATTTGAAGGAGTTAAATTTTGATTTACTTATAGAATCAAAAAAATTATATGTAGCAATATGATTATTTAAATACAAATCAAAAGAAGACATATTAAATATGTTACGACCATACTTGAATTTTCTTCAATGCATGCATAAAGTATTAAAAACTTATAATGAAAGTGACAAACATTTTCTCAAAATTTTGTGCTCCAGATTAACACCTTCGTATAACGTATTCTACGTTAAAACCAATTGTTCTATTGTTTTTGCTAAAATTTGCAGCCCCTAAAAATTTGCCGCTCGAGCCCACTCACTCCCTAGGGTTAATCCACCACTGTGTATATGAGTATCAATAATGCGGTTTGAATGAGTAGATAGCATTCCGATTAACTCTTCGATAAGTCGTGGGTTTAAATTTGGACGGTCCGCGACATAGATATTTCTTTATTTACAGTACTCGTAATATTGAAGTTTTCGATAGAGATTCTATAAATAATTAGGTGCTCATAACACCAGCATTACTCTAATAGCTTTAAGGAGAAGTCAAGTTATGTAGAAGTACAAATAACTTCTATAAAACATAAAACAGTTCGCTCTATGGCTTTTTATAGAAGTCAAAATTAGTGCTGAAGAAGTCGTATGGTTTCTATAACTAGTTTCTTTAAAGTTTTTTAAAAGTTAAGTAGAAGTCTGTGCCTTGGTTGGAGAGTTCTGTGAAGAGCTTTAAGCCTCAAATTGAGTACAGCTTTTAAGGCCGAGTAAGTGTCAAAAATTATTTTATTAAAGCGCTATCAACAATAGATTGTTGTTGTATTAAAAACTTGTACAGTAAATTAACAATTAGTTAAGTAGATTTAAATAATTGACACCCTTTCAAAATTATAGACGATCAAAATAACGCTCCACTTAAGCTGCGTTGTTCAAACAGCAAGCATGACAAAAATTTCTGCGGCTTGAACGTGCTGTAGCAGTAATTGTTGAAATACAGTGCGATAGTATGGACAATACTTGTATGCGTGTGTGTGTGTGTGCGTGTGTTTGCGAGTATGTGTGCGGGTGTGTAACAGGCGCGTCACCATGAGTGTGATACTTGTTTACTGTTAGTTCAGCAAATAAACAAAAATAAATAAAGAACGTAAAAATAAACAAAAAAAGCCAAACGGCAACATGTTGCTGAGCTGTATTTAACTACAACGCACGTGGTGGTGGATATATTTTTATCACAGTTTTATGACACTTGAAATGTTTTGGAAAAAAAAACTATTGAGTTGATACTAAAACACATTCAAAGCAATGAGTGGAAACAGCTGAATGTAATGAAAATAAATCGCATACCCACACTTTGTGAAATCTGCCAGTCTGAACTCTGCAAGACAACACTTGAAAGTCTAATTAGTTGAGATAAAAACCACAAGTGATTTTTTTAATAGCTTTATATTAAATTTTATAATGGAAAAAACACTGTTTTATTTTTAATTTGCTTTCAGAACTCACTGATTTTATGTGTTGTGTCTTTCTATTGTTCTTAATTATGACTAAAAATTACTTATTTCGCAGTTTATAGTTCACTTGGTGTCTGAGTGTAGAAAAAAAAAAATATTTTCCAATTTATCCATGCATGAAAAAATAAAGATTTTCCTCGTATCTAAATATTTATAATTTCCTAATTACTTTAAATTCACCCAGCGCACATTTTGTAGCGACTGATTTCACACTTCATAAATTTGATCACATGCGACCCATCGTTATTAGTATTTCATTTTTGAGTGCTGCCAATTGTGCGCCATGTTCTCAATTGATTTATACGAGCATAATTTTCCTTTTTTTTGTTTTTTCTTATTTATTTATCTAGCTCAGCGTTTTGCTTTTCCCACTTGTTGTGCATGCGTCGGCGGATTGCCTAAAAGTATTTAGTATAGATTTTTTTTTTTTGTTTATTTGTTTTGCTCAATTTAGATTGTTTATTTTTAATCTGGCTTTTCTATGGCGTGCATCCGTCCATATATATATATATATATACATATATATTTATTTGTTTTCCCTCTTAAATTTTCCTTCTTAGGAATCTTCATAGGCAACTTTTGAGCTAAAGTGGTGAAATTTTCGTTCTAAAGCTGTCAAAAACTTGAAGATGACATGGTTCTGACTTTTTGAATTGATATCGTTCAGATACTAGTCCAATAAAAGCAGGTGGCAAGGAACTCTTCATGGTCATGTCACGCAAATATTTGCGGGTTGTTGCCAATTTGTTATTTTTATCATATTTCTTAATTGCAATAATTCGAGCATTAATACCCAAAATATTGAAAATATAAGTATTCCACACTTTATTTGTTTATTTATTTATTTTTTGTCATCTTGTTTTGATTGTAAAAATTTGAAAAATGTTCCAAATTAAGTTAATCAACAAAGTTTATGACGTAACGAAGTTTGCATTAATTAACATTAAATTAACGCCTGCACAAAAAAAAAAAAAAAAAAAAAAATATTTCTGTACGTGAACTTCAACTACTAAAGCAATCTCTCTCAAGTATGAACTCATGCTTCGACGCATGCGTGTCTGATTTTTTTACTGCCCAAAATTAAAAGAAAAATTTACTTTTATGATTAATAAACGCACTGCAGCTAGTTTTTGCACCATTTGCTTTAACAACATGAGCATTAATCAGTTGATGTTGTGTTGTTCTGTAAATGTTTCGTGATTGCATGAAAAATTTTATCTTATTACAAGCGCAGCACACTTAAAAATTTTAATTAATTGCCTGCTTAATTGTTGCACTCTGGAGCAAAAATGTAAATTTAACAGATAAATAAAAATTTTAAAAACAACTGACTAATCACTAGTGCAATTGAGGCTAGCTACGAGCACAAAAATAAAAACAGACATTCAACGGTGAACAGTTTGATTCCGCTTTTATTGTGGCTTTACTTCTTTTTTGTTCACAGTATATTGTCATGTCATAAGTCATTTTATATGTTATGCGATATGTCATGTCATATGTTATGTCATATGTCATGTCATACGTCATGTCATATGTAATGTCATATGTTATGCTATATGTCACGTCATATGTTATGCCATATTTCATGTCATATGTTATGTCATATGTTATGTCATATGTCATGTCATATGTCATGTTATATGTTATGCGATATGTCATGTCATATGTTATGTCATATGTCATGTCATATGTCATGTCATATGTCATGTCATATGTCATGACATATGTCATGTCATATGTCATGTCATATGTCAGTTATATGTCATGTCATACGTCATGTCATATGTAATGTAATATATCATGTCATACAGCCATGGACACATAAATAGCACAAATGTCAACTTATTTTTTAAACGTTTCGTTTGAACCTAATAATGCATTCATTAACTGCAGTTATAATTTTTGAGACACCAGTGTGGCGTTGTTTAAAATTCCGAGAGAGATGTACCGTTACTTACTTTTATTTGCTGAGGCCATCTCTTTCTGTACAGGCATGTACGATCTGCTGTGGTCATATAAATAGCACACATGTCAGTTGGTGAATAAAAGTTAACAATATCGGGTGTTTGTAAAAATTTTAGAGTTGTATTCAGTTAATTTCGCTGATTCTAAATAAAATGGGTCGTGGCAAACATTGCATTCCAGAAAAAAGACCTATAACTCACGAACTAGGTCGAAAAGGCAAAAACACATCTGAAATCGCGGATATTCTCAAAATTTCGCAAAAAAATGGTCTATAATGCACTCAAGCTGGTTAAATAAAATGGTTCAAATAATTTCGAGAATAAGCCACGCAATCCTAGACCGAGTAAAACCACCGCTTCTACTGATAGACTTATAGTTCGCAAAATTAAGGCTGATCCTTTCAAGTCAGCAAAGCAAATTATGAGGGAAATAAATGAAGAAAATAACCTTAATGTTAAAAGAAAACTAGTATCTAAGAAACTACATGAAGCTGATCTTTATGGACGCATTTGCCGAAGAAAGCCGCTCTTAACAAAAAAAAATTAAAGGATCGTTTAGCGTTTGCAAGGGCTCATGTGAATAAAGAAGACCAATTTTGAAAGAACGTGCTCTGGACTGACAAAACTAAATTTAGTATGGTTGAACCAGATGGAAAAACTTTTGTGCGGCGCCCCAAACGCCAAGGGTTGAATCCTAAGTAAACAAAAAAATCATTAAAGCATGGAGGAGGGAATTTAATGGCTTGGGGAGCTTTTTCCTGGCACGGCGTTGGGCCAATTTTTCGTATACCAAGAATAATGGACAAAGATATGTATTTAGATATTCTTAGTAACCAAATGGAACCATTTGCATTTGAGAACATGCCGTTTAGGTGGACTTTTATGCACGATAATGATCCAAAACATACGGCAAATGTTGTGATTAATTGGCTGAAAAAGGAAAAAATAAATATTTTGAATTAATCGGCTCAAAGCCCAGACTTCAATCCCATAGAAAATTTATGGAATGATATGAAGGTTAGCATAAGCTACCAAAATTTTCGAAATTTAGATGAGTTATGGAGTGGAATTGAGAAGGCTTGGTACTCTATTCCGAAGTCAGGAAGCTTATGGAGAGTATGAGACGAAGATGTCAGGCTGTTGTGCACAATTCGGGATACAGTACCAAGTACTAGTAAGCATATTCGTAAGCTCATTATAAAATAAAAATAAATTACTACGTCTTTTTTTCAGAATCGAAATTGTGCTATTTATATGTCCACCTCAGCTAAGGACCAATTTCAGATTGTTGATTAATTTTCTAATTTTTAATTCGTAATTACAAAGTTACTACTGATTTTTAGTTTTTAATGTTTAAACTCAAATACCATGAAATAAATTTTCGTTTTCCTCTATCTATTTTATTTAAATTCATGTGAAAGACCCTTCATGTATTTTTGTGCTATTTATGTGTCCACGGCTGTATGTCAGTTATATGTCATGTCATACGTCATGTCGTATGTAATGTCATATGTTATGCCATATGTCATATGCCATATTTCATGTCATATATTATGTCATGTGTCATGACATGTCATGTCATATGTCATGTGTCATGACATGTCATGTCATATGTCATGTCATATGTCATGTGTCATGACATGTCATGTGTCATGACATGTGTCATGACATGTCATGTCATATGTCATGTCATATGTCATGTTATATGTTATGCAATATGTCATGCGATATGTCATGTCATATGTCTTGTCATATGGCATGTCATATATCATGTCATATGTCATTTCATATGTCATGTTATATGTTATGCAATATGTCATGTGATATGTTAGGTCATATGTCATGTCGGATATCATGTCATATGTCATGTCATATGTCAGTTATATGTCACGTCATACGTCATGTCATATGTAATGTCATATATCATGTCATATATCATGTCATATGTCATGTCATATGTCATGTCATATGTCATGTCATATGTCATGTCATATGTCATGTCATATGTTATGCCATATTTCATGTCATATGTTATGTCATATGTCATGTCATGTGTCAGTTATGTGTCATGTCGAATGTCATGTCATAAGTCATATGTCATGAAAAAATTTGTATTCTACTATTTGTATTCTATGTATTGTATTTGTATTCTTATAAATTTGTATTTAGTAAGTCTTGAAAAAATGTATTTAACATTTTGAATAAGGTATAATAGAATTGAAAAAAAAGATTTTCCAAAATGCATTTTAAAAGGTTGAGTAAAAATGTCCTCTAATAATGAGGAATGTGGTTGTGTGTATTTGAAATTAATTAGGCTCATGAGCCACCTTTTTCTTAAAAATCGATCATGATTCAAAAACTTTTTAACCACATTTTTGAAAAATATCGTGTTTGTTCTACTGTGCTGCCCGACGCATCATTTTATAACTAGTTTATTTGTGGCTTTTTTCGAGTTAATTTATTTTTGATTTTCAATTTTTATTTTGTTTGTTTTTGGTTTTTATTTTTGTTTTGAGGTCTGTATGATCTTACAAGCATACAAAATTAATTAAAATTCTTCATTGAAGGTGCGCAGCGTTGATCGCGATAAGGCGGAAAAATATCTGGGTCAACGCAGTTATGTATTTTTCGGAAGCTGTCGTTGTCCTTCACATTCAAGACAAGTTGAAGAAATAATAACAAAAAAAAAAAAAAAATAATTATAACTTTCATTGTAATTGCATACGAATAACGATTTGGGTGGTTAAGAAGACTTATGAAGAAAAATGAAGCCAAAAAACAACAGTGAAGAAATGAAAAAAAAAACAAAATAAAAACACCAAAGTCCTTATGTCATGCTTTGGCAGTCTTTACGGATGAAATTGAATTATAAACAGGTTGAACGTTATTAATTGTAGTGATATTTAAATTTTTGGCGAATATATTATTCTATGCATGCCTAACTCTCCTAACGTCATATAACAGGTTGCTATATTTTAAAAATTCATAAGCATCAAGCATCAAAGGCCAAATATTTTGGAAAAAGCTCTACAAGTTGTAAAAATGATACTTTATTACCGTCGAAGAAAGTTTTATGATTATTCTAAGAGCAACAATTTCTTGGGAACTTTTTTGAACTTTTCACTTTTGACTTGCAAGTGCTCAGCACAGTTTACAATATTCATTGAATCAAAACAAAAAAAAAAAAAAAATCAAAAATTCTACAAATAAAAAACCAACAGAAAAATACAACTGTGCTCTTGTAAACTAAATCGATGGGATGTGCTAACGACGTCAAAAACGATTTCCCGGTAGATGTGAAAAATAAAATCATTTCTTTTTTTTCTATTATTTTGCTCGGCGGGTAAAGTTAATAGGAATATATTAAATGCTATTTAGACTGCCTAAATCGAGTTAAATTTTTAAACTTACAGCTACGTTTTTATTTAGAAGAACATTTAAAGAGTTGATTTATTTCAAACGGATGTTGAGAGTAATGCAAACGCAAAAAAAAATGTTTACAATGTTTAGCTTGTAGTTTTTAATTGAGCAAAACTGCAACAAAACAACAACACAAGACAACAAAAAACAAGAAAAAAAAAATACCTATAACAGCAGCGCTAAAGTAGTGACTAAAGCGTTAACAAGCATGGCTAATAGATATCTGATCCATCTAGATACATGTTGTTTGAACAAAAACTTAGAAAATATTTAAGAAAAAAAAAACACAAATACAAAACATGCCGGTATTACGACTAGCGTAGTTGGCTACATGTTATGAGCTATGCAGTGTATCTGCTATTGAGTGTCTATGAAGTTGACTGCGACGTATCGGCGTATATCTGCGTACCTGGCATGTCTGTTCAGATCAACGAACAAGTTCACAAATTAAGATGCGTAATTACAAACGTGTTAAGATACATTTCTGGCGTGTGTATCTGTAATTGCATGTATCTTGTAGCTACATCTAGCAGTGTGTCATTTGGCTTCATTGTTGCTTTTGTGATATTTGATAATTGCTATTTGATTCTTTTTGTGTGTTCTTTTTGGTGAATTCCAAATGCAGTTTTTTTGTTTTGTTTTGTTAGTTATACTTGTATCTGTTGATTTAAACATTATAAACACGTTCGATAATCTTAGCTTTTAAATATTTGGCTAAAACTTGTGGCGAGTTCTTAATTAGCTGTTTTTGTCTATGGAATTTTATTTAGAGTTTGTCTAACATGTTTTTGTTTTTGTCTTTTTTTTTTCGTGTCTCACTATTTTTTGTACCTTTTTAAATTTTTGTTTTGATTTTACGATGCTGCTAATGTTTTCATTAAATTAAGTTTAACGAATATCTACTTGATGGCATTTATAAGTAATGAATCGAAATATATTTATTTGCATATAATTAAAGTTGTTTTCAAATAGCTTTCGTCATTAATTCTGGTTTATTTTGAATTAGTAGCTATCCGAACATTTGTGATAAAAATTTTATTAGATAAGTGTTGTGATAACAAAGGTCAACATTTGTTGGTGTGATTAGCTGATTATGAGCAGTTTTTCCATAATTTCAATCAATGTAACGCGTGTCTTTGAAAGGAGTTGCTCTTCGGTACATTTTTCCCCCTCCAGTAATGTGATATGGTCAATCTGAGAAAGTCATTCAGCTGAGGCATCTTACATAAAAGCAACCTCAATTCATTTTGATTCTGATATAAGATTCAATTCCGCTATCATCAATTAAAAAGAGCAAAATATAATATTTTTTCGATGGGAAAAATTTTGTATTTTGATGGAAAAAAGTCATTTAAGCTCAAAAGCACCTTAAAATTAACATATTTAAGTTTTGTAAATATGTATTTTTTCAATATTTCATTAAAAAAAAAACATATAAAACACTGAGCTGTTATTGCCTCAAAGTATGTTCAATTTTTTTAAATAGACACCAATTGGTTGTGATAATTTAGCTTCAAGACATAGAATTCTTGTGTAACATTCTTACAGTTTAAGTGGCTTGGTGCTAAATTGGAAAATTTGTTTTCAAGAAAGAGAAACAGCCGTCTCTGTCATTCCACACGTGCCCTAAGGCCAATATTATGAACCATTTCTCATATAATTGAAGATTTAATGTAAAAACCTTTGAGTTCTATTTGAACCATAAAAAGCAATCTACCTATATTTTTAATGAATTTGAACTCCGAAATCAAAGAGAGACAGCCTACATAAGAATTTGTTGCTTGTATTAGTATATGTGAATGTATGGAAACAAGAAAATGTCAAATCGTCACAGGGGCGGTTGTTATGAAAACGTATACCCCAAACATTTGTTTTGCATAAATCACAGGTACGCAGCATTAAAAAACAATTATAACAACAACACGTGATATATGATTAAATTTAAGGTATAATATACGTATATATTTTTCGAAAAAAATTTTTTTTTTGTTTAGAGTGTTTTTTTTCTAGTTTTAAGAATATACATACACATTTTTAAATCGATATTTAAAAAAAAAACAGAAGTTAAAACGGTTTTCGTTAACCTTTTCGTTAACCTGTCTAAGCTCCATACAACGTAAATATAAAACTTTAAACGCGATTTCCTCGAAACTAGTTCTTTTAAAACGGTTCGGTAGATAACTCGAAATCTATTGGTTCAATTTCAATGATTTTTTTTTTTTCATTTCGTTCGTTATTTTGTCCTTTAAGCATCCCTGAATTCAAGTATCTATTTTTTTTGTTTATTTTTTTTTTATAAACAAAAAAGCGTGCGAAAATGTATCTATTTTTTTAAATTTTTACTTCAACATAAGCCATAATTAAAAAAAAAAGCCCCGGGTGCCTTGCGTAGGAGGGATGCTTTATATATGGTCTATGCTTTAAAATGGCATTTGATTTTTTTGTTTCCGATACATGGGAAAGGCCATATCCATCGAACCGTTTTGGATGTCTTTTTTGTCAATGCCATTTTCAGCGCCCTCTATATAAAAGCCAGAACTGTATTTAAAAAAAAAGAATATTTTTATAAAGTATTTTTTATTACAATAACCTGTATAAATTTAAAAAAAATAATAACTTCCTATATCTAAAAAAATTTGTTGGAAACAGCTCCTATGTTTGGTTGTTACACGTATATGATACCTTAAACAAGAAAAATTCAAGTAAACAAAATTTTCCATCCATAAAAATTCCAACAACAATAAAATTTCAACTGAAATTTTGACATGAAAATTCGAAATTATTTTGAAATTTAATTTCGGGTACATTCGTTTATATATTTTCTCGCTCATATTAAAATATATCTGCAGTCTAATGTTGAGGAAAGTACTTTGAGTGTACTGCCAATATAGAAGTATTACATATATGAAATAGTATATATTTGAAGCTTAAAAATATATTTTTTCTACTTTTTCCCCTTTAATCTTTGTTATTGAATTTCTTTCAGATCATTTTCAAAAGCTGTGTACAATATTCTAACTGCAATTTTAAGCTGACACAAAACAATATATTTTCAGCCCTTCCCTGAAAATCAGAATTAAAAAAAAAAAACAAAGTTTAGAGATCTGTATCGATAAAAAATAACAGCTTAAGTCTATTTCTTTTATGTTGGAAATGTTGCTCTAAAGTTGTTTTATTACCGTACAAGTTCTATGAACGTTTCCTCGGTTTTACTGCAGTAATTTGCAGGATCACGCTAGAAGCTTCACATTGTTTGTGCATTTGGAAATATGAAATACAGCTACATCAAAAAATTTGGTTTGCTTCAAATCGAAATAAACTGATATATCCGCCTTAGTACGGAATTGTTAAATTCCGGTCAATGCAAATTAATTTTGACGGAAAAATTAAACTTCTTTGAGCGAAAAATCAAAGAAATTACGATTCTGCAGGTAAACACTTCAATTCCGGGAGAAGGGATTTTTGAAATGAGTTGCAAATTGTTTTGCTTCTTTGTTTTAATATTGTTTAAAAACACAAAAAATATTGTTTTGAGAAAAAAGTTTCATTATTATCACATCAATTGCCATGTGCTTTCATACAATATAGCCTTAAATCCAAAAATGTAATTGATTTCTTTTATTCAATACTCTGCGGAAGCAATATTTTTAGCACATATATCTTTTATATTACAATAAAAAACAATGACAAATTAAATTTTTTTATAAATTAATTTTAGATTAATCATTGTTTTGATAAATAAATCGTCACTACATTGCTTTTATAACTTGTGAGGAGTTTTTATTTAATTTTAACTCTTTATGAAATTAGCTGACATAGTCTGGGCCCGACGTCAAATCGACTCCCAGTGAAAATTTGCCCAGACTAGAAACAGTTCGTCATCTTATCCAAACCAAATGTTTTCAGTGATTAGACCCCTCGGTTTCCAATTTAAGAACTTTTTTTTTCAATAAGTTCCAAGTTATAGCAAGTTATCGGTTTTAGAGTTTTATGAGAGGTCCCACCATCGCGCCCACTTTTATTTCCCTTGTATTAGTTTCAAATTAGCTTTAATCATCGAAGTGCCAATATATCGCTAAAAAAATTTGAATGCCACCTATCGGAAAAAATTTGTTGGACGTAGATTTCGTACAATTAAGACTTAGCCACACACATAGTAACAACTTGAAGTCAATTATTCCAAAATCTCTTAAATTAATTCCAACATATGTGACCCGGTCTATGAAAAGGTGCCTTATGACTCAAAAAATTATTTTTCTTTTTTGTTTGGTTCGGATAGAGTTTGAGACGCTCTTTCGCATGGTGAAAAGCAGAAAGTCCTAACTTGCTTGGAAGTGTACTAAAAATGTAGAGAAAGAAGAGCACAAATGAAAGAAAAACTGAATTTTATTGAATTTTTTATTTTGTTATTTCTCGAAATTTTGTTTTTGAGTCATAAGGCACCTTTTCATAGACCGGGTCACATATATATATTTTTGTGTAACTTCGATTAAGTGGATTCTTTATGGAATTTATCTTTAGAATTAAATTTAATATTGGCTGAAGTGGTGTATATATCAATTAAGGAAGGAGATCTCTTAAATAACTCGAAATTCAGATGATATTAAAAAGTTATTTCATCATTTTATGATAGTTAAAAATATGGGCAAGAAATAGGGGCCAATCCATGTTATTTGTAGCAGCTTAACCCTTTGAGGGGTACATTTTTGGGAAGAATATGAAATGAAAAAAGTAGTGGCACTTTAGGTTGTCAGGGTCGCTGATTCTGATTTCGATGTCAGAAAAGAGTTTTAACAGCTGTCAAATATCAAATCAGCTATCATGTTACGCAATAAAAATTAAACATATAATAAACTGGCCATTTCAGCCCTTGAAAGGACTTTGACCGAACTTCTTATGATAAAATTGTACTATGCGTGTTATTATATGTTTGAACACAATTGATCGAGAGTTGGACCTACTAGTTCTATGCCAACTCCGAACGGCTAGTGTGCATTCTCTCAAGAAGCTTTACATGGCATTATTTACTATCTGAGGTTTGCCATTGTCTGCAGAGAGGTGACGGCCGAACAGAAAAATTAATTCGATTGAAAAAACTTCCTGTGTCAAATGGAATTGAACCAGAGTTCTCTGGCATATGGATCACGCATTCTACCCACTGCGCCATGGTAGCCACGTTATGCAGTATACAATGCAAATTGTGAAACAGGCATTCATTGGCTGTTCTAGGAAGATTAAAGACCAATAATCTTGTGGGATGGCGTCCGTGGCGTAGTTGGTTAAAGTGCGTGGCCGCTATGTCAAAGAACCTGGAGACCCAGGTTCGAACCCCAGCAGCGACAGAAAATTATTTGAATTAAAATAATTTTTCTGTACGGCCGCCACCTCTCTGCAGACAATGGCAAACCTCAGAGAGTAATAAAAACGCCATGTAAAGCTTCTTGAGAATAAGAACATTCCGTTCATCGCCGTTCGGAGTCGGCGTTAAGCCTATAGGTCCATTTCTCGGTCAATTGTGTACAAACTTATAACACGCACAACACAATTGATCATAAGAAGCTAGGTCAAAGTCCTTTCAAGGGCTGAAATGACCAGTTATTTATTTATTTTTTTTTTAATCTTGTGGGAAGAATTTTTCGACGGTTGACAGCTGTCAAAAAATTGTCAAAACTACCAGAATGTAATGAAAATGCAAGTTGGGCTTCGTTTCACCGGTTTTCAAGGTCGCTGAACAAGATTTCAACATCGGAGATGAGTTTTGACAGCTGTCAACTGTCAAACCAGCTGTCAAATCACGTATAGAATAAAAATCAGGGACCAGGCGTTTATTGAATGCTGTAGGAATATAAATGCCTGGAAAGTGAAGTGAAAAAAATACATTGGCTGTTGACAGCTGTCAAAAACTGTCACAGTGAAGTAATTTTCAACAGTGGATTCGTAATCAGCAACCCCAATAACATATTGTTCATTGACAAAAATTCGGGTAACCGAAATTTCTAATTTTTTCTGAAAAAGTAAATTTTTTCATCTTTAATTCTTAATAACGAATTCCCAGTAAACAATAATGCAAAAAATCCAGTTGACATAGTTGAAGGAACTCATAAACATTAAACAACACCCATTGTTTATGTTAGACATGGCGTAGGGTTCAACATATTTCTTTCAACATCTGAAAGAGAAAATGTAAGTGGGACGTTTATGTCCCACCACCCCGTAAAGGGTTAAAATAACGGTATCTCATAAACATGATGTTATAGAGAAAACTTTAAATTTTTATAAATTGTTGTGACTTTTTCACTACTGAAGTTTGAAAGAAAAATTGAGAAAAAAAATGAATAAGAAAAAAAAAAGATTTCTGTTTTAGAAAAAGTCTTTTAAATTTCAATAATAAAAGAAAATAATTTTTTATGAATTTTATGTTTTTGACGGCATTGACCTTTATTCAAATTTTTGAAAGTTTCCAAAACAACATTTATTAAAAAATCTAAAGAGGAATAGCAGCGAATTGATAGAAAGTAGATTGCTCCAATTTTTCAAAGTAATAAGATTTAAAATACTTTTAATCTTATATTTGATATAAAATTTTTATTATATCTAAGTAGTATATGAAAATGAATAATTGTTTATTTGACCTTTATGCACTGTAGTACCGTTCATCTGATTGCGATAAAATTTTGGCAACTTATTGCTTGTTATATGCATTGAATTATCAATAAAAATATAGGTATTGAAAGTTATAGGCATAGTAATGGAACTTGATATTTAATCGAGTACTTTAACTCACAAAATTGAGCGAGCATTAGACAAGGGGGCGTGACACACCTAATACAATTGAAATGTTTGATATCGAATAGCTTAGCACTAAATGTTGCATAACAATGAAACTTTGTAACAAGTTACCACTTGGCGATGTCCTTCTACTAGAACACTGGGGCTGACATTGGACACTTCGCTGTGGCTCCGCCCATACAAGCCAAATTTTTGATAACGAATAGCTTTGAAAGTAAAAATCACAGAACATTGAAACTAAGAATGGAGTTACTATTTGGTAACAAATGAACTTCTATTAGAAAAATGTAATGGACAGTGGAAAATGAGTATAGTGCCAAACTAAGGGTTTGAATATACTTATTAAATGGTTTTGAATATACTTATTAAATGGTTTTGAATATACTTATTATTTTCCAATATAGTTGGCGGGTGTAGCAATGTGCACCGGTTGTCGCTAGTATGCAAATGAGAGTAATTTTTAGTTATTAAAAGTTTTCAAAAAACTTTAAGCAACAAGACTCAATTACAGTTAAATTTTTTTTTTTTTTTTTAATGAACACTTGCAATCTTAGTAGCAGTTATTTGGGAGTTTTGAACTAGCATAAAAGACATGCAGAGTAGAACAGCTCGTGGGCATGTTTTTATGACTCTGTAAGTATCAATACATTTTCGATGCTTACCGCGTAAGAAACTTAATTTTTCAGGCCAGCTGCTCTGGAGTTGTAAGACAAACATTCAACAAGTTTGAGGCAACATTGTTGTTAAGAACGTAGAGTAACATATTCATTAAGCACGAAAACTTGCTTGACTTATAGGTTGCTTATTTTCAAGCATATGCGACCTCTGGTAGCAAGCATAAGTAAAATTCTAAGAAAGAAGGTGTTGGAAAAAAGTTTCATTTTTGAGATTTCACTTCACCAAATCACAGAACGAGGCGTAAAAAGCTTCGCTTCAGAAAGAATTCACCTCCCGATTTTTTCACCTTTTTCCTATAGACACTTTTATTGGATAGTGGGTGAAAATGTGGAAATGTGGGAAATAAGTTTGGGATGAAAGCATTTCTAGGTAAAAATTGTAAGATATCCCAGACTTTATCGATGGTTCACACAAAATTGTGTTGAAAAAAAATATAAAAACTAACTCAAAGACAAATAATATTCCCCTACAGAACTCCATATTTTAACTAACAGTTTTCAGAAAAAATGTGGCCGTAACCGAGTAAATGAGCAAATTATTAGGACTGTACGATGCTATTAATGCGAGACATAAGGACCAGAGGTTCGAATCTCAGCTGATACCAAGATTTTTTCATTTGACATGAATTTTTCTGATCGGGACGGCCGATTATGATCTGTTTGCAGACAATGGCAAACCTTAAAAAATGAATAAATGAAAGAGTAAATAGTGTCATGCAGAGCTTCTTGGGAACATGCAGATTAGTCGTTCAGAGTCGGCATAAGGCTAGTAGGTCCAGTTCTTTCAAAGTCTAAAAATAACCAAATCCTTTCAAGGTCTAAAATTGGTTATTTTTTATGTTCTTAAATAGACAAAAATGAAATTCTTAGAAGTAAATTTCGAATCAAGCACATCAATCCACGAAAAGTGTCAATTCGAAAAATGTAAAAATAAAAAATACAGCAATAGGACCAGTACAGACTTTTTTGAAACTAGCGTAGAACTATTTAAAAATTTCATTGTTTTTCTGCAATAATGAATCAATTTAAAAAGAAGTTTTTCAAAAACCAGATCAACCATGAATAGATTGATAAAAAGACGTATGAAAATATTTGTCTTTTAAAGATCGATCAAAGCCAGTTGATTTGCCTAGTTAACTGGTTTTTCACCTGAGAAGTGAAAACGACAACTTTGATGAATAACATGTTTTATTGGTTGATAAGCATTTTGAATAACATTAAATTGTTGCTGTTTGTATATTCCGTTAGAATTTTTTTTTAAAAATACCTAATTTTTCACATTTCTTGATATATTTAGATTTTATTAGATTCCAGCTCTTGTTTACGCTGTTTACGCTGAATATTTTAAAATATATTTTATATATGAAAAAAAAGAACCACATTAATAGTTGTTGCTGCTTTTTATTAGTTTAGGTGTTTAAAAATATAAAAGCCAGTTTATTATGGTAAAATCAATAGTAAATTTAATTTTGTTTTTATATCCACTTTTAATTTTTTTTTTTACAGAATTTATTGGCACTATAAAAAGATTCATTTTCGTAAGCATTGTATTTATTTTGAAATAAGAAAAATCAACGATTCGTATGAAAAAAGTATCGGCAGAGTGCTTATGACATGAAAAAAGTCAAAATTCTGCCGAAAAAAGAGGGACTTGCAGTTATATTCCAATCTATATGTGATGTCTTAAGACTACTGAAAAATTGAAATAGAAACGATAGACTTCCATGTTTTAAACACTCAAATTTTATTGGCAAAAATTTGAGAACAACTTGACATCATTTGTCGGTTTGACTTAAGACGTTAAGCCTGACAGATATGTTCAAGCTTTAAATCTTTTAAAGAAGCATTTTGTTGATAAAAGGTTGTTTGGCTGATCTAACGACATGACTCCAAGTAATTTCGAATCTTATAAAAAGTTCAGAATAATTATAAACTTCCAAAGAAAGCATTTCTAAGGAACATTAACTTTATTTGTATGGCTTATAAAAGCAAAGTTTTACCGCAAAGAAAAAAAAAAAGAGAAGGATAAATAAAAAGCTCTGTGCTTAAAGTGTTAAGTATATGTGACAAACGTTTTGACACGTGAACACGTTTAATAATCTCAACTTTTTTTTTGCTCACACATGTACATACACACACGCATTTTGAAAAAGAAACCCATTTTGTAAGTATTCTTAAAACAAGGCCCAAACGTACTCCATGGCGTATGTATAATATTTTTTTTTTTTTTTATTAATTCTGCTTGTGTGTAAAAAAAAAATACACATAAAAAATAAAGGAAGTTTTCTCGTGTTTGTTTTCATTGACTGCCATAAATATTATTATTTGCCAGAGAGTAACTTGTGATAGCAGAACAAAAAAAAAAAAACAAAATATAGATAAGTCAGCAATAAAAAAAAACTAATCTCACAATGTGCTAAAATAACAATAAAGAGGCGTGCTCCAAGTTCAATAGACATATCTTTGGAAAGAGATAATTAAAGCCAATAAGAAAAAAAAATATTAACAAATAAACAATAACAAACAATTGAGGGAGCGTTTAATTGGAGTTTAATAAATTAAACACATTTTTCAAGCTTTTTATATGAATTTAATCATAAAAAAATATTTTACAATATTTTGTGCCTTGAGAACTGTAACTAGTTTTTATTAATTTATTTTTTTTTTTTAATTTCACTTGTGTTTTGTTTTTTAAATTAACACGCACACGCAACGCGCACCGCCAAAACTTCACAAACGAACTGTGAGTTCAAGTCAATCTGCGTTGAGTCCAGATACGAGCCAAGCAGAGTTTTAAAATAAGCTGCAGCGCAATGCAGCAACCACAGTTAACACCAATGCAGCTGTAGCGGCAGCAGCTGGGCCAAGCGTGCGAATTCGAAAAAAAAACAACTTTACTTTACAACAAAGTCACCGATTACTTTGAAGACGCAAAAGTAACAAACGCGAACCGGTAAGCTTCGACGACGACGTCCGAACATGCTGCCAGTTTGAGATAAACTGGATTTTCGGAGTTTTCAAAATCGCAACAAATGCGTACAACAAAACTAGCTGTTGTTGTTGTAGATGTTTTGGTTGGAAAATCTGCAGACAAGCAGACAAACAGACAGACAATCAGAGAAACAGTTAAATACAGCTGAGCACAGACAGTGGCAGCATAGCACAGCAGAGTGGAGCAGAGCAGCGTAGCGTAGAGTAGCGCAGCGCAGAGAGGAGACCGTTAAATGTATGGTAAGAGATGACTGGGACTTTTTGTTGTTGTTGTTGTTGTTTGATATTCTGACGCTGCACATTAGGTGGTCCGCATGTGAGCCAGTGTGAAAGTGAAGGTGTAGGAAGTGGGTGAGGTGTAGCATGGAAGGAGAGTCAAAGCGTAAAATACTCGCAGTTAAAACAGCTACTTAAAATAGATGAGAGCGAGAGTGTTGACGGGGGTGTCTAGCAGGAAATTACTGTGGGTGGACCCAGATAATTGTCTAACAAAATTTTCTTTTAGATTGCTTACAGCAAAAGTTTTGAAAAGAAAGTGAATAATATTAAGTGTGGCTGGATGAAAAAAAAAAAAAAATAATAATTTTCCTCTAAAATATGCTAACAGCAGCGGTTTGTTTATGTCTCTTGTTAGATTTTTGTCTATAAATAAAAAAAAGCTCACAAGCTGCAAGAATGTTAAAAGCTTATTTTCAACCCTTGACCTTGTTGTGCTTATTACACCTTCTTTAGCAGAGTTTCTACAGCGTCAAGCTTTATTCGAGACACAAACCATGTTGATGAAAAGTATAGATACACACTGTGGGCAAAACAGTTGCAAATATTTTTGGTTTCTAAATTAAGAAAAGCAACCTATCAAGAATTTTTATTTATTCCTATTTGAATTCAGTGATTACCATGCAAAAGTTTGATAACGAAACACTCTTTGGTAAAAATAAAGTTTTTAATAGTGATTATTTTATATTTCAAAAGATTATTAAGATGACTTTTATTATAAATATTTTATTAAAACATTTAACAAAAGTGCTTTAACGAACTTGTTTCTAAATATTCCTTTTTTTTCAATAAATAGACTTTTGGATTTTTTTTTTTAGATTTAAAAGTATAGCAGACTGCTCTCGTTACAAAATGCAAACAAGTTAATGCTAGTTACATTTTATTTTTTAAGCACTGTCACTCTTTTTCCAAAATGCTTTTATAGTATTTCTATTTGAAAACTAGCAAAAAAAGGGAAATTATCCTGTATTAAAATTTAAAATAAAGTAAATCACAGAGTTATTTCAGAATTTCAAGGAAAAAAATGGAATAACTTTGTAATTTTATTTATAAATATTACAATATTCCAAGCAAACTATACTTAATGAAATACCAAAATCGAATATTTGGTTTTAATTTTAAAATAAATCTTTCTTATTTGCAATTTCAACATCATATCGCACACCCTATTCAAAAGTGATATAACTCTAATTTTTTCAATTTTGACTTTTTAATATAAATCAATTCGTAATGCACATCTCCATCGACAGTTAAAATTTTTGTTTAATTTGATTGCTCGTTAGTTTTTAAAAAATTATTTTGTATCCGAAATAGTTTTTTGACTCTATTGAAAATTTCAAAATTTTGAGTTGTGTCACTTTTGAAGAGGATGTGCGCTATATTCTACTGCACGACAATTTCAAACTTTTTGTAGAACCACATATCAATAATAGATTCTGGTAGAGAGAGAAAAAAAAAACAAATTTCAAATATTGTGTTGACTTCGAAAAGTTTGCCTTTGAATAAAATTCAATAAAAGTTTTATGTTAACACCTAATTTAGCAATTTACTGAAAATTTGTGAAGTGTATGAAAATTTTTTATTATATAAGATTGATGTACTCTGACTTAGTTGTTATGTTCAAAGAAGAGTTGTCGAACCCAGCTAAGGAGTTTGGAAAAAACCTGATTTTGACTCCATTTTGCATTTCTACTTTTGATTTTCTTTAAATTATGAATTTCAGATCATTCAAAAGAAGAGTTAATTTGATTTGCATTACTTCACATTTTCGAATTATTTGTAAAAATTATTCTTAAAAATGTTATTTAAAATATATGTTCTTTTTATCATTTATTGAGCAAAGAGTTTTTGTAAAGGTAGTGAACATTTCTTTATAATTTAATAAATACATGAATGAACATACATTTTGCTAGTTTTTGCAATAAATTTAAGGCTTAATATTTTTTTTTGTAAATATGCAAAAAAATAAATTTATTTAAAATTTTTCTGCCGGCGTTTAAATTTAGAAGATTTAAATTTTACATTAAAAACTGATTTAACTATTAAACAAACATTATCACAATTTAAAACATTGAACAATAAAAACATTTAACAATTAGAACATCACCATTGAATATTAACATTAATTCGTCAAGTAGAATTAATGTTCATATTGTACCAAAAATTAATTTAATTTAAAATTAAAAAAAATTTCGTTACATTATAAAAATTTTTTATTCTCAACCCATGTTACATGCATGTATCTCTGAAGACTAAAATAAGATGAAACCTTCTGGTACATTTTTATTAAATTTTATTTTTGGCCCTTTTAAGAGATCTCTTTAGATACTTTTCCAGTGTTAAAAAGATACGCTTAATAGTAGTCACAGTGCGTAAAACAAATTTTTTATTCCTGTAGAGCAAAGTATTAACCCTAGAACTGTATGGTGGGGTGAAAAAGCACCCCAGACTGGCTTAAATCTCGTGCCAGACACAAACGTCTTTCGTTTACGGGACCGTAACCATAATTCTGTTTCAACGTCTGAGAGTAGAGGGAGCATGCTTGCGGCATCCGTACCACGTGCTTGCTCAAGCAGTGAACACAAGAAGTGCGTCTGGGGTGCTTTTTCACCCCACGATACAGTTTGTGTATATTTTTCGTCATCTTAAAGTTTTTTTATTTTCGTGTTGTTTAAACTTTTTGGACAAGTAATGAGTATAGTGGCCCCAACTTCACATATATTTACATATATACTTGTAATTGTTTTAATAACAACTTTAACAATATTGGTTAAAAAAATAACAACAACAACTACTTGGAATAAATTCTAATTGAGTGTACTTACCAACAACAACCAAAAATGTGCACTCTCTTTAAAAAAACGGTACCTGCTAACACGCTAAATAGTATTTTGCATTGAAGAGGTATTGGATGAAGGGACAATACAACAGAACATAGGTGGAACAAGAAGACAGGGAAGATGTGTTCATTGTCCCCGAATCATCGACAGAAAATATGGAGCCAAATGCTCCAAGTGTCAGACCTTCGTGTGTCAAGACCATAGAGCTATTATCTGTCAGGAGTGTGGTGAGCAAGAATGAGAGATAAACAAATTTAATATTCTTCTCAATAACTGTGCTTTTTAATTTAAAATAAAGATGTTTTTTTCCTTGAACGAAAAAACTTGAACGAAATTCTTATTCATTGTAACGATCTGTGCGGCAAAAATCGTTTTTCAATTTCTTGCAATTTGCGCACTTTGATTTTTCAAAATAAATAGCATTTTTGGAACATTGGCCAAAACCACTATAATATCCCTTAAACAAAGTATCTCCCCTTTAGAACCCCGTTGGAATTACTAGATTTAGTCATAAACTCACTGAGATATCGTAATTTTAACGAAAAATAAAATTGTCGTAGTTTTTCACGTTTTTTGCCGTTCTTGGTCAATATTCCCAGACCCTCCAAACTTTTGGCCAAACAATATAGTTCACGTGATTCTAGGTCAAAAGACGAAAAAAATGAGCCCCCATGGAACCATCAAAGTCACACTGTGGTCGAGATACGGGCCCTTGAAAGTTGGGGTGTTTTTTCACCCCGCGATACAGGAATAGGTAAAAAGAAATAGCGATACAGTTCTAGGGTTAAGCTTTTAATTACTACCTGAAAATGTCCATCATTACCAACGAAGATAATAAATTCGTCTGATTCTTCAAAGATTTTATTCGTTTTTGAACCACTGTCAACATAAAACTTTGACAGAGAAAAATGTTAACAACATATTTATGCTTGATATAAAAACGTTCTGTTAAAAGTGTACAGCATAAAAGCTTCTAGCAATCATTTTATTTATATATGGTTTACAAATTGGTAATATATTAACATACTGTTAATACTAAAAGTGCTGTTAAGTTAACTGAAAGCTTTTCAGTTGACTATTTTTGTTATTTATTAATATAGACAACTTTATGCGATTTGTAGGATAGCCATATCTTTACTTAAAGTAAAAGCTTTATAAAAACAAAGTTTGAACATGTTTTTAAATTTCTAATTTTACGAATAGTCACTTTAAAGTTTAGACTTAATAATGTTTAATGAATAATTTATGTTAATAATATAAAGCTCATCGTAATTTGATATAAAAGCTCTTTGCTCTTGTTTTAAGTGCTACCGACTGCAATTTTGCTCTTGTTCTGGCTCTGCATTTCCGGCTCAAGGTTATTTTAAGCATTTTTATACAGAGCTATTCAAAAGTGTTTAGCTCTCGCAAGTATCTCTCTCTCTCTCTCCAACTCTCAAGCACGCTGTAGATTTTTCGTTTTCCAGTGACGCTGACTTTTGTTGTATGCTTTAAAGGCGCACAAGGCGCAATCATGTGGCAGCCAGGCTGCTGCTCGCAACAGGTTGAAATTAAAATTGTAGCAAGTTAAATAAAAGTTTGCAGACAATAACATTAACAGCAACAGCAACAACAACAACCATTGCATACAGAAGGTAAGCTTATTTATTGTTTGTTGCTGGAGTGGTGGTTGAAGAATTACACATTTTTATAGCATAATTTTAGAGGCCTTTTTGATTATGCACGCACCCAAACACCCAAAAACACACACGCACACGCACACAACCAAACCGCTATTTATGCCAAGAGCCATAAAGAATTATTAATGAAAAACTTACCTTTTTTTAAAATGCAGACGTTACGCCAACAAAAAGGTTAACAAACATAAAAATCATGTTTGAGGTTCTCTATAACTTACCTGCAAGAGAAAGAAAGGGAAGAAATTTAATTAATACTGAAGGCATTTAAAAAATAAAGAAACAATGGAATGAAACTTGTTACAAAATTGAGGTCAGGTTATTGAAAGGATATCTTTTGTCCAAAATAATCGGCTAACAAGCTGTGGCTGCTTATAAATATGTATGTATAAGAGTTTGTTACAACCCATCATTAAACTTTATAAAATTAAATATGAGTTGAAGGAGAACACAAGTAGACAGACATATTTAAGAATGTGTAACTGAACAATAACGCACGCTTAACGAGGCATGCAAGCATAAAGTAAAAGCTTTCTTTTCTAACTGCTTTCATGCTGCTGTTAATTAATGTCAGATTCGAAGGTCGCAGCATACCTGCCAGCACAGAACAGCACGGAAGTTCCTTGCACTTTCCTTTGATTTGGGCTTTTATATTTCTGACGCCATTATCAATGACACAACTTTAGTGAAATGCTATTAAAATAAGTCCCTAAGAAGCCGCAGACACGGAATGAATTAAGTGACATAAATTTCTAAAAATGTGCGTGTACGTGTGTATATCGCAAGCACGATTTTCAAATATTCACGATGCTTTGTTGATTTTCATTAAGTGCGAACGCAAACGTGTCAAAGATGTGCTGGGAAAGAGCAGAGTTTTTAAGTACTTCATAAATACTTTATAATGTAATTAAGCCTGATATCCTGCCAATGAAGAAGCCAAGAATTTCATCTTATTTTAAGCATACTTAGAGATAAGCTTTATACTTTTGCTTTATTTACCCATTTGAACGAATTGAGAACCTTGAACGCAAAATATAGAATTTTGTCTCAATCAGCTCTAAATTATTCCAAGTTTTATCAAAAATAAAGCTTAAAATTTGATTAACTGTGAGTTTTAGAGTAAATGTAAATTTTGACACTTACACTGCGGGCGATGGAGCATTGCTTGCGCTTGTAATAGTTAGGTTGTTGATTTCATTTAGTCTGTCAGCTCTGTAAAGGCATCATCAGCGAACATGTCAGAAATCGATTAACTAGATATGACAGGATATAGCGTGGCAAGCATTTAAGCGCAAAATTTAATTTAATTGAAAATCTGTGTGTATGACAATCATGCCTGACTGGCTAACAACGATGACACGCACATTCAAACCTTAGCCAGCTTTTATAGCAAGGCAATAATTAAGCATCTCACCAGCACTAAATTAAATTCTGCTCTATTTTGTGAATGGAATAGATTTAGTGACGCTTTGGGCACGTTAGCATTCAACGTGAAGGATGAGCTGTATTGTATGGTCTTGGATTAAATAAATCAATAGTTTTTTACTGTTGCAGTCTATGAAAAACAATAAGTTAGGTAGTAGTACCTATACATTCCAGCAGAGTAATATTGCAGGAATTTACCTCAATTAAATATGAATATTTTGAAAATATTAAAGCTTGAAACAATTTAAGGTTATGCATTAAGTCCCCTTAGCAGTTTGCTTTAAAGCTTAACCTCCACGAACACTACTGCAAGGCCATCATGACTAGTCGCATTGTCATGTGCTAGTGTGTGTGTGGGTGTTAAATATGCAGTCAGCTTGAGTTCTTGCAACATCCTGCGGCATTCCTTTGTGTGTCTGCATGTTAGTCACGCTCGGCATTCCGAATTCTGTTTGAAACTGTTCTTCTTCTACTTCTTTTGCTCTGACATGCGAATGCAGCTATGTTATTAAATATGAGGGAATGTTAAATGTACGTTGAAAGTGTTAGAATTTGTCGGAATAACGTGCAATCAAACTGATCACAAACAGTCATTTCTATGCAAAAAAAAAGGAGTCAACTATTACTCTTAAGCAATCATAAATTGCAACGTTGCAAGATGAAGGATGAAAGGGTATCTTTGCAATATTTCGAAGATCAAGGAATGTGAAGAAAAGAAAACCTGGATATGGTTAAATATATCTTAAAATTTAAAATATGAAAATCAAACTCACTCAAAATCCTTTTAATGAAGGTAATGTCAGCGGTTGAAGAACGATCTCATTTGATTTATAGTTGAATGTTTTAATATTTATAAGCAAAGGAAATGTTTAAAAAAATTACAATTTCGATTAATTACACTGTGCAACATTTTGAGAGTAAGTTGAAATAAGTTTTTATCCCCAATGGCCCATAAAACTTATGCACACCTACCAAGCTGAGGGTGGTAATGTGGTTTTAACCCACACTGAGACTGCTTAAGAAAAGGGCCCGATACTTTCGATAAGATACTAATGTTGTGCTAGAAAAATCTTGAAAAACGAAAGATACGCACAAAGAATCTACTCATTTGTAATAAACTAATTTTAAGTGATTACACAAAATTTTGTTAGTGGATTATCTTTCTGAAAGAAAAGTAGAGGAGAATAAACCTACTTATTTTTGAAATTTCTTGTATTAGAATTTGATTTTTTTTTTTATGGGATTGAAATTTAAAGGTATGTTTATCAATTTTAAAATATAAACATTATTATAACTATAATTTATGATTTTTTATTGTTTTTGCATTACATATTTTGAATTTTGACATGCAATATTTTTAATTACACTGAACAATAAAATCAATTTTTTTCCAAAATAACAAGGTTCCGACAACGGATTCTGATAGAAGGGACAAAAAACATGTATCGGCGTTTTGAAAGCTTACGTCTGAGTTTTATTTTAGAGGGGATTTAATTTTCCCCCTTTTTGAACATTCTTATAGTGAATCGGCATAGGAAATCATGTTATCCTTACTTTTTGGGTATAAAATTTGTTCTGAGGAGTTATGTAAAATACTACGAGAAATATTTTTGTGGAATATTTTAACCCCCGAACTACTAAATTTATGGGTCTTTTTGACCTTTTTTTGAAAAAAGGCAAAAAAGACCCATAAAACAAGGATAGAATGGGTTAAAATGTTCCACAAAAAAATTTATCATAAAATTCTATTATAAGTCTTTCAGTACACTAAAGCTGAAAATTGAACCTAAATGCCAGAAATAAGTCAAGACTTAAAATGTGTTAAAGGGTTAATTTCGTACTTATTCAGAATTGATGATAAAATGTCGCACAAAACTTGGTTTTAGGGGGTTACTTTAGATAAAAAATTTGTTTTACCCATTTGGCAGATCATACTTAGCAATAGCAACGAACCTGATAGGATGCACTTTGGCTGCTAAGAAAATAAAATCCCCCCTAAAATAAGACTGAGAGGTAAACTTTCAAAACACCGATACACGTATCTATATTGTTTTTCTGTCCCCTCTACTAGAATCCGTTGTCAAAACCTTGTCATTTTTTTTTTTTGTGTTGAACAGTGTTATCAATTAAATTTTTAATTTGACATATCATTGAGCGATTTTATAAGAAGCTGATGTCATCGTGATGTCATACAAATTTTGACGTAGAATACGTCGTTCTCGGAGGTAAGTAGGGTGGTTGATAGTGATCAGGTGTCGGTATTTACATTACTTTTTGAGCCTTTGGTGGGCCTAAAGTACTAATCGTACAATGTTGATCTTAGCACTTGTTGGTCTGCTTGATCCTCAATGCGACAAAAATTCATGTTAGAAATATAAAGCCAACATTTGATGTTTTTGTTTGCTTAAACTTGCTACCTATTTATCGACGGCTTCCGGTTTTTTCGACGGCGAAGACAGCGCCATCTAGCGTGAAGACATAAATCTTATAATTAAAAAAAAGCATACTTTTGGGGGCATGTTGTTTTTAACAGACTGGCGTAGCCCAGTAATACTGAGTAATTTTGAGGGGCATGCTTTTTTAACAGAATCTGTTATTGAAATGTCAAACGCAGCCAATTAAATATCCGGGCATATTATCGACAGTGAAATTTTGACACGTGGGTTGTTGAACTTGATAGCATTGAACAAATTTTGTTTGCTTGTTTAAGTTTTCTACCTATTTATGGACAGTTTCCGGTTTTATCGACAAAAGCATAAAATTTGTATGGGAGCGCCCCTAAGGAGTGGTCGGAGGGAATAGGTGTCAAAGGCAAAAATGTTTCTTTTGCAAAAGTAATGGGGGTTGGTGATACATATTAACCCTCTCCGGCACTCTCTTAAAGGTCATATCCTCAGGTGTATGGAATAAATATTTTTAAAAAAGATGTCATCAAAAGCGAATTGAATAATTCTACGTCTTGTGTTACGACATAGTCGAAACTACTGTATCTTTTTTTTTATCATATGGCCAAAAGCTTCACATGCATGGTCGTTCCATAAATTTACCGTAGTCTTCATAATCACCAAGTTATAATTCCATGCGACGTTTTTTCATTTTTATTTCATTTTCACTGTATTAAGTGTTTGCCACCGTGGTGTTATGGCGCCAAACTTTCTTTTTTTATTTTCGTTTAATACTCAAAGGATCAGTCTGTGCTGGCATGCAATAAAATTTACCGTAGCACTTCCACTCCATGCAACAATATTGCATTTTTTTCATAAGCTGCTATGTCCGCTAACTAACGATGTCAAATTTTATTATATTTTTTTTATTTTCGTCATAAGGCCAAGTACCTTTCTTCATTTCTCTTTTTTGGCATTTTTTTTTAGCTTCGAACAAAGGACTACAATTATTATACATATACAGTCCAGTCTGCCTAGGTTTGGAAATGGGTGATAGATAGGAAGAAAGGGACAATCAACCGAAAAATGTATAGGAAGTTTTGAGCGTACTTAAAAGCCGTAGGAACATGTGAATTTGTATCTAAGGAAAGTGTTATGCCTTTATCTCAGTCTATTCAAGTTATAAGACAATCTCATCCATTCACTTCTCTAACACCAACTACAACTAAATGCCAAAAATATTGATGAATTTTCAATTTCAGTTGATTAGAAACGAAGACAGAAATTCAGAAAGGTTAAGGTGGCCAGGATTCGAACCCGGGGTCGCTGAGCTCTGAGTTGAGTACACCACCTACTCAACTAAGAAAGCCGCCAATGACTAATAATTTCATTCAGCGTTGTTGCATGATTGCTGCATTTTCGAAATAGCTATTCGTCAAGATTTCAAAAGTTTTGTAAAAATTAATGAATAGCGTTATGTATTTAAGGGGTTAGGCCACCCAAGCATTTTGGAAAGTTTTTTTTTTTTTCAATGGTTCCTTATCTCAAAAATTATGTCTCAGAAGATTATGGCCGGGGAAAATTTCTAAGTACTTGGTTTTTGAAGCTTAGTATAAGCCTCCTGGTACTACTACTACTGCTCAAAACTTCAAATGCTTTTATCTTAAAAATGGATTTTTTTAAGTTTGCCGGAAACATAACTCAGGAAATTTTCAACCGATTCATTTGAAACTTTGAATATACTTTAAAAATATATTTTGCATAAAAGTACGTAGGGATTTTTTTTTAATTAAGGGGTTAATTTATTATTAACAATAATCGGATGCAAATTTTTCACTTTTTACCTTTGAAGTGCGCCATTTGGCTGAAAATCAATATATCAAAAATATCCAACATACTTCTATAGAAGATCTTATATATAATAGAAAAAAATTAATTGGCTTTTAATAATTAAACTATTAAGAAATGATTTTCGACTGGGACGAAGTTAAAATACCCCCGCGGCCGAACCAAAGTATATTCAAAGTCTTAAGCAGTCAATAAAGAGTTTATTTGTAAAGATAGAAAATATTCGCTTTAGGTTTTTTATAAAGTCACTTTGTATGGGAGGTGGTTGTGGTTTTCACTCAATTTGGTTGAACTTCATACACAGAGCACATGTTATATATAATAGTTCATATGCAAAATTACAAGTCCATATATTAATTTTCCTGGAATTTAAAGAGATTTTACAATTTTGATAAAGTCACTTTGTATGGGAGGTAGGCGTGGTTTTTATCTGATTTAATTGAATTTCATACTCAGAGCATATGTTATTTATCGAAGCTTATATGCAAAATTTCAAGTCCTTATATTAATTTTTGTGGAATTCTAAGATATTTTACCGTTTTGATAAAGTTACTTTGTATGGGAGGTAGGCGTGGTTTTCATCCGATTTGCCTCATTTTCAAACTTGGCCTTTATTTTTTAGACAAAAGCTTAAATATGGAATTTCGTGATGATAGCTTGAAAATTACGCCCGTAATCGTGATCACAGACAGACAGACGGACAGACAGATGGACAGACAGACGGACGGAGTGACAAAATTAATATACCCCGTTTACGTTTTTTAAACGTAGGGGTATACAAACTACAGGAGCTGTTTGTCCGTCCATCCAAACGCAGGCATCCTCGCAAAAACGCTGCACAGTCACCATTTTTAAATGAATCGCTTCAAAGCCACTGATATGTTTAATAAAATCCAATTTTAAGTATCTCAATTTATTGCGTAGTATTTCTGGAAAACATTCCAAAGTGAGCTTTTTTTTACGTCTTATAGGGTGGCCTAACCCCTTTATCAACACCAATTTACTAACAAAACTCTTTTTGAATTCAGACATTTAAATTTTTTTCTTGCCCTCTGTTGTTTTTTTCAATTTAATTACAAAAACTGTAGAAATTTAATTGACCTTATTTAAAAATATTTATTTTTTTTTAATTTGTTTTCACCTGTCATTGGCCTTAGAAAACATTTTTATACGCAAACATTAAAAAAATAATTGGAACTAACGTTATAACGAATATATAACGTTAGCTCCCACGTCACGATTTGCCTGAAGCTCTTTTCATTAGAGTCCAGCTCATTGCACTCAACCATAAATTCTGAATTTCTAGTAATTCCTAGTGAAATTCTGCCAAGAGCAGTGCATTCTGCCAACATCAACATAAATATTAACAACAACAACAGCAGCTGCACACAAGCAAACCAAATATAATTTACATTGAAGACACAAGGAAAGTCATCTACCCTACCCAGTCGGTAATGGCAAGAATCCTAAGCAGCTCTAGCGAACATTGTATGGATTTTGTAAGCCTTCAGTTGAAAGTACGCATTCTTTTTCATGTGGAATGGAACATTTCTTCAGTCCTCCCACTTACGATGTGTTAAAGAGTCTACTAGAAGCTAGTCTTAACAATGACTAAAATAAGGGGAGAACTAAAATTAAAAAAAAAATAATTGTAATATGTGTTTTTATTTTGCTTTGTGTTGAATTTGTGTTTGAATTTGTTTTTATATTCTAGAATTTTATTTTATTTTATATAATTTTGTTTGCTTCATTATTATTTAATGATTAATTTCATTTAATTCTTTAATATAATAGTCATGAAGTCCTTAATTATGTCTCGTTTTTAAAATAATAATTTTATTATTTTTTATTATTAATTAATAAGGAGAATTATTCTCTCTAGAAAAATATTACTATTGTATTTCTTTAGGCAGCAAAGAAGCATGCTTTAAAAAAGCACTCACTGGTACAGCGTGGAAAGTCATGCATTTCGACTCCAATAAATGCATGTCTGTCTCTGAATAGGCTTTTGGCTAAAATATCTATTGGGTAAACAATGGCACGAACACTGATACATTCTTATAGCAATGCATACAAACATTAACAAGCATCAAAATTTGCATAAATAACACGATGTGCTGTAGTTTCAATTCTCAGCAGTAGAAGCAGGACTAAATATCTTTCCGAGATATTAAGTGGAGAATCATACATTAGCATGTAGGTTGAAATGCTTGAATTGTTTGTGAGTGTGTGTGTGCATCTGAATGCTTTTAACTACGCAACAACTCATTGTGGTGCATTGTTTGATTATCAGTTAAACAGTTTATGCATTAATTCAATAATGTGCTCACTTGCATACATAGCTCGATGCATTCGTATTAGTAGTGTGTGTACATCACTGTTGTATTGATAATGCCTAAGCTTGAATCGAAAGATCTTAACAGTAGCCACATTCAGCATGCATTCAGCAATTCATTACGAACATCTTCTACATTTGTCAAAAGCTTAATTTAAGACACATCAATTACATGTTCAGAGATAACTTCCAGCAGGTGAGTAATAAAATTAAGCTCTTATATAAATAATTCTTGGCTTACCTCAGCAGCTTTAGTTCACTTCAAGTTAATTGTTTCGACAATAAAACACGTAGCATTCACAAAAAAATTCAAATTTCAAGCACAGCTCGGCAAGCACCTTATTTTGCAGTTCACTCAAAAAAATTTATAAATCTCTGCTCTCTTACCGAAAAAAAAAAATTAATTTTCTTAATTTATAGCGACACTTTTTGAAGCGGTTTCTCAACCGAACACTTTGACCACTCGAAACACTTTAAATTCACTAACGATCATCTAAGTCTTTCTTGGCTGCATTGTAACCAGATAAGTGGCGTTCGAAATAGCCAAAGCATCTGGTTGTTAAGCTGTTTTATTTTTCCGCTACAGCAACCCGCTGCTATTGCAATTTAAGTCAACTTAGTATCTCTTGCCATCCACTTTCAGTCACTTTTGACTAACAAACTAATATTTTGTGGCAATTGTAATGTTTTGATTTTTTTTTATTGAGAGTAGCCATTAAAAAAAGGTTGTCATAAAAACCGCAGGTTTCAGTAAAATTTATGTGCATAAAAAAAGCATACGCACATTTGCGTTGTGCTTTGCAACATATTGCATAGGATGTGAATGTGGAACTCTTTAGGGAAGTATGTCTATTTTGGTGAACAAATATTTATTTAAATAATCTAACCATTATGGTCAATAGTTGAATGCTTTAATTATGGCTTTTTTCAGAACATTGTGGTTGCGATTTGTGGGTTATACTCATGTGCTTAAAATATCTAAATAGATAAATACAAAATGACCGTCACACAAAAGAAATCACAAATCCTTTTAATCACTATTTTTGGCAATCTTTTAAAGTAAATTATATAGTTTTCAACTAAAACAAAAAAAGAGTTGTATTGGTAGAGTAGCACTATTAAGTGTTTCTTTTTAGATTAAATAAGACAATCGTAATCTAAGTGTTAAAAAACAATAAAAAATGGTTATGAGAAATGGGGATAAGCCTTATAATTCATTTTATGGACAAAAATTTAATCAAATTGTCAGTTATCAAATGAATTAAAAATTTGTTACCTTCAAAAAAGTATCCATGAGCATAATACTTTCATCGAAGTTTAGGGAAGATTATATTTTCGACGTAAAGTTGACCATTTTAACATAAATTTTGTGTTCTGTCACCTATTGATAAAGGTATGGAATTGCAATTTTTATACCAAAACGCAAATAAAAAATATAAAAAAATAAATAAATAAAATTTTTGAAACGCATTCAAAAGTGTATCTTAATGGAGAATATTTTGAAAAACAATAAAACCAATTTCGATAATAAATATTAGTTTTTTCATTACTAAGCCAGAAATATAAGAATGAACCCTTGGTTGATTGGTCGAAGAGAAGTTTGTGAGTAGGATCGCCTTATGACTAAAATTAACTGAGGCAAAGGCACACAATTGGCCTCAGATCACATGCTTCTATGGCTTCTCGCTACGCTTTAAGGCCTAGTTTCAATTTTTTTTTTGATAAATTTTCGAATTTTTTTTTTTTATTATTTTCAAAAACATCCTAAGAATGTGTAAAAAAATTTCAGAATAAAATTCAAAGCCGTTTAAGACATACACCTTGTTGCAGTTCTATCAGACAGCTTGATATTGGCTCTGATTTAAACTTTAAACGCGTTTTTCTCGAGATGACATTTTTTGAAACGGCTTGCACTCTAACTTGGAAAGTATGTGTCCGATTTACTTAAATCTTTTTTCATTTGCTAAAATAATTGAATATGCAGTGCGTGAACCAAAAAAATCAAATAAAAATATTTTGTATTGCTTTTTATTTCATTTATAAGGTCCAATTTCGTGTATGAAAAATACAATTTTTTTTCTTTAATGCGGCATTTTATTATTTTTTTTTTAATTTTACACTTTTTGATGGTTCACGCACAAGACAAAACTGTTATAATATTTTGGTTTTTTGTTTTTTTTTTTATCAAACTACCTGAAGAGGTGATATCGTGCAAGCCGCAAGAGGCCTCATGTTCGCAACCTCAACTTTTACGCGCTTTATAACCGTAAATATGGCTGCAAAACAAAAAAACAAATTGTTAATCTAAGACTGAAATAAAAATAAAAAAAAATTGTTTTGATATATAAAAAAAAAAAAAAAAATCAGGCATTCAAACAAGCCCTTTTTTTTACTCAAAAAATTGAAACTGGGCCTTAAACATTATACACATGTTTCACTTGATTGACTCTTTTTTCCCACAGATATATCACCCCATTTCGAACAAAGACACTATTAACAGAATATATGTAATACCTTAAATTCTTCCTAAAGAACCTTCCAATTCGACTTCTTGGATGGAACTATAAATTAAGGAAAATTTTTCCCAATCATAATATAATATTAAAACAAATAGACTCTGTTAGTCATATTATTTACTAGAATATTTTTTGGAAAGACGTATATATCTGAAAATACTCATCGTAAAAATTACAACTAATATGAAATAATTTTAATATTCTACAGTTTTAATTCGATATTCTAATCAATATAGTTGAATTCGTTTGAATTTTTTTATTCAAAACATTCAATTATCGTAAGTAAGCACGGCATCCGAAAAAACCTGACATTTCGTTTCTACAAAAAAAAAAAAAAAATGTTGCATTTCATTGCCCTCTTCTTAAGGGTGAGAAAATTCGTTTTCATTTCTTAAAATTTCACACTCAAATAAAGCAAAATAAAAACTTTTTAACAAAAAAAAACAAAAAAAAACGGCTTCAAAATCACTACAAAGTAAAAAAATAATTTTAAATAACTTTTCCCATTAATTTCTTGGTCAAATTTTAAAAGTTATTTATATGTATTATTATATTGGAAATCTTATCATTTTCATTTTTTCTATTTTGTTTTATTATCATCAATATATTAATTCCTTTATGTACATAAAAGCTTTAAAGTCGGCGCTTTTAAAATTTGACCAAGAAATTAATGCGAAAAGTTATTTAAAATTATTTTTTACTTTGTAGTGACTTTAAAGTAGATTTTTTTTTTTTTTTTTGTTTAAAAGTTTTTATTTCTTCGTTTTTAGAGAATATGAAAAAGTTTACGTAATAGTATTCTTGAGGAAAATTTCAAACATGAAACTTTGTTCTTAAAAAATTTGTTTTATTAATTCCTGAAAGTTTGTTGGGTATTTTCCATTTCTGTCCCTTTACAATTTTTATTAAAGTGCCACGTCTTTTCTCTTATCCCGCCCACTTTTTTTACCGTACTTTATAATGATTCTACCTAGCCCTGTGCCAAATTTCAGTTCCCAAGTATCAATATTAACCGACATATAGTACTTTCGTTAAAGTGCCACCCCTTATGTCCAATGCCGCCCACTTTTGTAATGATTCTACCTACCCACCTACCTGCATACCAAATATTAGTACCCTAGTGTCAAAATTAACTGAGATATAGTATTTTTATAATATTGCCATACCCCTTTGTTGAATAATGCCCACTTTTTGACCGTAATTTCTAGTAACTGTGCCTACCCATGTACTAAATTTCAGTACCCTAGTGTGAATATTATTCGACATACAGAGTTTATCTAATATTGCCACACCCCATTGTTGAATAACACCCTTTTTCTTGACCGTAATTTGTTATAACTATGCCTACCCATGTACTAAATTTCAGCACCCTAGTGTCAATATTATTCGATACATAGTGTGTTTCTAATATTGCCACACCCCTTTGTCGAATAACGCCCACTTCATTTAAAGCCATTTTTAAAAATTGTGTCTACCCCAGTACTAAATTTCAGTACCCTTGTGTTAGTGGGAGAGACTCATAGGAGTTTTAAAGACTACTTTGAGAAAGATTTTAGGAAAAGCAAGCTTGAGTTATGAAGAGCTAACAACCGCACTATGTGATGCTGACGGTATTATTAACTCGAGACCTTTAACATATATATCGGAAGATCCTGAAGATCTTAAACCGTTGTCACCTTCAATTTTCCTTCTATATCCGCTCCGATAAGTACATCAATAGAGCTTTGTGTATTTCCAATATCTGATAAAATAATATTATTTTTATGCAAACACTTAACCCACGTATCATTTCGGATGCTTTGTATCGTGTCGCAAATGGTACTTGTACTTAAAACGGAAAAATTGCATGCATAAGTGTTATCTAAATTCTTCATGTGAATCTTAAATATGTCATGTATTTTACCTTCAGCTTTAATTTCGCCGAACAAAGAATACGTAACCTCAAGTTGATTAACTGTCACATAGTTTAACCTCTGAGCAATTTCAGACCGTATATAAGAACGTTGAGATGCCGTATCAATAACCACGCGAGCGACTATTTCATTAGAATCTGACCATAACTTCACGCACAAAGTTTGCAAATAAACCTTAGGACTTTCACATAAACTAGCTAATGTATTTTCAATTGGATTTTTTCTTTCCGAAGGCTTACTTGTTGCAACACTTTGAGATTCACCAAACCCCGGGCAAAATAATAAAATATGTCCCTTTGAAAACCAATCACATTTAACGTTTACTCTACATTTATTTGCAATATGGTTACGCTTTAAACACCTAAAACAACAATTTGATTTTTTCAAAATATTTATGCGCTTATTTAAAGTTAAACTGTGCCGTTACACAATATTTACAGTCATGTTCAAGCGATTTACAAAAAATAAATTCTAACCTTTTTTCTTCTTTGGATACTAATAACACGCTGGTACTGGCTGGATCTCTTGTCTTCTCCTTCGGCCTTGCTCTTCTTGCGGTTTCTTGTTCAGATGTTATACCAAAACCAGTCATTGTCATGTCGATACGAACTTGGTTTTCTACTTCCAATCGTAAAAACTCTAAGAGACTGGTCAAACGGTCCTTAGCTTGTAATTGACCACCTTGCTGTCTTTCTTCTTTTAGCTCTCTCTGACCACTTCGTTGCCATGCAATCAAAGCATCTTCCGGAAGAGAAGACTCAACCAACGGATTTATCTGTCGTTACACCTAACGTATCCAATGCTCTAATGTGTGACTCTACTTTATCATACGTATTCGCAAAAGATTCTTTTTTATTTCCTCTTAGCGCATTCTGTAGCACAAGTCCAAGCAATTCACGCACGTAGTATTCTACAATAATTTCATCACGCCCAAAGCGGCTCTTCAAACATGCAATTACTTTGTCATAATTTTCTGCCGTAAGTGGAAAACTGCTTACTAGGTCATTTGCTCTCGAGCCCGGAATTGTTGCTTGCAATAAATACTGGAACTTATCCTCCTGGCGTATCGTAGAATCCTCATGGACCTTCTTGAACACGCTCCAAAATGGTAACCACTCCTTAATTTGGCCGTTAAACTTTGGCAACTCAAATTTTGGCAGCTTCAAAACTTTCGTCGGCTCTGATGAAAACGATCTATGTGGGTGCTTGCCTGTCGCAGCTGCCATTAAAATTTCTGCTTTCCTCTTTGCACTTAAATAAAGTGATCTATATATGTCATCAGATTCAATTTCTTTTGCTATTTCTTCATCCTCTGCTGATGACTCAAATATCATCTTATAAAATGCAGCGTGCACGCTTTCCAGCTCTGTTATTTTTGTTTCAAGCATTTGAAAACAAAATGTTGTTGTTTTTCTGAATTCAACTTCTTTATTCTTTTAAAGATGGTATACAACAGGTAGCAGCATAAAAAAAGGAGAACTTATTCTATTTCTGAACAACGCTTGACTCTAAAAACATGGTCATCGTTTTTTACATCTAGAAACTTCGGAATACTCGTTGGAGTATCGAGACTCGCTACTATTTGATATATCGAGCTTAAAATACAGAGTGTTCATAACTTATTATAAACGGTGAAGGGTTTCTTAACACCTAGTGTAAATACGAGAAACAGTGTTTTTCTAATATGACCACACTCATTTGTCAAATAACGCTCACTTTATTGACCGTAATTTGTAATAGTCCTGCCTACCCCAGTATTTTAACTGTAAATTTCAGTACCCTATTGTCAAAATTAACTGAAATACGGTGTTTTTCTAATAGTGACACGTCCCTTTGTCGGATATCGCCCTTTGTTTTTTTTTTATATTTCTGTGAAATTTCGAAATATATTATTGAGACACAACATATGTACCTCACGGCCTAATGTATATGTTATGTATAAAAGGTAGGCGTGGTTTTGTACCGATTCGGCTAATTTTCGAACTTGACCTTTATTTAGCTTGAAAATTACGACTGCAATCATGATGACAGACAGACGGACAGACATATGAACGGGCAGATGGACATGGCTAAATCAACTCACGTGATGATGCTGATCAAGAATATATATACTTTTCTATACCTACCATGCTTCCTTATGGGCATTACAAACGGAGTGTCAAAATTAATATACCACAGTAAAAGGGTTTTTTTTAATCGTGGGGGGGGGTATAAAAATGATGCGCTAAAGAAAGGTTTAGGTATGCCAGGCCATACGGAATCGAACTATGTTTACAGATTTCCATTTCGAGGTTCTAATTTTAAGCCATGAACTATAATGTGTAATAAAATACTGAGGCACATACGCTGTGCCTCAGAGCCTACGTGGATATTTTATTGAGTCACACCGTATGTGCCTCATGGCAGTTAACGTGTTAACAGATATCACATAAATCAGCTAAGTGAGTAAGCAGGGCAGTGTTTTGTGTTTTTTTCTTAGTAGGAAAATTTTTGCAGGGTTGATGGCAAAAAATTTTGCAACGTGTAAAGTTAATATTTTTTGGTAGAAACGACACACCATTAAAAAAAACATTCTATTTAGAAAATTTAAAAAATTTTATATTGATATACAGACGAAATATGAAGGATGATTTCAATATAATACGATTTTCCTTGACTTTTCGGTATATTTTTGGACATATTTCTTCAATAGCGTGTTAAAATTTTTTCATGAGCTGTAGAATGGTCTCTTTATCACTTGCAAACACGATTTATGAAAAAAAAAATCCAAAGAAAAAACTACAATGGCATCCAATTGCAATTGACTTCACCGAGGTTTAGGATAATACGGCTTTGAAACATTTTCTGAAGTCAAGTTGCGTCAATATGTTGGAACCAGATATTTTTCACATACATACATGGCATTTTATTCATTCTATAAAAAGTTGGTTAAAATATAACTATATTGTCGTTTTCGGCCGCATTTTCGAAGAATACGTCAATACGTGTTCTTACATCACAAAGTGAGTTTTCGGACCCACAGTTTCGAAAGTTTGATTTGTTTTGAACACTCTCTTTAAAATGCTTACCATTTCTGTAATGAATTGTATAAAATTTCTACGCCTAGACGTTTACGTAAATCTCCATAAAGACACCTCCAGGTTTGCTTATAGCAACCGTCGACGATATGGTACTCAACATTTCCAATAAAAAATGGCGTACGATTTAAAATGTGTGGTATTTTCCAGACATCTCTATTTTGAGAGATATTTTTATTAATTTGAAAAGTTTTTTGAATTAACTTAATATAACGTTTAAAAAATTTCTGAATAGTTTTATCAATTACAAGATTAGCATGTTTAATGTGTAAGAAATAATTTTTCCTCTTTGCGCATTTAACAAAAATAATTTAATTTTTTTGTTTTTTAAATAAAAACAAAACATAATAAGATAAAATTATTTAAACAATTGTATTGAAATTTCATTTTTTTGCTTTTGTTTTTATAAATATTTTTGTTGTGGATAGAGAGACCGCGATTTAATAAAATTAATTTTATTGTTTGTTCTTTTCATTAATAATGCATTTTGATTTATGTTTCATTAAAAAATAAGAAAATAACTCTGTAAAATGATAACAATGACAACACTTTATGATTGAACGGAAATTAATGATTTTACTTTTATGAGATTAATGTCTACTTCCGGCCATTAAGGCCTTAAGTTTTGTCACGAAGCACGAATAAGTAAGAACAATTTTAGATATTGATAAATTATTATTATTTTGTTTTGTATATGTATCGTTTCAGATATTAAAACGTTTTTAAAAATAAAAATCAACGTTTTTAGTATATTTGTACTTTGTTTTCATATTGCCATTGTAGCCGCAATAATTTTTTTATTTTCTTTCTCTAGTCCAATATACAACCACTGCTTAATGCGTGTCCCTCTCGGTGCCGGTGTTTGAAAACAAATCAAAACAAATGTCAAATAGCTTGTTGTACAAATTCGTCAAATGCCACTTCGTCAAAAACACAACAAAATACAAACAATGACATAACAAAAAAAAATGAAAAAAACAAAACAAAACATAAAACTGTGCAAAATGAGAACCAATAAATCAACGACGATTGCTGACAGATTCCTGCATGTCGTCGCGGCCAGCCAAATCGTGTGTGTAATGCGCCGCATTAATTAGCACCTCATCCATGCAGCATGCAATGCCAGGCGCACAGATAACTTGTTTTTTTCATATTTAATAGTTGCACGCATGCTCAACAGTGCGTAAGCTTTTACTGAGACAGACACCAACGCTGGTTGCTAGCTTGTCTGCCTGCCTGCCTGCGCCTTTAATTTTTGAGTTATGAGCACAAATTTAAGGCATAACATATAATTTCGTGGCCGTGGCGATTTTTGGTGCACATGCGTAGCTAAATTTTTGATAAATTTAATTAAAAAATTGGCATAAAAGTGGAAACCTGTTGTGTGGTGATGGATTTTGGGTGATTTTGTTGTGATGCTGTTGATGTTGTTGCTTTCAGCTGTTGGTATTGCTTTTGCTGTAGTTGTTGCTGATTTGCAATCATATTTATTTTTATGAAGTAAAGGTTTTAAATGCATTTAAGGTGGCATTCAAAAGCTTTTATTATGAAAAAAGCTTTAAAGTTTTTTTTTTTAAAAAACCTTCTTAATTGGAACTATTTGCATATCGATCATTAGCAGGAATATTAATGCAAGCGATTTAAACACTTACAAAGCTTTTAAGCTCTTTTCATTTTTTCTTAATTGCATCAATCTATGCAATGGCTCAGTGTTTTACATTAAAATTAGTAAAATAGTAGCATTTAATACAATTTTTTGAACATTTTTAAAAGATTGTTAATTACAACAACAAAATAAACAACATGTGACTAGTTACGTTGCTAAATATGCCTTAAACTGAAAATCACCCGAAGCTAAGCTTCTATTTAAAACAGCTTGCAGCAGCCACTTCAACAGATCGATTGGCAGAAATGCTGCAATTAACGGTGTCTGATGGCGGCACCTAGTGTTAATTACTTGGTAGCAAACGCAGGCTTAACAACACCATCAGCTTTTTAGGGTTGATCAAAAGCAGTAAATAGCACGAATGACTTATCTTATTATAGCATTTATACGTAACGATTGTCTCAGTTGGTTGATTCAGCTCAATTCGTTCAATAGGCTCAATTGGTTTATTTTTGCCAGTTGGCTCATTTGGCTTAATCTTAAATTTTAAGTTTTTTGTCTACTATTTATCGGAGCGAATTAAAATTATCAACGTATTATTATAAGTTTTAACCCGAACTGTGCCAGCGTGACCATATGGTCACGCACATTGACGTTCACAAAAACTGCTCGTGTTTCATATGTATAACCATATTTTTAGATTCAGCGACCCGAAAGAAATTCGAAAAAAAATAATTACAGCACCATTCGGGTTAAGGAAAAGCTTCTTAAAAAGGATGTGCTATTGATTCATTTGGTTAACTTGTGCCCAACATGTAGTTGGTAATTTGCCTCAGTTGGAAAATTTTTTAACTGTATATAGGCTGAGTTCCAAAACGAGTTCATACAAAGAATCAGTGTGAATTTTCTTTGATGGTGCCTAGAAGATGCACCAAAACCGCGAATCTATGTTTAAAAATAACAATCCAGTTAAGCAAAAATCCAATTAAAAATCACACTGATGCTTTGCATACACTCATTTTGGAACTCAGCCATATCTTGCCCACTATTCGTCCACACATTCTTGGAACAACAAAGGCATTTATAAATGACAATGAATTAAGAAAAAAGCCTCACTTACCGATAGAAAATTTTCGATCTTATATGGTACACAAAGTTTTTTAAAAGGAATTCATTCATGTTTTATATTTTTGTTATCACACTGATTGTTTTTAAAAGTGCGATAACTTTGACTCATTTCATTACTTCTGTGGCCACGCCTGAATGATGTGCATATATTACAATTTTTTTCAGTTCTAATTTAAATTGGGTCGAAAAAAAAATCACTATACATCTAAATAATTCAAGCAATTGCAACTGTGACACAAAAAATTAATTTTCTCAAATTTTTCTTCATAATTCGTATCCTAGACTTTCTTTTAGGATGTGAATTTCCATATAATTTCGGAATGTTTGGTTTTTTTGTGATTTTAATTTTTTCATCACTCTTGAGACTTTTTTATTAAGCTAGATAGCGTGTTGTCTACAAACGTGACGCTCAAATCGTAAGCGTCCATAACGAACGGTTTAATTGCTTGGAACACTTTATGGCCCTAACAATTAACAAGCCATGAAAATCTATTATGCCTATAGCTGTAAGCAACAACAACAACAAAATTAGTTGTGGCAAAATTCTGTCTTTTTTTTTCAAAGCTACAATTAAAGCTTTTTCACACACACACGAACACAACACACACAGCAACTCGAAAAGGTGACAAAACTGTTAAGATTGCATTTTGTCAGCTGCCGGTGAGTGGCTGTTATAGAATATGTGGTTGTTGTTTTTGTTGAATTTTTGTTGTATTTATTTTTCATAAGCAGGCTTGACCATTTGTCTCACGTTCTGTCTATTAATCTATAGTTTTTTTGACTTTGTTGTTGTTGTGACAATCATTTGCGTCAGTCATTCAATTACCAGTGAAACGCATGCGTATCAGTCATTTTAATCGTTGCCATTCCATTCCCAACATTTTATTTAATTTACTTTAATATTCAAAGAAATTCTGTGCCAATTATTCAGATGCTTTTTTTCAGATAATAAAAAAAAAAGAAATACTTTAAGAAAAACGGCATTTTTAACATTTTATGTAAAATGTTAAGATTAATTAATTTAAAACTGAAATTTAACTCAATTTCATTCTATTTTGAACGTATCACTCATAGGGGTTGACCACCTCCGATGTTGCTCAAACTTTCAGAATTGAATATTCTCATGAAATAAAAACACTAATTGAATTAAAAAAATTTTACATTTTTTTCAAGTTTTTACGTAACGTTCAAATTTCGTCAAAATTAGAGAAAAAGTGAAATTGCCTTACTCTTGAAAAATCATATATTCAACAAAACGAACTCGATTTTTACGTTTGAGGTATTTTCGAAAAGACAATGAATAGCTGTTTTTTTTTTAATATAAAAAAAACAAATTTTTTTTTAAGTTTCTTAACTTCAAGGTCAAATTTTGGAAGTCATAAAAATAGGATTTTTCCCCACTTTAAGAATTGAAAAAAAAATATTTTCAGAAAGATCATTTTATTACCTTTTCATTTGCCAAAAATCATGAGGGTTTTATTTTTTTTTCTATTTTAATAATTTATTTAATATTTTTTGAACGACCACCTACCATAATACTTCCATACAACCATACTATGTACATTAGACTGTACCTCAAAAAAAAAGTGAGCCGTATACCAGCGAATATGACGCATTTTTGCAAGACAATTACGAAAAAAAAAATTTTTTTGTTGACCGAACGTAGGGGTCGCCCATTGACCAGTATTCAAACCCAATTGTTGTTAACTCAGGCGTGCCTCAAGGTAGTCACTTAGGTCCCCTGCTTTTTAACTTGTTTATAAATGATATTCCACAAATTTTTAAATTCAGCGAATGCTTGTTATATGCAGACGACTTAAAAATCTTTATTAAAGTTGGACATATTTCTGACTGCTTCAATTTACAGGAAGACATAAGATCATTTCTCTTATAGTGCAATAAGAATGGAATGAATTTAAATTATCATAAGTGTAAAGCTCTGACTTACTCCCATAAGAACTATCCAATTTTATAAAATTATTCTTATGGAAACAATAACGTTTTCTTGAGAGACAAAATTGTTAAAGATTTAGGTTTATATTTTGGTACCAAGCTTTCTTTTAGCCACCATCGTGAGTTCATAGTATCTAAAGCCTGTTCTCTATTTGGATTTCTAAAACGAAATTCGAAAGAATTTTTAGATCCTTTGACGGCTAAAACACTTTACGTAAGTTTAGTAAGATCTCAACTTGAATACTCAAGTATTATGTGGGACCCTTTTTATGAATGTGAGATCAGTCGTATTGAACGAATTCAAAAAAAATTCACAAGATTCGCTCTACGAAGGAGGTTTTCTCTCGAGAATATGCCATCTTACAATGAGCGTTGCAATTTATTAGGCTTGCAACACTTGTCGCAAAGAAGACATGCACAGAGCGTTTTATTTATTAAGCGCATCTTAGAAAGCAATATTAATTGTCCGGAACTACTAACTTTAATTCCGTTCTATGCTCCGATAAGACCATTAAGGGAGAGTGCTTTGTTTTACGTTCCATTTCATAGAACTAATTATGGCATGAATGAGCCAATATCTAGATGTTTGATCTATTGTAACTTCATTGCTAATAACATTGATTTTAGTAATGATTTTAATCTTTTTAAAAGGAATGTCTTTAAAATGTTTAATTAATTACCACTAGTATTGTATTATAGTATTGTATCTATTATTCTCATTACCGGTGGAAATATTTTTGTAATTATGAAATAGTCTGTAAGATCTTGATCAGACCTAATTTAAATAAATAAAAATAAATAAATAAATTCTAGGTTCAGTTTTAATTTAAAACTTGCGTTTAATAACGTTGTAAGAAGTGCGCATGGTCTTAGAAAGTTTTACCGCGTAAGTCACTTGAATAGTTAATTACTAGGTTGTACTATTTTAAATTATATAGATGCCAAAAACTGCAAATTTTTATACAATTTAATGTATGCACAAACTCATGATCACCTATTTAAAAAGCTACAATTCTGTAGATCGAGCAGAAACTTGACAAACTCCAATAGACACTTTTTTGTGAAGAACATCAGAATGTGGAGTTCGTTACCTGTAAGTATCAATTGTATTTCAAGCAATTTTTTAATATTTCTTTAAATGCTATCTTTTGCTTCATTACCTCAATTTATATATTAAAAAATAAAATAAATAACTGGCCATTTCAGCCCTTAAAATGACTTTGACCTAGCTTCTTATGATCAATTGTGTTGTGGGTGTTATTAAGTTTGTACACAATTGACCGAGAACCGGATCTACATGTTTAACGCCAACTCCGAACGGCGATGAACGGAAAGTTCTCGTTCTCAAGAAGCTTTACATGGCATTTTGATTACTCTCTGAGGTTTGCCATTGTCTGCAGAGAGGTGGCGGCCGTACAGAAAAATTATTTTAATTCAAATAATTTTCTGTCGCTGCTGGGGTTCGAACCTGGGTTTCCAAAGTTCTTTGACATAGCGGCCACGCACTTTAACCAACTACGCCACGGACGCCACCGTATACGAGTATATATTACTCGTTATTATAACTTGTTATTGTTTTTAATATTAACTTATGACTCATGATAACTTTTAAATATAAACTTATATAAAAATAATTTATTTGTTGTTTTTCTATGAAATTCTTAAGGAAATAAAAAAAAAATAAAAATAAAAATGTGTGAAATGTAATAAGTATGCAAAATATAAAAATATTCCAGAATTAAGCTGAAAAGAGCTTGAAATCATATTTTCAAAGCAAATTGGTTATTTTTCTAAAATTACCTGGTGTGAAAAGGGGAGATAATATTTTAAATTTAATGAAAACACGTTATAAAGGCATAACGTTCATACACCTGGTCTGAAAAATGAGTTCATAAAATGCTCTGACTCGGTTTAAAAAACACTGTAGTCAAAGTCTTCGAAGTCCATATAAAAATATGGCCGGATATCGTATAAGTTACATCGCATAAATTTTAAAATTAAACTTTTTTTATTGATGACAAAATATTTTTTGAACACACACGTTTTTTGTTTATGTATATAAAATAAAATTGATATCTGCAATATTTGTTAATTGTTTTGTTTAGAAATTTTTTTCAATGTACATTAGGGGTATTCTATTTTTTTAACCTATGTTTTACATGCCCATTAACGATGAGAAACATTAAAAAAATGTTAACTGCGTTTTTAGTTTTTTATTTCATTCAAAAAAGTTCACGCACCAAACGATTTTAAAATTTACATGCGCATATACACACAAACATGTACATTTGCATTGGCAATGTTTAGCTGTTGACCGATTTTGCTATTTGTTTTCGTTTGCTTTTGTTTTCGTTTGCTTTCTAGTTCTTATAAAAATATTTACCGCTATTTTGCAGTCAGAACTGAGTACTTCTCTGCTTTTATTTTATCTCTGAAAGCAAATTGATTGAAGCACTTCAGTTATTTTGTGCTCGCTGATCGGTGCGTTGTGTCATAAACAATTTACATTTTTACACAGTGGAAAAAAATGAGTTTCAAGAAAAGTACAAATGCAATTTCAAGAAATTCGCAACAATGGGAAAAGTCTTTGGTTCGCTTCGAGAAAAGCAAAAATAGACGGCAAGAAATAAAACAGGTTGACAAAAATTTGAACGCATTTTGCAGAATACCTAAGAAGACCGCTATCATCGGTAGATATAACTCATTGGCAAACATCGAAAAAAGTAAAAAAGCAAGATTTAAAATTATTGCCGACGAATTGGTGGATTTATGGAGAAAATTAAACTTTCCAAGTATAACTAAAACTTCAATTGAAAGAAAAGTAGAAAATCTCTTTAAAAAGTATTCCAAGTTTTTAAAGCGACCTAATGGAGAAGTTTCTATAGTTTTTGGAGAACTGTTTGATATAACCAATCCAAATGGCATTTGGCTGAGCGTTGAAGACAAAAACTTGTATGCACTTCAACAAAATTCCAATGGAGATGTTGGATACACCACTGAAAAGGAAACAAATATTCATCCATCAAAAATTGTTTTACTTAAACCAGTGACCGTACAAAACAATATCGTCCCTGGAAGGAGATACTGAATTGTATGACCCTGAACCGCCTACAAAAAGACTTAGAAAAGTCAAGTGTCAAACAAGGGTCGCAGTAGACATGATAGAGGAAACAAGTTTGAGTAGCAGAAAAGCAACTAAAGTATGTGAAGCATTAGTGAAATCAGGCATTGCTATTCCAGCACCCACACATTCTGCCGTATATAAAGCCTCAATGAAATCAGCCGAGCGATTGGAAGCAAAATATATGACAACGTTACAAAAAGAGAATTGGTGTCTTCATTTTGACGGGAAAAAGTTTGGAAAAAAGGAAGTGCAGGTAGTGTATTGTCAAATGAAACTAAAGAAGTGCGAGTAGCAGTAATGGTGCTTGAGAATGGAAAAAGTGTCACAATATTTGAAGGTAAGAAATAAAAATTAAGATTTTATATACATTTCTAACTCTACTTAAATTTACAGGCATAAAGGAAATTCTCGACCGATTTTCTTTGTGGAACTCGGTTAAAATGATTGTATGTGATACAACAAATGTAAATACAGGGAAAAAAAATGGAATTTTTCATTATCTACAATCATGCTTTGAAGAAAAATCTTTGACACCGCCACAATATGTTGGTTGCCAACACCATGTTTTGGACTTAATTCTTAAGCATGTAATGAATGAATTACTTGGCGCGAAAACAGTATCACCAAATATTTCCTACGAAATATTTTCAGATGTAATAACTGATTTTCAAAATCTGAAACAAAACTTCCAACAAAGCGACAAAAAAATGAAAATTCCTAATATCAAATGGCGCGATGACATGCAGTATTTGTATGACCTTGGACAATACTTTAAGTATTATCAAAAACATAACGTTTTTCCGTTCATTAACTTTCGAGTTTTACCATCGCTCAGTAACGCCCGTTGGAACTCCAGAGCTATTCTTGCATTGCTCACATTTATACTCCTTCCCAATCACAGAGAAAAACTTTTACCACTTTGTCAATTTATATGCAGTGCATGGTACGAAGTACGGTTTTCCGACCAACGTTTTCGCAACAATAATTTTGAATGCTTGGAAGAATCTGTGAAGCCGTTCAAAACTGCACATCAATGTTTAAATAGACACCGGGTGAAGGAAGATTCAGCCATTCCAAATTTAAAACGGTCTAATATATGTGCCGAACGAGCCATTAAAGAAGTGAAAGATTTATATTCGTTTTGTAAAAATGGACGAACCTTGAATTTGAAATTTATTTCTTCTAATGTCAAATTAAATAATAAATAAAAATATTTCCAATGTAAGAATTTTTTCATTTTCGTTTTCAAGTAAAACAACAAAAACAAAACAAAAGCAAACGAAAACAAATAGCAAAAGCGGTCAACAGCTATACATTGCCAATGCAAATGTACATGTTTGTGTGTATATGCGCATGTAAATTTTAAAATCGTTTGGTGCGTGAACTTTTTTGAATGAAATAAAAAACTAAAAACGCAGTTATGATTTTTTTAATGTTTCTCATCGTGTACAGCCATGTAAATTAAAAAAAAAAAAAAAAAGTCATAATAGAATACCCCTAATGTACATACAATTCAACAGCAAATAAAAAAATTAAGCTTTCACAATGGTTAACAGTAAAAACAGCTGTAGCTAAACAGAAAAGCTACAAAAGCTTTGAGTGGGTAAAATCAAAAGCTCCTTTAGTGCTGTTGATTTAAGCTTCGTCTATAAAGCTGTTACAAGCTTTCGCGACGCATTGAATTCTGTGGTGTAAAGCACATCGCTCATTCTCTAAGCTTTTAAAGCAAAAAAGCTTCGTAGTAAGTTTCGTTTTGTTTTGAGTTATATGAGATATATTTTATTTTAACTGCATTTTTAAGTGCTTTTAATAAGTTTTTCTTGTTTTGTTTCTTTTTTTTTAGCATATTTGCAATGCAAATTGCGTTCAAAATTTAGTAAATGGTGTGAACGTGTTTATTTCTGTGTGTGTGTGCGTATGCATACGATAGTAACTTTCCTTGATTTTGCAATAGAAATCTATTTGCTCTGAGAACTTAAGAGAACGAACACATTCGTAACTAGAGGTTTTCTGTTAAAAGTGAAGGCATGTTTTTTTTTATTTTGTGTCTTGTAACCAAAAACCAGAAAACTGCAACTGACAAAATTCTTCACAAAACTTTCGTAATTTTCTAATGATTGCTTCTAATTTTGTAAGGAGAAAAAAAACCGAGGGAGGATTGTTAAGTATAATTTAACTCTTAAATCTATCAAAAATTACGAAAGCCAGATTTTTTTTTGTCAAAAATATAAACAAAATAAAATATAAAATATGTATATATAACTTATGTATTTTCATAATTGTAATGAAAATTTGTATTTAAAACGCTATCTTTGAAAATTTTTATAGTGTGTATTTAACCTCTCTACTCTAAGAAACGGAGCCTGGTCAATGGCAATCTATGTTCCTAACGAATAAATTTGTTGTTCGTTGCACGTAGTCTGCATTTTTATACTTGCTTAGCTTTTTCTATTTTACTTCTTATCCAAACGTTCTATTTACGTTCTCATCACAAAATCCATCCGACTGTACAATTCATGCAACGATGCAGTTAATCTTTTGCACTATTCCAAAGTTCAAATCATGACGAAATTTAATGTTCCAGATTTTATTATTTGATGAAATACTTTTATTTCCTCTACGTCGCTAAACACCCAACCTTAGTAATATAAGATTTGATGATCTTTTAATTCAGTTGCTTGGGAGATAATAAGCAAAATGAAAGAAGTTAAAACGTGTACGTGGGTATTTTATCTTTGAGTCATTCAAAGATACTTTCTTCGAAGCAAGATTTTAGAAATTCAATGTGTTTTTAAAGTTTTCGTTTTCTATAACATTGATTTCCTCAGAAACATCGAGAACACAACTAATTAAATGGATTGTAATTAGTAATTTTGACGATTTGAGACCAAAATAACTATTGGACTATTTGAGATCACAAATGACGATTTAATATTTAAGTTATTATTATTATTTATTGAGATGCTAAGCTAAGGCTTTGTAGCATTTTAAAAAATTCAACAATTTGTTTGTTAACTTATATGCTATACATTTCATTATACATTTTAATATTAATTCAAAGGATTTCAGATTTAATATATAATAGTTAAAATAAATTGCCAGGTATGATGTTAGGTTGTATATATTCCGAATAAACATCTTGATATTAATAGAGCAGTGCTCACATATGTGAGGCTGATTATCAAGTTCTATAATGTGTATAGATTTATGTAAACAGGGATTAGAGCAAAGCTCACAGATGCAAGGGTGGACGGACGGTCTACCTCCGGCATATGCCATGCAAGGCGGACATGGTCTCGCTCTGGCTAATCATGTTTTAATTTAATCAGATTGGTGTAAATTGCCAGGTATGATGTTAAGTTGCATATTCCGGATCACATTTTGATAATCAAATTCTATTCTAATGTATATAGATTCATGTAAACAGGGATTAGAGTTAAGCTCACATATGCAAGGGAAGACGGATGGGGTCTTTCTAAAAAACACTTTTTCAATTTAACAATGAAAAAAATTTTGCCATTTACACAATTAAATTTTTTTTTATAACACTATTTTACGAAGAAGTTGAAAAATAATGAAAAAAGTAAGAAATAAACATCAACTGATAGAAAGTTCTAGTAATACAGACCTGCTGACGGTCATCTAAAAACTTTGAAATGCACAAATAATGATTGCAATGGCGAAGATATAAAAGCGCTAGAAAAAGCCGTATAAAAAAAAATAGAGGAACCTTACAAAACTGTCATGCAATTTATGGGTGAGAAAGAAGATTATCTGGATGCTCCCGGATGCTTCTGGATACTCCTGGATGATCCTGGGAAAATTCGCGGGATTTGAAAAGCTGAGAAAAACCATTTTTTTTTACAAAAAATATTTTCATCTATTAGGTATGAAAATAAGCTTATTTTTTTCATAAAGAGTTGAGTCCAATAGTTGAAGTGAACTGTTAATTTTTAGATTGCATCTAAAATCAACCAAATCCAGGAAAAATCGTCGCGACTTTCATTATTTTTATTACTACTTTTTCTGAGGTAGTATATTTCTGTGGTCACAAGGAATAACATCATAGCTGAAATATCATAAATACGGAATGTTTTATTTTCCTTGTCTCGTCTATTTCCTGGAAGTTAATGGAACAATCGAACATAGAACTTGTAGATAAATGAATGTCCTTTCATTTTGCACAAATACCAGATCGTTTTTTTAACCGGGAAACATATGAGGAAAGAAAAATGAAATATCCTATAAATACGATATTTTGAGTTATGCTGTTACTTCTTGCGACCACAGATTTTTTCTAAGTAAATGGACTCTATTAGAAGTTCCAACAAGGATTTTTTTTTTTAAATTTTCTTTACATTTTCTCATCTTAAAATTTTGAAACAAGTTGCAAATAAAATGTAATAAATCCTAAATTAATATTAACGGGTATCTACCAATGCTGAACCTTTTGTGTATTCGCTACAGCGCATGCTTATCCCAAACAGTTGTTATCTTCTCACAATCAGCAATTCAAGTCAGCCTCAATTTGTTCAAAATCGAACTTTGGTGCATACTTTTAGGTTTAGGTTTAGGATTGAGTTCTAAAAATATGTTCAGAATGTCTATAATTAACTATACTGGCAGCGCAATTTTATTTCTCGAGAAATGGGTTAACTCAGCTATGCACAGGTAACTCAAACTTAACTCTGTCTAGACATTGCATAAAAGGATAAAATTCTCCGAAACAAAAATGAAAATTCTGAAGCATATGTCGCATTAATTTCAATAAATTCTAGTCTATTTTTACAGTTACGTTTATCCAAAACATAGCAAAATATAACGAGCTCATCCATAAATAAACCAAAAATTTCAAGAATAAGAAAAAAATACAAAATATTTTTAATTTACTTCTTGATAAATATGCAACCAGCACAATACTTTTTTGCAAGCATAAATATATTTTCAAAGTAAGACAAAGTTATTTGATAAAAATAGTTAAATTGAGGAGAAGTAAAAACTAGTTTTGGTTGAGGTAAAGTTAAAGAATTTTAACAACTGAAAATCAGAAAATGGCCATAATAGATTTATTCAGAGAAAACCAAGTCATTGTATATTTGGACTAATGCTAAAAAGTTGAGACTTTTCAAAGTTTTTTTTTGTTCCCTGAGCTTTTAATTGTGGTTAAAAACTTTGACAAACATTTAGGAGGAGATTATCTCATAAAGAAATAAGCGATACATGTGTGTGTGTGTGTGTGTGGGTGTGAGCGATCTTAACAAAAACACACTTAAACAGTTAAAGCTGACATCATTCAGCGTATCTTTTTAAGCAAATATGTAAATATTTTAAGTAGCTACCTTAGCGTATGTGACTTAAGATGTTTAAGTGTCAGCTGCCGTGCGTAAATGTGTGTGTACTAGGTGGTAATATGAAGCTTTTCAGGCCAAGAAGCTAAATTAAGCTTCTTTGTTATGATTAACAAGGTGTTGATATTACATAATGTTATTACTTTGTGTGCGTGTGTTGGTGGGTGTTTTAATTAATGCTAACGAGCTTAATATTCAAAGCTTTTATACAGACATCAAGTCGTAGCTTGGCTTTGTGCAATTTTTTTTTTTTTGGCATTAATGAAGTTTTGGCTCAACTAATTAAAACTTAATTAACGCAGCCTAAAGGTCCTCTAAAATGTTACAACGGTTAACATAACCATACAGTGTATTCAGGTTTATTCAACTGCAAGGGTTTTATATTCAAATCATTCACAAACATAGGTGTGTGGAGAACAAAAAAAAAAAAATATGTAAAGAAAGGTTGTGACTTATCTCTTATAGCATTTTTAGAAAGTCATGTAGTAAAAGTTGATTATGCTGATATTGAACTAAGAGTTTTTTTCATAAACGTTTTGACTTACATAAGTAAGATTAATATTCTATTGACCAAGTTATTCAGTAGCAGCAGCTATAGCTGTATGATTGATGGTTGCAGATTTGTGATGTGCTTAAGACATTATCAATTTATTTTATACAGACGGCAGAAAGAACATTGCATTATTTTAGGGCGCATTTGGAGTATAAATTATTACAAGTTTATTCCAAGGCTTATGAATAAGAATTCAAAATAAGCTGTTGTTATGGTTGAATAATATTTAATACCTTTATTTATGTTTATCATTATTTTCCATCAAGATTGCTTTAATTTGTCAGTTTTGTTCAATTATTTTTGGTTAAGGCTCTTAGATATATTTTTCTGCTTGCAATTTTCTTGGTTTGAAGCTGTCTCAGGTGTACTTCATAACAAACAAAATTAACAGTTTTTCGATGATAATGCTGATGATTACTCTTTACACGCACTTGTGGCAACCAGAGGTGGACATACTAATAAGTGGGATATTGCAGAAAATTGACAACGCCATGTCGTGTAATTCAAGGATTTTAGCCTTGTGATTGTCTGCAAATGAGTACAATTAAGGAAACTGTTTGAGTTGCGATAATTGAAGAGTGGATTTACTTGTTTGGAGTGAAAAAGAAAAAACATCCACTTTTGATTAAAAAAAAAAAAAAAAGAATTAAATTTTAGGTAAATGGTAAAAATGGTAAAAATATCGAAATAATTAATTTTTGAAATAAATTTTGGAGAATTTGAAAAAACAAATGTAAAATTTTTATAGGTAAGAATAGAATTTAACAAAGAAATTTTAAGGAACCGATCATATACTCATAGGAAAATAGTCTCAATAATTTCACTGAAGATTACTAATGTATTGCGTTTCAGAAGAAACCATCCATAGTGAGCAACTATCTTCATCTTGGTCGAAGTTAAAATATCTCCACATATTTACATGTTTGCGAGTATATATAGGCGAAGTTCTTAAGGTTTTCTTAGTTTGAAGACGTCACTAGGCATGGAAGGTAGACATGATTTTCTTTTTTGTTTCATTTAAAATTAACAAATTTTAAATTTATGTGAAAAATATCAAGTCAATATATTAATTTTTGTGGAATTTGTGAAGGTTTTGCTATTTTACGTCGCCGATCCGATGCGGTCCGATTTTTCCACATTTCAAGATCAAAGTGTACTTTCAAAAGTAAGGGGTCGTTCATTAATTACGTTACCAATTTCGGGGGATGGAGGGGTTTTTTAATGCACTACGATAAGTAACGATAGGGGGAAGTGGTCTCAGATATAATACGGAACCAAAAATAAAAATAAAACTTGAAAAAATTGAAATCTTGAAATCAATTCGAGATCGAGTCCTATCTGTGGCTTGTATTTCGCTTCAAAAACATCTATGAATTCTCATAAGTGAGTTTTATTTAATTTAAAATAAATTGGAATAAAAAGTACTATTTAAATAAATCAATTTTAAGGAAGCATATTCACAAAAACACTAAACTTGGTGCTGCACGGGTACAGCATTTACGGGTACTCTGTCAAAGACTAGGCGAATTTCCTTGCATAAGAAATAAAGATACACCTAAATGGGTTGACATGGAATCCGTTGAAGTATTCTATTTCGAAGGGTCCCCAAAGTTTCCAACTTCTTCAATTCCAGTGATTGAGAGCATCGACTTTTAGATTGAAGATGGAATTGTTTTTATCGATGAAAATAATTGATTTTTAAAATGTTTTCTTAAATTTATCTAGTCAGGATAGAACACATACTAAGAGCTAGTCAAGATCATAATATTTTTTAAATATATTTTCAAATATTTTTAATCGATTCCTTTTTTATTTCCTATACTACGTTACTTTATGGGGGGATGGGAGGGGTTTTGAAATGCACTACCAAGAGTAATAAAGGGGGGGGGGGGGAGTTGAAAATCTGTCAGGTAATTAATGAACGACCCCCAAGCCTTATGTCCATTTTTTAAGTCATTAGATGTATATCTGTGGAATTTTTAGGATTTCTTACGTGTTGACGTTACACAGTGGTTTAGCCCCATACAAAAGACGTCAATAAATAGAAATAAAAGTCGTAGAGTCATAAAATTTGCATGGAAGTTAGATTTTAAAATATAAAACTATAAAGCAAAAAAATTTAAAACCGTCCACAACCACGCCCATCTTCCATACTATAAGAAAATTTAAAACGTCATATTTTCTTTCATATTGACCCGAATTCAAAATAACTCGGTACGGAGATATATATTTTTGCGCAGAATTGAAAAAAAATATTTTCGGTAACGCCCACCTCCCACATAAAATTTTTCTCATGCTTTCTATTTATAAATTGCAGCTTTATCGTGACATTGCATCTTAGCGATATGAAATAATAAGGTTTTCGTTGTTCTAGAAAAATATTTATTCGACTCTTATAAAAAAAAAATAAAAAAAAAAATTATGTCAAAATACCAATCGCTTTCTTTTAATTAAATAACAACTAAACGAACCTAAACTGTTTCGAATCAATTTGCATATACTTTTTGCAATTTTTTGGTGCATATTTTTGGGCATAGATTTTAGTTTTCAGATCTCGTGTTTTTTATGTTGCATACTTTATATTGCTTCTATGCCGGTGGTTTTAATGATGCGGAATTAATTGTTTCTTGTTGAAAATTTCTTAAATTATTTAATATTTTGTTTGAAATAAATAAATTCTTGTAAGGTAGGGTGCTAACAAAACAAAAAACTTGTTGTGTTTGTTGTTGTGACCAAAAAATAAACAAAACCAGTTGCATTTGCTCTGCTTAGCTCGCCCTTTCAAAGTAAGCCTAAAGGCATGCTGCAAAAAATATCAGTTTAAATCAATAAAACTCGATTTTTTTACACAAAACGCATTTAATTTTTCATTCATGAAAACTGTTTTGGCAGATAGTGGCAGCTAATTTTTTTAACGTAGAATACGTTATACGGGGGTGTTAATCTGGAGCACAAAATTTTGAGAAAATGTTTGTCACTTTCATTATAAGTTTTTAATACTTTATGCATGCATTGAAGAAAATTCAAGTATGGTCGTACCATATTTAATATGTCTTCTTTTGATTTGTATTTAAATAATCATATTGCTACATATAATTTTTTTTGATTCTATAAGTAAATCAAAATTTAACTCCTTCAAATTTTGTATTAATTTTCATATGCTTTGTATTATATGTATTATAACATCATGTGTAAGAGCAGTACGATTATCTGTGTGTTCATCACAGAACCAGTGTGAGAAAGAGAAGAAGTATAATGACCAAGTAGCGAACGATGTGTACATACACAACATTGATAAGCGAAGCAGATAAACAAAATTGTGCTTACCCAGTTGGCCACGTCTTTAAGACATCCTCAATGTCTTACAGCCTTATTCATAAACACATTTTAGAGGCAGCGTAACTTTAAACGGGCTTTAAACAAGAAAACGTTATTCATAAACTTTTTTCGTAGTTGTTTAAGAGCTGCGTAACTTAAACGCCGAAATGGGCGTTTAAAGGTTACGTAAATACAACCATGATTTTTGTTTGTCTTTTCTTTTAATATCAAAGACATGCTCCATATGCGCTCTTTGCAGCATTGTTTTATGCGGCGGCCATTGTAAATCCATAGGAATTCTTAATTTTTGTAGAGATTTTATATAGTTCAGACACAAACCTTACAATCATAACCAGAAAATGAAAAAATGTTTATGAATAACAATGTTAGCAAGGTTGCATAGAAGCTGCGTAAAGCCTTAAACAGTGCGTAACTAAACAAGCGTTTAAAGTTTGTTTAAGGAAATCTATTGAATAAGGCTGTTAATAACTTACGTATTCTACATCTGACCTATGCGCCCGTGTTATCTAACACAGGCTTGAGCTTTTTTTTTGTAAGTTTTAGTATAAGTCCAAGAATGGTGTTAATCTAAACGAGCGCACACCGGTCAACGCCGGAAGATAGTTATTCTCTGCCAAAAATGACTTTAAATTGTTTGTAGAGTTTGGAATATAAAAAGTTATTTGGCTTAAAAAAAAAAAGAATGCATTCTAAGTCTAACTACGCAAGTTTGTTATTTCATATTATTTTTTTAAGACTAAAAAAACCAAACCATATTTTTTTCAGTGGTTCACATGTTATTTATTTTAAAATATACCTCTTTTTACAGAGAATTTATTGAACTCTTTATTATATATCAACTTTGATGGTTTCTATACAATAATCCTGTAAAGATTTCAACAAGACCTTTTGGAAACATGCTAATTGGACAATTCTTAAAAAATAAAAAATTTAATATCGGCCATAGGAAGCCATTAATTTTCGTATTTAAATCCACTTTTAAACCACTGTGCCCTACTTTGTATGGGACGTACTCGTAGTTTTCTAGGATTTGTTTAATTTTCGAAATTTTTTAATTTTATTTTTTTGACGTAGAATACGTCATTCTCGGAGGTAAGTAGGGTGGTTGATAGTGATCAGGTGTCGGTATTTATATAACTTTTTGAGCCTTTGGTGGGCCTAAAGTACTGATCGTACAATGTTGATGTTAGCACTTGTTGGTCTGCTTGATCCTCAATGCGACAAAAATTCATGTTAGAACTCTCGAACTTATATAAATTTTACACAATTACATGAAATATAAAGCCAACATTTGATGTTTTTTTGATGTTTGCTTAAACTTGCTACCTATTTATCGACAGTTTCCAGTTTTATCGACAAAACCATAAAATTTGTATGGGAGCCCCCCTAAGGAGTGGTCGGAGGGAATAGGTGTCAAAGGCAAAAATGTTCCTTTTGCAAAAGTAATGGTCGGTCATACATATAAACCCTCCCCGGCACTCTTTTAAAGGTCATATGCTCGATGTATAGAATAAATATTTTGCTAAATAGTTTTTAAAAAAGATGTCATCAAAAGCGAATTGACTAATTCTACGTCTTGTGTTACGACATAGTCGAAACTACTAATTTTTTTATTGAAAATTATAAGTTTTTTAGTTAAAAATTATGTATCGATTATCATAACTATACGAGTGACTCCAAAATATTTTGTTTTTTCTTAATTTTTTACTTGTCATGGAAATCCAATTTCCATTTCATCCATTTTCTTTTCACGTTAACTCGTGTAAGGAATTATCTTTGGCGTTTGAATAGTTTTAGGGGATACATGAATTATAATCTTACTTACTTAGTTGCTATTCACAAGCATAAGTCGGTTTTTGACTCATCTGAGGAATGGCGCCAACCTCTTTTGTCGTGTGCTTGTTGGTGCCAATTGGAAATATTAAGCGTCGTTAGGTTTTCCATACCTAGTCTTTCTAAGAGTTGTCTCCTGCGTTGATCGCTACCGAATTAAATAAATTTTTTACTGCGTCGTTTTTCATTCCCTGAATATGATCTAGCCAGTGAAGTCGTTCGATGCACTTCAAGGAATCACCTTTTCTGAAACTGCATTTGACACCGGATGGGTGGGGAGAGATCTTTCCCGGCTTTGACCCTATTCATGTCACGCTATTTGAACAACGTAAACTGTCACGTTGTGACTTAGAGACACTAATACAAAAAACATAATTATTTTATTGAAAAAAAGAAAGTTTAATACAAAATATCGTTCCTAGAGCATTAATTTCTTCTATTAAAAGGAAAAATTAAATTATTTATAAATTATGTGGTAATTGTTATTAAACTATTAATTTGTTAATTTAAGTCAAACTACACTTTTCTGTGAATGCTCGTTACTCATGGGTTTCTGACTATTACCACGAAATTGCTTAGAAAATCGTCCTTTTTTATAAGAGGAAAAGTTACGTTGACGCCTCTTCTTTGATTATACTGTTGATGCATTCTAAGCTGGGTTTCATGATGAGTTTTCCATTATCACGTCTTTTGCAGATACCAGTGTCTTAGAGTCACTATGTGACAGTTCATGTTATTTTTTAATATTTTGTGTAATAGGTAAATATTATAAAAACATAAATAAAATTAATTGTATATTACAGAAACAGAATGACCAATAATAAAATACATTTAACTTATTTTGCTTTAAAACAAGTTTTAAATCATTTATATTGGTTTGAAATTGAATAGTGACCCAAAGACACAGCCTGACATGAATAGGGTTGACTGTGCTGCTAAAGATTTCTTTGAGACTTTTGAAGATCCTAATAAAGATCTTAAGAAGGACTTAAGTATCCTAACGGAGTTTCTTTTACTCTTGAAAAATTTAGAATTTCTAATATTTTTGACTTGTTATTGTATTCTTAGGATTGTTTAATATAATATCTGCATGGTTATAATAACTTCTTTTAAGGTTTGGTTGTAAAAATGATTTGAGAATGAACTGGTTTTTTTCAACCTTTCTAATAAAAAAAATGTAAGAATTTCACATTTTTCTTATTTACGGGTCGTACTTTTTCACAGCTTAAAATTGTGCTGCTTCAAAATGAATACAATATTTATAAAAATTTCATTTTCTGTTGATTGCTGAAATGCTTGGAATATTGGTCTTATTTAAATATTTTTTTTTAAGTTGAAATGGTCAGTGTAAAGGTACGTAATTCTTATAAATTAAAAGTTTGCTGTTCCTTTACCTTCAATACCGCTACTAATGAACTGAACTACTGCATTTTTGAAAGTCATCAATTACTGAGAGCCACAGAAGCACACTTCAAATAGTTAATTGCACTTAGCTAATTTTCTAGCCTCTGCAAATGCTCAACGACGGCGTACAGAAGAAGCAATTTGTAGTCAATAAGCTGTAATCTTACGCACTCATGAACAGCATCCGTAGCATCCACAAACTGCACATCAAAGCAAAAGAATTCTAACGATTGCCAGTTCGATAGAAAAGTAGTTTAGCAACAGTAGTAGTTGAAAAGTTGCCAGCTGTAAAGCAACAGGAAGAAAAAGTAATGCAATGAAACAAACCTTCGAAGGAGCAGCAAATCAACGAATGAGCGCTTGAGTGCAAGCGAAAGTATAGCAATGAATGGAGCAATTGTTGAACTTTGCATGATTGCATCTGGCAGTAACTAAGGCAAAGCTCCAAGAAATAAAAAGGAAAACAAAAAGTTGCGCAGTTACTTACACTTTTGCACATAAGTAAGGATTTTGTCAAAGAATACTCAAATTGATGGTATTGATTGAAAGTATTTGTATGGGTTTCAATCAACACTTTTTCCATTTTTTGTCTAGTGAACATCTTTTTTGAATAGCTCCAGTGCGCACAATAAAAATTTGAAAAAAATTTTTAAATAAATACAACAAAGTCTCGAACAAAAATATTTTTCTTTATATTGCCAACTTAAAATATCAAATCTTTTTAAAAAACAACGTATACTACCTCCACAACCTGCCAACCGGAAATCACCACCCACGCATTGTTTCTATATATTTTGTACATTTTTTAGCATTTATTTTTGCACAGCTCAGCGCTTAAAATAATGAATAAAAATATCTAAAAAAACATGGCGTGAATACTTTGCACGTCCTTTTTTCACATTGTTTTTTTTTTACAGTTGCAACACAGCGTTGCACTTAATTTTTTTCGCTAAATTCATCTACTAAATTATAAATAAGTGGAGCAAATCGCAAAACAATAAAGCGAGACAACGGCGCTTGGAAAAAAGGTAGCACGCTGAAAAGCAAACAAAACGGAGGAAGCTTAGCTGTCATTACAAGCTTAAATGGAAATATTAAAAAAAAAAGAAAAAATTCAAAGAGCTTACAAACATTTTAAAATTCTTCACAAAGGAGCTTTTCTTTTGACGAATCCTTCCATTTGTCGTTTTAAAAACTAAGAACTTTGCTCCGGTGTGTTTTTACGATTTTATTATTTCACAAAGTGCAAAAAAGTGCTGTCTATCTATATTAACAAAGATAGCACATAAAATAAGTAGGAAAACTATTTTCAGCTCCTATAAGCTCTGAAAGTAGAATGAAGTTTATTTAACTGTAACTGATTTTAATATTCTATAAGGATGTAATCTTCAAATAAATTTAAAAAATGTATACTACTTCTCTGCTAAAAGAATGATAAGATAAAAGTACTTAAGAGTTAAAATAAAAAAAAGGAAGTAAAAACATATGCTTTCAATGAAAATAATGAATTTGTAAAACACCCCGTTAGAGGTGGACAAAAACTTGATTTTTTTTTTTTTTTTTTTTTTTTTCTTTTATAATTCTTAAAAAACATATTTTTTAAGAATTATATTGTGAGCTTAATGCCAAATAATTCATGAAGCAACAGGTTGCTACAACAACAAAGTTCTTTGCAGAACTTAAACCAAGCTGACTAGACCATGGTTTCGTCGGACGCTACTCCGACTCATCAGTAGTCTCAGTGGTTCTAGCAGTCCACTAACTTTGACAAGCTAATAGGCGCAAGATCAATAAAACCAAAGAGGAATTATAGAAGCGCTATACTTTGTCAAAGCAATGTTTTTCTACTCTTTTGCTAGTCGCAAAATTTCAAAAAGTTGACTGCATTGATTCTGCAAAGATTTTGTTGTTGCGCTTTTTTTGTTTACTTCTTTATCACGTATCAATCTAGGTTCCAACATTTTGTTGGTATTAAACCATAGAAGGCGTGAAGAAGGATGGTTCCATTTTCCCCATTTTCACCCCTTGGGGGATTTTTTTCGCCCCAACAGACATCGGGAATGGACTCAGCGCCCCAAAAAACCCCATACCAATCATTACTTTTCGGAAATCATTGTCTAAAAAAATTCATGCATTTGGAAGCGTTTACTCCGGGATAATTCATGCGCAGGGGGGTGCTAACTGAAGTTTGAGAAGAGCTATTTCTAAGGAAATGAATACGGTTTAATGAATAAAAACTTAATGCTTAAATGTTTTTTAAAAATTGATGAATTCGCATACAAACCTGTAAGGAGAATGAGTTTATTAGTATTTATTTGAATTAGGGATCAAGCATCTACTTCAATGAGCTCGTGATCTCTGGGTTATTTAATTTTTCGAGGGAGCTACATAGGGAAGATAGCGTGAGGTGTTTATGAGGATTGACATAATCCTCTCGGCTTCTTAAAATTAAGGGATTAATTTACCGTTGAAAACAAATTTGAGCTTAAGGCCAAGTATGTTGACAACAAGACAACATGAAGACAAAGAAGGCAACAACCAACAACAATGATTTAGTGGGATTATTTTACCCACTAAATCACCTCTTCGGAGAGATTACGAGGGAGTTAATCGGCGATAGTATGGGAATCATGTTGTGTAGTATCAACGGCTTTTAAAATTATAAATTTTGAAAAATTCATGTATTTCAACTCTACAAAAAAGCTTATCTTCAGAGAATAGAAATAATTATATAAATGGAAAAGTTACACATTTTAATACATATTATTTCAATAATTTTTTGGTTCATTTAACCGTTTATTACGGATTTATTTTGCAAAAAGACTTTCATCTTAATAGAAATATTTTTTAACATAATCACATATTGTTGAAATTTATAGGAATTTTTCTTTTTGGGCCAAGTATGCCTTATCATGTTGAGTGATATCAATCGAAAGTTTCGAATGTATACTTGAATTTATGAAAAAAAACAATTACCAATAATTGCACAATTGTTAATTATATTCAGTTTTATCCTTAAGCTCACAAAAATGCTACACTTCCAGCGTTTATGACTAGGCAAAAAAATCATTGCATATTTTTAGGGAATTATATGTTATGTTTAACACAAGAGTGACAACATCGATGAAGTAAAGAGCATACCTTAGATTTTACTATTTTTATGTTCGAAATTAAAGGGTGGTCCAAATACAGGTATCATTTATTTATCATAGACTGTGATTTGACCTCTATTTTTTTTTGTGAGGCGCCATTAAAGATTAATGCTATGCGGATAATGTCTGCCTTTCGAGCTATTCCCGAGGTAGAGCCAGAAATCATCAACTGCCAAAGCAACCACATGAATGAAATTGTCATCCATAAAAGGTGGAAATATTCCAAATAAAATTGAGTTTTGAAATTAAATTTAATGTGACCTTTTTCATTCAATTATATTAAAAACTAAGTGTTGAGCTTTAAGCCAAGTCTGTTAATGAAGAAAACAACTAACTACTACAACAACGGTTCTGTAAAGAGCAAATCATACAGACTGTTTTCAGTGAAGTTGAGTTTTATTAATTTTAATAAATTTTAATTTCATTAATAAGATACTTGGACTTGTACTACTCTGATATATACATAATTATGGCTAGACTCATATAAGGCTTAGAAAATATAACAAGAAATATCTTTGAAAATAATGTTCTGAGTACTGATGATGAGGATGATGATGATGTTATTAATAAATAATTAAAAAAAAATTAATAAATAAAGATTTTTTTTTTTTAAAAGTCTTTCACTGCACTTTTCTGCACGAAAATGTTCATGAATGAATTCAAAGAAGATAATTTTAAGCTCACTAGGTAGTAAGTGAATCTAAACTGCATAGTAACAATTTGAGAGAGGTTTTTGTTTTTACTGATTACATATTTTAATGATTCTATTTCAATCATCATCAATAATCATCTGAAACCACTCTCTTAAGTACTGCGGTTCTTAACGAATTGCCAAAGATCTTGAAACGAATCAGAAATTTCTATCCTATCTACTACTTTCCGCACTATTTCATACATTCAATTCATTACAATTGTAATTTCCTTTTCTTTTTCTTTACTTGTTGAGTCCCGACATGTTGCTTGTCTTGGCGATATATTGTAGCCAACCCTCTAGCCAAGTGTCGAAAATGTGGTAATTAAGAGAGCAAGAGAGATTGATGTCTAGTTGTGGCTACTACAAGAATGTTATTGATGTTCCCGGAAATTAAAGAAATGCGTTAAATATGTATGAGTTCAGCAGGAAATTAAAAGTAATATTTTTTTTTTTTTTATTTTCTTGTCGTCCCTTATGCGGGTCACTTATGTACATTAGCTTGGAGCAAGAATTGAGAAATGTTGCAAAAACTTAAAATCTTAACTTTGTGAATAAATAAAGCTTAAGGATTATTTGATGTACGAGTAGAACCTTTTATATTGAATTTATTTATTTATTTTTATTTTTTCGAATTGAAACTTTTTCTTTATGTAAACTTTGTTTGTTTTTTTTTGTGGTACTTTGTGCTTTATGTCTAATGTATGGCTCTGTCCATACGGTTCAGTTCTAGACGAAAAAAAAGAATCAATTTATTTCATAAGTTTAACTGGCGAATTTATATCCTTAATCGCTATTGAGACATAAAGAGAAGTTGGTTCGAGGTCAAAGCACGCACACACACATACCCACTGTTTAGTTAAGCCATGCTGCTGCCACCCACAAAAAGGAATTCGACCACGTTTGCATAAATTCAAAATAAAAATAAGTAATAATAATAAAGTAGGGAATACGGCTAGCTGGCTCGTCTTTGTGGATGCTTTTGCCGACATGTTGCTCACACAACGCTTGACCAGCCATGCTGAGTAGGAAGCACGCCGCTGTATGTGGCTTATGTGTTTGTGTGTTTCTGTTAGAAATTCCAAAAATAAAATCTTAAAGGCATGCTTTTTTTTATTTTGTGGTTTTTGTTTTTATTTTCGTTTTCGTTTTTATTGTATGTTTAGGTTTATTGACTGGCTTGAATTCAATTTTCTTTATTATTAAATTGATGCCAGGATCTAGTTTGATTAATGTAGGCATGTTGGAGATTTTTTTATAGAAATTTTAGCTAAAGAGAAAAGCTTTATTGATCAAACTTTAATCGCATAAATTCTTTAGGGAAAACGAAGCAATTAAATTAAAAAAGAAAAATAATTAAATTCTTTTCAATTCTATTTTATTGCTTTGCGTAATTTATAAACGACCAATTCGCAGATAGAACTTGAAGTATTGCATTGACACCATCAGCCAATTCATCAACAGCAATAAATTGCCACTTGTAGCCGTTTTGCAAACGCAGGTGATACTCAGGGATTGATGCTGAAAAAAAAACAAAATTTATATGCGACACAAACAGTATAAAAGAGGACATAAAAAATACCATTTATTGGTGTGCTTTCGCGTCTGTCGTTATGTTTATCTCTATGTCTGCCTGTTTGTGCGTATTTTTTTTTTTATTCATACAAAAGTTGATATATGAACACATCAAAAATAGCAACAACATCAATGTTGTAGTTGTCACTGAGCTTATATATCATATATTTTGCTTAAAACTACCACAAAGCACAAAAATTTCATATGTTGTCATAGACCACCCACCAACACAGTCAAGCACAGTGCTTTTCAATATTAAAGTGGAGTGCCCTCTTTCCCAATTACTGCCTTTGCACAAAAAGGATGCCATATAAAAGTGTAGAAAAAAAAAGAAAGAAATGGAAACAGAACTCAACGAATTTCATTTTTCATAAATTCATTTACAGCAAAGTGCTTTGCAGTAAATGTGTGGCAACACTTTGGGTCATTATGTGGACATATTTTATGGCATACATCAAAATGTAGGCGAAGAAGCATGAAAACGAACGAACTATAGCTGTAATATTTTATGGCTCTTGGTATTTTCTTTTTTTTTCGCACTAAATGGCAATTCTTTTGTACACAACTTGGGCTTTAAAGCATTCGTTGGTTATAAGCTTTTAGCTTGAACAAAATATTGAACTTTAGTGTTAGTGTAAAGGAGAAATTATGAATGGGCTACAGTGAATCGCTCGGCCTAAGTATTGAATATTATGCATGAGTTATACTGCGGAAGGTACAAGACAACCCAGAACAAGTAAAATGGTGTTTCAATGTGAGAATACATGTTTTTAAAAATGGTGTATTTTTAACAGTGAAAACTAAAAGTTGGGAGAGTTGGATAATATGAACTATGTAGGGAGAAATGGTCTATTTTTCATGTCGATTTCTCAGAAATTTCATTAAGTTATAATGTAAAAAGATTTCTTTTAGAGCCCAAAATAATTTAGTTAATTTCGTAACAATCGATTTTATGGAAAGGTCCATTTATTAAATTTACGATGTTAATAACACAAAATGTTGAGTTTTTGAACTTCTGCTTATAAAAAAAGAACAAATATCTATTTTTACTTTAAATACACAGCTTTTAAGCGTCGAACCTTTTGTTACTTGATTTAAACCTCTTAATTTGTATAGATTCTCTTATTAATATTTTGCGTAATATGAGATCCAGGCATAGTAATACAGGGTCGTTCAATAAGGACGATAGAGTTTGTTAGCGAAACGTTATGAATTAAGTTGTGAGTGAGATATTTACTTTTTTTTTATGTATGTGAAAGGATATTTTTTTTCCATAAATATGGAACATAATTAACGTCGCTCAAATTTTTGTTGAATGGCCATACACTACGTAACAATTTGACTACATAACAAATTTGACAGATGTTGTTTTATCAGCATGGTTGTATAACCTTACAAATTTCGATCGTACGCTAAACTAAAGAACTACTGAACCGATTTTAATAATTCTTTTACTAATTCAAAGCGTCCTTCTTAACTTAAGCTATTGCATACTTTATTTTTTAAAATCTAACCTAACAAGTTTTTAAAATTTGAGATTAAATACCATCTAAAAAATAATCAAAAATTATGCTGCATTAAGCAGTTTCATTTCTTTTTGATTACTTTTTGCTTATAGGCATAATCGGAAGAAATGAGCTAATGAAGCAACAACAATGTTAAATTGAAAATAGACAGAATCTATTTCCTTTTTTATGAAATTCCTTACAGTTAAATGTTTAAAATAAATAAAAATGTAAACATGATAAATATAAATCTGTGTCGATCACATAGTGCCCTTACGAGGTAAGAGAAAATTCGTCTTTATACGAAAACATGAAAGAGTAATGAGACAAATGCTGTTGTTGTTTTCGACTCAGGCTCAGTCAAGGTTGCCAGTTATGTGGGAAAAATCCCACTCGTGGGAATTTTTTTGTTTATTTTTGCCGTGGTAATTCTGGTGGTATTTAATTTATGGTACTGTGGGAAAAAGGTAATTTCCGTAGGAATTTTTTCGAATTTTACCTGGCAACCTTGGGCTCAGTGCTGCCGAACAGTAGCAACGTTGCTGCCATCTCTTATGAAGTGGCTGATAAAAAGCTTTTATTTGCAGTGTTGTTAAGCTCACATTACAAAGGTTGTAGTTTTGATAAAAAGTTCATTTATGTGCCTCTTTTTTATGTGTGATGGTACCACGGCTACGACAAAATAATGGATATGCTAATATTATGAAAGTAATTTTAACATATTAGCTATACAGGAATAGCAGAATATCTTCTATTATCTATATTTGGAAAAGTATGTGAGCAATAGTTGATAGGTGAAAATATGAATTATTCATATAACAGACGGTGTTTCGGTATTTTTTGTAAGTGAAAACTTTACGTTTTATCTCGCATGTTTCAAAAAAAGTTGAAAAAGGCATTTTTCTTAAATTTATCGGAGTTGCATGGAATTTTTAGTCAATAAGATAGGTTTTATGATAAAAGTAACGAGATGGCAGTAAACGTTAATTCTTTGACTTTATGACACAAATAAATAAAAAATTAAAAACGTCACCGGGATGCGGAGTTAGCAGCCTACGAAAGGAAAAACTTGAATTTGTTACATGGAATAACGCGCAATGCATAGATAAAACGGTAAAAATATAACACTTCAGTAAAGGCTGGAAAAAAAACCACAAATTCATGACGTTACAATATAATCTGTAAAAAAATTTTATAAAAAAAAGTATTGACAAAATAAAAAAAAAAAACAAAAGGTGGTCGAAATATTATTAAATTTTCTATTCTTTTTCTCTTCACGACTTATTAAATTTATCGTAATTTTGGGCAAAAATAAAATCCTAGAAATTATTGAGCTTTTTTACTTTTCAGTTAACTCAGCTACACCAACAACTGTTGAAAAAACTAAATACATCGAATATTTAGTTTGGACAAAATAACGTTTGCCGGGTCAGCTAGTGTGATATAAATCTCGAATTCCCTTAGCTCGAATGAAAGTTCCATACTCTTGATTGTTCGAGAATATTCGATTTTATCCATATTTATGTTAAATTTATTCTATTCGGACCTTCGCATTATTTTTCATACACTGACCCAAACTAAACTAACTTGCTTTATTCATATTTAATTTCCTGCCTTCTTTTCACGATTGTCCTTCGTATCCTTCCTCTAATTGTCTAATTTGCAAATGTTTTTTTGACATATAAAACACAATTTACAATATTTTAAAATATTTAAAAAAAAATATCCTGTTTTTGTTTCTTGATCGCATGAGAAAAACTTAAATATGATAATAGAAATACCTGGAAAAGTTTACACTGAAAAGCTTAAAAAGCCACTGTATATAATTGATTTTGTGCACTTTGGGAAGCACTGAAGTGTAATGACAAAGTCTATAGTGTGTAAAGAACTAACTTGACGAGCACTGAAAATTATACTCAACCGTGTAATAAGCACTGTTAAACGGCACAGAAGCGTATAGTCTAAGAAGCAAAAGTTCGGGTATAGCTTTTTTCCAGATATCGATCATTGGAATTTGGCATTTTTTTTCGTTTTCATTTAGTACTGTCTCAAAAGTTTACCGCTCTGCTCGAGTGTCAACGCAGTATATTCAGTAATATTTAAATGACGTTAGACTTCCAAGTCTTAAGATAATAGGAATTAACCAGTATAAACGTTCAGCTTAGTTATTCTATAGATACATTAATGCTGGTTTAATTAATTAGTGGTATTAGTAGGAGAAGATTTAAACGTTCCTATGCTTTTAAATTATTCCCAAACATTAATTTAAACCAACAAATTGCAAAATCCGATTTCTTACATTAACTTACCGCTTGAGTAAATGTATTGGACGTCTTCTATTTAGAAGAAAAATGTTGGTTTTGAATTTTTCTGGAGTTTTCTTAGAAATCAATACAGTCAATTTCAAAATCCAATTCAAAATGTCATACATGGTAAGAAATTAGTTTAGCTGACCTCAGGTTATGAGAAAACCAATTTTTCACAAAATTCCAAAACCAAAAAAAAGACTTCGGACCAAGACTCCGAATAATATCTTCCATAGGCAGGGAGCAATTAGGCCGTATTTGCGGATTCGGCCTTATTTCCATTTGAAAAAGAAATACAGTCAATTTGGCCTTATTTCCCTTTAAAAGGAACTATTGTTCAATGAACGTTTGCCCACAATTTGAAAAATGAATAATCGCCCATTTAGTTAATTTTTGAATTTCGACTAAATTGCGATCATTCACAATGTAGAACAGAATCAACAGGTTTCCATGAAGTTGTTTTTGTAGCGATTTTGATTTGCTTAACTTGCGATAAAAAAAATTAATAAGAAAGTTAACGGTTAATGTAGTATTGTTTTGGCTCCCGGAATTTAAGCCCGATGAAGTTAAAATGATTTGCCCTTATACGGAATGTTGTGTTTTTTACCATCCATACAAGGGCAAACCATTTTATCATAACGAGTTTGAAATTTTGAGTACCTACGCTGAGTCCAGTTACTTTTGAAACAACAGACAACAGGGTGCGTACTTTTTATTAAAACGTTTAGTTTGCAAAAACTATTTTTTGGCCTTATTACCATTTTGCTGAATTTTTTTTTAGGCTTTATTTCCTTTTCAAATGGATATAAAACCGAATTCACAATTTCGGCCTTATTTCCCATTGAAAAGTTTTAACTCCGCCTGTTTTCACGAGCAGCCTGTCCAAAGCCAGGATAAAGGAGGATGGTCGCAGGCAACGGGTTCGCCCTATCCTGTGTAAATGAGAAGGGACTACCCAGATCCTGGAGTTGCTCACCCAATCTGGGTAGTAGGTGGACCGGTTGACTTGATCAACGGTAGCGTATGCCTACAAGGGAATAGCAATAATCCTAAAGAATTTGTTAGCACGGGGATAGATAGTAGTTACTCTCGACATAACGTATTGTTGCAAGTCCCCACTGATGCATTCGTATGGTCTCTTGGATAGTCATATAAGTCTTGGAAGACTTATATGGCTGGTATAAACGATGAATAAAGAGGTGTCAGATGGGTACTCCGAGTGTGAAAAGTTAAACTTAGTAGCCTCGGAGTACCAGATTCTAAGGTGGTCTTGAGGAGGTGTCATGCCGGTGCTTTGAGTCACTGGGTGTTCTTCTTGGTAGCCTTCAGCACTAGACTAATGAGGTGTAAAATGGTGTCCTAAGGTGTGATAATTGAGGAGTTGAAATGGTGTCCCAAGGTGTAATAACTGAGGTGTATCAAGAAGTGTCATTTGAGTACTCCGAGTGTGAAAGGTTATCTGAGTAGCCTCGGAGTACAAGATTGATGAGGTGTATATCAATGAATGTTGATACGGCGAATAGTCGTGAAGTGCTGTTGGTGCTGGGAGTTCATCCTGGTGGTCTTGGGGTACCGGTATGAAATGAAACAAATAGTGGCGATCTTGTGTCGCACACAGTCAATGGCGATGTGGTCTACGCTGTAGCACGTCCAAGTAGTGGTGGTTTTTCCACCACAGTCAAGTGTGATGAATGCAAGTGTATCGGTGTTGTGATAAGTGCGTGTCGAAGTAAATCCCTTTTGCCCGGGGAGACTATCGATGGGCTGGCCCTTCGGGGAGTATCGTGCTGGCTGTGGTAGTTCAATGTCGCGAACAGGTCTGTGATCGGCGTGGAGTTGCGCTAAACAACCGGGTGGCAATGCCTTACATTGCAAGAGATGTTAGATGGGTCTCGATTTCCACCAATAAATGTGGATGGTGACCCAACTAATCATCCATAATTGGTACTGTTGCGTTCCAGCATTGGTTGCTATCCATACAGTATATTTATTAAATTAAATATACCCTTAAGTATGGTGTGCGACCGGTGTTGAAACTACTATGACGGGGCGATGGTCGCGTCTGGAGTCATGGAAGTGACGCCTAGGAGAGATATGACGGACGTCGTATATATTATATATTAGCATGGCACTGACGTCCTGAAAAATTTATCTCCTAGGCATCAATTCCTTGAACCACGACCCCACTGCCATGGGGCAACGTAGAATTAAGCCATACGGCAGGTGTCTACGTTACATAAAATGTAAAATAAATGAATTCCTTCCCATTGAAAAGGAAATAAAGCCAATTTGGTCTTATTGCCGTTGGCCTTATTGCACCCCTCCTCTTCCATATATGTTGATTATAGATCCCGTTTTTATGGTTCATAATTTTTAAACCCCATTACATACTGCTTAAGTTGTGTATTAACTTTATCAATTCATTTGTAGCGTCCAGCAGGCGAGCCTAGTTAAGAAAATATATTCTTGATCACTATTATCATCTCACAAAGTGACGTCATTAAATCAGTGAAATCTTGTTTCCAGGAATATTAAAGTAAATCCTTGGAATTTTGCACTTAAGCTGTGCTCTGAATTTTGAATTTGACAAAATTGCACTCCATCCACCTACAAAGTGACGTCATCAACATAACAACACTTTCATATTTATTAAAAAAAAAAATACTTCTGACGTATTATTATACACACAAGCATTTGTTTCTAATGTAAAATAAGTTTGAAACATGAGGAGGTTAATCTTTCTCCATACAAAGTGACGTCATCAAAATAATAAAACCGTATTTACTTCGACTATATTGTATTTAAACACGGCTTTGGGGGTAGTTAAAATTTGGCACAAGTCTTAAAAGTTTTAGTCAAATTATCTTATCGCAAAGCACTTCATAACAAGTTTCTTTACTCCATCTTATATTGATCTGTAATATGGAAGATACCTCGACTTCTATGGGGCCATATTTTGCATGATCAAAAAGATATGATTGAGTGGTGGTTTTTCTCTCAATCAAATGAGTTTCCATGCTCTACCTTATATAATGCGAACGATTTTAAGTAGTCTGGGCGATAAAATTCTCTTTGACACAATTCAATTGCACATAGACTCTCATAGTATCAAGTTGCATTAATATACTATGTACAACATGTTGTTTACATTTGATAGGTCGGTTCAGAAGTTAACGTGCAGTGTATGTTAATTAACAGTGTAGTCCGAAAGATGATTTTAATCTTATTAAAGCTTGTAGTATCGGCCAAACACCTATAGAAGTTTAACATAGACAACTAGACAACTTATTATTTAACTTGTTTTTCAGGTATTTATGTTTCTCTGAGCATGTCACCCGAATTGTACACTCTCAAAAGATAAAGGATTCTACAAAAACTCATTCAACATGAAACACCGATGTAAGAATCTTATAACTACTCAAACTACATGGTCGAAACACCGAGACTTAACCGTCATCAGATTATAGAACGCGTTTATATTTTTAAACTTTGCCCCTAGAAAATTTTTTTTATTTTTTTGAAGAAATAAGAGGACAGTTCATTTCATATTGTTCACAAACAATAAGAAATAAAGAAGCAGTTTGCATATCTGTTTTTTTTTTTGTTTTTAACAAAATCCTGCCTTAAGATCTAAATAAAAACTTAAGCGTCTAGATCCCGTCTAGAGATTGATTTTTATTCAACCGCTCAAGCTGAAAATTAAATCATAAAAAAATTTATTACATGTTGAAATGCAATGGTTTGAACTTAACTGATGTAGAGCTTTTTATGTTTTTATCGCTTGCAAACACTGGGCAGCAGCACGCACTTCCGGCGATTCATAAACCACGCAATATAATACCTACCCTACACCAAGCGCCCTCTGGGCAGCGACCTGCTGGGTACTTGACATATTTTACAAAATGAAAAATAGTCCTTGTTATTCACGTAATTTGGCCATATTTTATTATTATGCTCTTGCTTCTTTATGATGACCTTTGCACAAAAAGCAAGATGCTTATCCTTTCTCTGTACCATTTAGCGGTAAGTTTTTAAAACTCTTGGTTGTTTCACGCTCATACATTTGTCATCATTAGACTGGCGGGTTGGAAAAAAAGAAATTTTTAAAAATAAAGTAAGGTTGTATAGCATTAAAAGCTATTTTCAAACAAAAAATATGCTCAGAAAAATAAAGTAAAATAACCAAATAGCATGAAAAACGTGGGAAAACTCGGTAACCAGCAACAAGACGAAATTCCCAAGGGTTCTATGCTTCAACATACTTTATTGTTGTTGTTGTCATACTCATTAAGCTTGTCATCAGCTGACTAGAGTAGCGTACGAAGAGCTCACAAACGATGTGTCACTCAAAATGACCACGCAAATTATCGTGTATATAAAAACAGGCGCAGGAGCATAAGCAGGAGCAGTTGGCAGAAATAGTATAACAGGAAAAGGCAAAAAATTAGGAAAAAGCAAATAAGCCAGGATGTGTAGTTGATGAAAGGCACGTTGTTGCACGTTTGCTAACGATGCGAGTATATGTGTGTCATCACGAAATGGCTGAGCGTGAGTGAAGTGTTGAGTACAGACGGAAATTATTTTCCCGACAAGAAAATTACTTCCAATAAAAACAACCGTCTTTGAAAGGATACATCAATGCATATACGTGTGTCTGAATATATTAGTGTGTGTGTGTGTTTAAAAAGCGGAAATTGCAATTGATAATAAAATTATTGAATTATTATCAATCATGCATTCATAAATAATAATAGTTTGTGCGAAAAATATGCAATTTCTATTCAAGATCAAATGACAAAAGCAGGAAGGATCTATTGACAATGTAGATTGAGTGAACCTTACTCAATAGCATAAAACAGGCTATATTTTTCAACATTGTGAAAAGTTAGTCCAAAATTTAGTTTGAGCACATAAGTGATGTGTATTTCATGTCTCTACGAGGGATATGCAACAGTTGTGCTCGAAAGAATAAGAACAGCCGAGGTGATAATTGAAAATCTGTATTGATAAAACTCATTTTCGTTTGTGAGGGCGTTGTATATATGTATATGTATATATCGCACTCCTTTTTCAAAACAGACACAACTCGAAATTTCAACATTTTCAGGAGAAGCTAAAAATCAGTTTGTTTTTCAAAGGATTCCATACAAAACAAAGAGACAAATCGACATTTTTTTTCATTAAAGAGTAAAAAGATGAGTGCAAAATTATGATAGTTGATGGAAGTTATCACTAAGAATAGTGTAACATTCAAAAGTAAAAATTTGTGAATTTTGAGTTGTGCCTGTTTTGAAGATGGAGTGCTAAGATATTTCGCCATTACAAACTGCGCAAGGATTTCAGTAGTCAAGAAGATGGCGCTCTTGACTGTAATTCCAGAGTTTCCGTGTTTGAATCCGAATTCTGGGAAAGCACTGTTGTATCATAAGTTATAAAAATTTCGTTAAATGTAACATGGTAGAGTTGATTCTTTCCTATTTCCTAAAGTGCATATTTTACATCAACTTGAACGTTTAAATAAGACCTTTCCAATTAAGGCACTTTGGCCTCTCTGCGGCTTTAAGTTAAGGAGATATGCCGAGAAATGTATTGATTTTGATAAAACATCTAGTATTCCCCGTTTATTACAGGGTCATATTTAACATCAAATTATAGAATGAAAAACTTTTCCAGTAATGACCTCTCTACGATCTCTAGTTTTGGAGAAATTGTAAATTTGGCAGTTTAATGCCAATACAGTTTTTATATTTTTATGTTGTCTTACATAAAACAATCACTTTCTACTATTTTGTCTATTTTGTCTTGGATAGTTGGGTTAAAAGTTTAATTTTTAATATTTCTTCATGTAACAGTACATCCATTAGGAAAAATGTTTCAGGTAACGCAAAAACTAATAAAATATTTCTGTAATTTTAAAAGAAGCAGTTACAAAATTTATTTTTTATAAAATTTTGTCTTTATAACTTTAAAAAAAAAAACGATAAAATTCAAAAACAGTTATCGAATTCAAATCCTATCTGGCACAAACAATTGTGTTTAATTTGAATTCAGTTTTCTTTTCGACCGTCAGTTCTCGAATAACTCTCCATCATTTGAGGGCAAGCATAAAACGGAGAAGTCGATGTAAGATTTAAAAAAACACGCTTTTTTTTTTTTAACTCTATTATTATCTTAAACTTTATAGTTTTTAAGAGATTGTTTTATATAAACTGAAGATCAAAAAATTTTTATCGCTTTTGGTTCTATACGGTGCAGGTAAAGGCCGTCTTGTAAAAGTTAATTTTTGAAATAGAAGCATTTCTTTGGGGATTTCCTGTAAAAACTCAAGTCAATTTTCAAAATAGATTCTATCTGAAGAGATTTTCCCTTAGAAACTAACTTAAAAAATGTTTTAATTTTAAATTTGAATATGACCTTTCATTATTTATATTGAAAACAAATTTGAGCTGTAGGCCAAGTACATATCGCTCGTTTTCTTTAATAACGTTATAATCCAAAAAACATAAAAATTGACCTAATTAAACAGCAACATTCGTGTTACCATGATCTATGCTGTGCAATTTTGGTAACGATATTTTCTTTCATTTTTGCAGGAGAGTAGAATTTGTGATTCACCTCAATATATTTCCGATTAGATCGTATTATATATCGATAATATCCAGTTTTTTTGTCATTTTGTATCGATAAAACGATGTACATTACAGTAGTACTTGTATATGTGATGTTTTGTCCATATTTTGAAAATGGTGAATTAATTTCCTTTGTCTGTTCAAAACTTAAAATGCTTCTCCTGAAAAATCTATTTTTTTGAGTTATAACGTTATTGTAGAAAACGAGAGATATGTTGACAACAAGACAACATGAAGACAATGAAGGCAACAACTAACAACAACAACAACGGCTCTGTATAGAGCAAATCACACACCAGACTAGACAGACGGTTTCGTTGGCCGCTACACCAACTCATCAGTAGTCTTTCATGACTTTTCACTGTGACCTACTCAAGCTACTAAGGTCCTACTTATACTGCCAATATGCAGAAGTTAGTTTTATGCGGAAGTTTATTTTGACAGAGAGACAGAGACAGAGAGAGCCATTGTTGTTGTTGTTGGTTGTTGCCTTTATTGTCTTCATGTTGTCTTGTTGTCAACATACTTGGCCTAAAGCTTGAATTTGCTCTATGAGGAGGGTCTAAGTCATTTGTTAAAAAAAAAAAAAAAATAATTTTCAATAATTCATCCATCGATGCTTTTTAGCAAATATCTTCAACGGCTCCTTACTGCTAATTTTTTTGATAGCGAATTGATGCTTTTTGATTTTTTGAAATCGTTCAAGTGTGTTGTTATAGTACGTTCACATTGGGTCTCATGCATAAAAGTGAGAAATTACTTTTTACTCGATATTTTACGAATTTACTTGTTGTCGTAAGCATAAAAACTTATTTACTCGTTAGAAAGATCTCGCTCATTGAGATGGATCTCAAAGCCTGAGAAACTTCTTAAAACGAAAGCACTTTGTGAGAAATTTCTCAAAATGGTGTGCATAATCATGAGATGAAGCTGACATGTCTGACAACTTTCTCGGTAAATGTTGAGTCTCCTATCAAGTGATCTCACAGTTTATTTCAAGCAACTGAAATGGCAGAATACTTTTGCGTTTATAGTACTAAAAAAATGTATAAGCTGCGTAGACATCTTGAAGAATCTAGCAGTAAATTTATATTTCGTTTTAATAAAGAAAACATCGATTGGTTAGCAGAGCATTTCCTAGGGCCAACATTGGAATCGCTTGGTGGAGCTTTTACTAATTCTGAAAAAATGAAAGTATATATAAGATTTTGGTGATATACCAAAGGCTGATCCTGGATTTCAAAATTGAATTGGTGAGGACATAGGAATTCATCAGTCTCTAGGACAATTCGAAACCTTTCAAGTGCTTCTTTTTTTAATTTGTGCACCGGCAGATTAGATTTCTGTAGTAAAATTTGAGTTTCTTTTAACTCATCAATTAGAAATTATGCCAGCTTATTATTTTTATTATTTGATAAACTACAGTTTTGTTCACTTCCAGATTCGCTTTCGGACATTTTTTTTTAAATTTTAAGAAGCAATTTTAACGATTAATTGCTTTAGCTTGCTTTAAATAAACTAAAGCTCAACTGAAGCTTTAAGATCGATCTCACTTATGTTGAGTTGTTTGTCATGAGCTTGATCTCCTTTTTATGCATACAATTTCAGACTGAGACTGAGAACGTTCTTATGACTCACTTCTTGAGATTGATCTCACACGAATGATCTCTGAGAAACATCTCATTTTTATGCATTAGACCCATTGAGCACGTAATTATGTTAAATCGAGTTAATGAAGTAAAATCGAAAAACAAGTTCTCAAATGAAGTTTCGACGAAGTTAAATACGTACAATTGTTGTTGGAAATTTAACGTGTTAAATGATTTAACACGTTTCGAAACTCGTTAAATCACTGGTTTGTGTTCTTGCTAATGTCAGAAAAGCTTTTTTGCTTTTTAAGCACACCCAATTCTGAAAAGCGCTTTTTAATTTGAAGTTTTTAATGTAAACAAATGAATTCTTTGACAAATTTTTGTATGTCTTTGATTTTTTTTTTTTTATTTTTTATATTTTTTAAAAACAAATTTTTTATTTCTTTCAAAATATAAACAAATAAACCGACATTTTGAAACAAGTTAAGATAGTAGGAACGATTATTTTAAAAAAAGCTTTATTTCGAGTAACGCGTTAAATGAAGTCGGTTTGAACATGCTATTAGATTCGGTTTCTATACAAATAAGTTTAATAAATTTTACTATAAACTTTCCCAATATCGTATCCAAAGAGTATTTCTGTGATTTTAAATGACACATTTCGAAAATAGATTTTTTTGAAAACTCTAATATTATGTACAGTGTGGTGGACACAATTTGATTATACAAAGCGTCAAAGTTTTTCACGGGCTAAAATTCCCATTTGGTTGGTTTTTTGTATTATGTGTTCTCATACTAAAAACCAAACTCAAGATCTTAAATATATAAAAATTATTAAGAGCAATTTTAATTCTTTTATACATGCCAATTTTTCAGAATTGAAACATTGAAATACAAGACTGTTATTGAGATGTCTAATGCCAAAAATTATTTAGGGTCCACGTCGTGGTTATCCCGTTTTACCTCAACTTTCACTTTCTAGTATTAAATATGTCATTATCGGCTGTGTCTTTTATTCTACTCTGTATCTCTCTCCTCTAATTCTTAAACATTCAATTGAATTTAAGCAAATTTATAAAATATCTTCTAGAAGAGGAAGCAACGCGTATCCCCCAAAGTTTATGATTTATAAACATGAGCAGAGATTTAAATTTGCATACATTTAAAGCTGCCCCAAAATTTAAAATCTTAAAATAAAATTTCTAGATATTCGTGTTTCTCGTGCTGAAATTTAGTTATACTGAGTCAAACAAAACAGGGAGAGTTGTTTAGAGAATATGTGTATGTGTGTGCATGCGTGTGTATGTGCATCAGTGTGTGCGGGTACCAGTGTATTTGTGTGCTCAATCAGAACAAACGTGTGCTGAATTTTTGTGTGCGCAGCAAGTTTTTTGTTGTTTTATTCTTATTTCTTTTTATCTTCAAATAACCCCCGGCAAGCCTAAGCCGAAGTAGAAGAAAGAGAGACAGCAATAATATAATAAAATAAAATAGCAGTCCTTAAAAAGGCGTACAAAATGAATAAAAATAGAAAAGAGCAGTAGAAGAAATATAAGCAGACTTTAGACAGACCGATGGAACCATCAACACGACTGACAGACAGAGAAACGTATACAAATAATGGCGACTTGCTGTCTGTTATAAGTCGCAGGCTGGCCGTAATGAAAATGTGTCAAACGAATTACAGGAATTAAATTATCACAAGATTTTCGTAACAGTTCCCACACTTTTGTTCCAACTCTGACATGGTTTTATTGCCATTACTTTGTAGAACTCGATGCCTAGCCCAGCGCAAGGTCACAGTACAAAAACAAAACCATTAAAAAAAAACAAGAAAAGGAATAAGAGCGGAATCCAAAGAAATTAAATTAAAACGAGCAGCTCTGCGAAAACTTTTTTGATTGCCAACGGAAGTTAAAGTTGCGCAGGCGCTTCATATGAAAGCAAAGTTACGGTACTGTTCGAGCACAAATACAACAAAGCACAACAAAATATTTACATAAGCAATAAAATCCAAACTTTTCAATGCAATGTCGGGTGTTTTTTTTTTGGGTTTTTGTTTGCTCCACGCTGACTGACCATTAAAAAGCCGACGAAACTTTTAGCTACATTGTGTGGCACTATTTTTGTTTTTTATGTGAAGATATTTCATTTCCATTTTCAATAAAATACTCTTACAATGAATGCAGATGTCATTTACAGCTATTTTTTTTTTTACTATTAAATAGCTCCATTACAGCCAATTAGCTGTGTAGAAAGCATCGAGAATAAAAACTTTTCGACACCTCAAGCCAGCCGGAAATATTATTTATAAGTACTTAAAAGTATGTGTGTGTGTGTGATTATGTATGTGTATGTGAGAGTGGGTGCCTGGCTGGCTCCGTTTCATTAACTTGACTTATGTGTATTAGTTCAAATTTAAACGCCTTGTTAACATGCACGCTGCTGGTGGTCATTTAATAGCTATTTAGGCTCAGGAACTGGCCAAGCGTTAAGCTCAGTCTTTAAGTTTAAATGACTTATTTTGCCATTAAGTTCCAAAAGTTCTTGTTGTTGCTGTTGTTTGGTTGTTGTTATTGTTACTATTTTTGTCGTGACTGCACAGTTCACTCTGGAGTGTTGGTTTCCTTGCGGCGATCATTTAGGATGTTTGCCTTAATTGCAGGGAGCCAATTTCGATTTGTCATACTTAAATAAATTTGTTTTCATTTCTCTATGAGTAAGATTGCATGGCAATGAACTATGTATATAGAGAACGAATTCGCCCTTTAAGGCCTTGAAAGGAATTTGACCGAGCTTTTTAGGATCAAATTGTGTTGTGCGAGTTATTAAATGTCTTGTACACAAACTACCGAAAACTGCACCTACCAGTTTTGTACCGACTCCGAATGGCTCATATGCATGTTCTCAAGAAATTTTACATGTCATTGCTTTCTCTCTAAACTTTGCCATTCTCTGCAGGGAGGTAATGGCCGATCAGAAAAATTAAAGTCAATTGAAAAATTGTCGGTGTGAGCTGGGGTTCGAACCCAGTCACGAATTGGCATCGAGTAGTTCACGTACTTCTTAGCGTACTCGGCTGAGGCCGCCTCTATTTATGTATTTGCCATGTTTAATTTCAATTTGTAAAGATATGCTAATTTTTGAAATAAGATTCTTTAATTCTTATTTTTTATTTAATTTTTTTTTATATATATCAATATAACGTGCGTGGCAATAGGTCTTCAAATATGCCTTCTTATCAATTACTTTTGATATGAGTATTTAACTGAACTTTCTTAACTCAATAAAATTTAGCTTAAGATAGAGTTGATTCAATTCTTTGAGGTTAATATAATTTCTAACCTATTAGATATTATTTTATCATTTCTGAACAGTCCTTTTATCTTGTACTTCTATCTTTCCATATCTTTTTAAAAGCGCAGTATTCGAAAAAAATTTTAGCAAGATTATATGGTGAAAAGTATTTCTAAAGTTATTTCTTTTAATTTCAATAATATATTTAGAATTTCATTAGAAAATTTTGTTTTCAACCTGATTAAAATAACCACCTACCTATTAAGTTGCGGCAAGCTTTGAAGAAGCTAGATATAGAAACATTGTTTCTTCTTTAAGTGTTTTCTGTGACTTCTGTAAGGTTAGTTAAACCAGCTGAACCCTAAAAACGGAAATGTGGAAAATATATGAATAACAACAAAATAACACAACCTCAACATGCTCTGATAGCAGTAAAACACTGTGATCGGATTACGACGATGCACATGAGTTAAGGCTATGCCTAAAAATATGACACGATCGAGGTTAATCTTGACACAGGGTGCATCATAAGTAGATAGGAACTTAAGTTACTAATGAAAAAGCGTTCTCTCTGTCAAATAAACTTCTGGGTAACTTTGTCGGCATATTGGTAGTATAAGTAGGACCAAAGTAGCTTGAGTGGATCACAGTGAAAAGTCATGCAAGACTACTGATGAGTTAGTGCACTGAGGGAAAAACTCATGTAATCAGTACATAGACATCTATGTAAAAATCTATGTTCTTCGTCTTGTATGAGAATGCAACGAGAGCTGCATGTACTGGGTAAAGTGAGCGTGTACTGGTTACATATAAGTTTATTCACTTTATAAAATTAATAAAATATGTATTCAATACAATGCATTATGTGTTGAATACATTGCAGACTTCAAGAAATACAAGCAACGTGTACTCAATCAATATTTCTTGTAACATTTTACAAGAACTGTACTAATTACATAAAATATGGACTCAGTACATGTCTCGCTTGCATTCGATTTCGCTCAACGGCATACGATTTTGCTGTTTTATATCATTCTCTTCTTCATTTGCAAACGTCTCGATCAACGATCGGATCAACCTATTTTTAATTCTGCTACATTATATATGCTGCAGATAACTTATAGATAAGACTCATAAATAACTTAAATCTTTGGAGAAAATCTTTGGTCAAGATTTAATCCAGTATGAATACCTTATAAACTACACCGACGGAAAAACCTATGGACTGACTACATACATTTATATACTCATGACAGGAATTTCTACACAAAGAACTGTTGTGATTTTCTCTAAAATTCTAGTGAATAAAGAATTTTATGCACTCATCACAAAACTGCTGTCAACAATCTATGTACTACGTACATCGGAACTGTACTCATTACATAAAGTTATTTACAACAATTTTGTGATGAGTACATTAAATTCTTAAAAGCATTATGTAGTCAATACAGATTTTAACATGTACTCAATACAGGAAAAATGTAAAATTTCTATGTGCAGAAATTTCTGTCATGAGTACATAAATTTATGTCCATAGGTTTTTCCCTCTGTGTGTAGTGGCCAACAAAATAGTCTGTCTAGTCTGCTGTGTGACTTGCTCTATACATTGCCATAGAGCCATTGTTTTTGTTGTTGGTGTTGCCTTCATTGTTGTCTTGTTGTCAACATACTCGGCTTTAAGCTCAAATTTGTTTTCAATAGAAAAGAATAATATTATATATGTATATATCAGTTTCAGGATTTCAACCCATGACACATTGTACTCTTGTCATAATGCAATCCACTCTGCCAAACTGTATGTACGTATATAGAAACAAGCAATATAAAGCTTGTTCCGATCCGATCCGAATCCGATTATCAGATTATGCTTGTGAAAGTTGTGTTTTCTACGACAATTTTTGCATAATTAGTGACACTAGCAGTTTCAGTTGCCAGTCCCACCAGCTTCGGTAAAACTTCTATAAAGCTTCGATAAAAAAATATACAGATTTTATATGGGCTATAATAAAGTATATATGGTTAAAGATTCACATATATTGTTAAGTAAATTCACAAGCTGAGAACCAGTCTTTTCGGTTTTTCTTTGGAACGACCTTGCGAAAGCTTTTATACCAACTATGGCTTCGTTACGGAGTTAGTTAGAAGAGACACGCTCTGTAGAAGCCTATGAGTATCTTAGCTGGGTTTTGTATACTTATATTTTACTAGCGATACCCGGCGCGCGTTGCTGCACCCAGCAAGTATATCGGAAATGATAAGTAAATTCAAAACTTTTATTAATCCCTAAGTCTGATACCACGCTCATGTTCCACTGCCCGTTACAGTTTCCCAGTAGCAGAACATCACTCCCAGGTGACAATTCCATTATGACTTTCAATGTCCTGTGATTTAAGCTTCCATAGCTATTCTGTATAGAGAATCGGGCCACACCCCCTTTTAAAATGCACAAACCGGTTTTCCAGTAGAAAGACTTTGGCAATTAGTAACTCCATACTGAGTTTTATTGTCATGCGACGTTTAGTTCCAAAACTATTCAATATCAAAAATTTGACTTGTGTGGTCGAAGCTATAACCCCTTTTCCTATGCCCGTCCCAGTTCCCTTGTTTATTTATAAAAAAACTTATTGAATCACACAATGTCAATTCTATTAAGTAAAAAGTCAGCCGTTTGTTCATTTATAAATAACAGGAAAACCACCGTCAAAACATGTGTAGAAAAGTTGCATGCAGCAAAACAAATAAACATACGTACATACATACATACATCTAGTCGGATTGAATCTCATGCAAATTCTCAACATGCTAAAGGTGGCCAGTGAATCCCCTTTTAACAAAACTGTGTTAGATTAAATTTCCACATCAAAACTACTTTGAACATATTAGAATGTACTTCAATCTAATTAGCTTTAAGCGCAGCAAGTATGTATGTATATGTATTTGTTTGTTTGTTTTGTTGTTTTGTGCTTGCTGAGAACAAAAAGAGTATAGTAGAGAGCAACATGCAGTTTATTGAGGCTCTCGCAGCACAAACGCATGAAAAGCTAACGATCAAGCAATGCATGGCATTGTGGATGATTTCTTAAAAAACTTAACACTTTAATTAAAGATACTTATTATTGAAATTTCGTAAAGAAAATCACCAATGAACCTTTTGTAGCACAAATGTGATATTTTAAAACTTATTTCAAAAAAATCGGACCAGTACTTCTGGAGTTTTGCGGACACAAAAAATTTTCACTTTCATTTTATATAATAGTATAGATTTGTATCATTACTGAAGGTGTTCTTTCGAAAAAAAAATATTAATAAATGTTTTTTATCAGTTTCCCAAAATCTACATAAAGAGAGACTTAAATAAACAAATTTTAATGTTATGGATTTCTCAATATTGTTTCGATATATACATTAGAGTGGAACGACTTTTAACCTCAAGCACTTCATACATTTTTTAAAAGTCCTCATTGAAAAAATATTTTCTGCATGTTTAATTTTTTTCTGCGACATAACTTTTGACTTTGTACTACGTCAATGTATGTATATCATTCCATCGGTGAATTTTATTTTTTAATATGAAATCGAAAGAAAAAGGTCTCAATTTTTTTTTTGTTCATAACATAAGAACGAATCGAAATTTTTATTTGATACATATTTTTATGGAATAAGACCATATTCAATTTTGTACGTCATCTAAGTCTATTTACCTTAAATCGGGGTTATAATGCTAACTCCAACGCAACTCACCGTGTTAAATCAATAATTATGAGTGAGTTGAGCGTAAGTCAACGTAACTTGTTATTGTTTTTAAATGAAAACTTAGACCTTCAGAATGTACACAAACCGATAAGTCGGATGGTGACCCACGACGCGTGGCAGCTGACCTCTTCCGTATTTTTCGGGGAAATACTTTAAAAAAATTACAATATTTACTTCAATATATGCTTAATATGTTCTCATAGTTGCAACATAATGTTGCATAGTCCTTATTTGTAAAAAACTCTTGAAAATCACTAAGAAAATAAGGACCAAAACGTAACTCCCCCTATAATGCACAAAATGCGTGACTTTCCTCAATTTACCTAAAAAATTTTCTGTTTAAAAAGCTCATAAAAAAATATATTCAAGTTTTCTCAACACTGTGGGGGGGGGGGGGGGGCAACTTCAGTTACATCGAACAGTCAATAAAATTAGCTCTTTGTGATATTTTTTATTTCGTTACCAAAAAATTAAGAAATAACCCTATGAGATCTCATCACGTCCATTTAACCTAAGGCTGTGCACTTGAGACAATTCTAATTTAGGACACAACATGAACGACTATGGAAAATTGTTAACTTCAGGAATGCAAATCCTTTAAGCAATTGCAAAAGAACAGATAGCATTTGAATATATTTTTAAAACCTTTTTTTAACTGCACAAGTTATAGTAGTAAATTAAAGCAGCAACTTGTATTCTGCTTGTAGCATGTAGCCTTAATCTTCTCCAATTTTCACAGCAACTAGCAGACATACCTCCTTCTTCCAATTCACCAGCACCACAACATCAGAAATTGTGCACAAACTTATGCAAATATTTTTTTTCACATCTGCATTGAAATTGTCAATGATTTGCCACCCCCAATCCCATGCAACATACTGGGTAAGAAGGTCCTTCGCCTTCAGGCTGCAATTGCCACAACAAAGACACAGTCAAGGATTTGAATCTTCGATATTTGCTTTTACTTGGATACTTTCAAACGTCATACAATGTCAAGCAATTGTAAGTCCCTTGAGAGTAGCGGGAACTAAACTGTATGTGTGTGTGTGGAGGGGGCGGGGTGCAATGGAATACATGTAAATGTAAACTTGAGCAAAGCGAAGCGAATAGCAACAAAGTTGCAGTCTGGGTATTGCATGGCAATTGCATGCTTGGCTGAGGATTTGCCCAAGAATATAAATCAATATTTTAGTTGTAAACAAAATATTGACTTTTATTCTCAACATATATTGTTAAATTTAAGGACTTCTTTACTCTGCCCTGGTGAACAATTAAGCTGACAAGCACAAGTTATGCGCATAACTAAAAGAAAAATAAGTACAAGAAGCTGCAAAACTTTAGCCAAGCATTTGATAACCTTTTCGGGAATCCTGCTATAATTCTGAATTTTTATTAAGAATCCTCAAAATTAAAGCACGTATTCATAAAACGGCCAAACATTATTTATAGCATTCATTAAAAAGGGTTTCAACGTAACTTTCTTAGGCCTTACCTAAGTGTCCTTAAAAACCCTCGTCTACCAAATAACGCAATATGACCAACAGCCCACCCATACACTTGACTTACACTTAGCATCCATTCACACAACATGCATCATTATGTGGCAGCAGAGATAAATACAAGGCACACGTGTGTGTGTTGTTGCTTACCTGGAAATAGAAAATGAAAATAAAGTTAGTTGGTTGGTGTGTAGCGCAGTGTGTGTTAGTATGTATTAGTAGCAAATATTATGTTGCAAAGTGAAAGCTTAGATAAGAGGAAATTAAATAGAACTCAAACTTTGTTTATTAGATAATAAATATTTTACCAAAGATGAGTAAAATGGATAAAAGTGATGCATTTTCGACAATTCTTCCAAGAAATTCTGATTAATTAGCCAAAAACTTTAAGTAATGTATCAGAGCTTACAGCAAGCTGACTATTTTGATTTTTTTAAACTAAAACACTTCTTAATTTTTATCCATACTTTACTACTTATTTATAGCATTTCCGTCTTTACATCTTTCCCTTCATATATTTTAATAGCTCTTAAAAGTCGCATCTCAAATTTTTAATTTTGTTTAATTTCTCGCTTGTGTGCTCTGCATCCTTTCTACATCTCATGCTTTCTACATGTTCACATTCATGCATATCAAAGCGTACTCTTTTATGAAAGGTTATTTCCTTTAATAGCCTCTTCGTTGAACGCTTTTCAAGCAGCTATTTTTATTACTCGGCTTTTATGGTTTAATTCAAGTTTAAACGTATGCGTTTTTGTTTGTTTCTGACTTCCTAGAAATATGCGGGAAAAAAGCATTTGCTGAAAAAAATAGCTTATCTCAGCTATATGTTGAACATTAATAGAGCAGCGAGCGCAGTAAAAATACATGAAATTAAAAATTCAAGAATAAAGTGATAAAATTAAAAATATCTGGTAAAGCAAAAAAATAAAACAATATTAAACATATACCAGTGAAAGCAATAACAATATGTTCTCATCAAATAATTTCCATGCTGTAACAAATCGACAAGAAAATTTCATTAATTTCATAAATTGAAAAAATCTCATCAAATGAAAGTTAAGAATCTGAAGAAAATGTTCTTTGACATCGCTATTTAAAATTACCTTTCATTAAAAATAAAAAAAAAAATACAAAAATTCAGAAATGTGACATTAAAAAAGCTTGCGTTCGTTAATGAGCATATTTGGGCTGCACTTATAAAGGGTGTTTTTTAATTTGCTGTTGTTTTTCTAATAGAGATTCCACGTTTCTGTATACAGATCGTAAAACTTTTTGTTTTTTTATGTTATTCAGCAAACATTGTTATTCATCATGCAAAAATACACGACTGAGAATTGTCTCCAAAGATTGAAATTTTACATTAAAAATAACTGTTTGGTTTAAAAATAACTGATTAAGCAAGCTTTTCGCGATTTGTTGCTCATTTACGGACTACATTATAGGTCAATTCAAGAAGCTATTCGTCTCATTGGTGAAAAGTTTTATTCAAAAAAAAAATCTCATGTAGGCTGTCTCTCTTTGATTTCGTAGTTGAAATTCATAGCAAATGTAGGTTGCTGCTGCCAATATAGAAGTATTACATATATGATATGAAACGAAATAGTTATTAGTTTGTAGTTAAATTTATAACTTTTTAAACAACCACTTTATTTTTTCAAGAAATAAATTCTCGCATAATGTCCAATAAGCTTAATTCTTCCGTGTTTTCCTTGTGGATATGAAAAAGTGCCGCATGCGTAAGGCGTTCCTACGTCATAGTTGATCGAAGATATATTTTAAGACGGCGAAGGGCACTAAAAGAACGTTCAGAACTAGCTGCAAATGCTGGTACAACATTATCAAAGCAATAAATTTAACAACTTCGTTTAACAATTCTTATATCGAATGAGATTTTCTTAAAATTGTGATTTTAGAGGTTAATGCTTCACCGCTGATTACAAAAATTCGATGTGAGGAGAAATTAAAAGTTGTATTGTAGTTAAAATTAAATTAAACTTAGAATTAAAAAAATTTAATCTGTTGTATAAAAACATTTGTATTTAAAAAATGATTGTGAGGGTTTTTTACCGAGGGGGCGACTGCCCCCCCTTTCCCCCGCTTCCGGCGCCCCTGCAGTTGGTGCAATGTTATGGCATTTGCACCAACTGTCAAAAATAGTATAAATTTGAGAACAAAAAAAGTAAAAAAGAAAATAAAATATACAAGCAAATGGCGTTTGAAGGATGCAGCTCGTGAGAAATATTTAAATATATTGTTTTTTAATTTCAATATTTTTAAATATTTTTTCCTTAAATGCGATAGTTTTATTTTTAAATGGTGAATATTTGAAAGATATATATAAAAATTTGTGCATATTTTGAATATATTTTTTATCAATTCCGTTTAAATATTTTAAATTTTTTATTTAATTAAAAAAGTATTTAAAAAAATTTTAAATATTTACGTAGTCGACTTATGCCAATGAATTATTGGTGCAAAAACTACTCGCTTTTTTGGATAAATTTAATATTTTATTTTTCTTAGTGTACTCATTACAATTTTTTTTTAAATTTTGGTTTTTAGTTCTTGATTTGAGGCTTCATTTTAAATTTTCTTTCATCAAACAAAATTTTTCCTTATTATAAGAATACTGTTTCTCTCCGTGTAGGCGCTGTGAGCAACAACGGGTACCAGTTTGGTGCAGAATACACTCAGAAGGCATCATCTGTGCTTATTTTTTAAAAAATGAGGTCAGAGCTAAAGTGGCGTTCAATGAACCACGCTATCGTGAAATGATTGGCTGGTTGCTGCCAAACTTTGCCGCCGAAGCAATAAATTTGCCGAAAAAGACGTTTGGTGAGCGAATTTTATAACGTTCTGGACCTGTCGATTATTGATTATTTCTTGTGGTCGTCAAATCGACTCTCCATTGGTCTATGCGAATAAGCTGTTGCCAGCATGGATAATTGAGTAGCGTAAGAGGAACATTATGCAAGCTATCAACGAAATTCCAAGCCCAGCTGAGGTGGTCATCTAAAGGAAATAATTTTCAAAAAATATATATTTTTTTTTTGTCGTAAACTTTAAAATAAAGACAAAACATTGGTCATTTGGTTACTTTTTATGTGTTTTATTTTAAAAAGAAATTCTGCTGTGAATTAAAAATCACCCTTTATATGTCGTAAGGAGCTGTAACGAAACGAAAGTAGCTTCTGCTTGTTAATCCATCGTCAAAGCAGTGTATGTGTAGAACGTATGTGTAGTTCTCTACAAAATCACTTTGTATATTTATGTTATATATAAGCTTAGCAGATTTTTAATATGCTTAAGTCATGTGTTGCTTGTCATGATATTTTGTAAAGATATCGTAAAAATTTTTAATGTAAAATCGAATACTTGAAGTTAATTTCGAAGATGCATGTTCTTAGTGTCCTTCATGCAATGTCAGTGTCAACCATTTAACAACCAAATTTCAACCATTTAACAACATAAGATATTATTTTTTATAAATATTAACCATTGTTTAACATTTTTTCAATTGAATAATTGTTAATCAGATAAGTTTAAAAAGAGGAATAGATATTGTTAACTTAGTTTTATTCATAGGTGCGACTGTGCGGAATTTTATGGTCTATATATCGTTTGATATTCATGCTAGACAAATAAAATTTTGAACATTGATAGATCAGCGCGATTAGATATCGCTGGGGAGGAGGTTACAATAACTTCGTAGTAAATATTGTGTCTATCTCTTGTATCAGAAGAGTATACACACTATTATATAAAAATCATCTTCTAAATTAAGGTCATGATTGGACAACAGAGAAAGGGTCTACCCTTTTAATAGTACAACACCTTTTCTTATACTATTATGATTTGATGTTTTCCGCTCATATATTTATGATGAATAAGCCCTTATCGAGCATTTACATAATCTTCTTCAAATTAATTTGTAATCACCATAAATTTAAATATTTTTCATAAAACTTTTTTCTACTGGCACTTTTTTCTACAGTATGTTGTGAAATGGACCAATATATCGAATTTCTTAAGATCTTGATATTTGAATTCGAAAATCCGATATTTTGCCAAAGCGTTTTAAAGTGTTTCGATTTTGAAAAAAACAACAAATAATACTTTTGATTTTATTTAAAACTAGCGACACCCAAGTGCACGTTGCTGCACCCAGCAACTATATGGAAACACTAGCGATACCCGGTGCGCGTGGCCACACCCCGCAAGTATATTGTAAATAATAAGTAAATTCAAAACTTTTATTAGTCCCCTAGTTTGACATCACGCTCATGGTCCACTGCCCGGAAGTGTTAAAATATCGGAAAATTATTTAACCGTGACCGCACAACTGAAATTATCAAATCAGAAAGAATAAACAATATGCTGAATTGTCAAACGGAACGACCGGCTACTGCGCCACCTGTTCAACTGTAATTGAAGATCGTAATTGCTGTTCTTTTTTTACACGGTGTAAAATTAGCCAAGTGGTAACTCCATTCTAAGTTTCAATGTTCTGTGAATTTTATTTCTATAGTTGTTCTGTCGAAAATTTAGTTTGTATGGCACCACGTTTTCAAAGCCGGTGCCTGTTTTCGAGTAGAAATACCTGACCAATAAGTACCTTCATACTTCCAAGGCCATTATATATCAAACATTTAAATTGTATGGGCGGAGCCATACCCCCTTTTCTAAAGCCTGTCCCAGTTTTCCAGTAGAAGGATATCACCAAGTTGCAACTCCATACTGAGTTACACTGTTGTGCAACATTAAGATCCAAAGATATTCTAAATTAAAAATTTAGCTTGTATGGGCGGAATCACACCCTCTTTTCCAAAGTCCGTTTCAGTTTTCTAGTACATAGAAGGACATCACCTAATAGTAATTCCATTCTGAGTTTTATTGTTATGCGACATTTATTTCCAAAGCTATTCGACATCATATTTTTGAATTATATGAGCGGTGCTACACCCCCTTGTCTAGTGCTTGCTCAATTTTGTTAGTCGAAGGAAGCGACTAAATAGTACGCTCATACCAAGTTTCATTGATGTGTGACTTATAGCTTGAAAGTTATACCGAAAATGGTCTGCTGAAAAAGTGCCACTCCCCACGTCCAACGCCCATAAAATTTTACCTGTGGAAGGGCACTTTTAAATTGAGGTAGAACACCGAATTCCGATTCTATGCGACCTATAATTTCAAAACTATTCGCTATCGTAGATTTGGGTTGTGTGTTAGGCCCCCTTGTCCAATGTTCCGTGAATTTTTTTCCAAAACCTTCGCGAAACAATTACGAACAAACCACAGAAGGAAGTATCAAATTTGGTCCAGTTGTTTTCAAGTTTTAAGCATCCGAACAAACCAAGATTCATTTTTAAATATTAAGATAATAAGTATATTCAAAACTTTTCTTGGACCCATAGTTTGACAACATTGTCGTTATCCACTGCCCGTTACAGTTTCCCGGTAATTGGACATCATCAAATAGTAACTCCATTCTGAGTGTCAATCTAAGTACAGCAGCTTTTACTTCCAAAGCTATTCGATCTCAAAAAGTTGGCTTTTATGGGCGAAACCACACTTCTTTGTTTAATGCCCCGTAATCCAATTGGATAACCTCACTTTTTGCTCGAAAACGTATTTTCTGGAAAAATTATCGAATTTATAAATATTGCATTGAATTTCAATTGATCGTAATGTTTGTATCGTTTGCGGATGTGATGCGCGATATACGACTATCCGGAATCAGTGTAATAATACGCATAACTCGAATCAATTGCAGCAAGAAAAATAGCACTTTTGCATAAGGGGGTTATATACCCAGAACTTTTTTTTTCAAAAAATTTTTTATATTTTCTTAAAGCTTTAAGTCTCAAAAAAATGTGGTGAAAATTTCAAGTTGATTTCTCTAAAAATAACAAAGTTATAGTCTAGTCAGTGAACCGCCTTCTAGAGCGCGTAGTGCTGGCCCTTATTTTCAAACGTGTTTTTCTCGAAACCATGTTTTCAAAGTCGGTAACCAAGATTTCTCGAAACTCTGTAAACCGATCGTTTTGATTTTTTTTTAGGCTTATTTTACACATAATAATCTCGTGTCATAGGATTTTTTTTTTTTTTGTAGATTCGTTGATTTTTTATAGGCTAAATAATGACGAATTTTTGGTCGAAAATCGTTAATTTACGTTCGGAAGTCCGCCATTTTGTGAAAAATCAATATTTTCAAAATCGGCAATGACAATTACGAGTTTTAAGTATCTAGTTTAATAATATTTTTCATTTTTTTGTTTCAGTTGAATTTAGGAGGAGCAATCTTGGTCACCGCATTTTCAGAGAGTTCTACAAAAAATGCTGTATCTACCATAATATCAAATTTTTAAAAAAAAAAAATACTTAACATACTCTTGATTGTGTATATTTTAAGGTATAAAAACCCTCATTTTAAAATATCCCTTAGGTTTCCTTAAAAAAATGCACAAACCATTTTTTTTCGGCCTCTGGGTATATTTCCCCCCTTAATAGAAAATGACAATGCGAAAAGGACACCTGTCAAATTGCTCACAGCCTAAATCAACGTATAATGCCATCCATCGGGTTCTGGCATTGATCGCAGCACAGCGCCATCTATTATTTATCTGGTCAACTTCTCCACCAAAAATTCACGAAGAACGTCGTTTATCACAGTGAATTTCACAATAATTCGAAATTTTCCAAACTTTCACAACGAATTCTCCACCCTTACATCGTCCAAAATCATCAAATCATGCATAAAATGAAAAATTTCGTCGAATAAAAATTCAAATTTTTCGCGTTTTTCCAGAAAACTAGAAAATTTAGTAATTTTTTGATATTATTGTAACATGCAGTATAACCTAGTATTTTAAAAGTCTGACTATTTGTTGAAAAATGACTAGTACTGGTCTATTCTTTTTTAGACCTATTTCTTTTTTATAAAACCAACTTTTTTACAAAATTCTTAACATGGCGATTTTATATATAATACTTATTGTCCTAAGCTGATCGAATTGAGACGGGTTTACAACTAGTATATTTATGATAGTCATCTGAAAAGTACAACATTCAAATACTCAATAAGTACGCGCAAATTTATTTCTTTTGAAGCACAATTGAAGTGATGTTTGAGTAGAAATTTGCTTCGATTCTCACACCAGACTGCGCTTAAATTTTTTTTTAAATTTTTTAATTTCAGATGGTATCAAATAGTAATTCAAATAATAGTTTAAAATAATCAACAGAAGAGATTTTACCATGTTCATAACCGTTTTTTAACCAAGGACCATCGTATTAGAATTTTATGCTCTATGACTGCAATAAATCTTTGTTTGAATCTGAGCTAACTTAACACGAGTAATTCGAAGATTAATTTCGCAGGTATCATCTCATTTATTGGAAAAATTTATTTCAAAATAGCATATCCCTGCCGCAAAATAGTTTCTCCAAAGGCAAATTAATTTTGTTACATATTTAAATTAATTAAATAAAAAAAATATGGCTTGACTGAAACTATTTTATAAAAAAAAAAAAAACAAAAAATACGAAACAATATATTCGATCGGTGAATTTCGGACTTAGCTACTGCGAAAAGTCAACCTTTAAAATATCGTAGTTTAAACGTTCATATATAGAACAACCTTTTTATGACGTCACAATTTACGTCTTGCCGTGCAAGTTTCTAAAGTGCAGCGATGTTGCATGGAATTCTTTTTCACTGAGTATAGTTGCTATGATAACAGTTATGGTACAACAAAATATGTTAATTCTTTGGATCTTATAAAAAAAATATATATATAATGAAATCATCGGGAAGCGGATGGAGCTGTTTAAGCCAAGAAACTCCAAATATGTTACATTGAACTATATCTCGCTGATTATAGGTGCTCCGGTAAAGAGTAAAGGCTTCTTCTAAACCATCATGATAAAAATAGACAAAAAGTTTATGATGTTATGAGTCCGCGGAGCTAGTGAAATCACTAGTTCAGCACTAGTTAAATATACTGCAAGGAGACTGAATTTTTTGCAAATATAATGATTATAAGATGTAAGGAAACATAAATTCGCTGAATTTATGCCTTACAGTTCCCTGTAAACCCCCGCTGCACAAAGGACCCCGAAAAACATGAATCCGCCCTGCAACCCTAAACCGCACCTGAACAAGACCCCGCGAACAGCCCCTGTCCATAAAACACGCAGCTGGGCGACCCACAATCAAACAACAACAACGCATACAGCAAGCCAGTGGCCTGATCAATCGGCACAACAACAAAACAATATAACGAAGCCACATAAAGCAAAGCAAGCAAAACACACAAGCAACATGCATTCTATGCACCCACACGTGACAATAACAAAATACATAGTGGTCATTAAACAGCGACTATGACAACAATAACATGCAAGGCAAAAGGTTGCTGCTATCTCTAGGCGAGCAAAATTCAAGGTCGAGATCAGATGGAAATTGGCGACAAAACAAGGTCCCGTTACCCTTTTTGGGGATAAAAGGAGTCAGCAAACCAACAGTGGGTCTCTTTTTGAAGTCAACACGCGAACAACGCACATCGGTGAGTCAAGTGAACAAGTAACAGAGTGAATAAGTAACCCAGTGAACAAGTGACAAAGTGAACAAGTGACTAAGTACGAGTGACTAAAAGCAGTAGTGAAACAGTGTTTCTTGTCGACCCGAGTGGTTTTATACCGGACGGCCGGCGATAAACATACCAGTGACGTCACCAACGGTGTTCTTTTTCTGTCGACCCGAATGGTTTCATACCGGACGGCCGGCTCTAAAAGCATCCAAGTGGACGCGCTATTTTTGTTCAGCACACTGCGACAACATCAATGACCGACTTTTACATCCGGCCCGAGTGGTTTTCATACCGGACGGCTCATCCTGGCGAACAGTGTTTCTTGCCGGCCCGAGTGGTTTCATATCGGACGGCCGGTCATAAAACATACCAGTAGCATCACGAAAGTTGTTTTTTCCGTCGACCCGAGTGGTTTCATACCGAACGGTCTGCTCTAAAAGCATCCAAGTCGATCGCCCAATTGGGTTCAGACCATATTTGTTTACAAGGATATTGACCAAAGCTTACACCTGACCCGAGTGGTTCTATACCAGATGGCCCATCGTAGATACTCAGAGGACAGACAAACGAACGGATTTCACGGATCCTACTTCGAAGGACTTCGAGTAAAATCAGGAGCAACGGAGAAGTGAAAAGATAAGTAAAAAATATGAATTGTTGTTTTTTTGTGAAAATGAACATTTGAAGTAAAAACTTAAACTGTGAATTTAAATAAACTCTTGTATTTGTAATTTAAAACTACGGAAATAATTTTTTTTACGAACCCCGGCTATCCGGCGAGCTAACCCCGGCTAGAAAGTTCGTTACAACACTTACAACACTTATCGTATTTTCACAAAGATATAATTATTTCAAATAATTTATTTATCTAAGATTTATAAAAGAAAAAATTCAACAAATAATTTGCAATTTCCATACTAAACATTTGAAATTTCACTCTTCAACCTTCATGAAAAATTCACCTTCAAGGAAAACTGCTTGAAATTCTTTTAAATAACGAAAGAGCTCGGTCAAACAAAATAGCTGGCAAAAATCTGAAAATAGCAATTATGGAAAAGCTTCTCCACCACAATCAACGCTAAGCATATTTTAAGAATATAGAATAAAACAGTCTGCAAAAGAGAAGTGCTTGCAAGGAAAAACAATAACAAGATGCGATAGAGAAAAAGTTCGCAAGAATTTCAATTTTATTCAGCACTATTTTTTTTCTGTGCGTTTTCTTCCGCTTAAGAAAACTAACAAAAAAAAAAAAAAAAAACGCCAGTACTTCTCAGTGCAACTTAATAATATAATACAAAAAAATTTCAAAATCGTCTCTTAGACTAGGAAGAATGCATAGTTTAACTCTGGAAAGAGGGAAAAAAATTGCAATAATGTCGAACTAACAAATACTTGGACAGGCATGCGAAAGACACCTAAAGACAAGAAAAGCAGCACAAGAATAGTCCTGTATTTTTTAGCTCTAACAGAAATGTACGCGTTTTGTTCAGACACTTGCAGGAATTTCTTTTGCAGGAACTGTCAAGTACCAGTGAGTAAGGCAAGCCTTTAGTTAGTAGATTAAAATCTACGCAATAAGGCATTCTAAATGGGGAACATTCCTTAAAAATGGTACAAGCCTCTTAACATGCTGCTGAGAGCTGTGAAAAAGGACAATGGACAGACATTTTTACAAAAAACTCGAAAGAATGCAGGATGTAAGATAATAGCTTCTCTTCAAAATGAGCAGTAAACAAGCGAAGGTCAACAAGGGAATAACAATAACAACAATAGCAACAACAACACCATTAATGTAGTGGCCTTTGTTTGATAACAACTGGGCCAGCATTAATTTTATGCAAATCCAGTAGCTCTCATTGAATGTGAAGCGAATTATAAAAGGATTCTCTAATAAAATCAAGCCACGCATGCTAATTTCAAAAGATATACAGGAAAGAACAGGAGTTGCTTTCGATGCTTTGAATTTCCTATTTAGCATACTTTACGGATTACAGATTTATACCATTTCTGCTATCTCTCTCTCTTTCTCTCGTTCTCTTTCATGCTAGTCAAGATTTTTTTCTGCTGTATTTAGACTTTCACAATCATCAGCTCTCAAATTTCGTTGTCCTATTTTTTTGTTAGTCCTTTAAAACCCTTCCATTCTCTCCATCCATCCTACTAAGGACACACAACCATTTTGTAATCGATATTTTGTGCGGCGAGGTTGGTTTAAAGTGACAATTTTTATGATTAACGGCCTTTTTTTTTGCGATGCCACACGCTTGTTCGCATCCTTATAAAATATTTGCTGCTCCTTTTCACGCCTTCGTTCGCCTTGATTGGCAGGGTGAAAAATTATATTGGAAATAATTGAAAAGATTTGATCCTTGGCGTGCATCCTTGCTTCTATGGCTTGGGTGCTGTCGTTACATATGTATAGATATATATATGTGTGTGTATGGGGAGGGGGGGGGAGGTGTTTCAAGTTTATCCGCCAAAAGATTTGTCATTTTACGCTAAATTGATTTTGCTCTTTTGTCCAGAGTGTTGCCAGGCCTTTTTGCTGTTCAGTGTTAAGAAGTGCTTTTTTTATTTTTATTATTACGAGTATGAACTTTTGCTCTAACCTTTCGTTAAGCTGTTCACAGTCGTTAAGATGCGTGCTAATAAAAGTCAAAAGCTATTGTTGTTGTTGTTGGTGTTGTTCAGCTTCTGGCACACCGCACAGTGGAACATCTTAGAAGAGAGCACATCATAAATGTTTTTTATTAAAGTGGCTTCTGATATAAAATTCCAATGGTACTTAATAGCTTAATTGTTAACATTTATTAAAACACAGAAATTTCAGAAAATTTTAGTCAAAAAAAAAACATTTTTGGCGACCCAATTATTTTTGTGGGTGTTTAATTCAGACTTGTTCGCTTCATCACTTTTAAAGATAATTTTCTACAAAACTTTGGAGAAATTTTTATAAAGTTTTATACATGTATGAAAAGCTCAACTTAGGGAGATTAAAGATAAATATTAATTTTTTAATTAAACGGTACGGGTTCTTATAAAACTAAGAGAAAGAAAAAAAACCTTCAAGTTCACAGAGACTTTTGGCAGCCAACCAGGCTCCTCAAAGCTTTACTTTCAATATAGATTTGTAGCCTGAGTGTTGATGAAAAGCATTTATCAAAATAAGAAAATATGCGGTTTCGGAAGTATTTGGGGTAAAGTGATATATTTCAGAAAACGGAAAAATAAACTTGGGCCATTTCATATGAAAACTTATAATGGGTGAGCTACATAGTAAAGTGGGAAAGTTGTTTTGGCATTAACGGATATGCCTTCTGGGTCTTCATTCAGAATATGTGGAGCTACTCCATGAAAAATGAACAATTTAATTAAAGTGGTTGCGAGGCCTAAAAATGAAAATTCGTGCCAATACGGACTACATTACATGATTGGATTCGTTGTATAGAAATGATATTATATATTCCCTACCAAAAGCGCAGAGAAGAAACAGCTTAAGCAAGAGAAGAATACCATTGTACAAAAAATTTTTCGTAAGAAGCTAGGATTGATCATCGACAAAGCAAAACAAATAAGTAATACCAATGATGATAATACCGCTAGAAGATTTTTTTACAATGCAAATGCCTTGTTGAACTGGAGGAAAAGAAAATTTGATTAAGGGACTTTACATAATTCTGCAAGCTTTCTCCTCAGGTGTTATGATAAATTATGAAAGTTTTGGTAGTTATGCTAAAGAAATTGCCTGAATATATGTGAACAATTATGAATGGTACTACATGACATTTTCAGTATAAAAAATTTTAATTCACGGAGAAAATAACATAAAGTATTTTGCAGTATTTTCTATCGTTCAACTTTCAAAAGATGCGCAAGAATCTCGTAATAAAAATTATAAAAACTTTCACCTTCATCAAGCAAATGCTCTCGATTAGATACAAATGAGTATGTATTTCATATTCCTCTCTACATTTCTAATTCGTATATCAATAGTGTTAGAAAAACATATACCAATAATGTGCAGGAGCTTGATGAAGATACTCTGCAGCTTTTGAAAGTCAACGTACAGATTTCAGAATATGAAGGTCCCCAGTTATTATAAAGTACCTAAAAATTACCTGTATATTAGTAGGTGAGAAATGTGTGTATTTTTCTTCGTGTCTAATAAACTGAAGGTATTGTTATATACTTTTAAGTAGTCTTCATCTTTTTCTAGCGTATTAAAGTTTATATTATTTGAGAAGGCTCTCACTTTCATAACATAAGGCATCTTCGGCGTTTAGACCTATAGCAGAAAATTCGATTTTTATTGTGTTCATTCATTTTTCTTTTCGTCATCCTTGGTTGAATCTTAAGAACAGCCACTCTTGGAATAATATTTATACCCCTACGTTTAAAAAACGTAAACGGGGTATATTAACTCATTTATGCTCACCACCAGAACTCGATGGGCTCATCATTCTGATCAAAACTGGCACGAAAAATGTAAACAAAAGAGCTTTTGGCGTCAACTTCAGTGCTTTTTAAAAAAGTATACTTTTAGCTTTTTCACATTGTCGAAATCAAAAGTTTTACATTGTCGGTGGATTTTTGAGAAATTTCCGAAAAATGCGTAAAAAAATTTCATCGCATATGACATATCATACGTTGTCATTAATGGCTCAATTTTGTCACTCCGTTTGTAACACCCATAAGGAGACCAGACAGGTATAGAAAAGTATATATATTCTTGATCAACATCACCACCCGAGTCGATTTAGCCATGTCTGTCTGTCTGTCCGTCTGTCCGTCTGTGATCACGATTACAGTCGTAATTTTCAAGCTATCATCACGAAATTTGATATTTAAGCTCTTATCTAGGAAATAAAGGTCCAGTTCGATAATGAGCCAAAAACTACACCCACCTCCCATACAAAGTGACTTCAGTAGCAAATAATTTCTGTTTAAACTCTGACGAAAATGTTTTTACAAATAAACATTTTTTTTTACTGCTTAAGACTTTGAATATACTTCGGTTCGGACGTGGGGGTATTTTAACTTCGGCCCAGTCGAAGATCATTTCTTACTAGTTTTATTTAAAAATAAAATAAATACCAATTTTAAAATTTTTAATTTAACTGTCAACACTCTAATCGTCTAATTTTTGAGTAAAAAAATTATCGATTTTTGATTCGAAACATACATTTATTTTCCACTGCGCATCGCTACAATTCACAACAGCATGAAACAAAAAAATCAAAGCATACTTTTTGGCATGCATGGAGCTTACACACAGCTTTGTATTGAAGTGAATATCTTCTAATAATAGCAACAAAAAGAACAATTTAGATTGATCAGACAAAGCTAAGCTTATGTTTTGTTCGCAACAGCAGAAGCTTCGATTACACACAAACACATTCCCACACACATTCATGTGATAGCCGAGAAGTTATTGAAAACTGTTGCAATATGAAAACTTGCTGCATATGGAACACTTAAAATATTTGTTAAGTATTTGAACGGGAAGAGTGAGAAAGATAGTTTGAGTGTGAGTAGGTGTATTGTGTGAGTACAAGTGAGTATCTATTTCTGGGTTGGACTCAGTTTACTTCTAGGTAAATTTTGTTTTCCTTAGGGGTTTTTTTTTATTCTTTTAAACAGATGCTGTTTTATTTAAGTTTAAATATTTTTTTTTTTTTGTTTTTGTATATGTATTGTCTTATCATCAGAAAAATTTGTTTTTTTAGCGTTTTTCCTTTACATAAATAACAAGTAACGCTTGAGCGGCTTAGCACGAAAAATGGCAGCGTATAATTTTAGAATTTCAGCTTTCATGGGTAGCAATATAATATATCAAGCATATCTGCCGATGCTGATGCTCCTTCAACTGCCAGCTGCCTGCTACCTTATTGTCTGCGTGTCTTTGTGTCTGTCTGGCTATCACACGAATAACTTTTTGGCTGATATGTAACACAAATGTTTTTGAACAACAATAAAAACACAAAAAAAAAGCAACATTAAAATAAAGTGATGAAGTGGAGATAAAATTTTTACTTGTCAAGTGCATATCTTGTAGTTAAAGGACGCCTACGGAAGATGAACACAAAAAAAAAAAAAAACAAAAAATATGGCAGTAATTACTATATTTGAGAGAAATTTTGCTGAGTAGTGTGAGTTTGTGTTCCGTGTATGTGCGACTTAACTATAATTTTCAAGGCGGTTATTGATGCATTGACATGAACGGTACGTTCCCACAAAGCTCATGAAAATCAATACTAAGAATAAACACTAGATGCACAATTTCCTTTTTTTTCATATGTTATTAATTGTTCAGTGTCAAAGTACAAAATTTCAAAACGGTAATACTTGCTCATGGACGAGAATAAATTCAATTTACAAAAAACAATTTTGTTGGAATCTTTTGGGTGGTGCTATTCATGTCAACGTTAACAGGAAAATGTTTGTAGATTGTGCATCACTACTAAGAAAAAAGCTTCATTTACGTAAAATTATTGTTTTAATTAGTTACGGTACTTATCCACTATGTTAGATATAGTCAGAAATAAACTCAAATTTATTTCAATCGAGAAAAATAAAAATTTAAAAAAAACCAAATTTGATTTTTTGTGTATCAAAAACTTATATAAATAATTGATTGACTAAAAATCTTTTACATTCAAAATAGTTGCTTAAACAAGACTAGAACTGATTTGTAAATAGTATTTAAACAAAAAATTTTTACATCTACTATACTCTTCAGGTAAAACAGATCTTTTTGAATAGTAGCGCTCTTAAAGCATTACTTATACTTTTGACGTAGAATACGTCGTTCTCGGAGGTAAGTAGGGTGGTTGATAGTGATCAGGTGTCGGTATTTACATTACTTTTTGAGCCGTTGGTGGGCCTAAAGTACTAATCGTACAATGTTGATCTTAGCACTTGTTGGTCTGCTTGATCCTCAATGCGACAAAAATTCATGTCAGAACTGTCTAACTTATATCAATTTTACACAATTACATGAAATATAAAGCCAACATTTGATGTTTTTGTTTGCTTAAACTTGCTACCTATTTATCGACAGCTTCCGGTTTTTTCGACGGCGAAGACAGCGCTATCTAGCGTGAAGACATAAATCTTATAATTAAAAAAAAGCATACTTTTGGGGGCATGCTGTTTTTAACAGACTCGCGTAGCCCAGTAATACTGAGTAATTTTGAGGGGCATGCTTTTTTAACAGAATCTGTTATTGAAATGTCAAACGCAGCCAATTAAATATCCGGGCATATTATCGACAGTGAAATTTTGACACATGGGTTGTTGAACTTGATAGCATTGAACAAATTTTGTTTGCTTGTTTAAGTTTTCTACCTATTTATGGACAGTTTCCGGTTTTATCGACAAAAGCATAAAATTTGTATGGGAGCGCCCCTAAGGAGTGGTCGGAGGGAATAGGTGTCAAAGGCAAAAATGTTCCTTTTGCAAAAGTAATGGGGGTTGGTGATGCATATTAACCCTCTCCGGCACTCTCTTAAAGGTCATATCCTCAGGTGTATGGAATAAATATTTTTAAAAAAGATGTCATCAAAAGCGAATTGAATAATTCTACGTCTTGTGTTACGACATAGTCGAAACTACTGTATCTTTTTTTTAATGGATAAAATGATGAAAAAAGTAAATACGCCACATATATTTAAACCTACTTATTGTAATGAAGAGAATTCTCAATTATTATAAAACGGTAATTCCAATCCAAATAGAAGCCAAATCCATTTGTCACACCTGACACCCCATACCGCTATACATGATAGAAGAAAAAGTGGTGGTATGTTAATTGTGGAAAAGATCATTCATTAAAAGGTCAACTCACAACTTAAAATTCGTATTTTATATATTACTTAAACCATATAAAAAAGGTAATTTTATAGGTGCTATCAAATTTTCTTCTTCTTTTAAGTCATTTACTTTCATAAATCGGTATCAATTCAAAATTTAATAAAACACCATCAAGTTTTCAGAAAAAAAATAAATAAATATCAAACAGTTAAGTTTGATATAAATAAAAAAAAATTATATCGTGGGATTAATCATCATCAAAAACATAGCGGTACCCATACATATCAACCATACCATATTCATCAAACCTTGCCCAACATACTATATCCAAATTTTTCCAAAATGTTTCGGCGTTGTATGGAATTTTTACTCTCTTAGGTCGAAAATACAACAATTTTGCAACTGTGCACAGTGGTTGAAAGGTGGAAATAAATACGTAGCTGTTAAATTGCGATTACGATTAGTAATCAATTAGATTATTTTTTAAAAAGAATTGTAATGATTATATAATCCTTAAGCAAAAATTTTATGGTTGGTAATTGATTACGATTACAAATAATCAAAAACTAATAACGATTACTTGAGATTACGCAAAATAATCAAAAAGAATCAAAAGTAATCAAAAAAATAGTCCGATTACTTTTCGAGATCTGTTTGATTCTTTTTTGATTATTTTAAGAATTTCAGTCTTAGGTAGAAAAAATTTCAGAGAGTATTCATGCTCTCTTTTTAACATGTTTTTAATTTACATAGCTTAAGAATTCTTCAATTAGCATAAATCCAAAATATTTTTGAATAATATTCATTGGTATTTTGTCTAGAGGCCCTCAAACTCGAACAATGCAAAAAAATACTTTCAGTATATGCATGCAATGAAATGCAATGCAAATAGTATACTTTCAGGCTTGGCTTGTTAAGCCAAACTCTTCGTTCGAAAGTGTGACATACTTTCCCCATCATTTACTCTTCCGAAACGAGGCACGAACTACAAAAAAGAAAGGATCAGCAATACTTTCTAGCATTCAAAAATCTATTGCTTATCGTGTCTTGCCTCTCGTTGGTGTGCTTTTTCGTGAAACAGAATGGAGGGATTCATGATACCAGCAATATTGCACTGTCTTATTGACCATTTAAAGCTCACAAACGGATTTTTATATTTTTTTTGTGACTATAAAAAACTACAAAAAAAAGGAAAATTTTTCTGAAAGGTTAGCATGTGTTTATACGCATAAAAGGCTACAACATGAACTACGGATTTGAAGATTAATAGCAGGTCTTACATTATCCCTAAAAGTATACTCAATTAAATTTTGATAGTTGCTATCATCGCTTATGCAATAATTATTGATTTGTTGCAGGATGCAAAAGGTTCTTTCAAATTTTATTAAATAATAGCGAAACGGGCAGCTTTATTTTGAAAATGTTTTTTTTTTCATTGTCTTACAAAATAATTTTAAAATAATATCTAACAGTAACATGAACATCTTATTTCAACGGTTTAGATGCTATATCAACTTAAAGTTTAAAATTTGGAAAACAAGTAGAGTGAACAATTTTTTGGGAAAGGTGGGCATGGCGGAGAAAAGGTTTTTTTTTTTAAACACTTTAATTAAGATTTCTGACAATGTGGCTTCAGCATAGGATAAGTCATAAAAAAAATATAGCGTTTTTAATTTTTATGTTATATGGAGGTAGGCGTGGTTGTGTGGGGATATCAATTTTTTTTTTTATCTTGATACAGTCAAACTGAACTCATGTGCCTAATTTTATTGATTTACGACGACTACTTCTAATTTTTTACATTTTTTATATGGGGCTCAACCACTGTGCGGCGTTTGCATGGAATTATTATTCGGTGAGTATATACAGCACTGTAAATGCTGTAAAACAGAAATCAGGTATTTCTACTTGAATTTAGTCTTTAATTAAAAAAAAAAAAACAAATAAACAAAACCAAAATGCCATAATAAGTCCTTTAAGGGAACACCTCAAAGTAATCTAAGTGCACCGAATGCAAAACAGAAAAAATTTTAAAAATAAAAATATGAACAAATATTTGGACAAGGATTTGGTTCTGTGTTAAGACAAGGATTAGGAAAATAATTCAGACAAAGAATGGCACAAGGGTAAGGACAAAGGTTAAGACACGCATAAAATATTATTTAAGTCAAGAAATGGGGCCAGGAATAGAACAATTATTCGAATACACTAAGGACAAGATTGGGAAAAATGGGACAATGATTAAGAAAGGGATTGAAACAAGGAAAAGGTCGGGCATTTTTACATGGATTAAAACAAGAGTTTGGACAAGTAGGACAATCATTAGCACAAATATAATAATAAGGATAAGGATAAGTTATGGGAACAAAGAAATGGTAAGGAACAAGAACAAAGACAAAGAGACTGCTCTCTAGTCAACGTGATACAAACATGTTCTTTTCTTAAGAGGTTTTTGAGCAGTAATTTTTATTTGCATTTTTTCGAAATTCAAAATTACGGAATTTTATGATTTTTTTAATAGTTTTTTTATATAAATTTATTTTTGGATAACTTTGCTTTAAAATTATATCTCTAAAAAGTTCACTACAAATAAAAGTTAAATTAAAATTTAACCAAATTTAATTGTTTTAAATTGTAAATCATTAACAAATTGGGTTTTATGTTAAATTTTTTTGGAAATTTCGTTATTTAAATCAATAATTCCTCCTCTTATTTCTAATATAAAACTAAATTATATTGTTTTTATATAGTACGGCCATTTCGCTATTTGCCACGCTCAGCTTTCACTCAGATCCTTTGTATAAAGACTTAAAGCTAAGAACCATATAAAATCAAAACTGATGAACTGAACGGAAGCACAAAAATCAGAAATCATAAAACCAATTTATTATTATTAAAGTCCACTTTTGTTAGAAAAGGCAGATTACTCCAATTTTTTCAAACAACCTTCAACTGAAGCCCAAAAGCTGAAATTGCAATTTATTATCATCTTTATATTGATATCACTTTTATTATGAGTTTCACTTCCGCTTTAATCACACTTAAATTTGAGTAGACCAGCCAATATTATTTTGGATGCGAACTTTGGAGCTTGCTGCTGTGATCACACAACGGCAAAACAATTTGTTTCCGCTATGAGCACTGACCTATCTCAAGCAGAGACCATCGCAATTAAAACTAAAATAAAGACCAAATTATTGAGTAGTCAGCTAAATAATAACAAAATGCATTGTCATCGATTGTATGTCTTTGACAGCATTAAACATTTCACTTATATAATATCAAATACATGGTCACCAGTTGCTCATTTTTATTGATATGTTGACATGTGGAGGAAATATGATGCATATGGCACGCTTCACGGAATTCGTTAAAATGTATAACTGGGCTAATAATTACAATAACAAATGTATTGAATAAGAATAAGAAGAAAATGTAACTTTTATGTGTGAAAAAATGATTATCAATAAAGAATTCAGACTTGATTGAATGCTTCCTCTGGTTTCATTTAAGCTATTTTTCATTTATGTGTCTGATACATCATATATGCTAAGTGAGTCTAATAAAAAATACTACAATGGCGTATTGAGTCTGACCCCAAGATTAATAGAAAAAGTTTGTAGAAAACATTACCAGGCCATCCTGCCCAACAACAAATATAAATGTAGAAGTGGGCGTATAATGCGGGACATGATGATGGCACAAAAATCTAGATACAAATTATGCTAGAAAACATTTAATTACAACAAGATCTTTTATTTCAGTAAATTTTACGTAAATTTGTATGGGAGGAATATTAAAAAGTAAAAATTAGGCAGATAATGCTCACTTCTGAACATAACTTGGTAGTGATAATTTTGATCAAATGAACCAGGGCCATTCTAAAAAAGTTTGCAAAATAGTAATTTTTATAAAAATTTGTATGAGAGGTGTATTAAAAAATGCGTGAATCACGCGTCCATTTTCAGCACACTTAACTATTATGGCAATTTCATAAAATACGAAAAGAACAATTTAATTTAATAAGTGTAAGGTACAAAATATTACCCTGTGACATTCTATCAGAAGTAGCTGTCTAATAAGGACAACAAAATTTCCCATAAAATCACCATAGCTCCTGTTGACCAAATTAAATTCTCTGTTTTTTCAACAGTTGCCAATTTACTGTTTTGTTTTTTCTTCTATCATGTTTCTTACAAGCAATTAATTTCTACAAAACGTTGCGCAGTCTTGTTAGTTGAGACGCGTAATTGTCTCTCGTTATATTTTAGCTCCGTACCAACAAGAGCAACACTCCACCTGCTAAGTGTTCCATTGTAGTAACGACTAAGAAATATAGAAAAGTTCGTGTGTGTTTGTATGAGTGCTTTTTTTTATACAAGAAGGCATATATCTTTTTATACATTCTGATATGCTTCGCTCATATCGTTCATAGTAAAATGTGCACGCCCTGTGAATTACTGCTATTTTTTGTGTTAAGTGCGCGTGTAAAGAAGAAGTAAAATCCACTTATTTAAAATGCGCAAAAAAATCTCTCAAATGTTAAAGAACAAAGTATGCATTAATGTGAACATTAATTTATTCAGTTTTTGAGCTTACTTTTAATATCATTCAAGAGCATTCTTGGCTGAATTCTTGTCACAGCTAAAGACATGTTCTATAATAAATCAAAAATCAGATACTCCTCTTCACAATTTTGTGTTTTTGCTGTTCGTTTCACCATTTTAATGATTGTCGAATTTGCGATTCCTTAGCAACCAAACCATCTGGTTTTGAATCGGTCTATGAAAGCTTTCTCTATGCCAAGGCTTAAATGGAACAGAAAAGATAAAATGAAATGCGTATTGGTCATCATATAAGAGGCGCATTGTATTTATTCCTTAATATTATTTCTTGAACTTGAACTGTGCATATTTGAAATTGAATTAAAGGTTTTTCAATTTGCGCCCTTAAAACTTAATTTATCTTTTTTAACTCAACTAACAAATACCTTTTTTTTTAGCAAAAGCTAAACAAACAAAATGCGTTTTGTTCATTTTATATTTTGGTTGCCTTCAGGTTTGCCAGAGATAAACATTTAAAAGTAATGCTTGCCACCTGGAAATATAATAATGATGAAATCTGTGCTGCTTCGTAACGTAGGTAGACACATAAATATTTTGGGACAGACACTCACGCACACATATATGTGAGTGTGCGTGCGCTTGGCTAAGCACTGCTGTTAATAGCACACGCCATCTAAGGGTTAACTCAAGCACAAATACTCCCAATGGAGGAGCAAAAGAAAACTAAAAATATTAGGATGAACTCGCATTTGAACTCAGTTTTTCGTGCATAAGTAAAATAAATCTATGTGTGTGTGTGGGTATGCGTTTGGCTGCTTGACTAGCTTTTTTGTATTTATTTTATCCGGTGCAACGTTCAAGTATTAAAGGCTGCTTTAAAATGGGAATATTTTTTTCTCCTCATCAGGTATCAAGCAATGGAATGGACTGCAAGCATTTTTTTCTCTCAAGTGGAAATTGATTTCGTCAAAAACCATTGAAGCAGATTAATTTAATAGATTAGTAAATAGTAGAAGTTTGATAATAAATACTTTCGACTTGCTACGAAATGCAACTACAACTTGATATTGGCCACATTTTAAGTGAACTGTTGCTAATTTATTTCCACAAATCCAAAGAAATAACATGTTTATATACTTAATAATTTTAAATGTTTGTATGCGGGATATTTTTGCATCTATTCATTTTTTAATGGCAACATCTGTGCAAACATTTATTGCCAGATACTCAAATTTTGTAAGTAGAAGTAAACGCCATTAAGGTGTGTAGATATTTATTTAAATTATGTTTTCCACTAACAGCTTTTCCACAGTCATCATTTTGCAATTTATACGATTGGAATAATCAGAAACATCAATACAAGCTGCGAACTGAATTACTTTAAATGTATTTTCCACGTTAAGCACATTAGAAATGTGCAACGCTGCGTTGCGTTGTTAAGTTACTTTTCTACGGCATTGCGCTGATGGACATTTCTTTAAACACTTTACGCCAGAGCTTATGAAAGGCATATTACAAGACAAATGACAATGGCATAACATATGACATGACATATGACACGATATGTGACACGACATAAGATATGAAATGACATTTGACATGACATATGACATGACATATGACATAACATATGACATGACATATGACATGACATATGACATGATATATGACACGACATATGGCATCACATATGACATAACAAATGACATGACATATGACATGACATATGACATAACATATGACGTAACATATGACATGCTATATGAAGCGTAAAGCTCTTCTTAACTTTAATTTTATTACTTTGCTTTACTTTTCCACCGCTATTCCCCGTAGCTAACTTATAAAGCAAAGCAAATTTGATTAATCAGCATCGCTTTGGATAGTTAAAAAATAATAAAATAGCTTCAATATGAAAAGTGGAACTAATGTTACTGTTTATCGATATAATACACATGTGTACGAATTGCATGACTATAAATTAAGATAGCTTGTTTTTAAAAACCTTAGTACTTTAAACTCTTCTGTGGTTCTTATTATTGCTTCACTAAAAAACTACTAAAAACGTTTAGTAAAAATATGAAGTTTTTCGCAACTTTTTTCCTACTGCTACTCTTGGATTTTGCCGTTTGATCAGATTTTTATAGAATGTGCCTCAATGCCCAAAACTAGATATGCCAACTTGTGGCTCCAACTCAGTAACCTACGATAACCCTTGTATATAATGGTGTGTGAGTGAGAATGTACAAAAGTTTGGAAAACACCTCGCGATAAAGATCCAATACGTAGGTAAATGTGTTAACCGCAAGTAAAGGAGCTGATGTTAGAGCATAAATATAAAGGTGTATATTGAAAATGCATTCAATTATTTTAATTTAAGTGATAATAAAGACATTTAAAAATGTGCTTGTAACATACTTTTTGTCAAAATAAAGGTTAAAATAAATTCTAAATTAAATTGTGCTATTGGGTTAAAAAAATATATCGAATTCTGTTATATTTATATATAAAATAAAAAAATAAATAACTGGTCATTTCAGCCCTTGAAAGGACTTTGACCTAGCTCTTATGATCAATTGTGTTGTGCGTGTTATTAAGTTTGTACACAATTGACCGAGAACCGGACCTACATGTTTAACGCCGACTCTGAACGGCGATGAACGGAATGATTTTGATTACTCTCTGAGGTTTGCCGTTGTCTGCAGAGAGGTGGCGGCCGTACAGAAAAATTCAAATAATTTTCTGTCGCTGCTGCTGGGATTCGAACCTGGGTTTTCAAAGTTCGTTGACATAGCGGCCACGCACTTTAACCAACTACGCCACGGACGCCACTATATGTACTATACAAATAGATTAACCCAGCTATTGTCATGATGTCCTTCTTTTCTCCTTACAAAAACACAGAATGGATCTTATAATATTCAAAATCAAATTTTTCAATGGTTTTCTGATCCTAGAAATCGCTATATACTTCTACCTATTGTGTCCAACGATTACATGCAGCCATAGCTTATAAAGAGTTTTACCTTTACCAGTTAAGAAATAAGGCCATTTTTAAATTTTCCTTTGTCACTCTTTTATTTTGTGGGTCTTCGTATAGAAAAAAGTTATGATAGGTGAATTCAAAGATAGGTGAATGTATTTTTTTATAATTCCGGATCGCTTAAATGTACCAAAAGTTTCACTCAGCTACACGGTACAAAAAACGTAATGTCAATACTATACTGAATATTACAATATAGGTTAGCACTGGTCACCAATTCATACAAAATATATGCATGCAGAGGAAAATAAAAAACTTTCTTTAAGTCAATAATTTTTTGTTCCTTTGGTTAATTGGTTATTAAGATTTACACATAAATTGATTTGAGCAAATGCTGAAATAACTCGTATATAACGTTACATCTTCGATGATTCCTGAATCAAATCATCATATGTGCATTAAATATCGAATAAATTTCCCACAAAATATACCATTTTAGCCTAATATGCATTCATAACGTGCTTATTAACCACAAGAATATATTAGGCATGTGGCTCCAAGCGGACCTTTTTTATTCTATTCTTTTAATTTCTGTTTGTATAGAAGACCAAAACTCATGTGTTCAGTCTTCAAATCTATTAAAATCTATTCGAACGTGCTTGGAAACTTAATTGATGAAAGCTCGAAAGCAAATTCAAGCAATTATCCAAAAAGAAAAAAAAAAAACATGTAAAAATGGAAAAGCTTGCTAAGACAAAATGGTCTTAAGCTCTCCAATTAAGCATTCGTCGATGTCTAGTCACCGTACCACGCAGCCACACAGCAACACATCCACACAGCCACACTTTTAAGCCAAGTTAAGATTATTTTATTGTTGACTGCGCTTTATTGACCTTGTTGGGAGCAACTTGTCTCGAATTCAATATATTTTTCTCTGCCCAACTAATCGCGTATAATTTATATAAAGCAGAAACAAAAATAAATTAACTGAGTAAACAATTATGGGTGAGTAGCAGCTAAAGACAGGCGGGATTTAGGGATACAAGTGGCATTCTAATTATAGAAAAATTATCGCTATCGCCAAAGCATGTACTTCGTGATGGCAGACATTGATGAAGGATGCTTACTACACAAGTATGTGTTCACTTGTTAGCAAAGCTGCCAACTAAGTCAATTAAATTTGTAATATAAACGCTCGACATTGAAGGTCATAAGATACTGTAAGATCGAATGATGATAATACGAGCAAACTTAGTAAAAAGAATAAGTTGAATAAAAGAGGTTTATTGCCTTTTCCTAGATTTCAATATTTCGATAAATAGCATTTTATTGCTATTCTTTTATGTATATGTTTGCTAGCTTTTATTGATTTACTATGGGTTTGTGTTGCGATTTCCTCTGTTTATTATTTATTGTGAGACTTTTGTTATCTCTTCACTCAATTGAATTTATCAGTGATTATTTATGCATCTGATGGCGCTATTGTCAACCATAAAGCTAAAGGTTGTGGCGAAAATAAGATTCTTTTATTCTTTGAATCTGGACTTCAATCTCTGCCATTGATTCACTTAATCTTTAATACATATATTTATGAATGTTTGCACCACTGAATACTTGAATCTTGGAGACCTACTGTGCGTGTGAGACACGATATGTGTGTCAGGGCCGTAGCCATTTTCGTTGGATTATGGAGGGAGGGGGGATTTCATTAAATATTTTAAGGATCAAATTTGAGAATGGTAGGTGTTTTATTTTGCCCACATTTCCTTACTGATAGTGTAAGTGTTAGTGATAGTGATAGTGATAGTGATAGTGATAGTGATAGTGCTAGTGAAAGTGATAGTGATAGTGATAGTGATAGTGATAGTGATATTGATAGTGATATTCATAGTGATAGTGATAGTGATACTGATAGTCATAGTGATAGTGATAGTGATAGTGATAGTGATAGTGATAGTGATAGTGATAGTGAAAGTGACAGTGATAGTGATAGTGATAACGATAGTGATAGTGATAGTGATAGTGATAGTGATAACGATAGTGATAGTGATAGTGATAGTGATAGTGATAGTGATAGTGATGGTGATGGTGATAGTGATAGTGATAGTGATAGTGATATTGATAGTGATAGTGATAGTGATAGTGATAGTGATAGTGATAGTGATAGGGATAGTGATAGTGATAGTGATAGTGATACTGATAGTGATAGTGATAGTGATAGTGATAGTGATAGTGATAGTGATAGTGATAGTGATAGTGATAGTGATAGTGATAGTGATAGTGATAGTGATAGTGATAGTGATAGTGATAGTGATATTGATAGTGATAGTGATAGTGATAGTGATAGTGATAGTGATAGGGATAGTGATAGTGATAGTGATAGTGATACTGATAGTGATAGTGATAGTGATAGTGATAGTGATAGTGATAGTGATAGTGATAGTGATAGTGATAGTGATAGTGATAGTGATAGTGATAGTGATAGTGATAGTGATAGTGATAGTGATAGTGATAGTGATAGTGATAGTGATAGTGATAGTGATAGTGATAGTGATAGTGATAGTGATAGTGATAGTGATAGTGATGGTGATGGTGATGGTGATAGTTATAGTGATTGTGATAGTGAAAGTTTTATTTTTCATCCGTTGTTTGATGTAAAGATTATATTGCTTCCTAATTGTTGACAAACATTTTGTTCGTTAATAAATTTCGTTTTGGAACTGTTTCTAATAGAAAATCTGCAATTAGTAATAACCAGTCTAACACGAACAAAACTAAAGTAACATTATTCCAAAATTTATAAATATATTAATTTTCATTACGTTACGTGATTTTCTTTAGATGTTACTCATAATTTGCGCATTAAAAAAAATTAAGCAATATGCTAACAAATATTAAGGATATCTTAATATTTAAGGAGATAAGTAAATGTTTCTATTAAAATTTCTTGAATTGCTGTATCATATTTTGGAATCCTTAGAATATAATATATTACTTTATAACTTTGCAACATAATTATGGTTTCTAAATAATATATCACATTAGCTCTATGAAGAAACTTTCACATTAGCCTTTAGAAAAAACTTTCGACCAATTTCTCTGACAAATTATGTGAGCTGATAATCGTTAAAATAGAAAAAAGTGAGGAACACAGAAAACAACAAAACCTAAGATATTCTCTTCAATCAATAAAACCCATCCTTAATTAAGTAAGTGGTCAGTTAAGCTGAAAAAAGTTCAACTTATTTCGAGGCAAAAAAAAAAAAAAAACCTTTTAGGTTCTTCTTCGCCAAGGGCTTTCTTTGCAAAGCTTTTGGCTATGCAATAAAAGTTTTGCCTTGCTTAAAAGTTTTACTTATGTGTGTGTTTGTATTTAAGTAAAGTGCCAAGATTAAGGATTATTTGTTCTTCTAATTGTCAGAACTTAAAGTTAAACCAAATTTGACGAAGTTCGTTAAAAGTTATTATCATTGTGTAGGCAAACATTTTACTATAAATTATAACACTAATGAACAACTTTGAAAGTTTTAACCTTTATAAACACTGTGTGTAAAATATGCAATGGGCACATAATTCAATCAGTCATCTTCCGTTTCGTTAAGGGAAACGACAATCATTTAACCTATTTCAAAAGTTCAATAAACAAATGTGTCAGGATAATGACAAAAACTTAATCCTTGCTAGGCAAACAGGCATACATTCGAAATAGACTGAAGTAAAAAGTGTGATAATTCTTCATTATAAAGTGTATGTGCGTGCATAGTGAACCGTAAGACCAGAGTATAAGAGTTCATATCACGTACCAAGTTTAAAGCTTTAGATGAATATCTTGATGTTGTTGTTATGTTATTTGCCAGTTGTAAACGTACTTCTTTCTTAATTTAAAGTTTAGTGCTTTAAAGATTTGTTAGAAAAATTTTGCTTTATAGTAAATTCATGAAAAAATTCTTTTTATTAAGACAGTGAAGTATGCGTTTAAGAAATGAGTAGGGATATTTGTGAGCAGCTAAGTATGTGAAAAAGATGTATTACGTACTAAGCTATTGAACTTTATATTAAGCTTTATTAAATTTTATATTTTATATGAAAATAAATTAGTTCATGTGTGTCGATTGAGGCAGTCGTTGCAAAAAGATTTAATAAATCCAATACCATGCATGCCAGCACTCAAGTTGTCTGAAGAATGTCTAAGTGATACATGAAAAAATCAAATAGCACTCATACACTGCGCTTAATTTTGGAGTAAAAACATCTTAAAAAAATAGTCTTCAAGCTTTCATATCATGGTTTATCACTGAACTTTGTTGTTTCTTCCAAATTTAACGTAGACGTTAACCCTGCACTTACCTTTTCAAAAAAATTTGGATAATGTTGTTTGAGATGTCGCATGGAGTAAAATTTATTTTTGAAGAAGTAAGCATCAATTTATATATATTTTTTTTTTATTTACATTTTTTTTTTTAACTCGCTAATTGCACCGGCTTACGATATAAAATGCTTTTTTATACTTTTTATATTTATAAATAAAAATTATGTGCTGCTATGTGCTCGATGTGTGTACCATATGTGCTCCATAGAAAAGCAAATTATTCTTAATTCATGGTTCTTACATGGTTGTGTTCTTAATTAAATTTTCCTGTCAAATAATCTTATATCTACTTTTATCAAAATATGGATAATGTGTTGAAATGAGTTCAAAATGTGGTGTAATATACCTCAGAGAGAGATTTAATTTTGAAAAATTACTGTCCAGTTTTTTTTTCAAAGCTCAAAACCTACTATGTGATAAATTGACTTAAATACTCATTTTGATGAATTGTTTCATACAAAAAAGATCCAGTATTTAAAAAAGTTGTAATCTGTTGTATTCCACAATTTTGAAGCAAATATTTTAAGATTGTTTTTTCATTTTTCCAAAAAAATTATATGTTTGCTGATTACCTCAAAACGCTGGAATGACACATGCAAAATAACACCACATTGTTAAAGTGAACAAAGCCAAGATAATAATTTTTATTGACATATTGCAGCACAACTTGAGCACATTACAGCACAATTATTATTTTGTAAAAAAAGTCAAGTAAAAAAAAATTATATAAAAAATAATTCTTTTTTAAAGAAGTGATAAATAACAATTATAATTAACATTTAAAATTCAGGCACATTTTAACACATATCAGTATTAAGTTACAATCGAAAATAAAAAAAAAACACAAAATATCAAGGATGACAAAAATATGGATACCACAGCTTTCTATTATGTTCAAATTTCTACGAGAATTACGCTACGAACGTAATAGTTTTTGACAACTATGACTTTACAATTGTTCATGTGCGATTGCAAGTTATTAGTAGTTAATAATATATTCTTAGTAGTAGTAAAACGCAAATGCCATCAGATTCGCAAAGCGTTAAGTATTTTTATAACGACCAATAATATACTTCTACGATCTGCGCAATCCATTATTTATTTTCATTATTGTGAAATAACAGTAAAACGAGTTTTTATTTGTGAAAAAAAAAAATCGAATAAAAGTTTTTATTCATAAAATTTTGCATAACATACTGTCAGATCAAATGAAACCATGGACAAAAAAAAGTTCAGCTTTTTTCAAAATCTCTTCAACACAGTCTTAATAAGATCATAAAAAGCTTTCATATGGCGTTCACTTAATCCCTGTAGTATATCCATTTTGTTATGGCTTTCATATTGATCATAAAACAAAAAACAAGAAGACTGTTGCTCAGCTCTCTTGAATACCTGTGCATAGATAACGTCGTAAAATATAAAACAGCCAAAAAAAAAAAAAACTTTCATAGAGACGCTAAGAGAAAGTGTCTAGCTTTTGTTTATAAAAGTCATTTAACAAGACACTGAGATACAAATAGATAACTATTTCACAAAATTGTTCACGGTCTTTGGTTGTCATAGCCCATCAAAATAGCTTAGTGTGTGTTTGAGTATTGCATCATATAATGCTCATATATTTAACTAAACTATCAATTGTTGAATTGAAATTTTACGTATTTACCGATTTTTAATGTTCAAACTTGTGACGACTAAAAGATCGCTGGCGATTTTTTAGCCGCACAACGGCCAAGGTGCGAGAAAGACACCTGGTTGAACACCACCAGTTGATATTTATGCTTCACTTTATTTTTTTACACACACACACATAAACACTGAACTAATATAATGAATAAAAACACATGAATACAAAATAACACCCATGCACTTTTATATAAGAAAAGAGAGAGAAAGGGGAAATCATGTAAACAAAAGTTGAAAACATGAAAAACGTGCGCAAACACATGCGCAAAGCTGGCGTGATCTTGCTCAGAGGCAAGTAGCGGATCACATAAGAAAATAATAGAAGGCAAATTGCTGGGCAAAATGTGGAAACAAATGCTGATGAAAGACAACAACAAGGCTGCACCGTACGGGACCTCGGTTACGGGAAAATCAGCCCAGAACTTTCGATTGCGGTACCTTGTTTGTCACAAACAACAAGAAGACGATGGTATAAATAGGCCGCAATCGAAGAGCGAAGGACAGAATGTGTTATACATTAAAAGTGTGCAGAGTGCAAGTGATCGAGATTATATAAACAGTGAAGCGAGTGCTATTGGAAACAAAAAAATAAAACAGTGAAGCGAGTGCAATTGAAGAGAGTGCAATTGGACCGAAAAGCGTTTGAGTAAAATACGCCGACCGAAGAAAAGACTGGAAAGTGGCAAAAACAGAGGTGGTGAGAAATTGTGAGAAGTGAAATATTTTTTTTTTATTAAGAGCAGAGTCGTTGGCTTGTAGGCCCACCTGCAAAGACAATAGATAGACATTTCGGTGGCTTGCAGGCCCACTTGTCTATCCAACGGAGAAAGCAGAGTCGTTGGCTTGTAGGCCCACCTGCAAAAGTAAAAGATAAACATTTCGGTGGCTTGTAGGCCCACTTGTTTATCCAACGGCAAGAGCAGCGTCAGTGGCTTGTAGGCCCCCTGCAGTAGCGGTAGACAGAGTCGGTGGCTTGTAGGCCCACCTGTCTTCACCTTTTTGTTAGCAGCGTCCGTGGCTTGTATGCCCGCCTGCTCAAACCAGAACATTGTCCGTGGCTTGTAAGCCCGCGTGTTCGCTTTTTTTCATCGAGTAACAGTGCTGCGGCTTGTAGGCCCGCCTGTTAAGCCGAGACGCAGACGTGAAGACCTGGAGGAATAAGGCCCATCAAATTCAACAATACAAAAATATAAATTCAGATATTTTAACGTGTAATTAAAGATAAAGGCCAAACGTATTTAATAAAGATCAATTGTTAAATAAAACCAAAGTGTAATTTCTTGTAAGAACCCTGGAAACCCGCTGAGCTTACCCCAGCAAACAAAAGAACCAGCGGAGGTTCGTTACAAGTGGCGCCCGAACAGGGACTATTGTTCACAGGAATAGACACGGAAAACGACAGGAAAACCAACTAACGAAAGAATCATGGTACGAACAGCCTGGATACACGCACTGCGAAGAGACGACTTGTTGGCCTACGCGAGAGAGTTTAATTTCAGCGGCGAAGGTACCGTTGAAGAACTCAGGAAAAGATTTGCTACGTTTGCGCAAGAGCCAGACCAAAAACCGGAGGTGCAACAACGCCTCATCGAACTGGAAGCAAAGCATGTAAGATGTCCTTCCCCTGGTCAGCTTGTCGTCCCTCAACAAATACCGATGTCCACCGCAGAACCAATAGGATCAGCGTATACCCATATAGCTACGCCGATGTATAACGGAGTAATGCCCGAAGTACAACCACAGGTGGCTCAGTACAACCACAATCCGTACGCTACAGTGATTGACCAAGTGAGAAAGTGGTCTGTGAAGTACGACGGTGGCCGAGACCCACTTGCGTTCATTGAGCGTGTAGAAGAACTGGCGGAAGTGTATGGCCTCGGAATAGACCATCTTCCCCGAACGATGCCCGAACTATTAAGAGACCGAGCTTTGACGTGGTTTCGAAATAATAATCGGATGTGGCGCGAATGGAGAAGCTTCAAGGAAGACTTCTTGCATTTCTTTCTACCCGCGAGATATTTTGAAAGATTGGACGACGACATAAGGCAGAGACATCAGCACCCTGGCGAATCTTTTAAGGATTACGTCCTGGCGCTACAGAGCTTGATGCGACATTCAAGTTACAGCGAACAGCAAAAACTCGAAAGAACATTCAGGAACAGTCGGCAAGAGTACCAGCTCTATATAAAAAGGAAAGATTTTGTTAGTCTGGAAGAGCTCATGGCGGTGGCCGAAGACTTCGAATGCATACATGCAGACGCGGCACCCATTCGAGCACCGGTTCAAAGACCCAGAGAGGAACGTCATCGCATGGTCACTCAAGCTCCGGAGGCACCTATCAATCCACGAACAGCGTGCAGACGATGTGGCAAAGATGGCCACATGCGCCACGAATGCCGGAATCCATGGGTAATATTCTGTTGGGAGTGTGGGAAACGAGGCGTAAAAGCGATGGAATGTTGTCGTCGGCAGTCGGGAAACGGACGGAACACCCGATAGACGCGAGGCCTATCGGGGATAGCACACACGGTCCCTCGCATTCCGTAGAAAGCCTACAACACGACGCAGCCCACATTTTTGCATTTGTTACCCTCGGAAAGGAAGTTCGAGAAGCCACTATTGACACAGGAGCCACCAGGAGTTTTGTGAGTCAGCAGTTAGCCGAAAGATTAGCCAACACAGGAGAGAAGAGAAAGGAAGACATCATCGTACGAATGGCCGACAACTCTGTGCGATCCGTGAGTGAATCATTGTTCATAGACGTAAGAATGGGAAATGATGCTTGCCGGATCCCGTTACTTGTGCTACCCGACATAGTGGACGATGTAATTTTGGGAATGGACTTTCTTATAAGAATCCAGGCGACGCTTACATGCGGCGGCCACACCATAACGTTAAAAAGTAGCGAGGTGACAACGAGTGCTAACGTTTCCCCACTATGCACAGTAGTGCGAGAAGAGACAGTGACGGAGAAGGAGATGATAGATAATTTCTTAAAGGCGGAATTATCGGAGTTTGAGAAACTGGAGGGTCTATCCAATATTACGACACACAAAATAATTATGCAGGATGATAGACCGATAAAGCAGAGGTACTTCCCGAAAAACCAAGCGATCATTAATGAGGAGATCGACGAGTTGATTGAAAAAGGGTGTATCGAGCCCTCACATAGCCCCCACAGTGCCCCAATAGTGCTTGTGAAAAAGAAGACAGGAAAATGGCGGCTCTGCGTAGATTATCGGCAATTGAATGCGAAATCCATACCAGACGCCTACCCAATACCACGAATTCATCATATTTTGGACCGTCTGCGTGACGCAAAATATATAAGCAGTTTAGATTTGAAAAATGGTTATTGGCAAATTCCTATGCACGAAAATAGTAAGCAATTCACAGCATTCACGGTACCAGGTCGAGGTCTTTTCCAATGGAGAGTAATGCCGTTTGGATTACATTCAGCTCCAGCGACGTTTCAGAGAGCATTAGATCAAGTGATTGGTCCTGAGATGGAACCACATGCCTTTGCGTATTTAGACGACATAATTGTCACAGGGAATTCATTCCAACAGCACATGACTAACCTGAAAGAGGTGTTCCGTAGACTCCGGGCGGCTAACCTTAAAATAAATGTTGAAAAGTGTGAATTCTTCCAAGAAGAGATAAAATACTTAGGCCATGTCATAAGCAACCAGGGGATACATACAGATCCCGAGAAAATATCTGCGATCAAACTTTTGCAGCGACCCACAAACACGAAGGAGCTACGACGAGTGCTGGGAATAGCGTCATGGTATCGACGTTTCGTTCCGGAGTTCTCAAAGATTGTCCACCCACTAACAACACTACTGGGAAAAGGAAAGCATTGGAAATGGAGTGAGAGTCAGGAAGAGGCATTCGAAACTCTTAAGGCCAAGTTAACTGAGGCACCAATCTTAGCGTGTCCGAACTTCAATGAAAAGTTCACGCTACAAACCGACGCCAGTGACTACGGCCTTGGGGCAGTCTTAACACAAGGTCAGGGAGACGAGGAGAGAGTAATTGCTTACGCAAGTCGACACCTCAATAAGGCGGAGTGTAACTACTCTCCTACCGAGAAAGAATGCCTAGCGATAGTTTGGGCAATCCGGAAAATGCGACCATATCTCGAGGGGTATAGGTTCACAGTGGTCACAGACCATTTGTCACTAAAATGGCTCAACTCAATAGAAAGTCCATCTGGTCGCATCGCGAGGTGGGCATTGGAGCTTCAACAACACACATTTGACATACAATACCGCAGAGGAAAACTCAACGTAGTAGCTGACGCGTTGTCTCGACAGCCTCAAGAGATGCTGCGTAAAGCAACCATGGAAGAGGCACAAGAAAATACGTGCAACTGGTTGCGTAAAAAGATGCAAGAGGTCTTGGAGAACCCAGAGAAGTTCCCAGACTACGTTATGGAAGAGGGGCAGATGTACAGACACATCGCAAGCCAAGCGAACGATGAAGATTGCGTTCCTTGGAAACTTTGTGTGCCCAGTTATTCGAGAGACAGGGTTCTGAAAGAGAACCATGATAGCCCGTGCGCCGGCCACTTAGGAATACGGAAAACAATTGCAAGAATAGCCAATAAATACTATTGGCCAGGCATGTTCCGCGATATTGGCCGTTATGTTCGTCGTTGCGAATCATGCCAGCGCTACAAGCCAAGCCAACAAAGTCCCACTGGTAAGATGCTTACCCAAATTGCGGAAGAGCCTTGGTCAATTGTATGCGCTGATTTCGTTGGACCCCTCCCTAGGTCCAAACATGGAAACACAATGCTCCTGGTATTTTTCGATAAATTCTCGAAATGGACTGAAGTGATGCCGCTGCGCAAGGCGACCAGCGATCACCTCCAACGCGCATTTCGAGAGCGCATCCTAGCGCGATTTGGCGTCCCAAAGGTCCTCGTCACGGATAACGGCGCCCAATTCACGAGTCGATCATTTAAAAAGTTCTTAAACGAACTAGGAGTGAAACACCAATTCACTGCCCCATATACACCCCAGGAGAACCCAACAGAGCGCGCAAATCGGACTATCAAGACGATGATAGCACAGTTCACAGGAGAGCAACAACGGGTCTGGGACGAACTGCTTCCAGAAATCTCACTAGCCATTAACTACAGTGTCTCCGAAACTACCGGATATAGCCCAGCCTTTCTGATTCAAGGACGTGAACCAAGGCTGCCAAAAACCCTGTATGACGAGCAAACATTTGGCACAGGAGAAGAACCACAGACAGCCCCAGAAAGAGAAATAAAAATGAAAGAGATTTTCGAGATTGTGCGGCGCAACCTAGAAAGAGCTGCCCAGGACCAAGCTCGGCACTACAATCTACGAAGACGAAACTGGACCCCAAAAATCGGAGAAATGGTCCTTATCAAACAGCATCACTTATCGAAGGCGATAGATAGTTTTGCAGCAAAGCTGGCTCCGAAGTTCGATGGCCCATATAAAATCATCGATTTTATATCCCCAGTGATAGTACGCGTTAAGCGCGAAAGAGAAACCCGAACGAGGACAGCCCATATCAGTCAGCTGAAACTATTTCAGTCTGACCAAGAATCGTAGCTAAAATCGCGCTGGAAGCGCAGCACCATCTGCGTCAACAACTGGCAGCGCAGCACCACCTGCGTCAACAACTGGAAGCGCAGCACCACCTGCGTCAACAACTGGAAGCGCAGCACCACCTGCGTCAACAACTGGTATCGCAGCGACACCTGCGTCAACAACTGAGATCGCAGCGACACCTGCGTCAACAACTGGAATCGCAGCGACACCTGCGTCAACAACTGAGATCGCAGCGACACCTGCGTCAACAACTGGCATCGCAGCGACACCTGCGTCAACAACTGGTATCGCAGCGACACCTGCGTCAACAACTGAGATCGCAGCGACACCTGCGTCAACAACTGGTATCGCAGCGACACCTGCGTCAACAACTGAGATCGCAGCGACACCTGCGTCAACAACTGAGATCGCAGCGACACCTGCGTCAACAACTGGTATCGCAGCGACACCTGCGTCAACAACTGGCACCGCAGCGACACCTGCGTCAACAACTGAGAGCGCAGCACCAGCTGCGTCAACAACTGGAATCGCAGCGACACCTGCGTCAACAACTGAGATCGCAGCGACACCTGCGTCAACAACTGGTATCGCAGCGACACCTGCGTCAACAACTGGCATCGCAGCGACACCTGCGTCAACAACTGAGATCGCAGCGACACCTGCGTCAACAACTGGTATCGCAGCGACACCTGCGTCAACAACTGGCATCGCAGCGACACCTGCGTCAACAACTGAGATCGCAGCGACACCTGCGTCAACAACTGAGATCGCAGCGACACCTGCGTCAACAACTGGTATCGCAGCGACACCTGCGTCAACAACTGAGATCGCAGCGACACCTGCGTCAACAACTGAGATCGCAGCGACACCTGCGTCAACAACTGAGATCGCAGCGACACCTGCGTCAACAACTGAGATCGCAGCGACACCTGCGTCAACAACTGGCATCGCAGCGACACCTGCGTCAACTGGCATCGCAGCGACACCTGCGTCAACAACTGGTATCGCAGCGACACCTGCGTCAACAACTGAGATCGCAGCGACACCTGCGTCAACAACTGGTATCGCAGCGACACCTGCGTCAACAACTGAGATCGCAGCGACACCTGCGTCAACAACTGAGATCGCAGCGACACCTGCGTCAGCAACTGGTATCGCAGCGACACCTGCGTCAACAACCGCAGTGTTAACACAGCCTATCGCATGGTATCGGCCGCGCACGCAATTGCATACACTACCGCGTACGAAGGCACACGCTGCCGCGCACGACTGCATACGCTGCCGCGCACACAACTGCATTTGCTGCCGCGCACACAACTGCATACGATGCCGCGCACGCAACTGCATACGCTGACGCGCACACAACTGTATACGCTGCCGCGCACACAACTGCATACGCTGCCGCGCACACAATTGCATACGCTGACGCGCACACGACTGCACACGCTGCCGCGCACACAATTGCATACGCTGACGCGCACACAATTGCATACGCCGCCGCGCACACAACTGCACACTGCCGCGTAGGCGCGTACGCTACCACACCACTGCGTGCAAGGCTGCACACCTGCAGCTGCAGTATATACTTCAAAAAAGTAAGTTTCTTACCTGAATAAAACAACCTGGAAAACACAAGACAGCGCCCGCTGCGCAGTCACATTTACGACCATGAGCAACGCCGCTGCGCAGCCAGGCCAAAGAATAAGTGGGCAGCACACGCTGCGCCGCCACGCCGCGAACCTAGACGGACGGACCGAGAAAAAAAAAACACTGGACGAGCGCCAGTACAGCGCTCACAACACAACGCCTTGTATTTTATTAAACAAAAAGAAAAACAAAACTTACAGATTGTAATTATACAATAAACAACTCCATAGCTTTGATGGCTCTTGCGGGGCCTCTGGTTCCTCAAGAGTCGGCGCCAGGTCCAGAATAATTGAAGATATTGACCTAAATTAGAAAATATTGTTGTTTAAATGATAAAGATTAAAAGAACAATAAATACTTACATGATGGTGCTCGAACAGAAGGGACTGCAACCAGCACCATGTCCAAGCGAGTTGGTAAAATGAAAAGTAGCACAACCTACAAAATATCATATAATTTAAATGATAAATATTTTATAAATAATAAACAAATTTACAAATAATAAATAAATTAATAAATACTTACATGTTGATGTGCTGGTCCATGAGCTTCGAAATAATATGGCGAAACCACAAAATAAACAAAGAATTAAACGTCAAAAACCCAGTGCTACCAAGTCCGCCCGAAGAAAAGGGGCCAACACACAAGGTACGACCTAAGGAATTATGTCGAAATAGGTATGTTCATTTTTGATTATTGTAAACATGAAAGATAAGAGGGAAAAGAGTAGAAGATAAGGAAATAAAGACTAAAGGATACGAGGATGGTCACAACTTACAGGTGACAGGTTACCATGAGATCATTGATCGGTGATCATGCGTGCAAATGGAAAATCTTTGGGAAACTAAATATATAAACTTGGGAAAAAAAATGGACATACAGACATGTACAATCAATTGAGTAGATAAAGGATAAAGATCGGAAGGAGAGGGGAGGTGCGGATTCGATGCCTGCCCGAAGTAGGAGGGGAGTGTGACGACTAAAAGATCGCTGGCGATTTTTTAGCCGCACAACGGCCAAGGTGCGAGAAAGACACCTGGTTGAACACCACCAGTTGATATTTATGCTTCACTTTATTTTTTTACACACACACACATAAACACTGAACTAATATAATGAATAAAAACACATGAATACAAAATAACACCCATGCACTTTTATATAAGAAAAGAGAGAGAAAGGGGAAATCATGTAAACAAAAGTTGAAAACATGAAAAACGTGCGCAAACACATGCGCAAAGCTGGCGTGATCTTGCTCAGAGGCAAGTAGCGGATCACATAAGAAAATAATAGAAGGCAAATTGCTGGGCAAAATGTGGAAACAAATGCTGATGAAAGACAACAACAAGGCTGCACCGTACGGGACCTCGGTTACGGGAAAATCAGCCCAGAACTTTCGATTGCGGTACCTTGTTTGTCACAAACAACAAGAAGACGATGGTATAAATAGGCCGCAATCGAAGAGCGAAGGACAGAATGTGTTATACATTAAAAGTGTGCAGAGTGCAAGTGATCGAGATTATATAAACAGTGAAGCGAGTGCTATTGGAAACAAAAAAATAAAACAGTGAAGCGAGTGCAATTGAAGAGAGTGCAATTGGACCGAAAAGCGTTTGAGTAAAATACGCCGACCGAAGAAAAGACTGGAAAGTGGCAAAAACAGAGGTGGTGAGAAATTGTGAGAAGTGAAATATTTTTTTTTTATTAAGAGCAGAGTCGTTGGCTTGTAGGCCCACCTGCAAAGACAATAGATAGACATTTCGGTGGCTTGCAGGCCCACTTGTCTATCCAACGGAGAAAGCAGAGTCGTTGGCTTGTAGGCCCACCTGCAAAAGTAAAAGATAAACATTTCGGTGGCTTGTAGGCCCACTTGTTTATCCAACGGCAAGAGCAGCGTCAGTGGCTTGTAGGCCCCCTGCAGTAGCGGTAGACAGAGTCGGTGGCTTGTAGGCCCACCTGTCTTCACCTTTTTGTTAGCAGCGTCCGTGGCTTGTATGCCCGCCTGCTCAAACCAGAACATTGTCCGTGGCTTGTAAGCCCGCGTGTTCGCTTTTTTTCATCGAGTAACAGTGCTGCGGCTTGTAGGCCCGCCTGTTAAGCCGAGACGCAGACGTGAAGACCTGGAGGAATAAGGCCCATCAAATTCAACAATACAAAAATATAAATTCAGATATTTTAACGTGTAATTAAAGATAAAGGCCAAACGTATTTAATAAAGATCAATTGTTAAATAAAACCAAAGTGTAATTTCTTGTAAGAACCCTGGAAACCCGCTGAGCTTACCCCAGCAAACAAAAGAACCAGCGGAGGTTCGTTACAAACTTTAGATATTTTAACTTTTCAAATAGTAGAGCTGTAAGGCTCCCGCTAGCACATATAAATGTTGCTAATACGCTCCGATAAACAAAAAGCTAGTATTTCACAAAATCAAACTAGACTTATTCTGATATAAGATATTTAAATCCAAATTTGTGAGAGTATCGATAGATATGTAAATAGACCTTCACTTGACAGTCTGAATTTGCAAAAATACTGTATATGAGAGAAAAAAATCTGACATACTATATGCAAGGTCAAAGACTTATTGAATTATTTGTTTAGGCAAAATATTTGTACAATCTTTGTTCATGAATATGAAACAATATTCTTGCTTAAACATTCATGGCATGCATAATCTGGTCACATACAAAATATGTTGTTGATATACAAAAAAGTAATAAAATGCAAACCACATTTTGGCAATACTGAAAGCAACCAATGTGCCATGCTCGATTTATTAACTTAATTTTGCGTTTTGAATTTACAAAGGTCTTAATCACTGCATTCATATAATATTTATTCATACTCGTATTTAAGCCGCTGCTAGTTAACATTGAGCGGTTGCTGCAATAGCAAAATTATTTAAGTTTTCCCATGTTACAGTGACATGAGTATTTATTTATTTGGTTCCTCGTTAAGCCCTTAATGTTTTAAAAATACACTCTCAATTTAATTTAGTTATTCTTATTTATAACCATGGCGTTATTATTCTGCATATTTAAGGACTTTATATATTCTCATTTTTCATTATTTCTTAATTATCTTTGTAATATTCAGCATCTGCGGTAGTGTTGGCCTCATCTTAATTAATATTCAGCGCACGTTTGCGGCATAATTTTAACAACTTAATTAATTTATATTGACAGTTGCAATATAGCGATGAGGCTATAAATTGTCTACGACTGAAGTTATAATGAGCTTTCTTGCTGTTTAAATAATTGTGTTTACTTTTATGAATACCCCGAAAAGCCTTCCTGTTGAAGATATTTATAGCAACGTCTACAAATATAAATAAATTTGCCTCTGTGCTTCTTTGTGCCTTTTTGATGCGTAACAAAATCAAATAATCAAATAATCAAATAATGAATGATGAATGATGAATGATGAATGATGAATGATAAATGATGAATGATGAATGATGAATGATGAATGATGAAAGATGAATGATGAATGATGAATGATGAATGATGAAAGATGAATGATGAATGATACAGGATGACTGATGAATGGTGAATGATGAATGATGAATGATGAATGATGAATGATGAATGATGAATGATGAATGATGAATGACGAATGATGAATCATCATGATGAATCATGAATGATGAATCATCATCATCATCAATGATGAATGATGAATGATGAAAGATGAAAGATGAAAGATGATAGATGAAAGATGAAAGATGAAAGATGAAAGATGAATGATGAATAATGAATGATAAGTCACATCTGCTACAGTTTCGAAGAAAATGAATTCATCCTAACCTATAAAATTCTTCTTTAAGTTGAAAGCTTAAGTTAGATTACCATCCAACAAGAAAATTAAAACTTTTGCATACTTTTTAATTTCAATACATCACTTATATACATATTTTTTAAGTAAATCTTATACAGTTTAGAGTTACTATTAATATTATTTTTTTTCTTTTTATTTTATTATTATAAAAGTTAAAGCGAAACTACTCTAAAAGTATTTCTATGGGTACATTAAATGAATAGAGGTAGACAAACACACAGTTTGAAAAATGTAGTATTGTGGTATTGATACTCTAAACAAGCGGAATTACCTTAACAATTAAATTGACAGAAAACAATATATTTTTTCGGTCAATATATTTTTAAAGAAAATATTTTACAAACATCAATTTTTAGCCTTAATTTTCTATTTAGAATAAAGTAAATAAGGATCACGAAATAATCCATGCTCACTCAACAAAACTCCACCCTTCTTTTAAGAATCATTAATAACCGGAAGTCATCTGTCAACGCCATCATAACAACTTAAAGACATTAACAGTAACATAAATAAACAAGCGAAATCCACAAATTTAGTGCTGGGAGTGCACGTTGTTTGGCTCAATCAATAGCACTAGCGATGAACTTGTGATAAATGTTTGTGTCCTTTGGCACAATATTAACCAATAATAGCTTTTTCAGCGTATCGTTTCGTCTGGGTCTTCATGTTAGTCATTCTGGCAATAATCGATTATTGCAGCCTTGGTGGAAATTCAATTGCTAGCAACATAAAAAGCAACAACAGCTGCGGCAACTGTGAAAGCATTCTGCTTCTATGAACACAAATTATCGGCCAACGTAAATTGTCTGCAACAACAACAACAACAACAACAACAATAACAAAAATTCAACGATAAACAAACAACCAGAAACAACACGCAGTAGCATGGGCAACCAAACATTTGAAGGATTTTCATCTTCTCTATGGTTGCAGTTTGTTTGTGCAGACAATTTGCAATATCCTTTCTAAGGAGTGGGTCGGAAATTAAGTCAATTTAAATATTGACAAATTTTGCGATATTTTTACGAGCAGTCGAGCAAATAGTTCAGCGTTCAATACCCCCTTTTCCTTACTGAAACACACACAGAATTATAGTTGCAACTTTTTTTGTATAGAGCTGTTATGTCGCTAGAATTAAAGCTATTTCCAAATGGCTTCTGCGCGTATAGCGGCAACTCCCAGAATTCATTTGAGAACTTTTGCTGACAAATAGTTTCATAAATTGTGTGAATTTTCGTTTGCTTACAAATGTTGATTAAAAGCTAAAACATAATATTATGCATGCATTCTAAATGTTGAAGCATAAAAATGTAATCTTCATAAAAATACTTATTGTACGCATGACATATTGAATCAAATCAGCTAGCGCCCAACTTTTTGTCAGACTACTACTTTTGGTCTGAGATTAAAATTTTTGCATTTTTAAATAAAAAAGCTTTAGCGCGCACATATAATTCCAGTAACCAAGCAACTTTTTTTTTTGTTTTATTTCAACTAAATAAATGCTACATGTATCTCGTATTTGTATTGACTTCACTTTATTTATTGTTGCCACGCTACTCGACTTGAATAACGTTGGTGCTGATTGACATCATAATTTACGAGTAAAGCGTCTGAAGGTGTTCTGTATTTCTGCATCGATACACATACAAGCACACGCTTCTATACGCAAATCTATAACAGCAAATTCTAATGTGAATGTGAATTGTCGGCTTCCGTATCCCGGCAGTTAGATTGAATAGATTGAAATACAACGTGAAGATTTTTCGTTGCTGCGGCAAAATCAGTTGATTGATTGCGTTTTTATGTGAGGCATAGATTGTACTTTGTATGAGTAGAATGCGAAAAGACTTCAATTTCTCAGACAGAAGATGTTGGAAAAATCCCAGTTGACAGCAAATTATAAGATTTGGAATGTTGGCAACCTCAACATTTATATAATATTTTCAAGTGGCTTGGTTTCTTCACCCCTGTATGAATCATTATGATCGAATGTTGAAAAAAATCTGCAAAGATATATGTAAAAATAATAAATTATAAAAACTAAAATGATTCCTACACTGAAAAAAAAGATTAGCTTAAAATTGAACGCAATGTGTTCAAAAAATGTGTTCATAATTTGACTTTTTTTTCATATGTTTTTCAAAAATTTTAAACACATTTGCTCTTACTTTGACTAAATTTGTTGCAAGCTATTTTTTAAACACAAAATTCGTCAAATTAATAGTAAATATCGTCAATTTTAAACCATTTTTTTTCTGTGTAACTGATAAAAAAAAAATAAAGACGAAGAGATAAGTTTTAACGCAAGACAAACTAGAAAAAATTCAAGGAAAGATTTCAATTAAAATATCTGTGTTTATGTTTAAGAGCCCAAACAGAATCAAAAATCCTTGCTATTGACGACACCGCAAAACAATAGAATGCATGAAAATGTATGAACACGTCCAGAATGAAATCGCAGGTTGTCAGCCACAACGATATATCGCACAATTAGAATCTATTCTATTTTTTCTCTTGCGACCGACGATTTTCTTTCTGAGTGTTATTAATGTTTTTGTATTACTTGTAATTTTTAGTGAGTCAAGTTTGCCGTCACATCTTTCTAATAGTTTAATTTAATAAATTAAAAACTCTCAGCGACAACGCACAAAGACAGTTTTATACAAAACAGTTGGATATTCACTGTAGTACAAACTCTTTCAATTTTTCCGATGAAAATAAATTCAACAAGGAGCAGTAAATACTATCTAGTATCTAGTGCAGTTTGCCTTACAAATGTATAAACAGTTCTTCAATTTGTCCTATTAGTTTGCTTTTCCATTCTTTTTTCGTTTTCTTATTTTTAGCTGCCACCAACTGTGAGATAAACGAGTTCGCCTCAGCATCATTTGACAGATCATTACTTACAAACTTTACTTACTTCTGGTGTCTTATTTTCTCTACAAAAGAATAAAATTTTATCCTCAAGCTTCAAACTAGATAACACTGTGCGAAAATTTAAGGGACATTTGATATAACTGAAAAAAATCGATAGTTTTTGATAGCTATTGGTCCATAGAACATATGGTCCAAGGGATTTTTTTAGGTTAGCTCACATAACCGTTTTTTTCAAGGTCACTCTTTATACTTTGGGCCGTAGTTAATTTACTTTAACTTCTAAACTAAGTAAAATTTGGATTTAAGACCTTCAGCAAAACTCTTGCAAATTTAATGACCTTTGAAATTGGGAAACATTTTTGCCCACTAAATGTTTATTAAAGGGGTCAAAACCCCCCTTAAATTAAAAAAAGCAGTATATCTCGGAAACTCTAGGCGATATCATTTTCATTGCTTCTACAAACAAAATTTTCATCATCTCCATTTTCACCATAATACAAAAAAAATCTGCCCTTCTATAAAAAATCGCCATTGCGATATGTACTAATTTTTTTAATTTAAGGGGGTTTTTGACCCCCCTGTGTGAATATTAGGGAAAAATAATGTTTCCCAATTTCACAGGTCATTCAATTTGCAAGAATTTTGGCGAAGGTTTTACATCAAAATTTTACTTAGCTTAGGAGTTAAAGAAAATTTACTATGGCCCCATACTAAAAAATGTGACGTTGAAAAAATCGGTTATTTGAGCTAACCCAGAAAAATCACTTTGACAATATTTTCTATGAACCAATGGCTATCAGAAATCATTGGAGTTTTTTTCAGTCATGTTTTGGTGTTGCACAGTGTAATTAGTTTTCATGGAAACTGTCTTTATTTCAATTTTTTAAACAACTCAAATAAGGTAAACAACGTTTGTAAGGTGACGTAGTGGCATAGTGGCATAGTGGCTATAGCTGATGTTTAACGTGTCTGCAGGTTAGAATCTACGATAAGTTTTGACAAGTGTTCGCTGAGAGTCAGTTATAACGCAGCTTGATAGTTAAACCTGCCTTTGCTTTGAATTAATTTTCGGGGTTTCTAATCATTGGACTATCTGCTGATGCACATCACCATACAACTCCAAATCTACTCAACACAACAAGCTACTTGAAGGTGTGCTTCATTTTATATAATTTTATCTCCCGTGGTGACCTGACGATTCGCCTTATTATATACTCTACAAAACTTATTAACACAACAAAACGCGATCTAATGATGTACTTTATTATGTACGACTAAAAATCTCTGACTAAATTTAAATTTTTAATCTAAAAAGTCCCATTTACTAATCGCCACTTGAAGTCATTTAATTTATGCCGAAAAATAATTAAGTGTTTATGGACGAGAACTATGCATTGTATTTAGAGCAGTATTATACTTGCACTAGTACTAGTTACTAGTACAAGTAACCCAAACATGTTGAATACTTGTATTTGTTCAAAATGAGACCAGCTTCAAATCAAGTTGAGATCGAGACAATTATTTTTTATATTTGCTTAGGCTGCAACCCTAAATAAAGTGGTTACAAGATTAATGCCCACAAAAGTACCTACTTATCGACCTCGATAGCCGAACGAGTCCCTCGGTTGAGGGACTCGTATATAACTTTTTGAGCCTTTGGTGGGCCTAAAGTACTGATCGTACAATGTTGATGTTAGCACTTGTTGGTCTGCTTGATCCTCAATGCGACAAAAATTCATGTTAGAACTCTCTAACTTATATAAATTTTACACAATTACATGAAATATAAAGCCAACATTTGATGTTTCTGTTTGCTTAAACTTGCTACCTATTTATCGACAGTTTCCGGTTTTATCGACAAAACCATAAAATTTGTATGGGAGCCCCTCTAAGGAGTGGTCGGAGGGAATAGGTGTCAAAGGAAAAAATGCCTTTCCGGCACTCTTTTAAAGGTCATATGCTCAGGTGTATGGAATAAATAAACAAAAACCATAAAATTTGTATGGGAGCCTCCCTAAGGAGTGGTCGGAGGGAATAGGTGTCAAAGGAAAAAATGCTCATTTCGCAAAAGTAATGGGGGTCGGTCATACATATTAACCCTTTCCGGCACAAAAACCACAAAATTTGTATGGGAGCCCCCCTAAGGAGTGGTCGGTGGGAAAAGGTGTCAAAGGGCAAAAAATGTTGCTTTTACAAAAGTAATAGGGGTCGGTCATATATATTAACCCTCTCCGGCACTCTCTTGAAGGTCATATGCTCAGGTGTATGGAATAAATATACAAAAACCATAAAATTTGTATAGGAGCCCCCCTAAGGAGTGGTCGGAGGGATAAGGTGTCAAAGGCAAAAATGTTCCTTCTGCAAAAGTAAAGGAGGTCGGTGATACACATTAACCCTTTCCGGCACTCTTTTAAAGGTCATATGCTCAGGTGTATGGAATAAATAAACAAAAACCATAAAATTTGTATGGGAGCCTCCCCAAGGAGTGGTCGGAGGGAATAGGTGTCAAAGGCAAAAATATTCCTTCTGCAAAAGTAATGGGGGTCAGTGATACCTATGAACCCTTTCCGGCACTCTCTTAAAGGTCATATGCTCAGGTGTATGGAATAAATATACAAAAACCATAATATTTGTAAGGGAGCCCCCCTAAGGAGTAGTCAGAAGGAATAGGTGTCAAACGGAAAAATGTTCCTTTTGCAAAAGTAGTGGGGGTTGGTCATATATATTAACCCTCTCCGGCACTCTTTAAAAGGTCATATGCTCAGGTGTATGGAATAAATATTTTGCTAAATAGTTTTAAAAAAAGATGTCATAAAAAGCGAATTGACTAATTCTACGTGTTGTGTTACGACATAGTCGAAACTACTGTATCTTTTTTTTTTTTTGTTATGTTCTTTATGTTATCTAAAAAAGTTTAAAATTTATTCCAAGATTTTACACCATGTATACACTTGTAAAATCTTTACACTTGTAAAAGGGAGGTAACCCTTGGCGACCTAATGGTTCACTTCACTATATTTGTCAACCCTAATTCATTTGCAGCTTCAACTTTGCGAATTTGAAGTGAATAATTCCGGAGCCTATCAGCTGATCCTTAGCACAACTTTTCATAGAAGGATAATAATATGCGCTAAAATCAGAAAAAAGTTCTGTACACGGCATCCCACTATACTTTTCTTATAGATTTGGAATCTCTAAAGACGAAAATCGCAAACAAAAATATTTTATAGATACGTTTTTTTTCAAAAAAATTTTTTAAACTTTTTTCATTTGGATAAGTAGTTTTTGCGTTATAAAAGGAAATATTTCCAAAAAATCATTTTTTCACGTAGAAATGCAAGTTAAAAACGTTTTTAAAAATTCATAAAAAATCGAAAACTGCAAAAAGTGGTAAATTTTTTCTTTTGATCTTAAAAATTAATTTTTAGTTGAGATAATAAGTTTAGTTGGTTTAATTATTAAAATTGAATAAGTGGTATATAAGATATGTTTAAATATATGCGACTATGTTTGAAAAAAAACGTATCCATAAAAAATTATTTCGCAATTTTCGTCTTTAGAAATCCCAAATCTATAAGAAAATTTTAGTGCGATGCCGTGTACAAAAACAGTGGCGCATAGTGTAATCAGAACAGTATTTAACAACATAGAGAAGAAATTGTTTTATTTATTTGAAATGAGTTACTTGATAGATAGGTTTATATATAAATTGTGTTTCTCGAAGACTGTAGTTAACTAATAAAATAAAATATGAAAAATATTTTAGATTTATAGAAGGAATTTATGGAATTTATAAATTAAGAAACACTTCGAATAATTTTTCAGTGGGTTTCTATGTTCAGAAAAAAATTAATTTTTTGAAAGAGTAATCAAGTCATTATTAAGTAATTATTAAAAGGTATTTATTTGTAATCATTTTAAAGTTTTATAAAATGTAATTAAGAGGTTAATCCAATAGACTCAAGAGATCGAACGCAGTATTCTTTGAGAAAATTTCTTTACATAGTGGATATACCTCTGATTAAAAAATACCCGGAATTCTTCAGTAAAATTAAAATGGTTGAATTATTTATCAATATTTTTTATTTCCTTCAAAGTAATCTCTATTGCAAGCAGTACACATATTCCAATGCTTCCTGAAATCTTGAAATCACTTTTCTTAGCTTGATTTTGGAATTGCCTTCAGCGAATTTTCCTTTACCACCTCAATGGTCTCAAAACGCTTTCCGCGAAGTGGTAACTTGAGTCGTGGGTATAGAAAAAAGTTACAAGGAGCCGAACATGGAGCTTCCGAAATGGTATGAATGTTGGTTTTGGTTAAATAGTAGCATACAATATCAGATATATTTCGTATTTCGTATTTCGTATTTTTAAATTAGATATTGATGGCATTTCCCCTTTATTGTTAAAAAACTGCAGCGTGTCTATGGCTTATCCTTTACTTCAAATTTTTACTAAATCTCTTTCGACAGGCACTTTTATTAAAGCGTGGAAATATGCTTTTGTTGAACCAATCTTTAAAAGTGACAACAAAAGTGATGTTTCCAACTACCGACCAATTTCTAAGCTTACGACAGTATCCAAATTATTTGAGAGTATCATTAAAGAAAAAATTTACTTTTCAGTCAAAAATCTCATTTGTCCTTTTCAACATGGCTTTGTTGCTGGTCGCTCAACTACTTCTAATCTCTTGTGTTTTTCCGAGGATTGCATATCTGCATTCCAGTCTGGATATTATGTTGACGCAATATATACAGATTTTTCCAAAGCGTTTGATAAGGTCTCCCATAAGATCTTGCTCTGGAAATTAAACCAGCTCGGGTTTCACTCAGTTTTTTTATCATGGATAGAATCTTATTTAACTAATAGAACTTGCTATGTAGTTCTTGATAATATTCGATCGCAGCCATATACTGCTACTTCGGGAGTACCTCAAGGTAGCATCCTTGGGCCTTTGCTCTTTCTGCTATTCATTAATGATATTAGTTCCTGTTTTTCACACTCCAAATATCTGCTATATGCCGATGATCTGAAAATCTATTCACCAATAAATAGCGCTGTGGACTCAGATATCCTTCAATCTGAGCTCAACAATCTCTATAAGTGGTGCCAAAAAAATAGGCTCTATCTTAACATCAATAAATGCTTCCACATTTGTTTTTCTAAATGCGCTGCTGTGGCCCATACTTCTTATTTTATTAATAATATTAAATTAAACGAAGTCAATGAGGTTTCAGATCTTGGTGTTGTTTTCGATTCGAAATTTACTTTTACTTCACACATTAGTTACATTATTTCTAAATCGTATGCTCTCTTGGCATTTGTACGGCGTAATAGCTCAGATTTTTCCGATATGTACACTCTCAAGTTACTTTATACTTCTTTTGTTCGCTCTAAACTCGAATATGCGGTTTTGATTTGGAGACCGTTCTATCATATCCACATAAATCGACTCGAACGCATTCAAAAAAGCTTTCTAAGATTCGCTCTTCGCTCTGCCCAATTTACTGAACTGAATCCATCATATGATGAAAGATGCTTGCATTTAAATCTTAAGACCTTGAATAGTAGAAGATCTATCCTTTCTCTACTTTTTATCTATGATATTGTCTCCGGCATGACCGACTGCCCATCTCTTCTAGAAAGAATAAATTTCAATACTCCGTACAGACATTTGCGGAACTTTGACTTTTTCAATATTGGTGTTAGTAGAACTAATTATTCTCTTAATGCTCCAATTAATAGGGCATTAATTGAATTTAATCGTCTGCCAAATTCTTCAGTTATAGATTTCTCTTTTTCAAAAAATATAATAAAAAATTTATTAAACTCTGTGTTTTTATAATTTAAATTATGTATTTATTTATATATATATAACATTACATAATATCTAAGATTAGTCAGTAAGAAATTTGTGAATTTTTTGACTAATTAATAAACGAAATACGAAATACGAAATATGGGTTGATATGTTGTCGTGGTAAAGAAACCACGAATTGTTTCTCCACAATTCTGATATTTCTCCACAATTCTTTATATGATATATTTTGTTAAAAACACAAATTTTCAGAAAAACTCTTTGCTCAAATAAATTCGACATTACGAAATTCACAGGTGTTGTCACGGACTTGTTTACAAAGCACAAACTGCCGACAAAGGCAGATGACAGATCTACCATCCCATATAAAAAAAGAAAGAGATTTTGACAATATCTCAAGCCCAGTTTGTTTTGATGAAAAATTCCGGGTATTGTTTTATCAGAAGGTATGTTATTTCTTAATCCACTGACCCGTAAGTCTACGTCTAAGTTTTAGAATAATACTTTAAATCAAAATTATCTAAAACATAATTTTCCGCCTTCTTCGGTAGATAAACAAACGGAATTAACATCACTCAAAAAACTGCCAAAAATAATACAGTAACAAGTCTTGCAACTTCCATTGTGAATAATCTCCAGGCTTACATTGTTGAGTATAAGAAAAAGATTTCTTTGTTGTAATATTTGAAAAAATACCTTCTTAAGAGTTTTTGGTAACTTTGAAGTTTAATATAAATTTATTTTTTTAAATAAATAATTTAAGTTTTTTTGTAAGATCAACATCTTTTTTTGGCAATCCTTTGAAAAGTAATAAAATATAATAAAAGTGTAGTGCTAGATAAAAGATAATTCATTGTTTAAGAATGCATTTAAAAAATATGTTTTTTTCTATGTAATGTAATGCTTGAAAACAATTTTCTTATCAAAACTAAATACCGCAAAACTGTTTGACTTTATAATATGTTAAAGAGACATGTTAACCTCATATTTCCAAAATTTCATTGTTTTCGAAACTCTTACGAGTAACATATTTCAGGCTGATGAGATGCCAAAACACTAACGTAGCTAAACTTATGCTACATTCATGCATTCATTAGTATTCAGTGCACTTTTTAAGAACATATAAAAAAAAACTAGGAGAGAAACAAATTGAAAAATTCAAATGAAAATTCTTGCTAATATTATGCTTAAATATGCTATGACACACATACATAAGTGATATTAACGCAAACGAGACTCAAGCAGAACCATATACCAGCACCATGTACCCCTTCCGCCTCAACTTACCCACCGTGCCAACATCATGCCAAGCACTGCTTACCACTAACCCGAGGTCATATCATAAATCCACCCAATTGACTGTTATTCGCATATTTTAGCGTTTAAAGTATTTTTCACCCTCATCAAGCTTGCTCATTACCAATTCAATGCGCAACCACTTTGGTCGCACTTCCCACGTTCCAAGAACGTCACAAAAAAAAAAAAAAAAAAAAGAATAAAAACAAAATTAAAAAAACGCGCACTAGGCAGATGAGCTGCTGCTGTTCTGTCTCTGTGTATATCTGTGTGGCACTCTGTTGGTAGTCAAAAGCATTGCCTTGAGCTTGTGACTCTTCATAAGTAAAAAAAGTAAAAAAAAATTAAATAATAATTTGCAATTTTTATCCTACTGTGCCTACTGTGCCTACTGTGCACTAATATAATTTCAATTTATTATCTTTCCTGTTTATTTTTTTTTTTTTTTTTGTCACTCTTATAATTTTGGGCTTCTGCTGTTTAAATAAAACATAAGCGGAAGTTGCGACATGTTCGTGTTTTTGGTTGTATTTGTTGAAATTTTAATTTAATTCGGTGAAAAGGTGTGCGCAGAGTGAATTACGTGCAGACAAGCTATGAGTATTACAAGCTCATTGTAGTCTACTTGGGCGCGACAAAAATTTTCACCTTTTATAAACTGTCTAGAATTTCGACACCACAGCACAAAAGTTGCCAAAAATGCGTGCCTTGAAGTAATTAACTTTAATTTATAGAACAATTAAGGAAATAGTCAAAAATTTTCCACTAAATTTAGCTGCAATGACCAAAAAGTTGGCAATTTGAGCCTGGAGTGTAAAACCTTTAAACTTTAAATGATGACAACATTTATTTATGAAAAAGTTTTTGTTATATTTTACATAGGATAAAGGTCGTTTCCACAAATGCTCTCCACAATTACCATGACATGTTCTTTGCATTTGCTACAACCACACTTTCACGTGCACACATACAAAACACACTTACATTCTCAATTACCAGCAGCCGCACGTCCGACTTTGATGACAGTTTAATAATGTTATTGTTGTAATACTTTGGTTGCCCACATTTCTGCCCACACAAATACCGACACAAACCACTCATATTTTTAAATCCGTATCAAATGGACGAACACAGTATGTTTTTGCCTCTAGCTAGCTTTGTGTATTAGTGGATTGTGTAAATGTGCGTGCGTGTATGTTTGGTGTATGTGTGTTTGGAATGTTGCTTAATTTGTATGGTTATTTGTGCTCATGCTTTACTTGTTTGTCGCAATTTGCTTTTTTTACCCTAGCAATAATCATTTGTTCGAGCTTAAAAAGCAAATCAATCGTTTATTGCTTTTTAACCCCTCCAACAAGTGTGTGCATAAATGCTACGCATACACACTCGGATACTGAGCATACAAGCATATGTTTACATGTAGTTGTGTTTATTAAATATTATGTTAACATTGATTGACGTTATTGCGTTCTTATTTGTTGTTTTGTTTAGTTTTCTTTGGTTTTGTTTTGTTCTATTGATTTTGATTGCTTTCAATTTTCTGTAACAGTTAATCAAACATAAAAACGACATTGAGTACTTTTGATGCTCAATGACTGCTATGGAAGGCATATTTTTAAATAATGAAATGATTCTTAATTGTTAGACAACTAAGGAAGGAATCACTTATTTTAACAGTTATTTTCACTATTCTCCTAACAGTTGTCTTAAACATATTTTGATTTCTTATTATGATTTTATATAGACCAGTGAGTTTGGGAGTTTTTCCGAGAATAAGTTTCTGTCTAATGCTTTTACTTATTAATTCATTCATCTCCTGGGCATTTGCTCCCACAGATATAGAACAGTAACTTAAACTAAAATCTTAAACCAGAGATAACAATTCAACTTATATATTCTTAAATATTTATCTATTTGTACTGGAATCCATATGGCTAGCAACAGAATTACAAAGAGTTTTTTCTAAAATTAGTTCTATGAAGAAAAATATAGAATAGCGGTCTTTCCCTAAGGCATTTTATTGGCGCATACATATAGATGAGTTCCAGCAATTCAGAACATTGGATCTTGCCATCTAATACGTCCTTGATAAATAAAATTTGAAATCTTTTTCATCTTTGCTTCAGAGAATGAGTTCCAAGTAGTTTTTAGCCTACTTAGTATATGAAGGCATATCCTGATATGTGTACAGATTACGCCAAGCAAAGCTAGAAAACCATTTTTGAACTTTTTCGACTCTGTTAACTAGGGTTTGCAAAACCGGTTCGAATTATTCGGCGTTTCGGTTTTTTTTTTCTTATTATTCGAACCGGTTTTTTTAAAAATTTTCACAATTTTCGAATAATTCGAAAACCGGTTTTTTTGGCTCGAATTATTCGACTGGTCGAATAGTTAAGAAATATATAAATCTTCAATTTAAAATTGAAAATTTCTTCAAACCACTTCTTTTATTTCATTTGAGCGACCCTTTTTTTTTTTCTACTTACGTTTTTACATTTCACTAACGTTTCTAACATATCTTATCTCTGGCTTCTATTTAATTTTATTTTATTTGAGCTCGTTTAAACATATGCTTTGGTCATTTCTTTTTGCTTTCTTTTGTTAAAACAGCATTTACCAGCGGCTGGCGTATTTAAGTTAAACATGATTTTTAGTTTATAATGAATTCTTTTTTAAAAAATATATTGAATTATCAACAGCTTCACATGAACTCCGAAGTAAATATTTAAAAAAAGGGACAATCGTTAAAAGACAAAGGATAGAGACAATCATTAAAAGACCTAAAACATGTGTTAAAAAGACTGAATGAAAAACTCGAAACATAATTCTACCCAGTGAATCAAAATTACCGTTTTCGAATTCATTTATGAGCCATTTTGGGTAGAAACGTTAAAATTCGGCACTCATAAATGAACCTATTTTGTATCATTCTTAGGACTAAAATGCCTCTCAAAAATTTTTTGGGAAATGAGTTAAAAAATAACCATAAATTTTACTTTTTTGTTTGGAAATTACTTAAAAAAAGAACTATTGAAACGATATTTTTCGGCACTCGGAAATTAACCCTTTTTGAATCAATGAAGCCGTACTGAACTGCTTTTAGAAAACAAACCTTTTTTTGTTCAGAAATGAGTTAAAAAATTAACATTTCGGAATTATAAATATTATTTGTATAAAAAGAAATTATTATGATTGAACTCATTTAAGAATGCAAAAAAAGAAACATTTCTTATTCATTTCTGAACTCATTTATGAACAAAAATGGTTAATTTTCAAGGCTTTTTTACCTACTAAAATAATAAAAAATTAGTCTTTTTCGACTCTAAATAAGTTTTTTATAAATTTCGAAATAGAAGTTCAGTTTTATTTATGGGAAAAATTTTCACGAATTTAATATTCTATGGCAAGTACTTTTAAGCAACATAATAAAAAATCAAAAATTAAAAAAAAACTCTTTCGCAAACCTCTCACCTTACGCAAAACCTTTCGCTTATGGTTCAGTGGGTAGTACTGCATAAGTACCTTTCTTTACTTTATTAAAAATAGTTGCTTTTTTTGTTAAATAAAAACTACATAGATATATGTAGGTAAAAAAATTAAAAAATTTATTTAATTTGAAAAAAAAAACCGGTTTTCTCGGTTTTTTTCTGGTCGAATAATTCGAAAACCGGTTTTGTAAAAATTGTGCTATTCGAAACCGGTTTTTTTAAAATGTCGAATAGTTGCATACTGTACTGTTAACATATATCGCATATGAAGGGCTACAAATAATGCAGGAATATTCCAGAATGAATTTGACCAGGCTCATAAAAATTGATTTAACTGTGTGTGGATCAAAGCTCTCCATGGAGTTTTTTTGTCAAAACCTAGTTGTGAGTTTGCCCTCGAAATAACACAGTCTCTATTAGTTTCAAATAAGACATTTGCCAAAGTTGGGCTGTTACCACGCCACTTCACGCGTTAATATCTATTTGAAATTTCTAGCAATCCGAATAATTTTAAACAATGAAAAACGTTTTCAAATCATCGCCATACACCAAAGTTTGACAGAATTGAAAACTATTTGGTACATATATCGTTTATATATAAAGTAAACTTAGGACCACTAAGTGGCTTCCATGGGGAACACCTGAAGGAACTTGGAGTCTAGTAGATTAAGTAGTAGTAGTAATTTTTGAGAATAATTTTCTATTCATACGGTATGAGTTCATACATTGTTTAAAGTTTGTATGAAATCCTAGATTATCTAATTTTGAAATCAATAACTTGTAGCTTAAGCTATTAAAAGCTTTAACAAAAGTAGTACCATCCTATTGGAAATTCACCATTCACGCTAAGCTTTCACCTGCCTCATTTTTAGGGAATAACGACCTATAATTCTAGCGCCGCATAAAGCGCTTCAAACAGTGATTATTTGTGGATGTAACGGTGCCTTGACATGCCCATTGAGCCATAAACGGTAGAACACGGCAACATACCCAAACTGACTGACACGATTTTCAGAATTAATTTGCAAACGTTGTTCTGGCGTAAGTCTAGCTATTCACCATAAAATGACAAAACAAACTAAGCACAGATGATTATAGAGTTGCCAGATCTAACAACCGACAATGACAATATATAATTCCTATCGAAAATATGTAGAACATCTTAAAAAAAGAAACAGCCTTAACTTGCTAATGAGATTCCAAATTGATTTAAACTTTTCAGGTCAGACCACTTATAGGCTTCCAAATCCCGCTATTTTAATTTTTTTGAACTGCAGTATTTTGCATTATGTATGCCCTTATGAGTTGTGTAAGCTAAGAGATATTTTTTTTCCATAGTAAGCTCAGGACGTTAGTTCTTGTTCTAGTAAGCTAGTTACATTGATCGATGCAAGCTTTTAAATTTAAAAACGCTACAATGCAGAGGTACTATATTAGCACTGCTCTTTATATATGTGGTTCAATAGATTATGCTACTATTTTGCAGTTAATTAATTTTAATGTCCCTGCCAGGAGCTTAAGAAATTACGAAATTTTTCATGCAAGTATCATTTATGCTTTATATGCTCCCATTTCGAGAGCTCTTACTGAAATAAACTGAATATAAAATTCTTTTGCTTTGGATTTTTCTTTGTCTAAATATATCATTAAAAATTTTCTTAACAATATTTACTATTAGATCTAGTATATTTATACGTTACACATTAATTGTAAGTATGGAATTAATTATTCTTTGACTAAAATAAATATATAATTAAAAAAAAGCAACAATTAACATCCTGAAATTATTGTCAGTTCATATTGTAACGAACCTCCGCTGGTTCTTTTTGTTTGCTGGGGTAAGCTCAGCGGGTTTCCAGGGTTCTTACAAGAAATTACACTTTGGTTTTATTTAACAATTGATCTTTATTAAATGGTTGGCCTTTATCTTTACTACACGGTAAAATATCTGAATTTATATTTTTGTATTGTTGAATTTAATGGGCCTTATTCCTCCAGGTCTTCACGTCTGCGTCTCGGCTTAACAGGCGGGCCTACAAGCCGCAGCACTGTTACTCGATGAAAAAAAAGCGAACACGCGGGCTTACAAGCCACGGACAATGTTCTGGTTTGAGCAGGCGGGCATACAAGCCACGGACGCTGCTAACAAAAAGGTGAAGACAGGTGGGCCTACAAGCCACCGACTCTGTCTACCGCTACTGCAGGGGGCCTACAAGCCACCGACGCTGCTCTTGCCGTTGGATAAACAAGTGGGCCTACAAGCCACCGAAATGTTTATCTATTACTTTTGCAGGTGGGCCTACAAGCCAACGACTCTGCTTTCTCCGTTGGATAGACAAGTGGGCCTACAAGCCACCGAAATGTCTATCTATTGTCTTTGCAGGTGGGCCTACAAGCCAACGACTCTGCTCTTAAAAAAAATATTTCACTTCTCACAATTTCTCACCTCCTCTGGTTTTGCCACTTTCCAGTCTTTCCTTCGGTCGGCGTATTTTATTCAAATACTTTTTCGGTCCAATGGCACTCTCTTCAATTGCACTCGCTTCACTGTTTTATTTTTTGTTTCCAATTGCACTCGCTTCACTGTTTTATTTTTTTGTTTATATAATCTCGATCACTTGTACTCTGCACACTTTTAATGTATAACACATTCTGTCCTCTGCTCTTCGATTGCGGCCTATTTATACCATCGTCTTCTTGTTGTTTGTGACAAACAAGGTACCGCAATCGAAAGTTCTGGGCTGATTTTCCCGTAACCGAGGTCCCGTACGGTGCAGCCTTGTTGTTGTCTTTCATCAGCATTTGTTTCCACATTTTGCCCAGCAATTTGCCTTCTATTATTTTCTTATGTGATCCGCTACTTGCCTCTGAGCAAGATCACGCCAGCTTTGCGCATGTGTTTGCGCACGTTTTTCATGTTTTCAACTTTTGTTTACATGATTTCCCCTTTCTCTCTCTTTTCTTATATAAAAGTGCATGGGTGTTATTTTGTATTCATGTGTTTTTATTCATTATATTAGTTCAGTGTTTATGTGTGTGTGTGTAAAAAAATAAAGTGAAGCATAAATATCAACTGGCGGTGTTCAACCAGATGTCTTTCTCGCACCTTGGCCGTTGTGCGGCTAAAAAATCGCCAGCGATATTTTAGTCGTCACAATATTTGAGTCAAGACAAGGACATATGCATTTGTCCTCAAGATACGCCCAATTTAATTCGGGCATGAAAGGATTTTTCCGGGGAAAAATGTATGTTTTGATTCAAAAAGAAGCTATTACTATTATTATTCTCTTTCTTTTATGATATGTTTGTATGTTTGTTATACACTGTCGAAAATCAAGTTCAGAAGGCATATTAAGTAGCTTCGAAAGGCATTTTAAGAAAAATTTGTTAGATTTTCAGAGAGATCAAAGATAGAGTGGTACAGTATAATTTCTAAATAAATCAGCTATTTCTAAAAATTGAAGTTATTTTGACATTTATTTTTGTTTATTTTAATAGAAAAATAATAGGAAAGAATTTTTAAAATACTTATGAGGGATGAAAATATTGTGTAGTTTTATAAACGATCAGAATTTTGGGTAGATTCGACAGCCATATTTAGAATTATTTTAATAATTGTTTATGAAAATAAAAATTTTAATAAAGTTTGATGAAAGTAAAGTTTGAGTTAACTCAATTGTGAGTTAACTCAATTGAACATTTTTGTAATGAACTGCTTATACATTCTATAAGTAAATAAATGTATGTACAAAATGGAACAAAATATAAAAAAAAAACTCAAAATATTATTTATTGCGGGCTAAGGGCACAACATTTTTTCGATATGTCAGCAACTGATACTCTTGCGTATGCTTCAGTATCATTTACACATACTCATTATTTCTCGTTTTTGTTTTTGTAAATAATACATACCTACCTTTTTCTTATCTTAGCATTACAATTTGCTGGTTTTTCAAAATTTAATGCTTATGTTTGGAATGAACGTGACCCTCGTGATTTTCCTTTAAGCAAGGTAATTGCTTAAGCAATTGTTGGAAAGCAAAAGCACAGAGAAAAAAAATCCTTTTAAATCTTCTTATAAGTGCCGAAACTTGCTGTCTCAATGGCAACCAGCTGAACTTGACAAAGTTTTCAATGGGAAAAAAGATGAATTTAACAAGTTTATGCGAACAAGAACACAACTAAATGACAGACAAACAGACAGCGCCACGGAATAGCGTGGATAACTAGACATAACCTTGGGAACGTATGGAACATTTTGGCTATAAATATATCACTGCTTTATAAATATTTTAATTCAATTTACAGCAATTTTGCAGAAATCATTTCTTGTTTTTTAACAACAAAGTGCTCTTAGTGGCCATGTGACAGTAAAATTGTTCTTATTTGAAATTATTTTAAAAATGTAAGACTGCTAGCAACTATTTTGATTTTGATTTATTAGAAATTAAGGTGCCGATGAGCTATATGTAATTTTGTAGCAAGTGATGACAAAGAAACTGTAATTTTAAGCTTATAACCTCAACTACATAAACAAAATTATAAATTAAATTCATTATCCTTTTTGCTAATGCAAGGAAGTGTTTACGACAGCACACTCTGACAGCAGCAGAGCAGTTATTGATGAACAGTTCACTCATTTAGCAGTGGTTAAGGAATATTCACAGTGTTATTGTTATGGTTGTCCTTCCTCATATTTCGAACTTTTTGTCTTATTAATGGTTGTCTTGAACAGTTTTTATTGAAATAGGATAGGCATTATTTTCCATACAGCGTTTATTTAAGTAAATCATTAGCATTAAATAGCAGCGTTCAAATTTTAAAGTGGCTTAAAGAATATTTAAATATCAGCTGTAGGAATCCAACGAATGTTTGAATTGAATACTTAATTTCCTCTCCCATACTATTCCATAGGGTATTTCTTTCACATCCTTGCACATAAACTAGCATTCTCTACATGCCAGTGCCAATTGATAAATTGACATTGACCAAGCAAGCATTTGAAGGACGAATGCACCAACTTGCAACAAGTTGTTCAACAAACATACAATTGCACACACTTCCACAAACAAACACACACATACTAACTCTCAAGCTACTGATTATAAAATAACAAATGCAGTGAATCTCAAAAAAAAAAAAAAAGAAAAAAAAGAAACGAACATTCTTCCTTTCGAAAATGCCACTGCAAATAAATCACTTGAATGCTGCAAGTAATACGCTTCAACACATTCGCACATTACGTTCTACATACATTCGCATTCCTGTCTCTGTGTTAGCTCTATATTTTTTTCACCAAGTGTGATGACTGGTCCATGGCTAGTCCTGTCACATTTTTAAGTGTCTTTTTCTATTATTTTTTTGTGCAATACAGGTTTTTCTTTCTATAAGCTTTACCCTGTGGATATTGGCTTTTTGTGTGTATTTGTGTGTTTTTGTGTGAGTGTGAATATGTACCTCTCTTTGTAGGTGTGTGTAAAATGTGCAATGACGTATGGACTTCGATAAATTACGAAATGCAAACGCTTGCAACGCATTCTAGATGCACGCTACGGTTGTAAAAGAGCAAATTTAATATAATAAGAATTTTACACGCTTAAAAATGCATCGATATGTGGGTTAGTTATTTTAAATAGCTTAACTCAAGTTTAAAAAAAAAAAAAATTAAAATATGGAAGAAATTCTTAAATATTAATTGAATAATATATTTGTATTCGTTATTTTTATCCCAGAAATTACGTAAAAAATCTCAAAATCAAAGGGCCCAACCAAGTTATACGCAAGCGAACAAAAGAATCAGAGAGAAGTAAACGAAAAGTTTGCTTAAGTTCCCAGCAAAAAAGTGGACCAAATTTGAAATAGTTCTGAACTAGTTCCAAAAAGGACCAGTACTAGTTCCACTACAGTACCCTTTAACATTGAACGAACTGACGCTTTTTGCGGGCTGATGTCATAGGAAAAGACAATTGTCCCCATAAACACTCCTTTTTCCCCATATTTGAACTAGTAGCATTAGGAACATTTTTAAACTGGTTGCTTTCTCATTGGCCTAAAAATTGTTATTTACTTATTTTAAAATGAACATTTTAAAAGTGTAAACGTTTAGTGTACTGGAACAAAGGTCCTAAAGGCCTGATTTGTACGATCTTTTCCATCCACAATTTAGAAGAAATGTTGTTTATAAATGTCTATTAGAGTGGAACGAAATGTATGCAAGCAAAAAATCTTCATTGGTTTCATATATTTTTTAAAACTACGCTTAAAAAAATAAATTTCTGCATCTTTAGTTTTTTTCTGCGACATAACTTTTGACTGCGCCCAAGGGTTTATATATTTCATTGTCAGACTTTTTTTTCTGAAATCCAAAAAAAATGAGAGCTAATTTTTTAGTGCTAACCTCTTGATTTACTCATTAATAACAACTTGTCATGTATGTGCTAGAAGATATTCAAGTTAAAAGATCACCGAAATCGGTCATTTGCTTATATCTTCATTCTGCTCAAAGTTAATATGAAATTTCAACTTTGCGTTATTCAAATATATCTAGTCGCATAGCGTGGAAACTGTTTGTTTTGTGTTAAAACTGTCAAGGACATTTTTATAGAGAATTATCTGATCTACAATTTTGTTTTGAGCATATTTTCTGTCCTACAAAGAGGAGCCGAGATATATGTGAATGACCGATTTCGGTGATCTTTGATCCTGAATATCTTCAAGCGCATACATGGTATCAAAGGGAACTCTTTACAAGTTAGCATTGATATCATATCATATTAATGAAGAGGTTTGCATCAAAAATATAAGAACTAATTTTCAAATTAAATTTTGGATTTTAAAAAAAAAATAAAAAATAAGTCTGGCATGAATATATAAACCCTCGGGCGCAGTCAAAAGTTATGTCACAGAAAAAAATTAAAGATACAGAAATTTATTTTTTTACTCGTAGTTTTCAAAAATATATGAAGCCCATGAGGTTAAAATTTCATTCTACTCTAATGTCTATAAACAATTTTTTTTTTTTTTTTTTTGTTATTATTTTTTCTAGTGCGCAGCAAATTTAAAAAAAAGCCAGAACGCGTTTATTTTTTTCAGCAATACTTTTAAAAACAAAAGCAAAGTGAACTGTTCTACACTGAACGCCTTTTGTACTCTTTCAGAGCTACTTCAAACTGCGCTAGAAATGATCTAGTTCACTTTTTCAATTGACTCCAAAATAACTGCTGGGTTCAAACAAAACTCGAAAAACACTTCTCAATTTTCAATAAAAAACACAGTATGTATGAAAAAAAAATTCAATATGAATTAATTCCAATATATCGCGTCGGAGAGGTGGGTACAGTAGCTGCCAAACACAAGAAGAATATAAAAAAAAAAAAAAACCGCGAATAGAAAACTATGCCTTTATTCGTAAACAGCCGATTTTGACAGATGCTGTACCCACCACAAGAGAGAATTTCAACAACTAACACTACCTTGTTGAATATACCTTGCAATATATTGACACAAAAAAAACATTTTGTTTTTTGCTGACAAGGGTTGCCAACATTTTTGGGAACAACAGTTTACAACAGTTCTGAATGAATATAAGTTTTTTAAGCTTAAAAAAAGCTCAATTTGGCACTAAAAACTCATGAAGTTTGCTAAGTTTGTCTTAACTATAAATATAAAAAAAAAATTAAATGATTTTTATTCCTATTTCGATGAAAGATTTAATGAAAAGAAAATTGAAATTATTTGAAATACAGGTTGCAACCCTATTCTCTGCTCATCAAACTACGGAGTCGAGCGCTCTCTCTCAAGTTCAGCAAAGTAAAATTGAGAAACTGAAAACTGGAAAATTGAGAAACTGAACGAAAGGAAAGCTTACGCAAAACGTGGGCGACTCCATAGTTGAATAAATAAGGTTGTTGCATGGGTGAGTGCGAGTTCACATAAATGTCAAATTGAAGTTGACAGCTCATACAAAATCTGAAAGCAAAAATTGAAAACATGTAAAGCCGATGGAGATTTTGTTGTTGCTTTTCATTGATTTTGACAATTGTTGGTGCTAAGAAGAGAGTACGATCAGCTCCGAGACAACCCTATTTATTCAACCATAGGCGACTCCATATAACGCCACACAAGTTCGTACTTTTGCTCTTTTGCTTTTGTTTGCTTACGCATAACTTGGTTGGGCTTTAAGTAAGGCTTTATAAAGATCGATAAATCAAATTTAAGAAAGGTTAAGTTAAACAACATATCAAAATTGGGGGAAAATATTTTCCTGAGTGTAAATTTTTTGTTAGAAATATGAATATTTTGTGTGATTGATTTTAAAATTTTGAGAAAATCTCATCAAAAGTGTTTTTTTTTTTTTTTTTTTTTTTTTTTTTTGTAAAAACTGGTTTGAAAATTTTAAGTGTTCAAACACTTATTTAATCTTTTCAGCCTAAACAATTTGGTTTAGCTACGAGTACATTGTATTATGTCAAACGATAAAGATAGATAGGCACAGAATGTAAGAATGTATTGATAATGGGAAAAGAAAAAATTTCAGAAACTCTTTATTATTCTACTAACTGATATACCCAGTTCAACTCGGGGGAAGAAATGTAAAATTTTTATATATATTCCTCGTTTTAATATTAAAAAAAAAAAATCCAAATAAATAAGCTGCACTTAATTGAGTATTAAATTACTTTAAAGCAGGGTTCAGAATTTTACACCCATGAAGCAAAAATATCCAAAAAACATGAACATAAACGTAGTTTGAAGCACACAGCACACAATTTTATTTTCATTTAATTTTTGTGTGTAGCAGAGTTGGCGTGTTGTGTTTCATTCTTCATGAAGTCTGCATGTGCTTCATGTACACCAATAATGATCGATCTCAACGGTTCAATGCGATTCCGTCTCGAACTTGTGTTGGCTTCAAAATGTTCATGTTGAAGAATGTTGGTGCCTTCGTGAAGATCAAAATGAAACATTTTTCAGACACGACTTATTCATGTTGGAAAAAATTGGTGGTCGTGAAGAGAAAAATGAATAAAAGTTTTCCAACACGACTTGTTTATATTGGTATAGAAAACTATATGTATTCTTGATCAATATCACCACCCGACTCGAGGAAAGCAATTAGCAATGTCCGTCTGTCTGTCCGTCTATCTCCGGCTCTCCCTTAAAGCCCCCCTGTTGAGGTGTAGGAAAAACATATACAAAAATCATAAAATTTTTATGAGAGCCCCCCTAAGGATTGGTCGGAGTGAAAAGGTCCCTAAGGCAAAAATGTTTCTTTTGCAAAAGTAATCATACGCAGTCATACGCATGAACCCTCTCCGGCACTCCTTCAAATGATTTTTTTGTATTTATACACGCAGCATATTCCTTTTCAGAATATATCCTATGTTTTTATAAAAGAAACCATAACGACGGTGCTTACGAAAAAAATCTTCCGACAGAAAATTGCGGAGAAGAAAATCTCTTTATTCAAAATGCGGCGGCAAAAATCACTTTTATCAAATTCGGCGAAAAAAAATCACTTTTATCAAAATGCGGCGAAAAAAATAATTTTTATATAAAAATCATTTTATAGAGTACTGTAAGGAATTATAAAGATGAAATAATAAATAGAAAAAATTATTTGAATATATAATTTTTTTCAGAAAAATTGTTCCCGCTCTTTAAAAAATACAGCGTTGTTAACGTTATACTCTGAAAAGAGATTTTCTTCGTCGCATTTCATAAAAAGAGATTTTCTTCGCCGGATTTAAAAAAAAAACAGATTTTTGTCGCCGCAGTTTAAAAAAAAAGGATTTTCTTGATCGCGTTAAAAGAAGAGATAGTCTTCGTAGGAACCGTCGATAAAAACCATAAAAGTATCATGGTTTTCCAATGTTTTTTTTTTTCTTTATATGTATGGGTATAATGGAGGTCCCTTTTTTAAATAAGGAGTTAATAACTGAGGAAAATTGTTGATCTTGTTACGCTAAATAAACTCGCTTAAGGTATAATTAATACACGTGTAAGTTTTTCGAAAAAAAAAATTTTTTTTGTTTAATGTGTTCTTCAGAAAATATACAGTTCAGTTTAAAAAATATACATACACATTTTTAAATCGATATTTAAAAAAAAACAGAAGTTATAACGGTTTTCGTTATCCTATGTCTAAGCTCCATACAACAAATAAAAAATTTTAAACCCGATTTCCTCGAAACTAGTTTTTTTAAAACGGTTCGATAGATAACTCGAAATCTATTGGTTCCCTTTCATTTCAGCATCCAAAACTGATCTTCAAGGTTTTTAGAATCCTAAAAATCACAAAAGTATGGCTGAACTCTATAATTATTCCCACACTTGAGCAAACATCATGTAAGATTTATTTTCTATCTCTGACTTGCCCTTCGACGGAACTTCTCTTTATGATCTACCGATTTAATGATGTTTTCTTCTGGCTCGTAATACTTATTTTCGCTGAGCTCATAAAAACCACTGCACAATAATGGCACACAAACTCACAACAATAAGAACACACAATTACACAATAACACACACTCACCAAACAAGAACTTGTTTATAAAACCCATTATCTTCCCCTAGGTTTATCTTTCATCAAGCTTGACATTGCATTTTCTACGTCTGTCAAATGAGCGCATAATAACAACAAGAACACACAGTCACACACGCACCTATACACATTAGTGCACAAACAACTCAATCATCACAGAATCGTACATAAGCGTGCACAATTCACTCACACAAGTACACTATAGAAAAACACTCACTTCACCAACACATAGACGCCGCAACTGCAGCAACTCGGACATTATGGGGCATACTTTAATTTGCTTACTTTGTCTAGTATGTATTTGTGTGTGTGTGTGTGTGAGTGTTGGTAGGTTGTAGGTATGTCAGTTTAAATCGAGTTGTAGTTTTTCATTTAGTTTTGTTGGCATTGCTTTGTTTGTTGTTGTTTTTTGTTTTGTTTTACTTCATATTTTTGTTGTATTGTAGTTAACGTCAAGCAGCTGCAGCTCGAGTGCTTGCTTTTTTTTCGTTCCGAACACTTCCGCTGATGCAACGGAAGTACGCTTGTTGGACGTCAGATTGGATTTTTATGTGCGAGCAGGCAGTGTAGTGGTGTACTTGTGTGAAGCTGTTTTGTTGTAGCTACAAATTGTTGCACGACATTCTAGTAAATAACAGAACAATACAAGGATTCTTTTGCACACACCTAGAGCCACAAGTAATGAGTGAACATAATAGAATGACAAACAAAATAGCAAAAAATAATTTTGAACGGCACAACTAACACACACACACACTTACACATTTATTTAACCAGTGAAAATAATGCTGAAGGTTAACAGCTGTTATTTAGGCAAATAGCATCTTTTTTTTCTTTCTATTTACCAGTATTTGTCTTGCATTATGCTATGTATGGCTTTTGTTGGAAATTTACTTACACATACACACATTCGAAAACACATAATTTTCGCTTAATCGCATTGATGTCATTAAATTGCCGCCATGTGTGCGGGTCTGCGTAACACATGGAATTGATCTCGGTGCTTGGTATTGATTGATTGTGCTACTTTGACTCTGCTCAACGTTTGCTACACGCTGCGTGCTCTGCGTCGTTAATTGATTTTGATTGAAGCAACAGCTTTCTTAGCTTTACGTCGTTCATTCTTCGTCGTGTATATGTCTGTAGTGTGTTTGTATATGAATTTGTGGTGGTGAATGAGCTCAAGAAAATATACACAAGAAAATGCAATTTATTTTTTTTTTTTTTGCCTGACACAAGGACAGCATCTGCAGGCTCAAAAGATTTGTGGTTGCTTGGCGTGTGGCAAGAACTGATTAAAAATTTAATTGCAGCTTAATTGAGTTCGCGCTCTGTAGAGCAGAGTTTACGCTTGGCTTATAAGTAAAAATAAAAATGAAATGTTTTTGTTTATCTTTGAATCCTTTGAGTATTCGCTGAAGCCGTTATGAAATGATGAGTTCTATAAAATATTTGTGAAGGAAATATAGTTGAATTTTTTTAATTAATTTAAAATTTTTCTAATATTCTTTAAGATTTTCTTACGAAACAAAACATTTAACACCGGCTGGTATTAAAATATTGTAAATATTGTGTTATTTATGACAGTAGTTTTTAAAAAGTTCTACGAAAATGGATGTTAAAAACGTAATTCTTATTAAAAGCACATCTTTACTAGGGCGGGTCGGTCTCCATAAAAAAAAACGTGTTCGATAAACTCGATCTAAAATGTACCTTGGTTCATTGTGCTACCCTCCTCAAAACAATTTTCGATGTGTTAACCCTTAGGCTTCCTGGAATTTTTTTAAAAAAGTGCCTGTTTTGGTCAAAAACCCACTTTTAGGGTTCTCAATGGGTTAAATTTGTTCAAAAATGAGCAATTAAGCCCCTGATGTGTTAAGAATATTTTATTACATTTCCAACGTTGGTTAAACGACATCAATTGGACGAGATATAGCGTAGTTATGAAGATTTAAGTCGATATCGCATCGAAATGTATTAAAAAAAGACTCAAAAAAATATACAGAAAGAGCAAATTTCTCAAAATTTTTTATGCAGATAGTAATAATTTTTGAAGCTTTAATTTTGGTTTTTTGTTTTTGAAAATACAGCGAAACAAAAAACTTGTCCATACAAAAGGTGGGTTTCTGACCAAATAAGACACTTTTTTAAAAAAATTCCAGGAAGCCTAAGGGTTAACACATTGCGAAATCGTGTTGTGGAGGGTACAACAATTACCCTAAGTACATTTTATACCGAGTTTATCGAACATATTTTTTAGTGATCCACGCTTATCTTTACACGTTTAAATGCTTTAAGGGGAGGGTAAGGTTTGTTTTGTCTAAAAAAGACATTTTTTCATGAATTTTATTAGAAAATATTATTACAGAAGGTTTATTTTACATATTATTATATAAAAGTACAACATTTGAAGAATATTTAAAAAAATGTTTATTAAAAAATAGAGAGAAATAACGGATTTATTGTAGATCTCCGCAGGCGCCTCGAAAAAAGTTGTAGTGCGGTGACCAGCCTACAGCACCACTGGATCATCTGAAACCAAAAAATCTAAATGCTTTCTTTAGTTTATTACTTTATCTCTTCAGTCATTTCGAGCTTTTTTTTAATTTTTAAATTTTTCAATTTTTGGCACCATTTTGAAGCCAAAATGACGATTTTTGACGAAAAAATCTACCTATTTGTTATTGTAAAATTGTTAGTAATTAAAAAATTTAAAAAAATCTTGTCGTCACTAGAGAGCAACTTATATGTAAAATATGTGTATAAAATTTCAAAACGATCGATTCAGTAGTTTTTTTCTGTAGGCTGGTCACCGACTTTAAAAATTACATGTTTGGGAAAATCGATTTAAAGTTTTGTACACTGACTAACTAAGTTAGAGGTACGGTCACTCAACCTCCTGTAATTTCGTTAGTTTTGCTCCGAATGACCTAAAAATTTAATACAATATTCTTCAGATGTTGTACTTTCAGAAACAAAAATAAAAACACAGTGAAAAAAAGAGTTGTCAAATCTTACCTCCCCCCCCCCCCCCCTCCTTCCCCCTTAATAGAGAGCAATTCACACATTTTTTTTCATTTACGATAATTGCATTTTTGTAAAAACAAAGTGAACTTTTAATCTTCTGATACTTTTAATAAAATTAAATATTTCAGTGGATCAGTGGATTTTAATATGATATCTTAATATTTGAGTGGAACACAGATGTAAAGTCATGCAAAGACTACTCATGAGTTGGTGTAGCGGCCAACGAAACAGTCTGTATAGTCAAGCTGTGTGATTTTCTCTATACAGAGCCGTTGCTGTTGTTGTTGTTGTTGTTGGTTGTTGCCTTCTTTGTCTTCATATTGTCTTGTCAACATACTTGGCCTAAAGCTCAAATTTGTTTTCAATAAAATTGAAAATATTGCTACAAGTATTTATTGTCCCTACAGGTTATTAAAAAATCTGATATTTATAGAATTAAAAAGGAATCTTCAAAAGTTTTTACTTTGAAATAATTAATATTGTCATACTTATTTATCAATGGCATCCTGCTATTATTAACTAGGATAACTAATTTTTTAATTCAAAAGCTTTTTGTGAAATTTTTCAATGCAGAAAACTTTTATGATTGCTCTTAGCTGTTTTTGTCTGAGCTTAGTTATGGTAACGGTTGCTATGTCATACTCATATTTTTTTTTTTTTAATTTTTTATTCAGCACTTCTACTTAGCTAGACTTTAAAATAAGACTTTTATTAAATAATTTTTTTACAGCACTAAGTCATGAACTTTATCGAATCAAACTCATTTAAAGAAATAAGGTCACCCAACCAGATTTTATTCAGTTGACTTTGAACATTTTGGCTGGTTTTTTGTTTGCCTTCGTATTTTGTAGCTACACAGCAATGAACATAACTCACACTCAGCTTCAATAGTAAAAGGATTTTCAAATAAGCAGCTCTATTTAATACTTTTTTTTTCTTTTTTTATCACAATGAATAGATGTCAAAGGAACAGAAAAAGAAAAAGAAATCAAAAATACGCTTTCGCCAGCGTAATCCGTGTAAATATTACCCAAGGGACAGCATCAAGAGCTTAAATCTCCAGCCACACGCAAACCATTTGTAGTGTATGTGTGAGTATATCAGGATGTGGTGAGTATGACGCTCTATCAACTGCTGTGCATCTATCGAACTCAATTTCGCTTCAATGTAAAATTCACGAACATGATTTTGATTTGTTGAACACACACATGCTATGTTTACGTTCTCGTCTTATCTTCTCTTACCTTCCTCCCTCCAAAACACACGTGTCAATTAAATGGCTTGTCTTAACATTGAAAGTTGATTTTCAAATGAATTTTCAATTTAATTGCGTGACTTGGATTTGTTTGAATAAATACTAGAATATATTTAAGAAACTCCCTAAAATATGCAATGTTTTTGTGTTTAAATTTAGGGGAAAGCAGAAAAATGCAGAGCAAATAAAAATTATAGACAGAAATAGAATAGAATGTTTGCTCTGGACAATTTTTTTCTCGTCAATCAACATTAATTTGAGCAACTTTTGTTGACCTTTTGTTGCTATTTGTTACTGTCTCTCGTTTCTATTTTCATGGCCCACCTTTTATGGGACAAACATTCATTCACACTCCTATCTGTGCACTTACCTATTGTGTAGGTGGCGCCGTCTACGGTGAATGTTGCTGCTTTGCATTTGTTGAAAAATCTCGATGCAAAATCCAAGGCTGAATTTTTGATGCTAGACGAAACGCGTCTGATCGGCGAACCGGGACATGATGAGGTGTTTGCTTGTGGGTGAAGCAGCTGCTGCTCCTGCTGCTGTTGCTGTGGTTTTTGCTGTACGTTAGTTGGCACTTGTTCATGTTGTTGGTGTTGTTGTTGTTGGTGTTCTTGTTGTTGTTGCGGCACGAGTGGTTGTGTAGCTATAGTTGTTGTTGTGACCGTGGCATTGTTTGCACTACAGCGTGCAGATGGTGGCGTAGTCGTCACCTGCGTTGCACAGCCGGGTACCGGTACGACAGTACGTCGAAAATATGGTGGTGTTGTGAACGAGGAACTTTTATTTGACATATTTTATTTAATTTTTTTTTTTTTCTTATTCGAGCTTTATTTGAGTGGACTTCAGTAGCAGAAGAAAATATGTTGTGAGTTGGTGTTATTTGCACGTCACACTTTTAGCTGTACTCTAAAATAATTCTTGTAAAATTTGGCCATGAATTATGAAGCACATTTTAACTGTGAAAGTTTTATAAAATATTTTGGTGGTATTAACATGTTATGTGAAGTTGACACTTTGAGCAGAAAATTTTATTATATTTTAAAGAAAGTTTCTTCGGCACGAAAGTTTCTTTGGCATAGTGTGTTGAACGCTTAAAATTTTAAACAAAAATTTTTAAAAGTTTGATGGATTACACAATATATTATTCGTAATTGAAGGCGACCCTTCAAATATCTGGATTATATTTTGGCATCACATCGAAAGCCTTTGTTGTTAGTTAGATTTATTTTTCACTTATATGAATATATAAATATTTTGACAAATTCAGCTATAAGATAATTTAGAGAATTTTTACAGATTGTAACTCAAAAACCTAACCAATTTTACCATTCAAATTCAATTCAATTCAAACCATTCAATTATTTTTAAAACAAAATCATAAAATGGAAATAAGAAACAACATATAAAACAACATAAAATATACTGGATCTTGATTTATAGATGATCAGTAGATGTTAAACGAATTTCAAATTGCCTCTTACGAGTATGATTATTTTTTACTAACATATGTGTGTTTAAGATTATCTGTTAAAGTCAGATAACAGTTTGTTATCAATTTTATTTTTGGTTTTTATCATTTAAATAATTCAAACATGAATAAAGTTGCCGTGTTGCATTTCTAGCCACAAAATATAGCACAGTTCCATTCTATCTTTCTTTCTGAAAATGGAAGCATAAAATTTTACGTTTATGATACTTTTTGTGGCTTTCAGCAAGCAGTATAAAACAATTAGCAATAAAATAAAATTTGACAGCTATACAGCAGACGCGTTCTCAACACGTTTGAATAAAATTTTTTTTTACTTCTATTTATTTTTTCCAATTGAAACAAATAGGTTGTCTAAATAAAGAAAATTATCAAACAATTTGCGGAGAAAGCTTTTAAACATGCAAATAATTTTGCTTACAAGCTATTAAATTATGTAAGTCTTAAACAATTTGCGTATTGAAAAAAGGATGTGCTCCAAGACTTCTTAAAAACATAGTCTTCAGAAAATTTTTTTATATTTTATTTTTCATTCTAAGTGTATATTATAAACTAGCAAATACCCGCTGCTTCGCCGGCGATAAAAGTATTAAATATCATTAAAACTTTAAATCTTAAAATTTAACAGCCATTCATATTGAAGTGGGAAGAGTGTAAATAATGGTTTGTGTATTAGATAAATTCAGTGACTTGTTATTTATTTGTCGCAATTTCGTCAAGATTTTGATATTTAAAAATCAATAGTTTTTCTAAGCCATCTGCACTGAAATAATTGTCACAAATTTTCTTGTTTTTATTATATTTTTTTGGAAAGTTTTTATATATTTTGAATTTTCTTGACATATTTCCAAATGTTTGAAATATTTTGAAGAATTTTAATTATTTTTGACAATATTTGTGCTCAAATGAGAGCAAATAATTTAAAAACTGCTTTATGAGAGGTGTGTTATAAGCCTTAAAAAAAAAATTTAAATTTCAACCATATTTAAAAATCCTCTAATTTATAAACAAACATTTTCAAACACTTTTTGACATTTTGTTTGTTTTTGATACATTTTGAAATAATTTGATACATTTTTGACAATATTTTTTGTGCTTAGATGAGAACAAACAAATTTTTAAAATGCTTTATCGAGGGTTTATTGAAGGTTTCAACCATTTTTAAAATTCTCTTATTTATCAAGCATTTAAAAGAGCTGTTGAAATGTTCAACATGAAAACTGTTTTACAATTTTTTTTTCGATTTTTTTCTTATGAAGGCTTTGTAAGAGGCTCATAATTTTTTATGAATACAGCCGTTTGAATTTCGGTAAAATTGTATATTTCTGTTGGAGCGACTTAGTAGTTCCATCCGAATAAAGTAACCAGCTAACTAATGTAATAAAAAATAACTAAAGAAATAAACTTTCTGTATCTTCCTGATCATTTTTTTTCATGCATTGGTTCACTTTTCCTAGCGCTGTGACTATTGGGGTACTCACAGTTTTGTTTTATCTGGTGTGTTAACTACGCCGTCCGTTAACTCTAAAACATTTTGCCATGTGGTAACTATTTTTGATTTTGTTTTGCATGTAAAAAAGAGATAGCACAAACTGGTAAAATTGCCTTGCTTTCCAACATGTTTGTTTTTCGTAGCAAACTGGCATTTCTGAAAGGTATTTTTATTTTATTGAAAAATCAATAAATCGAAGAAAGCTTCTCTTGTTATTTTTATTTTATTGAAAAATCAATAAATTAAAGAAAGCTTCTCTTTTCAAAAGGCGTGTCAATTTTAGAATGAACTACGTGTAGGGGTTCTCACAATTTGATTGAAGTATCGTTTTAAAGTTACTATATATCAACTTTAGAAGGGATCTGTAAATACCCTATTATACGTAAAAATATCAGCTCAGAGGTAAGAAAAATATATGACGGCCTTAGAGAATTGTTATTTTAAAATTAAATATATCTTTCGTTTAAGCTGATATATTTCATCAAAACATTTCAACAAAACATCGACACGGAATTTTTGTCGATGCTTTTATAAAAGTGGCAGTACTTTTACATTCAAAAAGGTGGCAGCATTGGTACCGCACTCAATACATGTTGCTGTCTTTTTTTTTCTTTTTTGTGGACCTTCCCACCGGGAAAAAAAAATCAATTCTCTTCTCCAATATAGATTCTAGAATTGATTATTTTTAACACCCCATCGGGAAAAAGATGCAATTTTATATAAAAAAAGAATCAATTCTCTTCTCCAGTATAGATTCTAGAATTGATTATTTTTAACATGCAGCCTACAAAGAATAGTATATTCTTTTCTCGCTTCAAGTGGAATCGCTACAGAATCGTTTTTTTCACTTTTTAAATAGATTCTTTTCATATATGTAATCATGGTTGAATAAATTAGGTTGTCTCGTGGCTGATCGTACTCTCTTCTCAGTGCACATAATTGTCAAAATCAATGAAAAGCTACAACAACAACTTCATCGGCTTTGCATGTTATCAATTTACGCATTCAGATTTTCTATGAGTTGTCAACTCCGACTCGACATTTATTGGAACTCGCTCTCACCCATGCGACAACCTTATTTATTAAACCATGTATGTAATACTTCAATATTGGCAGCAAACTAAATTTTTAATGAGTTTCAACTACGAAATCAAAGAGATAGCCTACATAAGATTTTGTTGTTTGTATTAGTATATTTAAATATACTACTACTATACGTCAACGGGGCGGTTGTTAAGAAAAATGTCTACCCAAACATAAAACAAAACAAAGCATACATATTTGTTTTGCATAAATCATAGGTACGCACCATTATAAAAGAATTATAAGACCAACGCGTGAAATATGATAAAAATTTAAAAAGAAAAATTCAAGCAAACAAAATTTAAACCATAAAAATTGAAAAAAAGAAATTTTAAATGAAATTTTTGACAATGAAAGCACCGCTCCTGAGTTGTTTTGTTATAAAATTAAATTTTGAGTACATAAAAAAAAACCAAAAATAAATAAATAACTGGTCATTTTAGCCATTGAAAGGACTTTGACCTAGCTTCTTATGATCAATTGTGTTGTGCGTGTTATTAAGTTTGTACACTGAACCAAATATTGTTCTTACATAAAATCAAAGAATCTCGATCATAAAGCGAAATTCATTGATTTTTAAGAACTATTCATTGCCCCAAAGAACGAATTCTTTGGTTCAATGAATCGTTATTCTTAATTTTAAGGAACAGTTCATTGTTCGTGTTCATTAAAATTTTGTTCCAGTTCTTGTGTTGTAATATCTAAAAAACCATTAGAGAATTGTATCTCAATAAGAAAATGATTTTTTAAAATATATCTTGATATTGTTTTAAAATTTCTAAGGACTGACTAACTTATTGTAACAGTTGTATGTGTCATTAATTAATCATTTTTCTTCATAACATATCAAAGAAATAACGTAAGAATAAAGATTCATTCAATCAAGGAACTCGTACTTTGGACCAATTTTAATGTATAATACATTGGGACAAAGAACTTTTTCTTTGTTATTAAGTACGTTTTTGGTTCTGTGTACACAATTGACCGAGAACCGGACCTACAGGTTTAACGCCGACTCCGAACGGCGATGAACGGAATGTTCTTATTCTCAATTAGCATTACATGGCATTTTGATTACTCTCTGAGGTTTGCCATTGTCTGCAGAGAGGTGGCGGCCGTACATAAAAATCATTTTAATTCAAATAATTTTTTGTCGCTGCTGGGATTAGAACCCGGGTCTCCAGGTTCGTTGACAAAGAGGCCACGGACTTTTAACCAACTACGCCACGGACGCCACAATTTCGGGTACATTCACAGTACAGTGTACTGCCAATATAGAAGTATTACATATATGATTATTTTAAATAAAATGTATTAACTTTCGGAAATAAGAAAACAAATCAAAACAGACTGATGCTTTTCTCATTTATACCAAAATTTGTTTTAGAATCAGTTCGTTTTTCACTTATCAAAAAAGCAAGCAATAAATCTAAAAGCATTTTATATATTAGAAATAATTATATGGGTCGTAATCGATTATGGCTGGAATAAAAACGAATCAGTAAACTTTTGCTTGATAGATTCCAATTCATAGGTTTTGCTATAAATGCATTTATTCTTTGGAATACATTCTAAAATGTTAGCAATAGAATTCATTCTATTTACGATTTTTGTTTCTAGAATCCATTTTCATTTTGCCGTTGGGACGCTGACGTCCCACAAATAGTAGTACATTCTTTTCTCGCTTCCATATGAATAGCTACAGAAATCGATTCTTTTATTTACTTTTTAAATGCATTCTTTTAAATAAAAAGTATCCTTTTTCGGAAATGAGAAAACAAATTTAAACAGCCTGTTGCTTTTCTCACTTATGCCAAAATTTGTTTGGTTAATATATTCGTTGATATATTGGTTGATATAAACTTCTGATTGATATATTCCAATTCATATGTTTTGCTTTAATTTATATATTCTTTGGAATACGTTCTAAAATGTAAGCAATTTACGATTTTTTTTTTTTTAATCAATTCTCATTTCCCGCTGGGTTGTTGACTTTTATATATGATGCTCAAAAAGGGTTTGAAAATAGAGCTTTTGTCTCACAGCGATTTTGACATATTGTTCTATCTCATATATTCGTCAACATTAGAGTGCTGATATATTCATGATACAATTACCAGGTAGTATTATTCGCTGAAAATCAGCTGTGGAAAAACTGTCAATATGGGCATATAGTGTCAAAATATAGCGAGTAGGTGCAAACAATGTTGCTTATTGTATTATTGAAAATGAAAATAGCGCGATTTTTGTAACAATTTTTCATATTTTTAAAATTAAAACATTTTTTAGCGCGTTGAGCACTTTTTGGTAAAGCTTAAAACAATAGAATCGGGATATCATCATGTTGCTTACATCAAGAACGAATATGTTTCTATATGTTTCAAGCGTATGTATATGATACATACATACATACATACATATAAGAACTTTTGCGCTATGGCGGACACTGCCAACACAGTTGTACTTACTTTTATATCATACAACTGTGTACAACTATATACTAACTTTTCTAACAATTTGTTGGCGTTGTTGGGCTTTGTTGTTATTGTTGATGCAGTCTTGAAATAATTTTTAAAGTTTACATGAGGGAGTATTAATAAAATAAAGATGAATACTTCAATTTAATAATTTCATTATATTTGTATTAGATATAAAAAACAAAGCAACACCTAAACAGAGATTTAATTTCGTCATTAATCATATCCTTCTAAATATTTAAAATGATTGTTTTAAGTATGAAAAACAAAAAAATCCCCTTTTACTTCTTGCTGTGATTGCAATACTTCTATTTGACACTATATGCCCAAAGCAACGAGTAAAAGTAGCGATTAATACTACCTGGTAATTGTATCATGGATATATTGTTATATGAGCAAGAAAATATATAGAGGAAATTAAATTTCAAAATAAAAAAACTCAGAAGCGGTGCTTCCATTGTCAATAATTTTTATATGAAATATTTGTTGTTTGAATTTTTTGATTAAAATTTTGTTTGTTTAAATTTAATCACATTTCAGGCGTTCTTATAATTGTTTTATAATGGTGCGTACCTGTGATTTAGGAAAAACAAATATGATTTGTTTTCTTATATGTTTGGGGCAAACGTTTTCATAACAACCGCCCCTGTGACGGTTTGACTTTTTATTTTTTGTGTAGTAATTTTCATATATTCAAATATACTTACACAAACAGCAACATCTTATGTTGTCATGGCTGTCTCTCTTCGATTTCAGAGTTGGAATACAGAAGTATTACATATACATATGTTCTACCTTATTAGCTTTGGGCACACCTTTTTTTGAGATGCACAGAGCTTTAATGAGAAAATTTTTTCTCTCTGAGAATAAGAATAAAGAAATTGTATGGTTATTCTCTTTGAATTTTAATTAATTATTTAAACAATGGTTATTAAATTTATATATCCCATGTCCCAACTGGGCACCATAGCTATCCTAGAGAAAAATAAGTTTTGAAAGAGCGCCTGCCATTCTCAAGCTTTTCGCAGCCGAACATACGTGAGTCTTCTTTTATATAATAGTATAGATAAGTGTTTTAAACACAAAGGAAAGGTTTAAATTAAAGCTTGTTGGGCTAAAATTTGTACCAACACTGTCATTCTCAGTGTAGCTCCTCTTTCGGACAGCGAAGCCACTATCGAAGATCAAGCTGCATTAAAATCAAATTTTTAATTTCGAAAGTTCTATCAACAACTTAACCCTCACTTTGACACTAATCTTTTACTACGTAATCTGGCACTATTTACATTTGTAAATATTTTTTTGGCATTATTAAAGATAAGCAGAAACTCAAAATTTACATTATTTTTTAGGTGGAATATATGTATTAACACCTTCTTACTCCAATTCTGGAAAAATTTCAAGCAGCTTTTAAGTGGTTTAAAAGTTATAGGGTTCGCAAGTTGGGAATATTAGCCTGGAATAGTAGTGTTTGTTTTTTAAATTTCTAACAAAATCTAGCATTATGGGTACCAAAAGAAAGGTAATTCTGTAACCTTTTTAATAAGTTATTAACCATGCAAATCCATGCATTACTTCTTACGATATAGTGTTTTACATAATATGCACATTTGCCGGTCCAGCCCTTTACGAAATATCCAAAATGTTAGTATGAAGATCAAATTAAAAAAAAAAAAATATTAGTTCCAATGGATAAACAAAACAAATTTCAACAAAAAATTTACTTTTTTTCATTAAATTAGCACTTCCAGCTACAAAACCAAAACATGGCATATTGTTATAAAAAAATCGCGCTGTTTCCACACAACTTCAACTGTTCCTTTTTTCACATATTCTGTAAGGGGGTTTTTGCACTTTGCGTATTTTTTGCATCTAAAAATCACACTGCGTGGACAACTGTTTTTCACGGTTTCGTTGCTACGTTCCGTTATTTTTCTCCTGAAACACCATAAACACCATAAAATCCTTTAAAATACAAAATATTTACATATGTAAATAGTGCCAAACTACGTAATAAAAATGAAAAATTTTCAAAAATTCTAGAATTAAAAACAACTTTTGACATTTTTAGAAAGAAACCAAAAAAATAGCCACAGAGTTCAAGCCATATTCAAATCTAATCAAAAAGAAAGGAGTTATGGCAAATTTAAAATTGGGATATTTACAAATGTAAATAGTGCCAAAGTGAGGATTAAGGATATGTACAGATTGATGATATAGCACGACGTATCTGAACTCCGGATCTTAATTTTTTTTAACTGGTGAATTGACTTATGACTCAAAAAATATGCAATTATTTTTCAATAAAAGTTTCACAAAAAAAAAAATAAAATTACTTTTATAAACTTGAAATTCTTTAGGCAAACATAAAAATTTTTCATAGAACACTTTAGTAGTAAATATTTTTCGAAAACTCTTTGTTCAATCCAATTACTGAGAAATGCTTAAAATTCCGTCTAATATAAATCTGAATTGCAGAAATTATTCCTCCACAAAAAAAAAAACAAGGCATATCTAAATTTTTGACGTGACGAAGTTACGTTTTACCGCGCAAGTTTCCAAAAAAATTGAAAAATGTTTTCTATCAAAATTCATTGGCGTTGCATTGAATTGTTACTCGCTGAGTATAAGAACTATGACTACAAAAATAGTACGACCGTGAAGGATAATTTTTTGACTTCATAATAAAACCAAAAACAAAATTCAGAATGTCATCGGGACAAGGTGGGAGCTACTTAAGCAACGCAACTGAAAATTTGTTACATGGAATTATTAGTCGCTGAGTATTACTGCTAGCATTAAAAATAGGATACACCAACAAAGGCCTATTCTAAGTCCTCACTACAAAATTAGACAAAAAATTTCTGACATCATTGGGTCACAGATAGAGCCCCTCAAAGATCCACAATGCAACATTCATGCAATGGCGTTGCATTAAATTTTTGCTCGGTGAGTATAGAAGCTACGATAAATGTTTAAAAAATAAAATTAAAGATTTGTAATTGGCCTTACGACAGAAATAAAAAAAAAATTTGACTTAGTCAGCTTGTGAAGATAGTAGCTTATGTAACAGAAATGTAATATCGTTGCATGGAATTATTACTCACCCAGGAAACGTGCTACAGTCAATTTTGTTTTACGACAGTACGGTACACCTTACAATTAAAATAAAAAAAAATTCTTATCGTCATGATTTCAGGGTAGAAAACACATAATCAGTAAAAATGCTGCATTAAAAAACATTGCATGGAATTTTAACTCTGTGACTACTGGCGTAACGGTAAATTTTAAGGAATGAAAATGGCGGGGTGCAAACGGGCCGAATTCGGCTTTATTTCGCTTTAAGTGGAAATAAGGCCGAATTTGCGGATTCGGCCTTATTTCCATTTGAAAAAGAAATAAAGCCAATTTGGCCTTATTTCCCTTTTAAGGAACCAATATTAAAACGCCATCAAATAAGTTTTTAAGTTTTATTTAACGAACAATTAAAGATATAAAGTATGGGAATTGTACTTTAGGGCCCATGCTCCTTATTTTTTTTTTCTAAATGTGCATTTGGAGCTCGTAAATCTAATGCTGCAAAGAAGAAGGTCGATCTCAAATGGTTAAGGAGATAAAAATCGTGAAAGTTTGAAAAATGGACATATTTTGGAATAATTGCACTCTAGGCACACGCTCCTTTTTTTTTTTTGATTTTTAAATGTGTATGAAACTTTTAAATCTAAATCTAATTTTTAATCTAAATCGCCGCGATTTTTAATAAAAATTTTTTGTCTGTGGCGCTAATTCCTTATAATATTAAAACTTTTTGACCTTCACTATTAAACTACTACTAATAATTATTTCACGTTAATACGAAAACAAGCACATTGAGGTTGACAATGATAACTGTTCTCTTGCAAATTGAGTACCTACGCTGAGTCCAGTAACTTTTCAAACAACAGACTACAGGGTGCGTACTTTTTATTAAAAAGTTATTTTTATTAAAATATTAAATAAAATAATAATAAGATATTATCTTTTGCAAAAATTATTTTTCGGCCTTATTACCATTTTGCTGAATTTTTTTTTTTAGGCTTTATTTTCTTTTCAAATGGAAATAAAACCGAATTCACAATTTCGGCCTAATTTCTCTTTGAAAAGGAAATAAAGCCAATTCGGCCTTATTGCCGTTGGCCTTATTGCACCCCGCCAATGAAAATGAAGGTAAGGTCTTCGGGCACATGACAAAAATAAAATAAAAACAATTGACGGCGTCATGACGCCCTTAAGGGAATCGTCAACACCAACACCAACACCAACACCAACACCAACACCAACACCAACACCAACACCAACACCAACACCAAGACCAACACCAAGACCAACACCAACACCAACACCAACAACCACAACTGGACTATTGAAATGGTAAAGGACTATGACATGAATTAGGGCATGGATTAGGACAAAAATTAAGACACACCAAAAACACACCTTTCCAAGCTAGGAAAGCGATTTTTGATTAAGTAAGTATATTTGATTAAGTCAAGAAATTGGTCATGGATTGAATATGAAATAGGAGAACAGTAAGGAAATACCGTCACGTCGAAACCTACGGGTGTGTCTACGACACAACCAACTCTTTTTTTTTTTTTTTGTTTTTTCATAATTTTTATTCAAATATACTGGCAAATAGGGAAAAGAACGTATCTTCATATAATTTAAATTATAAACATAACATAACATATAAAACAGCCAATAAAATTTATATGATTGCCAAAGTCTACATCATTATTTTCAGCAACTTAGCCCAAGGATTTTGAATAAGTAAGCCCAGATATATTGAAAATTTATTCTAGATGTAATCCCAGATTTAAAGATTAAAAGCTTTAAAGAGCGTGTTATTTCTCTCTAAACCATGTATTAAGATATTTACTTTATTAAAAAAAATAAATAACTGGCCATTTCAGCCCTTGAAAGGACTTTGACCTAGCTTCTTATGATCAACTGTGTTGTGCGTGTTATTAAGTCTGTACACAATTGACCGAGAACCGGACCTACAGGTTAAACACCGGCTGCGAACGGTGATGAACGGAATGTTCTCGTTCTCAAAAAGCTTTACATGGCATTTTGATTACTCTCTGAAGTTTGCCATTGTCTGCAGAGAGTGGCGGCCGTACAGAAAAATTAATTTAATTCAAATAACTTTCTGTCGCTGTTGGGGTTCGAACCTTGGTCTCCAGGTTCGTTGACATAACGGCCACGCACTTTAACCAACTACGCCACGGACGCCACTTTATTATTCAGTACAAATTTTAAAACAAACAGATGATATAAAATTGTCACAAATTCCCTTTCTTATTTCGAAAAAGCTTTCCAAAACAATTCCAACACTCTGAAAAAATTCTTCTTTACCAACCTTTGTGACCTTGAAACAAAAGAAAATAACAAAATATATGATTTTATTTATCATAAAAGAAATCAATTAAAAAATAAAGTCACAATATAAACAATGCTTACAATGCCGTTGCTTGTATGTATATTAAAAGTAATAAAAAAAAAAAATCAAGCAACAGCAAACATTGCTGCATCATAAAGTAAAATTAAAAGATTACATTTAAGCCAGCGTTGCCACCTTACATAAATTGTAGGTACTAACTACCTCAGGCAAAACATGAACGCACGTGTTTTATTGCATGTTTAACTAAGCTGAATATAATTTAAACAACAATGTGTGGGCGTGTGTAAATTGTTGCACACATGTTTGTTATTGTGTCGCTGTCGGTGTCTATTTGTATACGTGTGTGCTCCTCCTTTCATTAACTTAAGTGCAGTTATGTGCAGCTAAACATTCATGCAGCTGAATTTGTGAGCCAAAAAGTGTTTGTGTGTGTATGTGTGTAGATGTGTATAGGTGTGTTTGTGCTCAAAATTAGTTTTTTTGTTGCGCTATTTTATCTTCTTGCTTAACATTAGCTCATGTTAATATCGTCGTAAATGAACAAGATTGTTATTTTGTACCTGTGTGCTAAGCATATCCTTTGGGCTTTCAGCTCATAACTAGCTGGTTTGACTGCGCTCACGTTAATTAGACAAGATCATTAAAATAGTTTCAAGGACAAAGTGAAGCAAATTATAACAAAATTTAAGAAAATAAATGAAACTAACTTTTTAAGATTTCTTTCTTTGGCCAAAATTTTAAAATAATATATAATTTTTTTTGAAAAAAATTTGTATAAGACAAAATACAAAAAATAATAAAAAATTATGTATTCCTCTAAAAGTGACGCTCTTTAATGTTTTGAGCAACTAAAATAGTAACGATTACCTTGCGGAAATATTCAGCCCGCAACCTTTTCAAAATTGTTTCAATAACGTAATCCGCACATCATGTTGGCCAACAAAAACCAGTGGATATCCTTTGAAACAAAATATTTAATTTTGCCAAAAATAAACAGCATAAGCCGCACAAATGATGCCAATTACAGATCCAGCTAAAACTAAACACAAACAAAACACCACAAAAATAAAATAAAACAGTCAACAACAAATGCTTAAACGTTTCAAGGCGGCAGCGAAAATTCTTCAAAAACAATTTGTAGTGAAAGAGCAAAAATTATGCCCAAACTCCTTCATAGCCCAAAAGTATGCTAAGCTTTATTCGGAATTCCCTTAAAACAGGCATAAAAACAAAAATAAAAATCAACGTTGCCACTAAGACGACATAAAACAGGGGGAAAAGAAAAACACAACAACAAATAAACGAATGACCTTGCATAACCCAAGCGTGCAGCTCAAGCGTGTTGAAAAATATTAAATTAACAAATTTTGCCAAAATTGGGGTTTGTGTTTTGGGCAATTGAGCCGGAAACAAAAACAAAAACAAAACCACAAACAAACACAGACATCCAGAAAAAACACACAAATTCTAATGCGTAAAAAACGAGCACATGAGCTCACTTATTTAATATTATATAATTTATTTGTCGACTACGTTTTACTTGCATACTTTAGGGGATAACAAGCTCCAAAGCGCTCCAAGTGCTCAAACCTTGAATATTTTAACAAGCTTCATAGCTTGGCGTGTTAATCCGTTATTGTTATTGTGTTTGGTAGAATGGTGCAATGATGACCAAAAAAAAAAGGTGTGTGTGCGCGTCAATAAGCTGGAAGCTTAACCAGCTCCAGCACATAGCAAAACAGAAGATAGAATTGAAAAATAAGAAGCAACAAAAAAAAATTTTAAATATCAAAATAAATAGAGCTATTTGCCTGGGTGTTGAGCCCTTGTAATAAGCAGTGCCAAAAAGTGCGTAAATTTAAGCAGAAATGGGCATGGTTGAATGGGTAGTCATGGGGAGATGAAGAGTAAGGAGTACAGTTTACGTTAATCTGATTAGAGCGTCAGGTTTGGATGAGCAAATAAATCAATAAATGGTGCCATTTGCGGAAATTATGCGGGCAAATGATGGCCATAAAGCAGACAGCAAACAGGCAACAGGTTTGCCAAAAAGGTAGGCTGAGATATTCATAAATATTGACATAAGCAACAAATCCATTTATTATCAGCTAAGCAAATATGCCAGCTGCTGCCAACTTAAAGCTGTCCATTGAGAAATTTGCTAAGACAGGAAATTTAAAAAGTTTTGCTTTGAATACTTTCACAAACACATAACGAGTGACTTTAAAGGATACTCGCAACACAACAACTTTTCGGGTAACTTATTAAGTTTTTGGCACTTCCTATCTTCCAGGTAGCTAATTATAATTTCCATCAAACTTTTAATTTTTGTTGAATCTTTATACAGTGTAGAAGTTATACGTTGATTTAATAATGCTCTTATGCTCTACAAATTAGTATCTCTATTATTAAAATTTCAAAATCATTGTTAGTTCTTTAGCTCAAGGTCATTCAAGTTCGTTTGTGCTTCTCACATTCTGCCAAAACTGTTCTTAGCCAAAACCGCAAGAGAACAACAAGAACAACTTCATAAAACTTAATAGATAAACTTTGCTGGTTTACGCATATTTTAAGCATATAGCAGCCGAATAGGAACAAATGCGTCGATGGGCACCAACTTAAGCGGCTTCAGCGGTAGCCTTGAGTTCCCTGCAAGAAGAGGCTTCATTGTCGAGTCAATTGTGTGCAAACACAAGAAACAAACACAATAAAAGTGATAACAAAGAGCTTAGTCGAAGACGTTTCATGCCGTAATGTTCTTTTAGAAGTTTTTCCTCAACATCAATGTTTAATGATCTGAGCATGTTTCTTAAATCAAACTTCCACTGGCGTTGTTTCCACTGCATTTTTTTTTAATTTAACTTTTGGTTTAATTTTCCTTATTTCGACTGCAGGTTTAGTTGTATTTACTTTAAAGCATTGATTAAATTTTATTTAATTATATTCTTTTATTATTTTATAATTGAGAAAATGCACTTTAACACAACATAATATTGATAAATTATTCGTTCATTACACTTCACTCAAATCGAATTTTACGCGCTTAAATCTCGTTACGTTTTATTCGTACCTTCCGGCATGTGCGCCAACAATAAACTAACAACAAAATCAATTCCTGCTTGCAAAAGAGGAAGCTCTCACACAGGCACACACACACACATACACACTCACACGCTCAGATTTGCTAAAAAAACACAAGAGCGGTAACTAAGCTTGTGTTGCTTCTGGCAAACAGCTTCATTCAAAGTTTGCGCGTCAACTGAAGCCAGTTCACGAAGCAGCTGATGCACGAGCACAGCCAAAAGGATTTTGTTGAAGAAAAAAATGACTCATACTCACAAATAGCTTGGACACATACACGCACACTCCAAAGATAACAAGCTCACGCATAGGGATGCGCTTTATGTGATGAAGAAGGAATAAAGAGAAACAAAACCACAGAGCATTCGGAGCGGTTGATAACTTTTAAAAAAAAAAAAAAAAAACTTATTTCGAACTTTTCAAGACTTTTCAAAATCTGATTGAAGTTTCTTTTTTAATTAACCAACAAAAACAAAGTTTTTTATTTATTGCCAATATTTCATAAAATACTGTTAAGCCAACTCTCATTTTCATACATATAAGAAATGGCTGCTTTTCGAGTTTAAGTTTTTCTTTTAAATACAGAACTTAAGGAGTTCTCAAAACCTTGATTTTTTTGTTAGACTTTGTTCTTAGAGCGCAAATCTTATGTTTTTCATGTTGAAAAATTTTTACAATAAATACAAATTTACACATATCCTTGCGCTTGGACAAAACAGCTGTTTTTTCTTTCTTTCTATTTCTATAAAAAACCTTGACAATAAATTAAGTTTGTATTTGTTTGTGTGCAATTGAAGGAAATCGTAGAAAAAACAGAGAGAAAACAAACTTACGTTATGAGAGAAATTTGAGAATAAAGAGAATGAAATCCAATGCAAAAGAGGCAAAGTTAAGAGCTTAAATTTTTCTCTCTCAATGGTTCACTCTCAAAACTGACAACAGGGTGTTATTGTGGAATTTTTCATCGTTTTTATTTATTTGCCAAATGCTTTTGCGAAACCATTTTTCGAAGCTGTGATAGTTAATTTTTGAAATTCTTCAAATTTTGAAAATAATTATTTTTAATCGCTTATATTTTCTAACGAAAACTCAGCCAACACCTTTACAAATGATTTGAAAACGAAAATTTCGAAAGAATACATTTCAAATATAAAGACTTTACGGGCCATTTTGAAGCAAAAAATATTGAATATTTTCGAATTTAAACCTTCGATTTATTTTGAAACTCAGTCATTTCAAATTCGAAATTTTCAATAAAAAGCTTTTAATATATTCAATGGTTTAGGTGTTGGACACATATTTTGTTTAAGATTAAGAAAAATTTATAACTCTTATTAAGAAGTTATCAATTTTCCTATGAACTTGAGTTCACAAACGTCATATTATGCTTAATAACAGCGATGCCCAGAAAAATTATTTTAAAAGCGCAACAAATATTACTATACAAGAAAGCAACATCAACAACAAAATTTTGTTTACTTGGCACAATGACAAATTACACTATGACACAAAAAAACACTATTGGCAAAATAACAGCATGCCACTATATAGGTTCGATACAATGATCAGTGGTGAGTATAAACCTAGCGTGGTTTCGCTAGTTTGGCGCCCATTTCATTTTTATGGCCCATTTTATATTGTGGGTTTTAGTAATTTTGCTAAAAAAGGTACTATCAGTTTTTCTTCAATTAACAACTCTTGTGCACATACTTATGTGATCTGAACGTGTCTTCACTACTTAAAAAGCTCAAAAAGATAATTTTTTAAGTGAAAAATATTAATTTTTTGGGCTGTTTTCGCAATTCTTCGGCGATAACTCCTAAACTAAGCAAATTTTTAATCAAATATCTTCCACAAAATTGTAGCCGAAAAAAAATTAAGCAGCTCTTGTAAACATGCTTATAAAGGGTGTTTTTTTTTAGAGGTATAGAACTTCGAATTGAAATAAAACACAAGAAAATCGTTTTAATGTCCATCAATTTGGCTTTATTGGAATGATAATTTTATGCCATTAATGTCTAAATATTATTTCGGGCATGTGGCCGCCGCGGCTGGCTCGAATAAAGCCAATTCTACAGGTCCAGTTTTCAACCACTTTTTCGAGCGTATGTCGGCAATAACGCCACGAATGTTGGCCTCCAAGTCCCCTAACGTTTCTGGTTGGTTGGCGTAGACGAGCGACTTCACATATCCCCAAAGAAAATAATCCAATGGTGTCAAATCACACGATCTTGGTGGCCAATTGACAGGTCCATTCCGCGAAATTATGCGCTCATCGAATGTTTCCTTCAATAAATCGATTTCGACGTGCGCTGTGTGGCATGTAGCGCCGTCTTGTTGGAACCACAACTAATCCACATTCATGCCATCCAATTCGGGAACAAAATAGTCGGCTATCATGGCTCTATACCGGTCTTCATTAACGGTAACTGACTCTCCAGCATTATTTCGGAAGAAGTATGGCCCAATGACTCCACCAGCCCATAGAGCACACCAAACAGTCAGTTTTTGTGGATGTAATGGCGTCTCAAGGATCTCATGTGGATTCTCTTCACTCCAAATGCGGCAATTTTGCTTGTTGGCGTAGCCATTCAACCAAAAATGAGCCTCATCACTGAACAAAATTTTGCGATGAAAATCAGCATCGAGATCAATCTCATTTTCGGCCCATACACCAAAATCACGACGCATTGCATGGTCCCGCGGCTTTAATTCTTGCACAAGCTGGATCTTGTAAGGTCGCAAGCCATGATCTTTGCGCAAAATCTTCCATAAAGTTGATGGACAAAGCTCCAATTGCTGTGCACGGTGGCGAATCGATTCATTCGGGTCCTCTTCAACATTTTGCTCTACAGCGGCAATTGTTTCTTCGGTGCGCACTGTTCGACGTCTCTGCGGATGCGTATTATCACATAGAGTAAACGTAGTGCGAAAACGACCCATGGTTAACCGAATTAATTGCTCTGATGGACGATTATGTCGACCATAAAATGGACGGAGCTTGCGGTAAACTTCGCGAACTGAACCATTATTTTCGAAATAAATTTGCACGATTTGCAAGCGTTGTTCTTTTGTCAACCTGTTCATGATGAAATGGCAAACCAAACTGAACATAAATGACATTAGAGTTGCCAGATTTGACCACAAAATGCCAGTTTTATCTCTATTCGAAAAACAAACCCCTAAAAAAACACCCTTTATAATCTGAACAGGTCAACAGTACTTAAAAAGCTCAAAAACATCATGTTTTTTATTTAATTTATACTACTTTAGTGATATAACAAATTATTTTACAAGTATGTTTTGTTTATATGTTTGTTTATTGGATTTTTAGCTACAACTTTGCCAAAGACAACAAACCGATATATCTATTTCTGATGGAGTTATTGAAGAAAAACTGATAGTACCTTTTTTTGGCAAAATCACTAAAACCCACAATATAAAATGGGCCATAAAAATGAAACGGACGTCAAACTCGTGAAACCGCGCTAGGGTTATACTCACCACTGATCATAGTATCGAACCTATATAGTGGCATGCTGTTATTTTGTTCACTGTTCCACAGTGTTATTATGATTTTAAAGCACACAAAACCAATAACCAAACTTAAAACACAAAAACAAAATGTCCTGAAAGTGCCCGTTGTCGCTCACATATTTAAATTGTTGAACGCAAAACCAACAACATGCAAATGCAATATAGCAATGACCGATGCTAAATCAACACAACAACAAAACAATTAGAAACAAGTGTGTGAATTTGAATTTGGCAAATTATAACATAAAATTGAAGTTGGAAATAGAGCAAAGAGTTATGCGCTGGGCATCGCTGCATTATTTACAGTAGGCTGAAAAAATAAAATGACAAAAAAATCATCATTTCCGTTTTCATTTTGAAATCTGCGGACTTAAGGTCCAAAATATTAAATATGAAAAACTTTTATTGCTGTCGGCTATTATCATCAGGGAAAACTGAACTGAACACTGAAAAGTTCTTTAAAAAGTATAACTCTCAAAACTTTTGTCTCCATGGTAAAAACTTAAAGAAAGTTTTTTTTTTTTTTGGAAAATTGATGTGGATACAAAATTTTGGAAACTTGAGCGTTTTTAGAAAAACGAAAATTTTACAGAAATCTTGATCAAGCCAACCATATATTGATCTGCTAACGATGGACACTGCAAAATTTTATAAGCCTGAGTACAATGAAAATGCAAAATGCTGAAAATTTGTTCATGAACGCCTTCTGATGTACGCATAAATTTAAGTATTTAACTCATATAAATAGAACCTGCATAAAAGCTGATTTATACCAAGTGTTATCGAAATTAAAAATAATGTGTGTTATTGAAACTCTACAATGCATAATCTACACATGTAAATGCCTACATTTTGAATCAATACTTTCTCAACTAAACGTAGTTTATAAAAATCCTACTGGAAATCCAATTCCCATTTACTAAGCTTTATATTTTCAAATTTAATACTTTATTTCTACTTCTTTTTTTTCAGAGCATTTTGCTTTCTTGTAATACAAAAAAATATTTTCAACAAAATTTATAACTCAAGTGAGTATATTTGAAATTTTTTATAATACCCTGTAATATCTTTGAGTTTCTTTATCTCTCTCTCTCTCTCCTTCTATCACTCTCAGCGTTACTTAATCTCACTCAATGAAAAAGTTCGTTTGGCAAAAGTTTTTTCTCTTGCAATTACAAGATGCGCTCTTAAAAGCATAAACAATATAAAGCTTTCATCCAATATTTCGCTTTTTATAGCTTTGAACTTGACATATATAATATAAAAAAGAACTCACCACTTTGGAAACTCAACACATACCAACTAAAGAATAGCACTTTATGGCCAAAGAAGAGCGCAAATATATTTTTAAATTTTCTTTAGGGCTTTTCCTTGCAACCTCCATAAGTATGTCTTGAGTAGTATGTAAATAAAAGCTAAAAATAAATCAGAGATGGCGTTGCTTACAGTCAGTCATACGCATCTAAGCGGTGTGACGGTGCTGCTTAAAAGAAATGTCAAAAAGTTTTACCAGCCACTAGGCAGATTTGGTTGCTTGATTCAGTTTAAAGATAAACTGTGTGTAGGAATTATGAAAGCATGAAGCGTCAGGGTGTGCGTACATTTGTGTAATTTTGCTGATTGATAGCAACAACAAGAAGGTATGTTGGTATGTGTAAACTTATGGGGAAACAGGTGTTTGTGAAAAAATACGCTTAAAATCAGCAAATTTGATACACAAACAAGTTTAATTTCTGGTATAATAAAGCTTAGTACATTTTTCTTAATATTTTGTGTGGCTGTTTATAACAATTTTAAACATTTTCTGGCTACAAACAAATATAAGTTATCAGCAGGAAATAAAAAATATAATTTCATTTATACCAAAGTAAAAACAAAAATATTACAAACAAATTTGAAAGTAATATTGTTCACATACTTCTCTCGCCATAGGCGCACTACAGTATTTTATATTTTGATTTTTATCTCATTCCAATGGTTTTCCCAACTTGTGTCCGGCTTGTTCAAACTAATTGAATTTGAGAAAAAAATTTATAGCTTTGAAGTTTCTTTGAAGTGTGCCTCTCAGCGACAACACCTGGGAGTGTAAAAATGTAAAAAAAAAAGAAAAAAAAAGCACACAAGACTACTAGTAAATCAACTAGTTGTGTTTGGAAACGTGTGTTACTGTTTTTTACTTTTCTTTGAAACAATGTAAGTTTCGGGGCGACAAGAGCAGCGTATTGTGCTTGAGGCCACATTTTGAAAAAATATGCATTGTGTTGATTGAATTCTATCTTAAATTTTGCAAAATTTTTTTAGGCTTGCAAGAGCAAGACCCGCCACGAATTGGTTTTATTTCGTTTGGTCTACACTGCGTATGAGTAACATTTAATGCAATATTGCGTCAATTTATCTAACATCTCCGTTAAAGTCCGAATGAATTAAATATTTGAATAAATTGAAAGGTGTGCATAAAATTCTTCATGAAGTTGCTAATTTTGAGCCAACTTATCTTTTTGGCCACACGGTAATGGTTTCTGCACACAATTACTTTTCTGTCTACCTTAAAGAAGGGCAGAACAAGTTTTTGTATTCATAAAATTAATGGTAAAGCTTTTCGAAATGAATCACTGTCTATGCCAAAGCAACAAAGTGACTTGACATTCAATTCGTCATTCCAAGGATGCGGATTAAAACTGAACGATACAGTCTCACTTTATCTTTCAGGCATAAGCATTACAATAGAACCCAAGCAGAAAATGTTGAAAAAGACACGAGCAATACAAGTAAATAAAAAAAAAAAAACACCATTAACAACATGAACAACAACAACAGCTTTGAATGAATATTCAATTTAATGATACTTCATTACTTAACCACTTGCCAAGCACTTGTATGCATGAGTGATTTGAAGCTAGGTGTTCCCAAATGTATGAGTATCTCTGCTTAAATTACCATTATAACGAAACAGTTAAGCTTATTCACACTTAACTACAAGCCCATACATATTTACAAGCACACATCCACACACACACACACACACACACACACAGAAATCCCTTCTTAGAGCTTTGAAATTGTTTTGCCCTCAGTTGATAGGGGCGATTATGTTGCTACAAAATCTTTAACTTGCGCCACTGCTGAATAAATTATGCACATCAATGAGCCAAGTACGCGTGCCAGAAGAGCTGCACACATGAACATAGCAAAGCCGCCATTGAAACATGTCGTCAATATGTCTTCCAAAAGCTTACCGTGTCGCCTCACGCCTAACACCGTATCACTACAGGATATTCAGTTGCCCACGCACAGCAGATTCTTGTACATCCTTCACAGTTTTATAGTCGCACAAGTTGAACATTTAAGCAATCCTTGTAACGAAAATCAGCTGCAAAGTTGTTGTTTCTTACTGCTGCCTTGTTGGATGTATTAAGGAAATTTTTAGCTTTTTCACATGTTGTTGTTATTATTGTTGGCAGCATAGGGAAAAAGCAACACGACATCCGAACAATTGTCAGTATGGCAAACTAATGAGTTGCATATATAAGTTAAATTAAATTTGTTTGTTGCTGTTGTGGGTTATGTTTTTTGCTCCAAAACTCATTTAAAGATATCCGCACATAGATCGACAAACTTGTTAAATTCAAATTTTATTTCAATCAACATTGTTTGCTGTAATTAAGTTTTATAATTTCCAAATGAACATAAAACACACTTGCACATTTGTACATTTGAATTTTAAAGAAATTCGCTTCAAGCTACATAGAGTGGTTTCATATTAAAATTTAAACGCTGCCAACGACAAACTTTAATGAGTTTTTAATAGAAAAACAAAAATTGGCGAATTGTATTAAGAACAGTAAGAAAGTTGTTCCTAACAGCGATATTGTATTTTACGGTAATGAAATTTAGTGTCAACTAACTAGAAAGCTATGTAAAAAGTTAAAGGCCAGAGACAAATAGAAAAAAAAAACAAACATTATTTCATAAAGATAAGTTTGAAGACTTGAAATTAATCGATGTATCTTTACTCATTAAATAATAATGAAGTCTGCCGTGGCTAAGTTTGTCGCATGATTGACGTTAACTTATTCATAAGTCGACTATAGTCAAGTTTTTGATTATTCTATGGCAACGCCTTGAGCTCGTTCTTTTTTTATCAGAGGAAAACGTGGCGTTTGCACTTGTCTAGCACACAAAGCCTAGTTATGAAGATTAAAATCTCTCTGGTGGACTTATTTTGTAGCTTTTTAGTTTTTATCAACGTTCTACAATGTTCAGCAGTGTTTAATTATGCAACGGTTTTCAGATAATTTAGCAGCATTAACGCTTAAGGCTACAGTAAAAACCTTTAATTTCACTAGCTTATATAGTAACTTGGAAGCATTGGTGTTGAGTTTGAAGGTTTTATACAAATTTGGTTATATTTTTTGCTTACAATCTGATATGAATTTCTCTCCATATAGATCTTGACCGAAAAAATTGGCAATACATTTGTTTGGATTATATATATTTTTACAGCTAAAAATATGAAACTTCTTTTAATAATTCTAGTAAAATCTGTTTTAGTTTCAAGCGACAGTTTTTTGTAAAAGGCTAATTAAAAACTGCTTCAATATTTGGTACATCGTTGCGTATGAGTAACATTTAATTCAATTTATTATTTTTGCTCTGAATGAATTAAATATTTTTAATGTATAAAGAACCGTGCTTTAATTTATGCTCATTGTCTGAATTAATAGTGTTTGAATTAATTAAAAGTATGGATCACAATTTTTTTAATTAATTTTGAAAATTCAGACTTCTATCAACACATAGGTAATGAAGATAGACAAAAATATTCTCCTAAGTCATATAAAGTTGCAATTCTGATGGTTTTTAAACTAGATAAATAAGTTAGATAAGCATATTAACTTCATCTGGCCTTACTTTGATTGTCATCAAATTCCACGGTCAGACTGTGCTATAAGACAAGCACGTCCCCTGCTTAACTCATTATTGACAGATCTATGATTTCACTTGCCTATGTTTTTAGGTTAGGGTTACTAAGAGAGACAACCAATTTGGGGTTGAAGTTAGGGGACCATATTGGTCCATTATAATACTTTAAGTTTGTGATCCTATCGAAACTAAATCAGAAAAATATACCTTAATCATTTGGAAAAAGGTTTATCATTACAACGATAAATGTTTAACTTTTAATAAGAAAATATAAGAAAATAATTTTAATAAATTCTACTAGGAGGTTCCATTGGCGAATAACATAAACCGTGCAAATATTAAGCATGTTGCCTTAACATTTGTGTGTTTTTTTTTTTTTTGTCTGTATCACTTGCTTTATATTTGTTGCTAAACATTACTTGCTTGCAACTTTTCAAGTATTCGTGAGCCTTCTTTCTTAAAGATCCTTTAATATTGCTTTGAGGACTTGGTGTGCATGCTTAAATTACACATAAAAAACTCGTTTTGACAATAAAAATGATGCAAAAAGAACTCAAAGAAGACAACACAATCGCCATGCAAAACCTCTTACCCAACACCACATACAGCAATCACTACTGCCGTTTAAGGATTCACATAAATTGTTGTGCTCACTCTGGCATTAAAAAGTGAATTGAATTTTTTATTTCAACACAACTTTAATGGATATATGATTTTCATGTGTTGCTAGCGCAAAGTAAAAGAAGAGGGTTGCCACAATAAATTTCTCGTGTTGCGCAATAAAAAATTAAATTATATATATATATTTATATTATTGCTGTATGTGGTGTCATGTGTGCAGTGTGCATGTCTGATGACGACTTTACGGGTTAGAAGCTTGCGCTTCAGTTTTTTACAAAGTTTAGAGATAAAAAAAGTTGAAATTGCATTTTCATTGCCACGTCTTCAATATCAAAAGTTGGATGAGTGCGGAAATTGAAAACTGCATTTTATTGGCAATAATAGCAAACTTTGTTGCTGTTTTTGTTATTGCTTGAAGCAATTTGTGAATATTTTGTCACGCAAGCTTTTTATTTCAATTGATTTTTAGAGAGTCGAAAACAAGGTCATAGCAACTATTATTTATAATTTTAAATAAGCAAAACATTCTTCTGTGGTTTAAAGTATAACCACAAAACCTACGCTACCTCTCATAGCAACATAGTAAATAATCTTGTTCACTGTAAAATTACAAAATTTCCTCTTGAAATTGAATCTGTTAGACAACGTTTCGGTTACTGAATAATAATGCGTGTATATTTTCCTTGTTCACTGCTGGTAGACTCACGCCATGAGCTCCCCCACTCATAGCAAATTTCAAGGTTATCAAAAACTTTTCGTGTAGAAAAAAAGTGTGAAAATGAAAATTGTTCAGAAACAGAAAAAGTTATGATACAATGTTGGTTAAAAGTGAAAGTCTGTGTTAGGATGTAATATGCTTTTTTATTACTGGCATTTGTATAAAAAAACCAAAATCCATATGCACTGTATCATGCTCAATTAGAGATTTCTCAGAAGTCATGTGAGCTGAGTGATGTGTGTACTAATAAATAAGATGTATCAGTATCTATATAGAAGAGAATATTTTCGACATATCGAAACAAGTTAATTTCAAAACATAATCAATTATATTAAAAGTTCAATGTGGAATTCTACCAAAATTAATTTTTGAAATAAATATATTTTTTTTTTTACTTTTAAATTGAAATAAAAAATTTTTAAAATTTAAAAATATAAAAATATAAAAATATAAAAATATAAAAATATAAAAATATAAAAATATAAAAATATAAAAATATAAAAATATAAAAATATAAAAATATAAAAATATAAAAATATAAAAATATAAAAATATAAAAATATAAAAATACAAAAATATAAAAATATAAAAATATAAAAATATAAAAATATAAAAATATAAAAATATAAAAATATAAAAATATAAAAATATAAAAATATAAAAATATAAAAATATAAAAATATAAAAATTAAAAAATATAAAAATATAAAAATATAAAAATATAAAAATATAAAAATATAAAAATATAAAAATATAAAAATATAAAAATATAAAAATATAAAAATATAAAAATATAAAAATATAAAAATATAAAAATATAAAAATATAAAAATATAAAAATATAAAAATACAAAAATATAAAAATATAAAAATATAAAAATATAAAAATATAAAAATATAAAAATATAAAAATATAAAAATATAAAAATATAAAAATATAAAAATATAAAAATATAAAAATATAAAAATTAAAAAATATAAAAATATAAAAATATAAAAATATAAAAATATAAAAATATAAAAATATAAAAATATAAAAATATAAAAATATAAAAATATAAAAATATAAAAATATAAAAATATAAAAATATAAAAATATAAAAATATAAAAATATAAAAATATAAAAATATAAAAATATAAAAATATAAAAATATAAAAATATAAAAATATAAAAATATAAAAATATAAAAATATACAAATATAAAAATAAAAAAATAAAAAAATATAAAAATATAAAAATATAAAAATATAAAAATATTAAAATATAAAAATATAAAAATATAAAAATATACAAATATAAAAATATAAAAATATAAAAATATAAAAATATAAAAATATAAAAATATAAAATATAAAAATATAAAAATATAAAAATATAAAAATATAAAAATATAAAAATATAAAAATATAAAAATATAAAAATATAAAAATATAAAAATATAAAAATATAAAAATATAAAAATATAAAAATATATGTGCATAAAAATATAAAAATAAAGATAAAAACATAAAAATAAAAGAAATAAAAATATACTCGCAGAAATAGAAAATATATAAAAACATAAAAATATTAAAAAAACAAAAAACATCAATATGACTTAATATAAAAAATTATGAATAAATATATGAAAACATATATTTATATGTAATTAGAAAAATATTATAAAACATAGAATAGAATTATAAAAACACTATAAAATTTATTAAATATTAATTTTTTACTTGAAAACAATTCAAAATAAAATTAATATTTAGACTATGAATTTAATTCAAAATAATTGAAAGTGTACCAATTTAAATGAAATTTTGTAAATGGGCCGTTCTTTATCAAATCGCCCCCTCCCTAAACGTCTAAATTTTTGAGATAAAAAGTTCCATGGCGACTTGAAATTTTCCTTGAAATCTCCATTTTTTTACCGCCGTTTGGCGCTATTAAAATTTTTTATAATATTGAAAACAAAATTTTTGAGCTCTAGGCCAATCATGTTAACAACAAGACAACATGAAGAACAAAGAAGGCAACAACCAACAACAACAACAACGGCTCTGTATAGAGCAAATCACACAGCTTGACTAAACAGACTGTTTCATTGGCCGCTACATCAACTCATCAGTAGCCTTTGTATGACTTTAAAATTTTTTATAATCTAGATGTGGTCTGGCTATTTTTTTGAACAAAAATGACTAAAAAAAAGGAAACGTTAAAAAAATTCAGACATTTTTGAAGGTGGTGGGGGGGGGGGGGGGGGGGGCGGGGGTGTCTTATTTGATAAAAATGGCCCATAAATATATATTTTGATTAAAATTAAGTTTCAATTTAGTTTTATGTTTTACAAAATAACTAACGAAGTGCACATTACTGTATTTTTTAATCTCGGTAAAAATGTGCTGCACTCGTACATATTTCACCCAAGTAATGGAAATCTGTACAAAGTTTCTCTCAATCCTAACCACTCTTTCTGTATGTATATGTATCTCTCTTCAACTCATAACAACTCTGTTGTTTAGCTGACCACAAATGGCTCATCGCAATTAGACTAATTAGTGTCAAGCATATTGCTCCCTAGTGTAGCAAGTTTGTGGCTAACAAGAAATAAAAAAAACACAAAAATTTCAACAAGACAAAACCAGTTGTAACTAGAAGAACACCAACAAAAGCAATTTTTACTGCTTATAAGCATTGCAAGCAGTGCAGTAACAAGCTGTAAAAACAAAACTTCCTTTGTTCCCCTCCATTCAGGTAAGTGTTTGTGAATATTGACACTACGATGATCATTTAAAATATTAAACAATTTAAAAGCATTGCTGTATAAACTACAGCAACAACTAACAATTTCAGCACATAACACGGAAATTCCATTAGAGCACAGGAAATAATCTATTTATTGATTTATTGCAATTAAAAAAGGATGTCCGCTCAAATGTGGCGTTTTTTTTTACTGCTCAATTTAATTGATTTCATTTAGCGATGTCGTTATATGTCGGTGATTAATGATAAATTTTATTACCATGTTTATTGAACCAAAATTGATTGAAATCCATTAATCAACATTGAGATTAATAAACACGCTTGTATTAATGCTTGTAAATAAACACAAAACCATTAAATTATTAAAGATTAAAACACATGAAAGTCACAAAATTGTGCTATCACTAATTTTATGTGGTACAAGTTTAACCACCTAACCCGCATGGCTGCACTGAGGCAACTATTGCTCTTATTTGAATAAAATAATTATTATGAATTTGCAATTTTTATCAATTATAGGCCATGGTCCTTTATTGAAACACTTTAATCTTTCGCATTTTCAATTTTCTTTCCTCATTTTTAATGAACTGAAATTGAAAACTCATCAATATTTACGCAGGTCGTAATTGATGGTAGAGAAGTTTGTCGATGAGGTTGCCTTGTAACTTGAATTGACTGAGGTAAAGGCATAACACTTGCCTTAGATTCAAATTCACATGTTTCTACGGCTTTCCACCATGCTTAGAACATCCTACACGTGTTTCACTTGATTGCCCCTTCCCTCCCACTAATCTATCACCCTATTTCGAACCAAGGCAGACTTAACTGAATAGGTATTAAACCTGAAATCCTTGGTTCAAAGCTAAAAAAAATGAAATTTTGACAAGATAAGTCATAAATACCTATATTTTAAGAAAATTTACTCTATTTTACTTAACCTTACTCACCCAACACAGCTGTTTGTCAATCTAAACTGTGAAAAAGTACTCATATTTTGAACAGTGTAGAATCTCAGATTTTAACGCATTGTACACCATTTTTAACCGACCACTTTTTTTTTTTTTTAAATGTATGTACATCGATAACTTCTAAAGCACTTGCCCGATTTCCAGAATTGTTTGTCAACAGATAGATATCATGAACACGGAGGTCCTTTTTTAAAAAAGTGGGCGATATTCGACAAAGGTGCGTGTCAATATTAGAAAAACACTGTATTTCAGTTAATATTGACACTGTTCTACTGAAATTTACAGTTAAAATACTGGAGTAGGCAGCACTATTACAAATAACGGCCAATAAAGTGGGCGGTTTTTGACAAAGGGGTGTGGTCATTTTAGAAAAACACTGTATCTCGAATAGTATTGACACTACGGTACTGAAATTTAGTACAGGAGTTGACACAATTTTTAAAAATTACTGTAAAGAAAGTGGGCGCTATTCGACAAATGGGTGTGGCAATATTAGAAACACACTATTATCGAATACTATTGACACTATAGTGCTGAAATTTATCACACGGGTATGCATAGTTATTACAAACTACAGTCAATAAAGTGGGCGTTATTTGACAAAGGGGTGTGGTCATATTAGAAAAACACTGTATCTCAAATAATATTGACACTAGGGTACTGAAATTTAGTACATGGGTAGGCACAGTTACTAAAAATTACGGTAAAAAAGTGGGCGTTATTCAACAAAGGGGTGTGGCAATATTATTAAAATAATATAATAAAATAAATAAATAACTGGCCATTTCAGCCCTTGAAAGGACTTTGACCTAGCTTCTTATGATCAATTGTGTTGTGCGTGTTATTAAGTTTGTACACAATTGACCGAGAACCGGACCTACATGCTTAACGCCGACTCCGAATGGCGATGAACGGAAAGTTCTCGTTCTCAAGAAGCTTTACATGGCATTTTGATTACTCTTTGAGTTTTGCCATTGTCTGCAGAGAGGTGGCGGCCGTACAGAAAAATTATTTTAATTCAAATAATTTTCTGTCGCTGCTGGGGTTCGAACCTGGGTTTCCAAAGTTATTTGACATAGCGGCCACGCACTTTAACCAACTACGCCACGGACGCCACAATTAAAGATAGATTAAAATACTATATCTCAGTTAATATTGACACTAGGGTACTAATATTGGGTATTCAGATAGGTGAGTAGGTAGAATCATTACAAAAGTGGACGGGATTGTACATAGGGTGTGGCACTTTAAGGAAATTATTATACATCGGCTAATATTGATACTTGGGAACTGAAATTTGGCACAGGGCTAGGTAAAACCATTATAAAGTACGGATAATAAAGTGGGCGGGATTAGAGAAAGGGCGTGGCACTTTAATGAAAATTGTAAAGAGACAGAAATGGATAATACCTAACAAACTTTCAGGAGTTAATCAAACGAATTTCTTAAGAACAAAGTGTCATTTTTGAAATTTTACTCAAGAATACTATTACATAAAATTTTTCATATTCTCTAAAAAGGAAGAAATAAAAACTTTTTAACAAAAAAAAAACCGACGTCAAAATCACTACAAAGTAAAAAATAATTTTAAATAACTTTTCCCATTAATTTCTTGATCAAATTTTAAAAGTTATTTATATGTATTATAATATTGGAAATCTTATCATTTTCATTTTTTCTATTTTGATTTATTATCATCAATATATATAGCTTATATATTATAGCTTATATATTACTATTATTTATTA